>OX463315.1:9027916-10240833 GCA_949820665.1 Scrobipalpa costella
CGTACAGGTGCGTGAATTTAACAACGTTTATAAATCAGCTATACCAGGGGCGCAGGAATCGCGAGGTGGTATACAGCCACGGCCTACGTATCCATATTTAGTGCTCCCCAGTTTATCACGCTTCAAAGAGCGCGAGGCACGAGGCGCCGACTTGTAACCACTGCCGTGCCTCCCTGATACCGACGCTGCTACAACGTATAGAGATTTGTGCTACGTACACCTAACAGCAGTGGCTTCTTCTTCTTATGGGTTTTCGAGTTGAACAACGATCCGATGAATCCTGGTGTCATAGCTTTCAAATCGCCTGGTAGGCCTTTGACATTGTTCTTGTAACGACCGCTATCAAAGACAGCGACCGGGACCGACGGCTTAAAATGCTAGTCAACTTTCGGAGAAAGATACCAGTTTTGGAAAAATATAAAGTTAATTTCAGTTACAGTTAATTGCTTATTTTAGCTTTAACGTTTTCATTATTACATTTTATTCTTTATCTCCTGAGTCCCAAATTAAAGGAAGCTAAACTTTGAGACATGTCTTTCAAATTACATAAAATACAATTTTTATTATTCGCTATATTACATGCATTTCTTCCATGCTGGACTGGGAGAGATAGAAAAACATAGAATGTTCCAGCTGCCCTTCCTCCCGGGCATGCTGTAGAAGACAGCAAAAGGGACTCGAGGGTTACAGTGTATCGCAATTTAGGCGATGGGCTGACAACCTGTCACTACACATTAGCAATACACATTACAATCTAAAATTGCCCTCAATTTTTGTCAGACGCGGCGAAAGCGCCTTTTACGAGGCGTTTAATGCTCTGCCTACCCCGTAAGGGGTAAAGGCGTGATTTTATGTATGTATGTATGTATGTATGCTATATTACAGCACATAAAAGTAAGCAAAGAAGAAGGAAAATATCCTACATCAAGTAACAACGACGAGACGTAGTACAAACCGCTCTTTCCCTCCTGTAACTATGAAGCTTTGTGAAATTCGCGATGCTTTCCGACGTAGACGCGACCCCCATTTGGTTTTTCGAGGTCGGCCCCCATCTCCTCGTAATGCGAGTATCTGCGTCGTTGAGTACCTCCTCCAGTGCGCTCCTGCCCTGGTACTTAAACGTGGTGGATACGCGGTTTGCGCCTAGTTTCTGTGCCATGTTACATTATTATTAATTAATTTGTAGGTATTCATTTGTAGGTGCACGGGTATTACAGGGTTCTTGTTCTTCTCCACAGAAGAAATACGAAAATTGCGAACCAGAGATTGCAAATGTATTACCCTGTTTTGTATAAGAAGACAATCGAGAAATGAACTGCCTCTACGCTCTAGTTGTTGAAGATTTTGGCTAGATCCTAAGAAATTAGCTTTGATTCGGGCTGGCACGTATTTACCTCGAGGTTTTGGAAAAAATCCCCGCCTTTCTTTGCTACTTTCTTTTATCAATTGAGTCTGCTACTTTAAAAAGTGTCAATGCATTTAAATATTATTTTTGCTTTGCGATCATAACTTGCTGTTTTTCCTCCACGTGGCAATCTGAGGTTGCGTGGGAGGCAGCGATCTTGAACTCTCTTAGCTGAAAATATAGCTCGCTAATTTGTGCGATGTTCTATACAAGGTGACTTTTTTGCCCTCTTAGGGGTTCTATGTTTGGATTAGAACATATACATACATACATACATATAATCACGCCTTTATCCCTAATGGGGTAGGCAGAGCGTAAACGACCCAAACAAAGGTCGCTCCGTCACGTCTGACAAAATTGACGGACTTATTTAAGATTAATTTGTAGGTATCTGTAGTGACAGGTTGTCAGCCCATCGCCTAAAATGCAATATACTAAAACCCTCGGATCCCTTAGCTGGCTTTTACAGCATGCGCGGGAGGAAATGCAGCTGGCAAATTCTATGTTTTTCTGTCGCTCCTAGTCCAGCATTAGAATATATAGTTTTTCCAATTCGGGTTTATTGTTATTGTTATGTATATTGTTATATCTAATAGCTAAAAATTATTTTAGAAACAGGATCTTCGATTAAAAGACATGAAAATTTTGTTTACCTTTTTTCTAAACCCAAATTGGATAGGTGTAGTCAGGCTTTAATTGCGGGGGGGGGGGGGGGGTGTTCACATCAGCGTTTTTTTTTGTTTTAGATGGTGACTTAGATAGCATTACATGTCTAAATCTGCTAAATCAGTGTAACGTTTTCCTCGTGGTTTCATTCGTATGCCGGCTCTAAGGATTCACCCTTTTCAAACTCTGTGGCCGCACCAGATTTGGGGTCTTGACGTTTAAGTAGAAAAGGGAATTTCAAGAACTTTTCAAAATCCGGACTTGAAAAGAAAGGCGAAAAGAATACGAATTTATAAGGACACCAATGGTCTTCAAAAGAAAGTCTGTTCCTTTTATTAGAAACAGCATTTTACTCTGTAACAGAGTATTTAGATGGTAATTTTTAATTCAAATTAAAGTATTAATTTATATGTATTTTGTAGCAATATACGTACAAATCCATCTTGAATAACCCTCAAACCTTGTCAGACGTGGCGGAACGACCTTTGTTTAGGTCGTTTATGCTCTGCCTACCCCATTAGGGATAAAGGCGTGATTATATGTATGTATGTATGTATGTACTTTGTAATAAGACTATTGACATGAATTTTGAATTTTTCAATACATACATACACACATAATTCACGCCTTTATCCCTTACGGGGTAGGCAGAGCGTTTAACGCCTCGTAAAAGGCGCTTTCGCCACGTCTGACAAAAATTGAGGGCAATTATAGATTGTAATATGTATTGCTATAGTGACAGGTTGTCAGCCCATCGCCTTAATTACAATACACTGTAACCCTCGAGTCCCTTTTGCTGACTTCAACTGCATGCCCGGGAGGAAGGGCAGCTATAACATTCTATTTTTTTCTATCTCTCCCAGTCCAGCATGGAAGTAGAATTGTTTTTTTTTTTTTTGTTTACTTGTATAAATTATTACTGTTTTTATTTTAATTTAATTTACTATTTGACATATTAACTGAATTTATATTGTACAATTTTGTTTTGACGATCACTTTACGGAGGACATTATTCTATTGATTGTAATTTAATTTAATTGTGAAACCTGTATTGTGAAATGAATAAACTAAACTAAACTTTCATTTAGTTATTCTGAAGTGACAGGTAGATTTTTTATTTTAACTTTACCAAATGGAATCAAAAAACAAGCTCAAAAATGGTTAAAGTACATTTTTGACTCTTTTTCTATCTAGTTAAGTATAAGTTCCATGCTGACCAGGGAGCGAGAAAAAAACATAAAATGTGCCAGCTGCATTTCCTCCCGGGCATGCTGTAAAAACCAGCTAAGGGATCCGAGGGTTTCAGTACATTGTAATTTAGGCGATGGGCTGACAACCTGTCGCTACAGCAATATACCTACAAATCTATCTTAAATAACCCTCAAAACTTTGTCAGACGTGGCGGAATTACTTTTGTTTTGGTCGTTTACGCTCTGCCTACCCCATTAGGGATAAAGGCGTGATTATATGTATGTATGTATGTATGTATGTATGTATCTAGTTAAGTATAAGTTCCATGCTTATCCTCCCAGTCCGGGAGCGAGAGAAAAACATAAAATGTGCCAGCTACATTTCCTCCCGGGCATGCTGTAAAAACCAGCTAAGGGATCCGAGGGTTTCAGTACATTGTAATTTAGGCGATGGGCTGACAACCTGTCGCTACAGCAATATACCTACAAATTGATCTTAAATAACCCTCAAAACTTTGGCAGACGTGGCGGAACGGCGGAACCTTTGTTTAGGTCATTTACGCTCTACCTATCCTATTAGGGATAAAGGCGTGATTGTGTATATGTATGTATACATGTTTTCTATCTAATTAAGTTCTGCCAAGTGTATATCTGGTATAGGCTATAGGCCGTAGGTCGTAGGGCCTTTTTATATTTGTAGCATGGACGATTTGTAGAGAGCCCGATAGTGTAGTGGATAGGGCCGCTGCCTCCTAAGCAGGAGGCCGTGGTTCAAATCCCACCACGTACCAATGTGTTTTTCGGTTTTCAAATTTCATATGTACGTTTATTCGGAGCTTTTTCCGTGCTTCGGAAAGCACGTTAAGCCGTTGGTCCCAGTTAATATCGTTTAATACCATAGATATTAGTCGTTAAGCCACGACAGAGGCCAATGCTAAGCATTGGCGGCTAAAAAACTCTGACCTAATCTAGGATTGGGTCTGGTTTCCCTTCTGGGTTGCGGAGGTCAGATGCCATTCGCTCTGTGTAAAAACCAGTACCCTCGTTCAATCCCATACATTAGGTAGCCGACCCCGTGAGATACGGGATAAGGTTAGGGAGATGATGGACGATTTGTAGGTATAAATGTCTTTAAATAATGTCTACATTTAAAGGGTCGGGTCTTTGATTTGAGAGGTGCCACTTCTAAGAATTCATCCTCTTCAATCTCTGTGGGTCTAGAGGTCTTATCCTCTCAAAGTTAAGGCAAAAGATATTTTCTGGGGCAAACTTTTGCAAAATTTTATTTTCTGCATCTGTTTTTCGTACCCTAAACAATGGAATGACGTAATGTGACAATTGAAGAAATATAATTTGACAAGTCGCCATATGATTTGTGTCATATTGGCTCATAGTCTTAAAGTGAGTGGCATAGTTAGTTTTTTTAACAATATTCATGTGTTTTACGACCAATAAACAGCTATTTCTTTGCAACTTAGCAGAGGTTCTAATTTCGGAATCGCAGACCTCCTTACATTCACGAATCTGACCAATCCAAGAATCTGTCCTATACCGAACAAATGCTTACAAACATATGTTATGCGGATGTTTTTCTTTGAAGTTGTAAAGAAAAGGCAGTTTATTGGCTGCAAAACAAGTTAGTATCGATAACTCAGCGCTAAATAAACGAACTTTAAAACCAAACATTAAACGGAAAAGGAAAGTTTACAGGTATTCGTAGAGTTTTGCTACGGCGTAGCAATCCCGTAGCGAAATTTATTGTTTTTTTTTTTTAAGTTTGGAAATAAAGGGACACATTATAGCTTGTTAAGTCTCTTTCTTTGTCCGCAAGATGTGTCGTTGATGACGACGAACCTCGTTATTTTTGCTGATTGCTTATGCAGCCGTAACCGTAATCGTCATTGTGCATTGATGACGGGTCGCGTCCGGCCCGGTAAATCAATGCCGCTTATGTACGGAGTCATCGCTTATGTGCCTATGTACTCCTGGTACATAGCGAACTGTACGTGTATAGTGGATATGCGTGTACGTAGATAATCTCGTCATAGCTCGCACCCGTTATGGTATTACTCTGTGTGGGTGTAGGGTGGCAAGGGGGGGCGTGAGTGCCGCAGGGGGGCGCTGTCCGCTTTAAAAATACTGGGGCGCAGTGAGCAAAACTACCGAGCCAGCAGAACGCTGAAGGAAGCCGTTTATGTTGAAAGATCGCAAAGACTTCCACTTGCTACCCGCCCCTGCGCCCCTGGTCGAGACGGGCAAAAAGTTCTAAAAACGGCGAATGAAAAAAGTCGGGTTCCGTTGTAGCTATTAGCGCGCGCCAGCGAAAAACGTTTTTTGGCTCATGAAGCTATAAAAACAGCATGAAAGTTGGATCACGAAGTTTAAGTAACATACTACTAACATACTATACTTCCGTCTAGCTTTGTGCATGCTTCACAAGGTTTATTTTCAGAAATTATCGGATATTCTTAAACTATGATTTACCTAGTAACCATAGCCTAATAAACAAAGACTGGCCATATACACCAACGGCTAAGTAAAAAGAAGATAGATCTCTTTTCGAGAAGCATGTCATTCAAATTATGAGATTATCGAACAGACTCGCGTATTGTCTCGAGAATTCTTCCATACATACCTAAAATCACGCCTTTATCCCTAATGGGGTAGGCAGAGCGTAGACGACCTAAACAAAGGTCGTTCCGCCACGTCTGACAAAGTTTTGAGGGTTATTAAAGATAGTTTTGCAGGTATACTGCTGTAGTGACAGGTTATCACTACATACTGAAACCTTCGGATCCCTTAGCTTGTTTTTACACATGCACATTCGATGATTTTCTTTCGCTCCCAGGCCAGCATGGAACAATTTAATGTTACCATTAGAACGTAATAATAAGGATGTGATGCGGCTCATTATGAATGATATCGATAATAGATGGACGTCGGGGAGAGCTTGTTCGAAATTTAAATGTATTTTGTTGGTATTTTCATAATTGGGGTGGGTGGGACGGGGGGGGGTTTGCTACGGGCGTCATCGCGCCCCTCGCGTGGGTATTTAATGATTATACGCTGACTGCCACCTGATTGCTGGCACGGGCTCGTGTCGATGATTGCTGGTTATCGATAGAATTGCAGCGACACTGTCTTTATCTTGAATTAGGAATGGACGGACTGTAAAAGAGTCGGACTCGCAAGGTGAGGTAGGTATTTCTCATCAAAAGTATTTTTTTTTTAGTTTTCATTGAACTTTTGCTTAAGAGCGAGAAGAGTTTCGTTTATTATGTACTAGCGACCCGCCCCGGCTTCGCACGGAAATCATCAGTGTTTCTCTACTATATTCTGCATGTATTATACATAAAAACCTTCCTCTTGAATCATTCTATCCATTAAAAGAAACCGCATCAAAATACGTTGCGTAGTTTTAATTATCTAAGCATACATAGGGATATAGGGACAGAAAAAGCGACTTTTTATACTATGTAGTGATAGTGTTATTCATTTACATATTCATGCCATGATCTCATGTGCACTCTGACACCAGGGTTCTTCGGGTCGATTGACACTATCTACACTATCGTATCGTATCCACGCGACAAGAAAGAGAGAGAAGAGAAAGAGCGCATAGGTAGATAAGATAGGTAAAGCATCAAATTATTTTACCAAAATTATTTAGTCCGACTAAATACACTGATTGATTAGTCTATTAATATTAATAAACATATGTGTGTTCCTTTCTTAGGTAAAATAATAATAATAATTACAATAAGTAGGACACATGCAACAGATTATTATAATAATTAGTTTTTAGAATTATTCAATTACTAGGTGAATAAAATAATACAGCTATCTAAGTGTAATTACTAGCTCTCTATATTATAAAAAGCCCATAGATAGCTGTCGTTCGTTCATTATTAGCCAATTTATCAGAAGACAATAGGCATGTTGAAAAAATCATCACGTTTATACTTAAAACTGATGGCTAAAAATACTGTGGAACTCATTAATCATTAAAAAAAAATACCCATTTAGATTTAATAATCGAGTTAAAAATATAGAAGTTATTGATTTGAGTAGTCTATATTTAATGGCGAGTGACGTCATAATTCACTTTTTTAATTCAAAAACCGTTTTTGTCATTTTGTTTTTGATGTATAGTCGGTGGTTTCATGCGTTATCTGTAATTTTTATCCGCCGTCATATGATATTGCGGATAAAATTGACGGAAATTCTGGGGAAACGTGCAAAAGTGCAAGATAATCTAGCGGACAAAGTGTAAAACCATAGGGTACAAATCGCCTGTCCTTTTTCAAATTTATTATTTTGAAAGCGACAGATATATTTTAATTTTAGTTTTAGCCGGTGGAATCTAGAATCGAGCCAATTAAGTGCCTAAATGATTCCTAACAAAACCATCATCAAAACTTATCGATAACTCATAAACTATCATCGAGTATCGATACCGCGGGGTGGTGTCGCACCGTGATCACTCGCGGGGGAGGCACTGCAGGGGGGCGCGGTACGGGGGGGGCGGCTGGTATATAACATAGCCCATGTACTGATACATGCCTGGTACATACCGGGGGTAGGTCCCGAAATTTTGCAGTTATTTTGTATCGAAAACTAGGTTATTTCGCGATTCTGTGTGCGCGTATGTACATGTACCATCCTTTGTGCCGGCCGGCCATGATTGACTCGGAATAATTCGAATTTATTGTAACCGGCCAGCACCAGACGTATTCTATTTTTGAAATTTGTGTTTGTGTGAATAACGTACTGTCGATTTTCACACATACAACGCTATCACTAAATGTCACTCAACGCTTGAAGGCTGAATCGCATTTTCACGTAGAACATACATACATACATCACGCCTTTGTCCCTTATGGGGTAGGCAGAGCCTAAACGACCTTAACAAAGGTCGTTCCGCCACGCCTGACAAAGTTTTGAGGGTTATTTAAAATAGATATGTAGGATTATAGCTGTAGTGACAGGTTGTCAACCCATCGTCTAAATTACAATATACAGATATATCTTCGGATCCCTTAGCTGGTTTTCACAGCATACCCGAGAGGAAATGCAGCTCCCAGTCCAGCATGGAAGACTTGAATTATTGCAATTGAAAAAAAAAGAATAATATCCTCCAAGATTGTAAGACTATTGAAAAAAAAAAAGTTTCGTGAAAAAAAAAACCTAAAATACTTTCAAAACACGATTTCCTGTAAGCGATCGACTAGAACACCGCGGAAGCAACTTTGTACTTACGCAACTATTCTCTACCCCCGAGTTATCTACAATACAAAAGATACTTTGTAATAGAAATCAGCTCCCACAGAGTATATTATGAAATTCTCAAGAAACTAAACAGAAACTCAAAACTTGTTGTAAAATTTGAAAGATTTCCTTTCAGTCCTTTACTTCGTTCCTTACGGGGTACGCAGAGCGTAAAATGCCTCCAAAAAGGCGATTTCGCCACGTCTGACGAAAATTTAAGGCAATTTTAGATTGTAATGTGTATTGCTGTAGTGACAGGTTGTCAGCCCATCGCCTAAATTGCGATATACTGGAACCCTCGTATCCCTTTTGCTGACTAAGGAAGGGCAACTGGAACATTCTATGTTTTTCTTTCTCTCCCAGTCCAGTATGGAAGACAAGTAAATGAATTATTTCTGTGCATTAGGCATGTATTAAGACTATTTTTGACACAATTTAAAAAAGCTATTTCAAAGTAATCAGTGACTCATGAGAGGAAGGGGGGGGGTGGGGTCTATTAAAAATTAGGTGTTCAAATCTGAATTCTGTTAATCTTTTCATATTTGTAAATCTTCGTATACACATACATTAAGTCACGCATTAAAACTTTTAGTAAAAGACGTTTTCACCAGTTTTCTTCCATGCTGAACTGGGAGCGAGAGAAATGCATAGAATGTGCCAGATGCATTTCCCCCGAGCATGCTGTAAAAACCAGCTGAGGAATCCGAGGGTTTCAGTATATTGCAACAGACAACCTGTCAATACAGCAATATACCTACAAATCTATCTTAAATAACCCTCAAAACTTTGTCAGACGTGGCGGGACCTTTGTTTAGGTCGTTGTTGTACTCTCTGCCTACCCCATTAGGGATAAAGTAAAACGCATCGCTTACCCTATTTCTATTACACCTTAATAAATTGCTCCGCTCAAATAATACGACAAGCATTTCCACCTCACGGCCCGGTTGCACTAAAATTATCCATCTATTAACCTTTAGTTTGATGACAAACTGCCTAACCACAGGTTTACGCGTCGATGCCCTTATCTGTCATTGATGTGCAGTGCAATTAATAATGGACCAAATTGCAATGAACATGAGGTCCCTTTTCGTAAACGACTTGAGGGTAAAGTGGTGTGCATTGCTGGCTA
The DNA here is from genome assembly GCA_949820665.1 of Scrobipalpa costella. Lineage (NCBI taxonomy): Eukaryota > Metazoa > Arthropoda > Insecta > Lepidoptera > Gelechiidae > Scrobipalpa > Scrobipalpa costella. Next base: position 9,037,575 of record OX463315.1, read on the forward strand.
AAAGAAATTATATTAGTAAAATGATTTAACTCCTTTTTTATTTTTAAAATACTTTATCTTATCTTAATTAGTCTACATTATCCCACTGCTGGGCTAAAAAATATAAATCAAAGAACAATATTCTGATACGAATTGGATGCGAATCTAATATCACTCTCAGTTTGTGCACTCATCTGAGTGCTACATAATAAGCACCTAATTACGGTATTATTATTCCAGTTTAATATTTATTGAGCAAATTAATATAAAGCCATTAGAATAATAAAAATAATTTTATAAATTACTAAAGTGGCTAAAACGGTACATATAATTCTTTGCACGAGAATTTTTGTAGAGTTTGCTTTGCACAGGATCGGTGTAGATGGCGTACAAAACAAAAGGCCTATACTCAGCAGTAGGTAGATATATGTTTTTGTGTGTTTTTTTTGTACTGTAGAGGTTACATCACTGTACATACTTGTGCCCCCTCCAGACATACTTTTGCCCCCCACATAAATAAATATCGCATATCCGCCCTTGTACTTCTGAGATATTTCAGTTAGAAATACAATTTAGCTCTCAAACTATACTAATTCAACCCAACTATTTCTCAGTGTTACTCGCTCCAGAAGCAAGCAATGTAACACGAACTATGTAAGCCCCTTGCATTGTCAGCTGTTCTATTTAATACCGTATGACTTCCAACTCAAAGTCTGAATTAGTTTGTGATTGTGTGGAACAGTGTCCCGCAAACTAATAGGGGTTAGTCAGTCAACGATACTGAACAACTTTCAAAAGGAAATACGTTCAGGAAAAATTATAAAAAATACTGTCCCATACATAATGACCACCTCAATCCGGCAATTTGTAGAAAACCGTTTTTATTTTCATTTCCTGAAAAAATATCCTGTTCAGTTAATAGTTGTTCAGTTTCCTTGACTGAGCATCCTTTATCAGTTTGCGGGACGCTGTCCCAAACACCCAAACACAACAACACTCTATCTGTTTTTATTTAAATTTTCGAAACTGACACGATTAAACTAAAATAAGTTAATTAAGGTGTGTCTTCAATATAATCGCTATCAATTTCATTAAATTCAACGCAAAATGAGCTGTATTTTTAGGATACTTATGTCTATAATTTCCAAACGAGTCAAGAATTTACAATCCAATTTTCATAAATAGGCTTAAATTGAAGTAAAAATTAGGCAATAAATTGCACACTAATATAATTTCATAAAATTATTATTTGGTTCTGTTTTATCATGGAAAATAAAGTTCAAATACATTTTATATGAGCTGTCACTGTCAGATGCTTGGTATTACATAGGTATGATCAAATAATACTATTTCCTATGACCACGTCCAAACTTGAACGCACGCATAGGGGTGAGCTTCTACCTAACTGTCTTGTGTGTACTAGGCCAGCATACATAGCTGAAGGGTCAACGGATATTTAGTGTCCGCATAGCAGATGCGGTCCTTACCCACCGCCCTAAGACGGTCGATATCTGCCTCGTCACCCCCACGGGTATGTGCACCTGGTACTTAGTTTCAAATTGCACGGACATATTATTACCTAAATTATTGTAAAATAAGCCCTAAGGTATGCATGCCTACGAGACAAGTTTTAACTACCAGTATGTTAGTTACATACATATACGTACATACATATAATCACGCCTTTATTCCAAATGGGATAGGCAGAGCGAAAACGCCCGTTACGCCACGTCTGACAAATTTTGAGGGCAATTTTGGACTGAAATGTGTATCGTTAGTTACAGTGAAACCCTAACCCGTAGCTGGTTTTTACAGCATGCCCGGGAAGTATTGCATCTGGTATTTTATGTTTTTCTATCATTCCCAGTCCAGCATGTAAGTAATTTGTTATAAATTATTACATTTTAATAATTTATGGAGATAATACGATAAAAAACATTTAGACATTTATGTAGTGCAAATCAACACTAAACATATACATAAAATGAACAAAACTGCGTCTATATTATCTAGGTCACACAATCAATACTTACGCTCACAAAAATTATACGACAAAAGAATGTGCTTACGTATACATACATATAGGTATTTCAACACGAAAATAAACAAAATAACGCAATACATATATTTCAATGTACAAAGTTCAATATATGGAATGTCTTTGTAGCTGTCTACAAATCTACACTTTTTCTTAGAGATTTTTACTCAAAACACTTTGATGTAAGCGGGAAAATAAACAAGATTAAAATTAAAAAGTATGTTAATAAAACAAGAACTCACAAATATACTTAGAATAGAATAGAAAACGTTTATTCATGAAACAATACAAAACTCAACATACATTAAATAGACTTATGTTACATACATGAAAACATAACATTCTTTTTTATTGTATGCTCTGATCTGTATTGCACAAGAAATGGAGCTGACTTCTTACTTCCGATGTAGCATTTTATTGGATTACTTAATATTGCTAATCTATTAAATATATTACTAAACTGTAAAAATGAAAGCAATATTTTAAGTAAATTAAATAACCAAATCATAAGTTATGATTCATAACATAAAGTCATTTAAGTTGTTTACTTCTCCAAACCCGGCCTTTACATACATACATACATACATATAATCACGCCTTTATCCCTAATGGGGTAGGCAGAGCGTAAACGAAGGTCGTCCCGCCACGTCTGACAAAGTTTTGAGGGTTATTTAAGATAGAATTGTAGGTATATTGCTGTAGTGACAGGTTGTCAGCCCATCGCCTAAATTACAATATACTGAAACCCTCGGATCCCTTAGCTGGATTTTACAGTATGCCCGGGAGGAAATGCAGCTGGCACATTCTATGTTTTTCTCTCGCTCCTAGTCCAGCATGGAAGCAATATTTTAAGTAAAATAAATAACCAAATCATAAGTAATGATTCAAAACATAGTCATTTCAGTTGTTTACTTGTTCAAACTCGGCCTTTAATTTATTAAAACGACGTAGACTGTAAATGTCGTAGCAATAATACAGATAAAACTGATTTTTCCCTCCAATTTCCTCTACTTTACATTCAATTGGAGACGGCGCGGCGGGATGTGATGACGTTTGTGTTTGTATCGAGCCACCTGTTGGACGAAAATCTTCGTGTTTTCGTAAGTCGCGAGCTCTGGAAATCGGGGAGCGGTAAAATGCTGCTGTCTTCTTTAATTTAATATTGCACAGGGAATATTAGCGCGCTAAAAACGGTACTAAAATAGCATTTTATGGAGTTCGATTCGAATTTGTAAATTTTAGGTGCAACGAACACGCCAAGCTAGCTAGGGTCCTATTTGTGACTATTTTCAGGTTTTCATAAAAAATTGCTTCAATTTTTAAGGTTACACAAAAGTTTTTTACTTACCTGAAATTAACGCTTTGCTTTTCATCTAGGTTCAAGCAAAACAAATATGGATTTACGTTCGCTTGTTCAAACTCGATGCTCTCATTTACAACTTCAATTTCACTTATATTTTCGGGTTCAACCATTTTAGCGCCCCTCAGTCAAATATTTGCATATGTGTGCGTAACACTCACAACACAACAGTCCATGCTCCGAAGGGATTTATCTCCATTCATACGTAGTTGTTAGTCGGTCACTGCGATCCCTATTGCCCTTCAGCCAGTATCGGTTTTATTAAGCGTACTGCTGTGTCATGCTACCCTAGTATTTACGCGACTTGAATTGCTAATGTAACCCTCTGTTATTCTGATTACGTGTAGAGTTGGATAACTTTTTTAGAACAACCTTTTTTGTATTTGGGTTAACATGTTTTACGATTTGTTTCGTACAGACTCGTACTTGTTCTGTTTTTGCATGATGACAAATATATGTAATTAAATTACTTAGGTAACGTTATAGTACTATATTTAACTGTCTCAAAAACCATATGTGATGAAACCAACCTCTACAATTCCCTAAAGGATCCATAAGTTTGAAATGAGAATGTTCTTTCCCTTATTCTCTTGTCAGACGGCTGTAAGAAAAGGGCTCATATTTTATGTGCGCTTGATAAAAATTAAAAACTAGCAGCAGCTGCGGGCCTAATAACTGGCCTGCATGCCATCCGGGTACCAGGGAGTCAGCACGTACATGCTACATGCACCATGCTATATTTAGCGGTTGTCCATTTGAAGCACTATCGATTTGTGTCCGCGGCCAGTGCAATGACCCGCGGCGGCGGCAGTTTCGCTAATTTATTAATTATTGAAACTTTTTCGGTATATGGTACCCTGGTAACATGGTGTCTGTGAATGACATGGTTCCCAGATTGAAGGGTTGCTAAGATTTTTTACATAGAGTCAACATTTTATCCTTGGTATGGTTGAAAGTTCCCAAACCGATTGACACACCTATTTTTCACTTCGTGTGACTACGACTAATTTTAAATTCTGTATCTGTAGTTACGTTCACACACAACACCATAAAACCAAAGAACTTGATACAAAAAATAAATAAAATTTGAAGTAAATCTAGTAAAAATCTAATTCTGGGTTTTCTTTGTTTCAGGATAATTTAACCCCAGACCCGGGCGACATGACCGATGACGACAATTTTTCTAGTAAGTTGCCTTATTTTTCATTTGACATGGCTATTAAAAATAAACAGCCACTTGCATCAAATCAACATCTCATGTTGGTATTTTATGCAAACCAAATTGGCTAAAACACTGGCACAAAATACCGACTACCGATTGGCTTTTTTAAAACAAATTGTGTGTTCTAAAGTTCCAAATTTGAAATTAATTGGGGACTATGATCTGGTGCAGGTCAGGGCTACGCAAAAGACGCTGAGAAGTTGAAAATGATGTTGCTAGCATGGAATTACCACAGCCAGACGCAAGGTAAATTTTTCAAAATTTTATGTGTGCATTTTGTTTTAATTTTAATATGATGTAGAGACAGATAGGGTCCGGTCTACGCTGCAATGAAATCGCTGAGAGAATAAAGTAGGTAGTTTAAAAAATATACTTAGCACTTGACAACACAGATACCTATGCTGTCGTAAAATGCTATCAGACCAAGTGATCAAACGGCTTTTTGCAATAAATAAATAATAAATTTTCAATGACGACTTGCGATTAAGTTTTAACTTTACATACATATAATTACGCCTTTATCCCTGATGAGGTAGGCAGAGCGTAAAAGACTTAAACAAAGGTCGTTCCGCCACGTCTGACAAAGTTTTGAGGGTTATTTAAAATAGATTTGTATATTTGTACGCTTATAGTTGTAAGCTTATCGCCAAAATTGCAATATACAGGAACCCTCGGATCCCTTAGCTGGTTTTTACAGCATGCCCGGGAGGAAATGCAGCTGACATATTCTATGTTTTTCTCTCGCTCACAGGCCAGCGTGGAAGAAAGAAAGAAGTTTTGACTTTAGGTCTAATAAATTAAATACCCGTGTTGATAAGCATGTTGCAATAGAAAATATTATACGATGTATTATACTCATTAATTTGTACAGTAAAATAAAAAATGCAATGCAAACAGAATGCTGTCTGAACCATGTGTTTGTATATTTGCATGCGCCTTGTGTCTTGTCAAACAGTTCGTTAGGAGTCTCGCATATTTTTGCAACGGAGTTATTTTTATAGCGAAGCCATATCGAGAGAGTGGTCGTGCCAGAGGCTACCTTGTTCCTACCTCAAATTATTTATAGGGGAGGCTTGCCCGCGTTGACATTTAGACTTTAGAGGCAGATGCGCCGGGCCCTCGCTAGTGTACCTTCATTAATTCCTGCCACCTTGGTAACTAAATACCTCTGTGAGAGGTAGGAATTATAGTGCGTTGACTCTTAAACTGAGCTGAATTGACAATTGACCGTAAAGGTAACCTTTTGGTCACTATACTTTATGTAATTTTTTGCTGCCTACGTATTTTTGTAACGGCGTTAAAAGACGAGACTACAACACATACATATAATCACGACTTAATCCCTAATGGGGTAGGCAGAGCGTAAACTACCTAAACAAAGGTCGTTCCGCCCCGTCTGACAAAGTTTGAGGGGAAATTAAGATAGATTTGTAGGTATATTGCTGTAGTGGCAGGTTGTCAGCCCATCGCCTAAATTGCAATATACAGAAACCATCGGATCCCTTAGCTGGTTTTTACAACATGCCCAGTATGAAATGCAGCTGGCACATTCTGTTTTTCCCACGCTTCCAGTCCAGCATAGAAGTATCGAGACTTAAAACATTATTACTATGTAAAAAAATGATCGAGTGTTACATCTAAACGCCATCTCAATCAATACTCATTTGTAGTATTCGAACACATACATTTGACGAGGTTACTAACAAGCTAAGCAAGGTGCGCTACATCGAGACTGGTTCTTTATTCTTAGATTAATCCTCGCCTCGATGTAACTTGAACTTCATAAGACCTCTTCTAAAAGTTTGCATTCCTAGTAGATATACTTAGTAGACAGTCTAACTAACTATACATACACAACTTGTAAAAAAGAGTAATAGTTAAAGATGTGAGTGAATTAGACCATGAAACTGAACAACATTCTCCGAAACACGTTTCGACTGTCTATAAATAGAAACTGCATCAGCTCATACAATTACAATATAAAATAAATCTATTATGTGCATATTTCGACCTGTGTTCCTTAAAGTTGTTTAGTTTCATGAACATTCTTCTACAATTTTAGCACCTTTATGTCACACAAAATTGAGTGAGTTTCAGCCGAAATCAAAACCTCCAAGATCCAACACTCAAGTCCCTCATTTCTGGTGCTTGCAGGTGGTCGCAACGGCGAAGTGACAGAGAGTGGAGCCGACAGCATGGCCGACCTCTGGGCTTCATACCACAGTGCTCTCGGACTAGGCAGCAAGCCACCTAAAGCTCCTACTCCTATGAACACAGGGCACTCGGTGAGTTTTAAGGTTGCGCAGCGTTTCATTATACTATTACTAGTTTTATGGTCATATAGTAGCGTGGCCGGCCTTTAGGCCTCTTAGAAATTCAAGGAAGCTATGAGCTGATGATGAAATATTGTGAGATTAGAAAATACTAGGGACAAAATGTACAAGAATACCCTCAAAACGGTGAATCCAATACTTGTTCCACACAAATCTAATCTCGATGTAGAAAGTAGACGCACTTACAACAGCTGACAATACTACTTAATACTAGTTCCTTAAAACATTGTAGACTTCAAAAAGTTATTTCTAAACCCTATTTTCCAGAGCCCTATTCACGTTGGGTCAGTGACTCCGGGAGTAGAACCAGCATCAACTCATGATGAGACGTCTTCATCTGATCGCACCAAGGACGATGATGACGCAGGGGCGTCTGATGATGACAGCGATGACAGGGTCGACCCTCAGCATCATGATCCTGAACGGCTGAAGGCTTTTAACGTGAGTCATCATCATCATCTCCCTAGCCTTATCCCGTATCTGATGGGGTCGGCTACTTAATCTAGGTGATTGAACGAGGGTACTGGATTTTATACAGAGCGACTGCCATCTGACATCAACCCAGAAGGGAAACCAGACCCAATCCTAGATTAGGTCAGAGTTTTCAAGCCGCCAATGCTTAGCATTGGCCTCTGATATGGCTTAACGACTAATATCTACGGTGTTAAATGATTGGCTTTTAACGTGAGTCATGAACAGGATATTTTTTTTAAGAGCACTGATATGTTACTATGATGAAAATATAGAAATCACGAACTTTATACAAACGTATCTTTGTAACGTAGCGATCTTTAACTAAAGCCGAACCAATATTTTACGAGAGCGAAGCAAGCGCGACATTTCACGAATGTTGAATAAATTCGCTAAGCAAGCGAAGCGAGGACGACATATCTACGAAAATTTAATGAATACTCTACGCGAGCAATGCGAGCTCGTCATTTCGAATGGACTGTTTCATACTAACATCACCCCTTATTTCCAGATGTTCGTCCGCCTCTTCGTAGATGAGAACCTGGACAGGATAGTACCAATCTCCAAGCAGCCCAAGGAGAAGATCCAGGCTATCATCGACTCCTGCACCAGGCAGTTCCCTGAGTTCGCCGAACGCGCCCGCAAGAGGATCAGGACTTATCTGAAGAGCTGTCGGAGGAATAAGAAGGTCCGCGGAGAAGGACCAGCTACGGGAAACGGGAGTAGTGCCGGAGCTGGCAATGCTTGGGACACTGCGGTGAGGGTTCGATCAGACATTTTGAATTTCTATTGTTCTACTGTATTTTTAAGTTTAAACTTTTGTAATCGGGATGAAGTACCTATTACTCGCAAATTTAAAATGAATTTACCCGGACCTCCAAACCAAAAATTCTAACCGACGGTGCCAAAGAAATACATGCATACACCCGAAAAATTTACTCCTCCTTCTTGAATAGTTGGCTAAAAACACTTACGCATTAAATTTGCATCGTACCTCAAAATACCTTCCGTTTTCACGCTGCAAACGTCAGCTGTCCATAATAATTAGTTGCCTGACAATGGTGCCTACACGTGGTGGCATAGTATTATAATTTGTGGCGGAGTCGCCCCCGTAGTCGTCTCCGTGTCTCGTTAGCATCCGCTGTCGCCCACACATCCTCGCTAAGTCTTAAGATCAGGACATACCTATACCGCGTATCTCTATAGCTACGGTAGCTACTATAACCTTATGATTTGCTGGGAATACTGTATACGTTGGAGTGGAGTATCATTTACCATTAAGACTCTAAAATAGAGTTCCAGCAGAGTAGATGATCAGCTCCATATCTCAAGGCACATAGACAATTAGGAAATATGATCTACCAAACAATTACAAATTCATAATCCCGTTTAAATAAATCCAATATTCTGTTAGTAACGCGTTTTACATAAGCCTTTTATTTGACTTTGGTTTGGTATTCTAGTTGGTAGGTAAAAGAAAATAAAAAATAGTTCTTATCGCTATATTATATATATAATAAGTGGTCCTTCATAATAAACCAAAGGAGTAATTTAAAAACCTAAATAAAAACATGAAGAGTCTACGTCTATTTTTTTACGGTCCGAAGACCAATCTCTTCACTAATAAACAGCCCTGAACTGCAATGTTTTGGCTGCAGGTGCGACCGACGCCCGCGCATCTGACGTCAGTACAAGCGGAACACATTCTTGCACAGGCCTGCGAGAACGAGAGCCTCAACGCCAAGAGGATGAGGCTGGGCCTGGACCCCGTCAGCCAGCCCATGCCGAGCGTCCCCACGCCAATGGTGAGTTTTTACCATTACTCATTTAGCTAGCTACTAGATCCCATACATATGATACATAGATACTTCTTATCACTAATGGGGTAGGCAGAGCGTAAACGACTAAAATAAAGGTCGTTCCGCCACGTCTGACAAAGTTTTAAGAGGTAATTTAAGATATATTGCTGTAGTGACAGGTTATACTGGAACCCTCGGACCCCTTAGCTGGTTTGTACAGCATGCCCGAAAGGAAATGCAGCTGGCACATTCTATATTTTTCTCTTGCTCCCGGAACAGCATGGAAAAACTAGATCCCACTACGGAGCAAAGGCCTCTCCCGGTATTCAATTCCTGGTATCTACTGCGATCTAATGAAACTTAAGTCAACTCCTTCGACACCCGCTTTGAGCTACCCAAGTTTTAGTGATACCTTTACCATTGTCTAAATAAATTTCAGTCTAGTGTGTAGGTGCCTGTTGTGTCTTTGTTTTGTATGTCCTGTTTTTATGATTTTTTGTGTACAATAAATTGTTAAATAAAATAAATTCTATAGAAATTTCTGTTCAGTACGAACAGTTAAGTTTTCAGTCTCATTGAATATTATATTACTCCATGGTCTCATTACATACATACATATAATCACGCCTTTACTATGGTCTCATTACCAGAAGGTAATGCAGAAGCATAAGGAGAATTTTGGGATGTGCAAACGATTGCATCTCTTGAAACCTTAAATCACATGCTACACTTATCACATGTAACAACCTTAGCGGAATCAAGCAGATTAAGCATTTTCGATCGAATGCGCGGTGGCGTAGCGGAAGTTCGTGGATTCGAATCCCTCCAGCGCAAATTTTCGGTTTCTATATTTACATGTTTTAAAAAAGCATTAACACTTTATGTGTCAAAAACAAGATGGTTTTGAACGCAAACTTCGCTTTTACTATGACTTTTAGGTAAATGAATTCCTTCATTACTCTCTTTGTTACAGGTCATAGACACTTCAGCAACATCAGCAGTAGCTTCCTCATTCTTAAGCCTGTACAGCGGCGCCATCAGCAGCCCAGCGTCTACTCCTGCCACCAACACATCCTCCACTTCGACCCTGGCTGCAGCCCACAGCAAGGTTGCTGCTGACACTACCAGGCCTTCAGCAAGCCCTACTTTGGAGAACTCACTGCTCAATAACAACAATCTGAAGCTGGACAACGCTAATGGCAACACTGGAAGCAAGACTGCTAGGTAAGATTGTGATATGGACAGGAAAGCAGAAAGACAGTCAAACCTGAATAATATAAAGTAATACTTACGTACGGATTGATATTATGGGGAAACTGCGCAGACGTTATTAAAGCTCTTATATTTTGTTACAGCCCCGCCTCATCGCCAGCACCTCTGTTCAGACCGTCGTTTCCGAACACATTCGGAACACCGCAGACTTTCGGCAGGCAAAGGTTAGCTCAAATCGATGGTCTCAGATACTAAGGCTCGTATTTATAAAGCGATCTCAAGATTGACTGCCAGTTTGAGTTCGTATCAGAAAAGTCATTAATGTACAAAATGGCCTGTGAAATCCATACTTAATATTACTCTCAATCTTGAAATTGATTTATAATAATTACGACCCTAAGTTTACGGGTGATAGTTAAGCTCGAATCCTCTCGTCTTTAAAACAAATCAGATTTCAACATATGTAGCAAATCGTATAAACCGTTATAAATTCTTCTATCCTGATACAAATGGTCGAGAAATAATCGATATCTTTCGTTTGCAGCACCAGCACAAATCCAGCTACTGCTCTATCCAGCAGCGCACTGCTGTCCACTCTATCAGCTCTGCCACCTACAGGTAATTTTTTGTTTATGGAATGGTATTTAAAACACTTGTTAAAAAGTTAGTCCTGGTTAAAGGCTGGTCAGCTTCAACAGGAAAACCACAAAAGCAACATTTTCCCAAATACCCTTACCCTTACAATTTGGTCACCAGTCTGAAAATCTGATTCTTAAATAAATTATGTGTGTTGACAGGTGTGAACGCGGCAATGGCGGCTTATCAGAGCGCGTTGCTCTCGGCAATGGCTGCTCAGACGCACACCTTCCCAAGTAGCATCTCCGGTGAGTGGTTTGGTGGGACCTACTTTTCATTACTTCTATTTTCATCACTTTTATTCATATTTGTGTATAATTTGTAAATATTCGGAATACCGGAATAGCGGGAGTCGTAAAAGACGACTAAGGGATACATTCAGGAAACGGGCAGCATTGATAGGTCCCTGCACTGCAATATGTTACATTGATCCCGACCAATGCAAGATATTGTAGTGCAACTACAAACTAACCTCAAAGCAGATACTATGGCAAGGTATTTTCTCCATAAAGGAGATGTATGTCAAACACTTAGACTAACATGTCATGTCTTGTCATGGCTGATGTTGATGCTAACTAAAATAATATATAGGTAATGTCGTTTATTGGGACAGTATTTTTAAATTTCTCTTCTTATTTCAGCGCCCACAGATTTGTCGCTGAAGAACCCGCCGACATCGAGCTCCCTGCACGGGACATCCACCGTCTCATCGCTGACGGGCACCACATCTTCATCTCAGGCCAAGACGCCCCTGATCTCTCATAAACTATCCGTAGCTGAAGTAGGCGCGGTCCGGCAGCTGATTACTGGATACCGTGAATCCGCAGCTTTCTTGCTTCGCTCAGCAGACGAGCTAGAGGCACTCCTCGTGAACCAACCGTAGGAGTCACCCAGACCCTCTCTACAAGACCTGTTCGGCTTCAAATTCGGATATTTTTAATTCGATCTGTGACGTGGAATGCTCGAAACGGGTCTTATGAGTTGTATTTGTTGTAGTTTCGGAGAACAATTATCGTTTGACGGACACTGAAAGTGTTTTTGGTTATGATATGTATGTGGATGATGTTGTAGTTGTTGGATATGGGAGAGACGGAGCGTGACGCGAAGTTCTTAAAAATATTATATGTTTTTGTCCCATCCGTCTCTTACATATTTAAATTAATCCTTCGTGGATTTTTGGAGACTAGTGTGAATTTTCGGCATAATGGTTGAATTCAAATAATTCAATTAAAGTACAGATAAATTACAAATTGTTGATGTACAATTAATGTCTAGATGGTTTTTGTTAATAGATGTAAACTTCTCTGGTAAAACGGTCACTTATCTTATGCAGCTAAGAATCTAGATTTCTCTGGAACTCTAAATGAAAATTTTAGGGAGTGACTGGTCAAACCGATTTTCCTCACAATGTTTCCGTAGGTTGCTTGAACTTTGTCGTGTATGGTGCTTATTTGCGTGTCAGATCTGAAAACTTCTATGCCAATATGTATTTTTGAAAACTTTCTTCAAAATCCTTCGATGTAAACTGTCCAGTTTATAGTATTAAGCATTAAGTCCAATAATGTCTATTTCGGCGATCGTACAAAGCTGCCATATTGTAATAAAGCCACTTTAGTGTTGCCATTTGAAACTCGATGGAAGAGTACAAAAATATTTTGTGTATATTTAGGTGTAAGAAAAAAATCAGGGAGATTTTAGCGTTAGGTTAACTTGAAAATTTAACTTCTTGCCTGGATTTCATTCTAGTGTGAAGTTTTGTACTGACCAATCAAACGCATCGCATTATATTGATGATGTTATCGCGACCGCGTCTGGTTTGTCGGAACACAAAACGGGCCGCGATTGGCTTACGCCTTTTCAAACTAGAATGATGATTGGTGCAAAAATAATTATTAGGATATTACTGTAAAATTTCATCGAATTCTATGCTTGATAAAGGCGGCTGAGTAAATAACTTATTGGGAGTAAGAATTACATCATCTATCTTACAAAATATGTTACAGAGTTGAATATTTAGATCTTACGGCATTTTAGATTTTAAGAAGCACGAATTTATTTGTTTTGTATTATATTAGTGGTCCTGTAGTATTTTAATATGATTAATATATTTCTAGTTTAACACTTCCTTATTTAAAAGAGGTTTAACTTCCTGTCTCCATATTGGCGTCATCATTTGAATAGATCTGTTTGATTATAATTTTAAGTTGAATACAAGTTTAAATGCCAGTACATAAGTGTTATGTTCAATAGTTGCTTTGCTCAGTAAATAAACGTTTCATGTTCGAGTAATATTATATTCGTTACCATAGATTATATATGGCCAAGTACTTATTATGTAGGTTTTAATATAATGTTAGAGTTTACTGCTTGTGTACAAATAAGGTTCCACTTACAAAAGAGTTTGATTCTTTGTAGTCGGTGTGTCTTCTAATTTTATGATCTTTGATGGGGTTAAAAATACCTCTAATTCTGATAATCATCTTTGTAGTCTTGTTTTTATGTATTTACTTTTGGCCAGTCGTATTTAATGTTTGTATAACAGCACCCACATCTTTGTTAGTAAGGTTTTAAGCAGAACATTTAAAGTACAATAGTCAAATAATAATATTAACGCTTATTTTGTTGCTACACATTATACGGCCTTGGACATCGTCGACTTTAAGCCTTCTTTGGTTGACACTCAAAAACAGAAACTTGTCACAAAATGCTCGTTGAATATTATTCTTATCTTTTCACATTGACACATTCTAAGCTTACTGCAGATGTCAAAAGTTTAAGAGTCGAAGGTAGTTCGCATTCGCTGACTGCTTACTATTAGGAGGCTTGTCTACCTGTCCGTCTTTTTATAACATACGAGTAACATTTGAAAAATGAACTGAAGTCTACTATTTACAAAACTTCGCCAAGATTTAAATTTGACTTTCTTCTTGAATCTTCATAACTTTTGAAGATTTAATCTTAATCTAAAAAAGTCGTAAATGTCCAAGAGCCGCCATTGTACAATAGATTTCCACTTTGCCAGTTTTCTCAATAGAATAACAGCTTTTATGCAAGTTTTAAATGAAATTGTAAATCCACAGTAAAATTGCCAAAGAAATTATTTGATTTATTAATCGAAGTATGTATGTTCGTGGAATTGATTCTTACTTTATCTAGTTATTCAGGTATTTGTTAAGATTATTTTCCTAGGTTAGGTTTGAGTTTTTTGAAAGTCATTCCAATATTTTTCTAAAAATTGTCATCAATCGGTGTGATACGGCGCAGTAGTCATTGTAAATGGAGAAATTGTAAAAAGTATCTTTAGAATATTATAAAAAAAGTTGATTAGAAATATTCAAATATGTGAAAGTTGATGATGGGGGTAACGAAAAAAAAAACGAAAATGGTGGTAATACGTTGAGAAAATGAATTTGTTAGACATTAAAATATATTATTATTAGAGATGTATAAATGGTTTACAATTTATTATTATGCATTAGTTTGAGAGAAATTACAAAAATGGAGAAAAATACAAAATGGCGATTGTTACTATTAACGATATGAGAATTTAGTTATAATTTTGCAATTTCAAAATGTGAGTTTTACAATTTTGAAAAAGAAAATATTAAATATGCTCATATACATAATTTCGGGAGTTTTATTACTATCCTCTTATTTTTCAACGATGAAGTAAAACTTAATAAAAATCGAAATACCTATTCAACTATTTATTCTTTACCTTGAAATGATTGTTACATACCAAACTAGAGCATTTCAGAGCAAACCTGTAACAGAAATACAACAATGAAGTAAAATTAAGAATTACAAATTCAAAATGGCTCCCATGCCATCGCATTGAGAAAGTAGTTATTGATTTTTGTAGACCATTGTAATTAAAACCAAGATCCAAAAATTATGATTTAGGTAATGCGATACTTCTTCTTCTGTCGAGTGGGTGAGTCTATCGACCCGATGAACCCTGGTGTCAGAGTTTTTACAACAGCACAACTATCAGGCCTCTGACATGGTTTAAGTAACGACCACTATCAAAGACAGCGACCGGGACCGACGGCTTAACGTGCCCTCCGAAGCACGAAATCTTTTTCTTTTTTTCGGACAATCAGGTGATTCAGCCTGCAATGTCCTATCCAAACTGGGGAAAAATTCACAAAGTGATAAATTCTCAAATATCAACTTTTTGTTTCCCCCCTGGGAATCGAACCCAGGACCTCCGGATCAGGAGTCCATGGCACTAGCCACTAGACCACGGAGGCAGTTAAAATGCGATACTAAAATCCAAGTTTATAATGATGTTTTGAACAGTTAATAGAATTAAGAAAATATTGCAAGATGTCTTCTACCCAGCCAGTGATAATAAAATCCACATTGCTCATGATGAACTAACCAATTTAGTAGAAGCAGAAGGAAGATCTATCTTCCTTATTCTATAGTATCTGTTGTCGTTAATAAAAAAAATGAAAGATCTTCATTACTTTACCTATTATACTGATATTGTTTATACTTGCGATTGTTAATACATTCATACATACATAAATCACGCCTTTATCCCTTACGGGGTAGGCAGAGCGTTTAACGCCTCGTAAAAGGCGCTTTCGCCACGTCTGACAAAAATTGAGGGCAATTTTAGATTGTAATATGTATTGCTATAGTGACAGGTTGTCAGCCCATCGCCGAAATTACAATACACTGTAACCCTCGAGTACCTTTTGCTGACTTCAACAGCATGCCCGGGAGGAAATGCAACTGGCACATTCTATGTTTTTCTTTCACTCCCAGTCCAGCATGGAAGAAAGATTGTTAATTGAACGTCATAATCACTTTGGGGGATTAATTAAACAACACTTGTACTCGTTTGACAATATTTTTCGTTTATTCACCGACCAGTTTCGCTAATACAGAATTTTCAGGGTGGGTTATTTACGAGACCATTGTAAATAGCCCATCCTGAAGATGCTGTATTAGCGAAACCAATATGATAATGATGATGATGATGATTTATCTTCCATGCTGGACTGGGAGCGAGAGAAAAACATAGAATGTGCCAGCTGCATTTCCTCCCGAGTATGCTGTAAAAACCAGCTAAGGGATCCGAGGGTTTTAGTATGTTGCATTTTAGGCGATGGGCTGACAACCTGTCACTACAGCAATATACATACAAATCTATCATAAATAACCTTCAAAACTTTATCAGACGTGGCGGAACGACCTTTGTTTAGATCGTTTACGCTCTGCCTACCCCATTAGGGATAAAGGCGTGATTATATGTATGTATGTATGATGATTTAATCGAGTAGATATTAAACTAACGGTCCTTAATTTTGAACATGGAGTAGTTGCGAGCTCTCAGGAAGGGAAATATGTCGGAAAAGAAGCTGATACGCTTCTCCTGAATCAAGTTTCTGGTGCCGTAATCAATGACATCAGATTTGCTATTGATAAATACGAGTACCACACTGACGGATCGCTCGTTCGTCAAATGGTTGGTGCTTATTAATTCCGATAACGAATGATAAGTAACAGGCCATGGATGGGTGACCAGTAGTGGTATAATAACTAGATCGTTTCCGTGCTTCGGAAGGCACGTTAAGTTGTCTCGTCAGACCGCCGGACGCCATGTCAGAGGCATTGCTTAGCATTGGCGGCTTGAAAACTGACAGCTCGGTTGGCCACTTGGCAAAAGCTTAATGTAGGATTGGGTCTGGTTTCCCTTCTGGGCTGCGAATGTCAGATGGCAGTCGCTCTGTATAAAAACTGTATTATTCCCCTAGATTAGGTAGCCGCTCCCGTGAGATACGGGATAAAGCTAGGGAGATGATGATAAAGAGCATACTGCCGATGCAGTCAATTCTGTAGTACTTACTTTCCTAAATCCTTAAGATAGAGTTGTTTCTCGCCCTCTGGAAGGGGTATCTATCGGGGAAGGGATTGAGCCGCTCCTCTGACATCATGTATCTAGTGCCGTTGAGGATGAAGTCCATGTTGGTCTGGGAGGCCACGTATGAAAACATCGCCGGGAACCGCTCCGTGCCACACCTGGAATTAAATTGCGTGTCAGAGCAATTGCTTGCTTCTGGCTAAGATCCACTTTGGCTGCCTGAGTCATCTTAGTAGGTTTAGGTTCTTGGTCTTTTTATCGTTTATTTGTTGGACCCAGATCAAAATTCTGCCTGCATGTCCAAACTGGATCAACGAAATCAAACGAATTCCTTCAGGGATATTAAAAAAAACCTTCAAAGTTACCACTTTTATCAGTCAATTTGTACAGTTAACAATTAATTGTTATTCGGTATGGTTGACTAAGCGACATCTTTCGGTGTTCGGTACATCGTCACGTTATATCAACTTCCTGTATAATCAACTTTTTACGTTTGTACATACATACATATAATCACGCCTTTATCCCTAATGGGGTAGGCAGAGCGTAAACGACCAAAACAAAGGTCGTTCCGCCATGTCTGACAAAGTTTTGAGGGCTATTTAAGATATATTCGTAGGTATATTGCTGTAGTGACAGGTTGTCAGCCCATCGCCTAAATTGCAATACACTGAATCCCTCGGATCCCTTAGCTGGTTTTGACAGCATACCCGGGAGGAAATGCAGCTGGCACATTCTATGTTTTTCTCTCGCTCCCAGGCCAACATGGAAGTTAGCATTACGTTTGTAGAGGAAAGAAACTCACATTTTCCGAATGCCCCAAGATGCCAAGCCCCACAACACACCGTCACTGACTGCTGGTGCCCCAGTGTCCCTCTGAGAAAAAAAAGTTGTTTTATATATATCAGTAACTGTAGTAAAGACGGCAATAAATCTAGATTTGGATGGACGTATGTGGAAGATGATAGCCATATACTTATGAATGGGCGTGGTGTTGAAGTGACGACGGACAGGGATATCTTCAACATCATTATCATCCGCCTGTATCAGTCCACTGCTGGACATATGCCTCTCCCATGGCACGCCACTCAGCTTAGTCTTTCTGCCCGCTTTCTTACGGATATCATCGCCCCATCTAGTTCCAGGACGACTTACTTTATCCGCTTTAGAACTCATTTGCCCCATCGGCCATCATCGAAGAAATCTTACTACAAACAAATAAGAACAAGACTCACCGTGCACGGTGAGCGACGCCCAATCTGCTCCAAACAGATGAAGTTTTCCGTGACCATGACTCCGAACCTCATGGTAATATTGTTGCATTTCTCCCGACTCATCAGCCGGCCGTGGTAGATCTGCAGCGTCAGCCCTTGCTTGCTTATGTACACTCCATCACGCTGCAAACGCAAGAGTTCTTAGGTAAGAACCTATTAATGGTTTCCTCGTCGAGAGCCCGATGGTGTTGTGGATAGGGCCGCTGCCTCCTGAGCGGGGAGGTTGTAGTTCGAATCCTACCACGTACAAATGTCTTTTTCGGTTTTCGAATTTCATATGTACGTTTCCGTGCTTTGGAGGCACGTTAAGCCGTTGGTCCCGGTTAATATTATTTAATACAGTAGATACATACATACATATAATCACGCCTTTATCCCTAATGAGGTAGGCAGAGCGTAAACGAACTAAACAAAGGTCGTTCCGCCACGTCTGACAAAGTTTTGAGGGTTATTCAAGATGGATTTGTGATACAGTAGATATTAGTCGTTAAGCCATAGGTATCACAGGCCAGTGCTAAGCAATGACGGCTTGAGAACTCTGACCTAATCTAGGATTGGGTCTGGTTTCCCTTCGGGGTTGCGAAGGTCAGATGGCAGTCACTCTCTGTAAAAACCAGTACCCTCATGCATTCCCCTAGATTAGGTAGCCGACCCCGTGAGATATGGGATACGGCTAGAGAGATAATGAATGGTTTCCTCGTAGACGTAATAGTTTCTGGGGAAGTTGAGGTTTTTTGGTTTTTTTTAAGCTGGAGATTATACCACCTCCGGGTAGTTTATTGATTAAACATGTTTTCTGTGTTACAATGTTACAATCTAAAATTGCCCTCAATTTTTGTCAGACGCGGCGAAAGCGCCTTTTACGAGGCGTTTAACGCTCTGCCTACCCCGTAAGGGATAAAGGCGTGATTTTATGTATGTATGTATGTATGTATGTTTTCTGTGGACAGCGTACTTATAACTAGGTATTTCCAAGTTGAATCTCTAATGCGGGCATGGGTAGTAAGTAAAACTTGTTCGATAAGAGGTATCTATAATAGCATCTATAATACTTACCCTATCTGCCCCCCAGCTGGTAACCCAGGCGTCGTCGAAGATCGGCATCATGACCCGGTTGGGTAGGTCTACAGCATGGCAAGAGTGAGAAAACCTGTGTCAAGAAATGCAGATTTAGTATCTTAACTAGTACAGATTCAGTCCGTTTCCAAAACTATATAATCGTGGTCTTCTTCTTCTTAGCAAGTGGATTCTCGAGTCGAACAACGACCCGAAGAACCCTGATGTGAGAGTTTTCAAACCACCTAGTAGCACAGCTATTAGGCCTCTGACATGGTTTGAGTAACGACCACTATCAAAGACAGCGACCTGGAGCCATATTTTTGAAACACTCGAATCAAATTCGCATGCGAAAGAGCAACTATCGCATGCCAATTTGTATGGAAATCGTATGCAAACGTTACTCTTCGCATTAACTTTCGATTAGTTCAAAAATACGGCTCCCGGACCGACGGCTTAACGTGCCCTCTGAAGCACGGAATCCTTTTTAGTTTTTAGATAATCAGGTGATTCAGCCTGCAATGTCCTAACCAAACCTATAATCGTGGTTCGATGTGAAAAAGTCAGTGTCTTTGACGCTTCTGGAGAAATATAATTGGCAGCTGACTGCTGTGATGATTACCGATGTTTATTCGACTACTCACGCGATAATATGAGATGTTAAGGTGGCGATACTAGCCAAGTCGCGCCCCCATACGTCACGCCTTTATCCCTAATGGGGTAGGCAGAGCGTAAACGACTTAAACCTTTTCTCTTCCTGTTACTACAACGAGCTATGAATCGATGTTTATAAGGTTCTAAATTATCCTAATTACTATAACTTGATTCTGTTGGACCGGTTTTTCGATTCACTGCGTTTTCAGTGAATTATGTTTTTTTCACTAATGGGGGCACCTTTCACTGGCTAGTATCGTCACATTAAAATCATTATTGAAAAATAGCGTCAGACAAATAAGACGTAAGACAATAGATGATTCGCAATTTTATCCTCTGTGTAAGTTTGCGGAAGAATGTTTACTATGTCTCCATTAACATAAGCTAGAAAAGAGTCAAAAGCAAATCCAAAACTAATAAAATTAACACATACATACATACTATCACGCCTGTATCCCTAATGGGGTAGGCAGAGCGTCAACAACCCAAACAAAGGTCGTTCCGCCACGTGTGACAAAGTTTTGAGGATGATTTAAGTTACATTTGTACGTATATTGCTGTAGTGACAGGTTGGCAGCTCATCGAATAAATTACAATATACTGAAACTCTCAGATCCCTTAGCTGGTTTTTACAGCATGCTCGGGAGGAAATGCAGCTGGCACATGTTTTCTCTCGCTCCCAGTCCAGCATGGAAGAAGATGGAAAATGAACACACTGAAAAATAATCTTACTTGATAAAGTCACTGGTCAGCAACAAGGCGATGTCGAAGTCAGGGTTCTTCCGTATGCTCCATCCAGGATGCTTCAGGACCTCGGAGATGGCCACCACTTGTCCCCCATGCTCCAGATGCCTCGAGCCGGCGCGGATCATCATGCGACTCATGCGGCTGGACCTGGTAAAATATTCCAGCACTTAGCATTCAAGAAAAAGCATATTTAATAACAATTATTAATAACATTTATTCCATGCTGGCCTTGGGAGCGAGAGATAAACTCAGAATGTGCCAAATGCATTTCTTCCCGGGCATGCTGCAAAAACCAGCAAAAGGATCCGAGGATTTCAGTATATTGTAATTTAGGCGATGGGTTGACAACCTGTCATTACAACATTGTACCTACAAATCTATCGTAAATAACCCTCAAAACTTTTGTCAGACGTGGCGAAACGAGCTATGTTTAGGTCGTTTGCGCTCTGCCTACTTCATTAGGGATAAAAGCGTGATAATATTTATGTAATAACTAAAAAATATAGCGCAGGAAAATAAAACCACCTGCAAGTTAGGATGGTAGCTGCGACAGGTGCCATTTGTAAGGAAAACATATAAAATGAAAATATACCAAATATACTATCTCAAAGGATCTGTCACAGCTACCATCCTAGATAGTAGATATAGTAAGCATCTTCTGCCTTCGAGCTGCGAGGCTTTTGAGTGAGATCGTTCCATCGTTGATTCTATTTCGGTCACTCTACCTTCCTTTTATACTAAAACTAACTAAATTATGTAGTTAAATAGATATAACTATATGTATATATATACATATAGGTATATCTACATATTATATATATATATATATATGTAGATATACCTATATATGTATATAGAATAGATAAAACATTTATTTAGCACCAATACAAATTACAAGCACATAAAAACTATAAAATTAAATAAGAAATCAAAAACATACATTAAACAACGGACTTAACTATGAAGAGACAAATTTGTAGGCGCTAAAAAGGCGATTAGCTCAGCAAAAAATTATAGCTTTGGGCTACAGCACTGATTTTCAGCTGGACCTTTGGTGAGAAGAGAGCTTAATCTTAACAATAATAATAATTAATAAAAGTAAAACTAAAAAATATGTTAAGTTCTCATGACTAAGCGGCAATCGCGCCACTTCACAAAATTTACATATTCTTGGAAAAACAACTGTAGGTACTTAAACTTGTATTTTATTATATTAAAAGAAATAAAATAAAGTAATAAAACATTATCAAATAGTATAAAAGCGACTTACTTCCAGACGCAGTTAGCAGTGGTGATGATGAGCCTCTGGTTGAGAATGGCTCCTGCACACCAATGCTCCCCATCCTTTTGAATCGACACAACGTAAGGGTAGTTCTCAATCAAGCCGTCCCGGGCGGCGATCAGCCGTCGCGACTCCGATTCTAGGAATACGGGATGATAATCTATGAAAACTGCTTTCGCTGGGATAGGGCCTGAACACAAATCTGCGAATTCGCATCGCAATACCAGTGCCCAGATATTTGTGATGAGCGAATTTGTGTATAGGCCCGTATACAGGATAAATGAAACTATAAGAAACTATTATTCATCTTTTATTATGCCCAATTTTACAATAATCTATTGTTTACCTTTGCCTTTCTTTGCCGACTTCTTGTTGCTGTGTGAAGCGCGCTTCGCGGGTTTCTTGTTGCTTTTCTTGTGGGAGTGGGAGCCTGAGCGCTTTCCTCCTTTCGACTTGCGTGTAGGTGATTTTCTTTTATTACCTCTCTTAGATTTCTTACCTCGTGCTGCAGCTTTGCCTCCAGATCTTCTAGTATTATTCGCTTTAGGTTTAGCAACTTTTGCAACTGTAGCAGCAGCATTACCTTTTTTTGTATCTCCTGACGGGACGCCCTTGGCAACTGGCTGTTCTACTTTCTTGGTTTCCTTTACGTCTGTCTTTGCAGGTGTTGCTTTTGTGTCACCGGACTTTTTATCCTCTGCCTTGGCCGCTGCCTTTTCATCGGGTGATCTTTTCTTTCTGTCGTGAACGTTCCAGAAATCTGGCAGCACCTTCTTGACTCTCAGTTTGGGTTCATCGTTGTGAGGGTCTCCGGAGAAGTAGGGGCTGCTGGGGACGTTGATGGCTGCCGGCTTCTTGGCAGGTGATGGGAACACCGTATATCCAGCGTCATCGAGATGCTTTTTGGTTCGTGGTTCGAGTAGCTTCGTCTTAGAGAATTTCTTGTTCAACAATTTGGGGCCATTAATTAAGCGTTGTTGTTGTTGTTTCTTCTTGTGGAAGAAATCCTTGACCAGCTCTGACTTGGGGAATTCATTGTTAGCGATCACAAAATTTTCTATCACAAAAAGTGTACAAAATATCAGCAAGGAGGCTTTCATTGCAGCGAGATCAACAGCTATGTCGGAAATAAATCGAAAAGCTAGTTTATGTGTGTTTTATGTATTTTTCATGGCGTTTACGAATTAGACGATAAGTTTTAAATTGAATTTAACAAACATAGTATATATCATCTCAATTTATTTGAACTTCAGCAGAGTTAAAACGTATTTTATTAAAACACAGATTAATAGAAAAAATAAATGTACTTTTGGGAATAAATACTGTATTTAGCTACCTACTTCCTAAAGAATTTTAACAAAGGTCTTACATTAAATATAACATTATTCATATTACTTACATAACAGAGTTTTCATGTAAAAACAAATTATGCTAGAGTTATGTCGAAGTAACATGTCATATTTTATACCTTGATTGACATACTACTTCTTACCTCAATTTACTTTCGCTCGTAACAGAGGTGAACAAAATAATACACTTCAAACAGATATTAGAGAGTTGACTAATCTCTAGGAGCTATCTTCTTGTAAGTGGCGAGCTGTACTGCTAGTTCGTGTAGGATGATCTTGCCAGCCGGCGCCTCTTCGGAAGGTAAAGCTCTGAACAGCCTGACCACGAACTCTAGTCATCTCTTAGTCTCTAACAGCTATTTTCTTGTACGTGGCTAGCTGAACGGCCAGTTGGTGCAGGATGATCTTGCCAGCCAGCGCATCTTTGGAAAGTGAAGCTCTGAACAGCCTGACCACGAACTCTAGTCATCTCTTAGTCTCTAGGAGCTATCTTCTTGTAAGTGGCTAACTGGACGGCCAGTTGGTGCAGGATAATCTTGCCACCCGGCGCCTCTTCGGTAGGCAGAGCTCTGGACAGCCTGACTACGCGCCCGCACTCACGGACGAAGTATTCTAGCTCGTTCTCTAGCTGTCGACTGTCACCTGGAAAAACACAATGATAGGAACAGGAATGATATAAATAACATGGGTCTATGTTCTAGCGGTTTACTCTGGGCAACGGCATCACTGGATTGCTTATAAAGTCTGATTGAATAAGCACACTCATAGCCGGAGTATGCTCAGACCGGGTAACATCTGGATTGCGAATATTGCGACCACGTTTTCGACGATTCCGGCGATCAATATGCTGTATTCCGATTCGTCGGTGTGTGGCAACATCTTCGACTATGGATCGGGAACTGGTTTAAAGGCAATAGCTAACCCAAGGCATCTTACCTTGCCCCATCCTGGAAGTCACCGGCTGCAAGCATTTGTTGGTCAGTCGCGCGAGCTGGGATCTCTCCGAGCTGAATGCTTCGTCAAGATCAAATAGCTCCAGAGGAGGAGGTGGTGGCTCCCTGAACGTAGGTGGAAACACCTGAAAGAATTATTGGATTTGACAAAGGCAAGCTCCCAGGCAAATATTGACATGGTAAAGGACCCGTTTTGTACTTCCATTTTTCACCTTCCCCGGTTTCCGGTGACTTTAAAAATATTTACTATATAACTTCACCTGAGATAACTGGACTAAAACTGCATAGATTATTGGAGCTCATAGCAAACTTTCAAAGAAACTACATGAATACTTACAGCTAACTTCAGGGGCGGGAAGGGTGTTTCAAACTGCGGTGCAATGAGCCTCAATGGCTCATGTTTTACTCCTAAGGCGTCATACAATCCTAGTACGTCAGGCACTAAAAAAAAATCAAGGAAATACATACATAAGTCACACCTTTATCCCTAACGGGGTAAGCAGAGCGTCAACTACCCAAACAAAGGTCGTTCCGCCACGTCTGACAAACTTTTGAGGGTTATTTAAGATAGATATGCAGGTATATTGCTGTAGTGACAGGTTGTCAGCCTATCGCCTAAATTACAATATACTGAAACCCTCGGGTCATTTAGCTGGTTTTTACAGCATGCCCGGGAAGAAATGCAGCTGGCACATTTTATGTTTTTCTCTCGCTCCCAGGCCAGCATGGAAGAAGGTAATATATCTTTGTCATGAATCAGGTTCAGAAATCTCGCCGCCCTTTCTCGTAGCCAGAATATTGAAAATCTTGAAATACGTTCTTCTTTTAATGCTTACATTGTCCTAGGTTGAGAGAAAATAGTCTCCAAGTAAAAAGTGCATGGGGATGTAGGGGTGTGAGTCGAGGAGGAGGTGCTGTAGCTGGCTCTGGTAGAGGCACACTGCTCAGCCACATCATATCTCCAAGGGTTCTGTATTCGTTTATCTGAAAGAGAAAGCAAAATATCTGACGGTGATAAGAACGAATTACTTAGGCTAAAAGTCAAGCACGAAACTTTAGCATCGAAAAAAAGAAGAAAAGAGCCCAATTATCAAGGTTATCTCGAAAGTCGTTTTCCTCTTCTTAAGCCAATAAAATTACGTTCTGAAAAGAGCCTTATGTTTGCCATTGTGGTGCGAGAATTCGCCAGCCTAAACATAGCGTTATCGTGCCTATAATAGCTGCTACTATCGTCAAGTCCTGATCTTTATTTATTCCACAAACGGCTTACATCGGGATCCTCGACATCCACTGGGTTGAGGTGCAGTTCAGTCATAGCGCCGAGGTAGTTGAACACCATTTCCCTGATGAGGTCATTGCACTCGCTCTCCAGATACTGGTCCGCGAAGAAATAGCCAGAGCCTATCACGAACAGCTTTCCTAGAATGGAACACCAAGTGTTTTACTTTGATACCGGAGAGATAGTCGGACGATGAAACTGATAAATATTTAGTTGTGTTGTCCAGAAAGATCTGGGTGTTGTCTCTGTACGTTGCTGTATAAGTATGCTCTTGGTGTCCTAATGTAGGGAATCTTTGACATACATACATACAGTCACGTCTTTATCCCTAATGGGGTAGGCAGAGCGTAAACGACCTAAACAAAGGTCGTTCCGCCACGTCTGACAAAGTTTTGAGGGTTATTTAAGATAGAATTGTAGGTATATTGCTGTAGTGACAGGTTGTCAGCCCATCGCCTAAATTACAATGGTATACTGAAACCCTCGGATCCCTTAGCTGATTTTTACAGCATGCCCGGGAGAAAATGCAGCTGGCACATTCTATGTAAAAGTCTAAGAAAAAGGGAATCTTTGTAGAAGATTATAATGAGCAGTAAAGTCAGTCCTCAAATATTCAGATAGTAGAGAGATAGCTAATATAGCTGTTAGATAATTAATTAGTTCCTGAATAACCTTTATCACCTGCCAGCGCGTGATAATTACAAAAGCCCTTTAAAACAAAGAGCCCCATATCATAGAATTAGTATAGTATAATTAATTACCTCCACTTTTATCTGACGTATAAAGCGCTGCGACCGGTCGCTTCACAGGGTAGCACACGTCACTGCTAGATAAAATGGCCGCTGCTGGTTTCTTCACTGTCAGCGTCGCTCCGTAGGGATACACGAAGTTCGGAGTCGCTGGTTCTTCCCTGAATATGGGTCAGCTTTAGATTATATGCACCCTGAACCCATTATACAGCACAGTGCTAAGGATAGTTTGCTCTAACTTGGTACCCTTGAAATCTTCTTCATCATCCATCATCATTCTCTTGCCCTTATCCCATTTATTTATGGTCGGCGCAGCACAGTACGTATTATTCTTCCATTCATCCCTGTCAGCCATCAGTTTAACATTCACATATAATATATATACATATAATCACGCCTTTATCCCTAATGGGGTATGCAGAGCGTAAACGACCTAAACAAAGGTCGTTCGCCACGTCTGAGAAAGTTTTAAGGGTTGTTTAAGATAGATTTGTAGCTATGTTGCTGTAGTGACAGGTTGCCAGCCCATCGCCTAAATTGCAATATATAGAAACCCCCAAATCCCTTAACCGGTTTCTACAGCATGCTCGGGAAGAAATGCAGGTGGCACATTCTATGTTTTTCTCTTGCTCCCAGTCCAGCATGGAAGAATGTTCAACATTCACATCCGTTCAAAATACATCATCTTTTAGTCTATCCATCTTTTCTTTGGTCGTCCTCTACCAAAATATGCATCCGAAATCTTTCATGACCCAAATTATTATTTTATCTGTTTACTTACATACACTATCTTCTACCATCCCATATATCATTCGTAGAATGAAGTAGCTGACAACGAGATAAATCAAGGAAACGGGCAACAGACTTCCCTATAATTTGAATATCTTGCACCCAAAGTGGCGGGTTTAGTATGTGACACCAGGGTTTATCAGGACGATCGACTTGAAACTCAGTTTTTAAAAAGACACTCATATTGTAAAAATTTGGAGAGCCCGATGGTGTAGTGGATAGGGCCGCTGCCTCCTGAGCGGGAGGTCGTGGTTCGAACCCCACCACGTACCAATGTGTTTTTCGGTTTTCGAATTTCATATGTACGTTTATTCGGTGCTTTTTCCGTGCTTCGGAAGGCACGTTAAGCCGTTGGTCCCGGTTAATATCGTTTAATACCGTAGATATTAGTCGTTAAGCCCTTACAGGGGCCAGTGCTAAGCATTGGCGGCTTGAAAACTCTGACCTAATCTAGGATCGGGTCTGGTTTCCCTTCTGGGTTGCGGAGGTCAGATGGCAGTCGCTCTGTGTAAAAACCAGTACCCTCATTCAATCCCCTAGATTAGGAAGCCGACCCCATGAGATACGGGACAAGGCTAGGGAGATGACGACTCATATTGTAAAAATACTAAGTACATGGATCCAGAGGCTAGATATCACTATAAACAGTAGAAAGTACCTAACTTACATGTAATCGTCGGATTCACTCGAATAGTTGGGTAGTTTCATGATATACTTCAACACTGCTCGATTCAAGATTCCATTCGAGATGTGGCACTCCTTCGGATGGTAGAACTTGTGGTATTTCGCTCGTATTACGCAGTCTAAAAAAGAGAACGAAATATACTTTAAGAGTCAAAATACTACCTCTTTCGTTTTTCCTGGGGCTGTGGGTGTATTAAAATCTGAGAGGTACCTACTGAGGAAAAATTAGAGGGTATAATTGTAGGGAACATTCCCATTAAATGGATCCTTGCTGCTTCAGACAAAATTATAAAATCAGACAAACTCAATGTGCTATTTTACTTCACACAGGCGTTTAAGGAGACCACTAATTTCATCGAGTGTTTTGTTAAAGCTAGTTGTGTTGTAGCTAGTAGTGAGTTTAAGTAGCTCAGTTTTCATGTATGGAAAAAAATACTTCGTTAGAAATCTAACCATTATTAACGACAACGCCATACTCCTCCAGAAAGAAATTGATGTTTGTATTCATGCGCTCCTCGCCCCCGTCAGCCATGGCGACCAGCACTGAGTCGCCTCGTTCCACCATGCTCTTCATGCAGGCCAGCTCGTCATCTGTGTACACGTTCTGCGGCCCTGGTATCACGAGGATCTTCACGTCTTGCAGAATGTTTGGGGAGAGCTCTTCGCGGTTTCTGTAGTAATCGTTAAACTAAGATTTAGGAAATATCAACTATACATGTCGTGTGTGCGTGTATGTATTTCGTGCAATAGACAGGGGGCTGTAAGTAACGGTGGCCTGAAAACCCTGAAAACTAAAAGAGGTTGCTAAGTTAACGATACTGAACAACTGAACACTAAAAACATACATCCCCGTATAAAATTACTACGTCGATTAGACAACTTTTATGGGAATGCCAAAGCCAGCCAGATATTATACAAAAGATGCTACTCACATCATCACTTTCCAAGTGGTCTTCAGTTTGCGATGTAACATCTTGTAGTTCTCATTTATCTTGAACAAATTGTTCTTAGACACGTCGAACAATATCGTGTTCACTATAGACTTCATTTTCTCGTATTTTTCAAGTAATTTCCCCGTAAAAAAGAGCTTTTGCAACAATGTTTATTATTTCCGACAAAATTGACAGTGTTGTGTTGTTGACCGTTGCTTAGCAACCGTGGCTATGGTAGAGGTCAAGAAGGAAGTTTTAGTCAGCATCTTACCAAAAGGAACTGGACTTATTTCTTTATTGGACGTATATTCGGCGCTTTTTCCGTGCTTCGGAAGGCACGTTAAGCCGTTGGTCCCGGTTAATATCGTTTAATACCGTAGATATTAGTAGTTAAGCCATATCAGAGGCCAGTGCTAAGCATTGGCGGCTTGAAAACTCTGACCTAATCTAGGATTGGGTCTGGTTTCCCTTCTGGGTTGCGGAGGTCAGATGGCAGTCGCTCTGTGTAAAAACTAAAAACCAGTACCCTCGTTCAATCCCCTAGATTAGGAAGCCGACCCCGTGAGATACGGAATAAGGCTAGGGAGATGATGATGATATTAGGATAAGGGGGGCGTTTCGATGTGATTTCAATCAAAATACATGACATGTTCTTTTTATACAAGTATGGATATAAATCTATCCTACCCAAATTAAATATAAATAATAACTATTGAAAAAATTGAGGAACAAACATACAACACGCCTACTTTAAAATGCAGGGTGTTCCACTTTGGGCATTTATATAATTAAATATTTAGGCATTGTTTTTATACAAATATTTATAAAATGAACATAGGGAATCAACCGCTATGAACGATAAACTGCCTCCGCCTCATAGCAGCAGAATCGGCGCGATTTGTATGAAACTAACTTGAATCCATTTTGTCACCCAGCGGTATTTCATAACGGTAGAGATGTAATGTTTATTTATTCAAGTATCATGCGATCATGCGAATCAAAAATAATGTTAGCCAATATACAATATTTTTAAAAATCGGTCTACGTTTTTTTTAGGATTATTCCCATATGCTCCCTTAATCATCTTACTATTTTTCCAACAAAGGGATTATTGATTATTATATAATACAACTAGCGACCCGCCCCGGCTTCGCACGGAAATTATCAGTGTTTTTCTGCTAAATTCTGCATGTATTATATATATAAACCTTCCTCTTGAATCACTCTATCCGTTAAAAGGAACCGCATACAAATCCGTTGCGTAGATTTAAAGATGTATGCATACATAGGGATATAGGGACAGAGAAAGCGACTTTGTTTTTTATATAGTATAGATACAAAATTGTCTTTTAGATCCCACTGCTGGGCAAAGGCCTTCCTCACGGTCTTCGGCTCGTTATTGACATTCTTATTTATTTTTATTCTTATTTAAATCAAATTTTTACTGTTACCGCTAGAATATTTGTGAAATCCTATTACAGACTTACTGACATATTTAAACATACAAAGACCAATTTCAATCACTAGGAGGTATATTAATTAACATTGAAGTAAAATATATAGACAGTAAGTTTTTTTATATATCGTCTTTGGTTTTATTTAGAAATAGACGATAGACAAACATTAACTATTAGTTAGTGTGTATCTATAAAGAATTATGTTGATGCTTTTTACATAATCCTAAGAAGACATTTTTTGCATTATGTTTGTATTCCGCAGACACATCTTTGTGACACTTGTTTGCTAACGGTTAAAAGCATACTAAGGTATGTCGCAGGCAAAGTTGCAGTTCAGTGTTAGGTAACATTACCTAGCTCTGAGTAACTATGAATGAGAACAAGAATACCACAAATTTATGAAAAGTAATAACTTTAGTATTTATCTTATCATTAACAACGTATCATCCACATCCACAGTATCATCACAAAAAACTAGAAGTCATTTCATGAAATGTATTATATTTTCAACTTGTCTACAACTATTGAGTAACTGATACAACACATCGTTCAGTAGTGAGGTTATGTTCGTTATGTTCGGCAGTCAGCCGAGTGATCTCCACGTGATATCGCGTATATCAGTCCGCCGCCCATTCGATTCCACCCAAACAATCACGAACATAGTAATTTATAACAGAAAAATGTAAAAGAATGGATAGATAGAGAAAGATAATAAATTCACACAGCGAAAAGAAGCTTCCTAACTCCGTGCCAAAGTATTTTAAAAGATTGACCTTCCGAAAATAACCTAAAAGTGCAGTGTTTATTTTTTAATTTGTGAAATAACTGTGTGTGTTGTACAAGCAATGGATAAGCAGCGGAAGGATGGGTCTGCTGCCAGGCAGATCATCACAGCTCTATTGGGTAAGTGAAAGGGAAACTAGTGATGTAATGACGTACGGAACGACTGATTGACGATAAGAATTAAATAGGCAACAAGTGTCGCATTGTTTATTGATGAGCGATTGTTGATTTTTAGACAGATATGGAGACAGAAATAAAAAAAAAGAAAATCTCCTATTATACATTGAATAAAACTTTTGAAACATCCAAAACTTTTAAACACTGTTAAATTGGAGTTAATAAAATTGAAATATTATAAAAAAGAACAGAGCTATTAATTTAAAAATGACATCAGATTCAGGTCGTGATAATGTTACAAATAACTTTAAATTAGGTGGAACTGAGAACAACCTCTTTTTGTCGCAGCATAATTAACATACCAGATACTATTATGAAGAAAAATACATTCTTAGAACAATGATTAATTTTATGAAACCCCGTAGTGGAACTAAAATCCATGAATATGTAATATTTGTTAATTTTACGAAAAAGAAACATTACGCAGAAGAAGTTTACATTAGAAAAGACAGAACCATTTATTTTAATGGGTAGTTTAATAAGTTTACTAATGTAATGACATACAAGATATAATAATTAGACATCCATGTCCATTCGTTATCGTAATCCATTCATCATTTATTGTCTTAACCCGAAACTTCTTTCAAAAACTAAAAAAGGAACTGGCCACGAAATTAAAAAAACAAAAACGTTCATACACATACTACGTTAGGATAATAGCCGCATTATAGCTCCCACATCATCACCATCATCTCCCTAGCCTGATTCCGTATCTCACGGGGTCGGCATCCTAATCTAGGGGATCGAACGAGGGTACTGGTTTTTACACAGAGCGACTGCCGTCTGACCTCCGCAACCTAGGAGCGAAACCAGACCCAATCCTAGATTAGGTCAGAGTTTTCAAGCCGCCAATGCTTAGCACTGGCCTCTGATATGGCTTAACGACTAATATCTACGGTATTAAACGATATTTACCGGGACCAACGGCTTAACGTGCCTTCCGAAGCACCGAAAAAGCACCAAATAAACGTACATATGAAATTCGAAAACCGAAAAACACATTGGTACGTGGTAGGATTCGAACCACGACCTCCCCGCTCAGGAGGCAGCGGCCCTATCCACTACACCATCGGGCTCTTATGTAGCTCATTATAGCTCCCACATAAAATTATAATTACCGCAGTTCGAAAAGCTGGTAAGTATTTCATAACTAACGTTTATGATCATAACGAAACTGAGACTTCCTGTTTCAAAACAAATTATGAAGAATATCAGTGCCTGTACCTGGTTACATGATACCAGGTATGCATACTTTGTCCGAGTGATATTCAGATGTCATAATAATATGAGTTAATCAAATCACCTTCAGACCTTCAATGGTTTCATATCTCCGTCCATTATCAATAGTTTTTGATAGCTGACAAACAGTTCTATAGAAATCGGCTCATTTCATCGTGCCACCTCCAAAATTGACGAATCTAAAAAGGACAGCTATCGATTTGTAGAGCGAACAATTTGACTAAATCTTGACGTCCCTTTTTAGTATGGACTTATATTAGTTATAGTGGATAGGGCCGCTGCTGCCTCCTGAGCGGGAGGTCGTGGTTCGAATCCCACCACGTACCAATGTGTTTTTCGGTTTTCGAATTTCATATGTACGTTTATTCGGCGCTTTTTCCGTGCTTCGGAAGGCACGTTACGCCGTTGGTCCCGGTTAATATCGTTTAACACCGTAGATATTAGTCGTTAAGCCATGTCAGAGCACAGTGCTAAGCATTGGCGGCTTAAAAACTCTGACCTAATCTAAGATTGGGTCTGGTTCCCCTTCTGGGTTGCGGAGGTCAGATGGCAGTCGCTCTGTGTAAAAACCAGTACCCTCGTTCAATCCCCTAGATTAGGTAGCCGACCCCGTGAGATACGGGATAAGGCTAGGGAGATGAGATGATGATGAGTAATATCCTTGGTGATAGCCCTGCCAAGAATTAAAAATACCTGTATAGAGATTGCATAAGTCCCTCTCTTATTTATTCTTTTACGAAAGGTTGTTGATTCGATTGTTTATGTGCCAGTCCCATAGCATGATTCAAAAATATAGCAACTACAATAACTTTGACATCAAGGTTTTTCTTTAAACCCAATGGGACAGAAGCTGTGAAACAATTCTAGGGAGGAACTCATTTTAGTTTGCTCCTGTCACTTCCAGCAAGTTGAATGAAATAGCAACAGTAACAACTGCCTCCGTGGTCTAGTGGCTAGTGCCATGGACTCCCGAACCGGAGGTCCTGGGTTCGATTCCCAGAGGGAGACACAAAGTTGATATTTGAGAATTTATCACTTTGTGATTTTTTCCCCAGTTTGGTTAGGACATTGCAGGCTGGATCACCTGATTGTCCAAAAAGAAAAAGATTTCGTGCTTCGGAGGGCACGTTAAGCCGTCGGTCCCGGTCGCTGTTTTTGATAGTGGTCGTTACTCAAAACCATGTCAGAGGCCTGTTAGTTGTGCTATTAGGCGGTTTAAAAAACTCTGACACCAGGGTTCATCGGATCGATAGACTCGATACCCACTCGACAGAAGAAGCAACGAGTTGAGTTGTGTCTATAACGTGGGTCTACTATAACGACGAGTATTTTCGCAAAAAAACTGACTTTTTCAGTAAGATTTGACAATGGTTTCACGTGTTTTCGCAATATCCGTAGGATTTTCGCAAGAGATTCGGATTACCAGATCATCCTACGACATCTATAACAGAATCGGCACTTATGTGCAACGCTATACATACTTGCATACATATAATCACGCCTTTATCCCTAATGCGGTAGCCAGAGCGTAAACGACCTAAACAAAGGTCGTTCCGCCACGTCTGACAAAGTTTTAAGGGTTTTTTAAGATGGATTTGAACGTATATTGCTGTAGTGACAGGTTGTCAGCCCATCGCCTAAATTGCAATATACTGACACCCACGGATCCCTTAGCTGGTTTTTACAGCATGCCCGGGAGGAAATGCAGCTGGCACATTCTATGTTTTTCTGTCACTCCCAGTCCAGCATGGAAGTAAACGCTATACTTAGAATTTTAGGACATGTTTATTCTCAAGTATTACGCGCAGGTATTAACTTAACTTACTTGTCAAGAATTAGCATTTCGTAAACGATATCCAAACTTGTATAAGGCTCGTATTCATAAAGCGATCTCAAGATTGAGAGCAATATTAAGTGTGGATTTGACAGGTCATATTGTACTAAAATTACATTTCTGATACGAACTCAAACTAGCTGTCAGTCTCAAGTGCTGTTTATCAATACGAGCCTCAAACAACTTTGCTCGGTTTAGCTTGGTATTTGGTAAATAGATACTCAGAAGGCAAATAAGGATTTTCTTGTGTAATTGTAGTTACCGATAAACTGGAAACACGTTGGACTTCGAACCCAACTTACGTACATACATAAATCACTTATTTATCCCAATTGGGGTAGGCAGAGCGTCAACGACCTAAACAAAGGTCGTTCCGCCACGTCTTTCAATGATACCCACACAACAAAAGAAGAAGAGGGTTCGTTCAGATAGATCCAAGGAAGTGTAAAAGCTAGAGGGAGCGGTAGCGACTTCTCAAATCAGTGGCTAGATCTGTTTATTGCTATTGTGTCACTACAATACACTGAAACCTCCAAATCTCTTAGCTGCTTGCCCGGGAGGAGAGGCAGCTGGCAAATTCTATGTTTTTCTATCACTCCCAGTCCAGCATGAAGTCCAGGAATCGAGGGTTACAGTACAGTCTGACAACCTGTCGCTATAGCAATATACATAATCTATCTGAAATGACCCTCAAAGCTTGTCAGACGTGGCGGAACGACCTTTGTTTGGGTCGTTGTCGCTCTGCCTACCCCATTAAGGATAAAGGCATGATTGTATGTATGTAGTAAATTGTTTGTTACAGCAACTATCCCAACCTTCACCTACGGCATCCAGATCGGCTGGCTGTCTCCAATGCGACCACTCCTGCAAGACCCCCCATCTCCTGCAGAGCCCATATCCGACGGGGTCATATCCTGGCTGGCTGCGAGCTTTCCCTTGGCAGCCATCTTGGGGATCCCCTTCTTCAGCTATAGTTCTGACAAGATTGGCAGGAAGATCTGTATCGTGGTTATATCTGTATTGAGCTGTGTAAGTTTTAGGCATATTTATTTTGTGTCTAGTGGATTTATGCCTTTCCGGAATACATGGATTCGAATCCTACGATGCAGACTGCATCACCTGATTGTGTGAAGGAAAAAAGAATCCCGGGCTTCAAAGAGCACGTTAAGCTAAATTTAATATATACATATAATCACGCCTTTAATCCTAATGGGGTAGACAGAGCGTAAACGACGTGGGATTCAAACCACGATCTCACGATCAAGAAATTTCTATCTGGATTAATGTTTAATGTGTAGCTGTCCAATTTATAAGTATCATTTAAGTAAGTATATGCAGTGATATTCTATCTACCAATTTCTCTGATATATAACGTAGAGTATCCTATCTTATGTAGCATATATTATATATTAGTTTATCATAAGATATGTATCAGTATATTTTTTTATTGAAATATTTATTTAATAGTGTGTAAATATTGTCTAAGTATTATATGTAGTAATATGCACTATCCCGCTTTCTGCTTGTACAATTTCTATACCCAAAGGTTGCCTGGTAGAAATTGCTGCTTTAGCAATAAGGCCTATATTGTACTGTCACGTTTGTTCCTTTTTTTTCTGTTGTATGTGTTTCTTTGTGCAATAAAGAATTTGTATTGTATTGTATCTCTCGCTCAGGAGGCAGCGGCTCTATCCACTACACCATCGGGCTCTTTTGTGACTGAAGAAGTAACGTAGCAAATCCTTTCTGCACAGATATCCTGGTCAATAAAACTCACCACTATCACCCCAGCAGCGCTGATCTCAGCCCGCGTGGTGGGGGGACTAGCCGCGGGGGGGTGTTTTGTGGTCATACCTGCTTACATTAAGGAAGTCTCGGAAGACAGGATGAGAGGAGCGTTGGCCTCGCTGACTATGACCGTCTGTAAGCTTGGAGTTATCTTTGTATATGCTGTGGGAATGGTAAGTACCTTATTACCCAATGACCCGTACGATACATACATACATACATATAATCACGCCTCTATCCCTAATGGGGTAGGCAGAGCGTAAACAACCTAAACAAAGGTCGTAGCGCCACGTCTGACAATGTTTTGAGGAAGATAGATTTGTATGTATATTGCTGTAGTGACAGGTTGTCAGCCTATCGCCTAAATTGCAGTATACTAAAACCCTCGGATCCCTTAGCTGGTTTTTACAGCATGCCCGGGAGGACATGCAGCTGGCACATTCTATGTTTTTCATTCGCTCCCAGTCCAGTATAGAAGAAATATACGATACAATGACCCATTTATGATCCAATAACGTAATAATGACCTATATGAATGACCCAATGATATGAACCCATGAATGACCCATATGGCCTAATAATAATGATCATGACCCAATGTCTTATTGACCTATATAATACAATAGCCCATATCACCCAATGACCCATATTCTTCTGTCGAGTGGGTATCGAGTCTATGGACCCGATGAAACCTGGTGTCAGAGTTTTTAAACCGCCTAGTAGCACAACTATCAGGCCTCTGACATGGTTTTGTGTAACGACCACTATCAAAGACAGCGACCGGGACCGACGGCTTAACGTGCCCTCCGAAGCACGAAAACCTTTTTCTTTTCGGACAATCAGGTGATTCAGCCTGCAATGTCCTATCCAAACTGGGGAAAAAATCACAAAGTGATAAATTCTCAAATATCAACTTCGTGTTTTACCCCCTGGGAATCGAACCCAGGACCTCCGGATCGGGAGCCCATGGCACTAGCCACTAGACCACGGAGGCAGTTTGATGATTTGAGTGACCCATGTTATCTAATGACCTATATGACCCAATAAGACATATTATCCATTGACCTTTTTTTATCTTCTTCCCAGGCTACATCGTACGTGGGCAATCAATCAGTATACCTGGCAGTTGCAGGGGCTCATGTAGTCGCTTTCTGCTTCATGCCGGAGTCACCCAACTACCTGCTCAAGATTGGAAAGGAGAAGGTAAATAGCTAACAACTTTTGCCGCCGTCAGTAGAATTCCTTTTTTATCGAGTGCTTATCAAGTTGCACGTGTGAGAGCAAAGTAGGATCCGTTCATTTAAAGCGTAGTCGTTCTGTACTCTTCTTCTTCTTTCGTGTCGGCAAGAAACACGGGCTAAATCTTGCTTGCCCAGAAAGCAGCTACCGTAGTGGCTCTCTGGTTGCTATCGAGCAAGTCCTCGCGTGAACAGGTGGTCAGACACGCGGGACTGTTGGTAAGGTGCGCCATGGTTTGCAATGGTTCTCCACATTCACAGCTGGCGTCTGCACTAAAAGAGTACCCCCATCGGCACAGGTTGCACAGGGTCTACAGGTTCTTTACACTAATTTGATAGTAACTGGTACCTAGTTACTCGTATACATCGCAGGTGTCGCAATCCCTGACCGCTTTATTTGTTACATTTTCGAAATAGTGCTTAACTTTTTCTTATTATGCCGTTATGATCCTCCTAAAGACCTCCCTCCTTTACATTTTCCAGCCTTGCCTGATCCTGTGTATCCCAATATTTTCTAAACCATTGACATATTTATATGTTTTATCCCCGACGTCGTTTATTCGGTTTCAACGCACCACATCAACATACCACAAACATACATACATATAATCACGCCTTTATCCCTACTGGGGTAGACAGAGCGCAAACGACCCAAACAAAGGTCGTTCCGCCACGTCTGACAAAGTTTTGAGGGTTATTAAGGATAGATTTGGAGGTATATTGCTGTAGTGACAGGTTGTCAGCCTATCGCCTAAGTTACAATGTACTGAAATCCTCGGATCCCTTAGCTGGTTTTTACAACATGCCCGGGAGGAAAAGCAGCTGGCATATTCTACGTTTTCCTCTCGCTCCCAGGCTAGCATGAGATGAACTTACCACAAATGAGGACTAAAATGCTAATAAATAAATTTATTTCCCAGAAAGCAGCCCAAACCATAGCATGGTTGCGCGGCGTGCCCAAGACTGACGAGCTGGTCTCCGTCGAGATGAAGAAGCTGAAGGACGAGCAGCGGAAGTACGAAGCCCTGCCTAAGGTGACTCTGCTTAGTGTGGGTAATGTACAGGCAGCAAGCCTTGTTTACAATACGAAATCCTCGGGTACCCCTGCTGACTTTTAAGTGCTAAATAATGGAAAACTACGGTAAACTTAATGGTGAAAGATGAACATCCTGACACTATTTTCTGACCGAATCCACCTGATTGTCTGGAAGAAACCAATGTATTTAAATTTATGCAATAAAGAATATATAAAAGAAAACGGATTCCGTGCTTTGGGGGGCAGGTTAAGCCATCGGTCCTGGTCCTACCAGGAACTGCCTTGAAAACCCTATACGTGGTGCCAAGAGTGCAACAAAAACCGGATGCTGCACCTGTCCTCTGGACCTCGCAGCAAGTAATGCCATACCATATATCATGCTATAAAATATTTAAAAAAAAGAAAGTATTTTCGTTTCAACATTGTGGTAAAATAACAGAATGCAAACAACTCCATATTCAGCCAAGTTATCATAATCCAGCAGATAATTACATCTTAAATAACAGTTAACATATAATTAACCTCATTCTAATCTGTACTTTATTTCGTTGTTAAGTTTATTACCGGCAAGATTAAAGAGGATTTAAAATAGCAAATAGTAAAATCTGAGTAAATTGCTTATAAATTAGATAAATAAATAGGGTTAATGACTGATTCTGAAAATCATAAACACGTACATATATCTAATACATTTTTTTATTGCTATAAAATAGTTAATTACTGCTACCCAGAGTAGAACAAGGTTAGAATTTTCATCCTTTATTTTAAAATAATAACACAACTAAATTGAACGACAAGCCTGACTATACTTTTCATTTTCTTGTACCTACGCGAAAAAATCTTACATTCAAGATATTTTTTCACAGGAAAGAAAAACCTTTGTTCCCAATAGTTCGTTTACTAGTTACTTTAAACTTAGTTCCTTCGCTAATTCCTTTAAAGGAACTAGTAAAGAAGCTACTGGGAACAAAGGAAGAAACATAATTATGGTCAGCGTACTAAACCTGTCCCTAACCCCACTCATCTCTTGTCCACAGTCCACGAGCCAGCAATCTTCGGAGCAGTACGGATGACGCTCACCCTCATGGGAATGCAGACTCTCTCCGGAGGCTTCGCCCTCATGACCTTCGCCGCAGACATCTTCCAGCGCGCCGGGGCGACCTGGAGCCCTAACACCTTAGCTCTGTTTATGGGATCCTTACAACTAGCTGGGTCATTCTTCACTACCATGTCTATTGAGAAGTTTGGTAGAAAGGTTAGTTATTTATTACTGACTGCCTCCGTGTTCTAGTGGTCAGAGCCATGGGCTCCCGACCTGGAGGGCCTAGGTTCGATTCCCGGCGGGAGACAATGACTTTATTGCGAGTTTGGTTAGGACATTGCAGGCTGATTACCTGATTGTCCGAAAAGTTAGATGGTCCATGCTGTCGAATGGGCATGTAAATAGTAGGTCCTGCGCCTGTTTTCTCTCTGGTCGTGTCAGTCTGTCCCATCAGAATAGGAGATTGAAGGAATAGAGAGTGCATTTGTGCGTTGGACAAACACTTGGGCACTAAAAACTAGTCCCGCGAAGTTGGCCGATCTCTGGGAGATTGGCAGCCGTCACCGAGAATCGATGGGTGGACTATTATTTGTTATTATTAGGTAGCCGACCCCGTGATATACGGGATAAGGCTAGGGAGATGATGATGATGATGACTCCTTCAAACGTAAATATGTTCCCTGGTGAACTTATTCCTGTTTGAGGGATCCTTACAGCTGGTTGGATTGTCCTTCACCGTGTCTATTGAGAAGTTACCCACTAGATAATCACTGAACCTAGTAGGTATATAGCGGGTGTAAGGGACAGTACCTATTCCACAAACTGGAGTTGTTCAGTCAACGACTCTGAAGAACTTTCACCAGGAAATTCTTTTAGGAAGTGTTTTTTTTTATCATAAAAATTGTCTTTGTACTTAGTTTTTAGTTTGTACAATTATCTTCGTGAACGTTTCAATTTCTCGCGTTCCCAGGACATACCATGTCGTCCTATTGTTAAATCACTACTGTCTATTCCTCACCACCACACAGATTTTTACTCTTATTCTTTCACTGTCAATGCGGCCAGGTTATGGAATTCACTGCCGCACACGGTCCGTGATAGTTCTTCTGTCGCTGTCTTTAGGAAGAGAGTAAAAGAGCATTACCTTTCACTTTCCGTATAGTATTAGTTATATATATGTATTTATATAATATATTCATGTATATATAGTTATTATGATTTTAAGTATTTATATAATTAGTTATTTATGTAATTTATAATTTTCTGGTATTATTTTTATATTATGCTTTATTTGTGCACGCCTAATTTGCCTCTCATTTTAAGTCTCACTTCCGTAGGTCAGCTGGAAGAAATTTCTTAGTAGAAATAAACTGTACCTGTTGTGTCGGTATTCCTTGTGTATTGTCTTTCTCATGTTACTTGTGTACAATAAACAGTAAATAAATAAATTTTAGTTATTTTTTATGGAAAGTCCAAAAAAAAACAATTCCTAAAAAGTTGTTCAGTGTCGTTGACTGACCAAACCCCTATCAGTATGCGGGACGCTG
This sequence comes from Scrobipalpa costella, assembly GCA_949820665.1. Taxonomy (NCBI): domain Eukaryota; kingdom Metazoa; phylum Arthropoda; class Insecta; order Lepidoptera; family Gelechiidae; genus Scrobipalpa; species Scrobipalpa costella. The sequence goes on from OX463315.1 coordinate 9,078,389, forward strand.
TCCCTTACACCCCGTATAGGATGAGTAATGCTATCAAAGTTATCCCCAAGGGAATCGAACTACTAAGGCACAGACCACTAGACCACCGAAGCGGTAACATTTAGTTATTCACTTCGTTAATTTTGGGCTCACGTATGCTCGTACTTTCTAATGGTGTTTCTAATTATAAGCGCCCGTAGCGGTTTCTAAAGTAGAAAATAAAACTAAGTCTGCTGGAAGATATATCTTTTTAGAAATAAGCTGTGCTGTACTTCCATGCTGGACTGGGAGCGAGAGCAAAATATAGAATGTGCCAGCTGCATTTCCTCCCAAGCATGCTGTAAAAACCAGCTAAGGGATCCGAGGGTTTCAATACATGGCAATTTAGGCGATGGGCTGAAGACCGGTCACTGCAGCAGTATACCTGCAAGTCTATCTTAAATGGGCCTCAAGACTTTGTCAGACGTGGTGGAACGACCTTTGTTTAGTTCATTTACGCTCTGCCTACCCCATTAGGGATAAAGGTGTGTTTATATGTATATGTATGTAATAAGCTGTGCCTGTTGTGTCTTTGTTTCATATGTATATATACTTTGTATTTTATTGTGTACAATAAACTGTTAAATAAATAAAACGTTATTATTATTTATAGGGGGTGTAAGGGACAGCGTCCCGCAAACTGATAGGGGAGGGGTAGCTCAGTCAACGGAATTGAAAAACTCTCAGCAGGTTTTTTTTCATGATGTGATACTAAAATGATTTCCATACAAATTGTCTGATTGAGTTGATAATTTTGTACGGGATGTTAATTTATTTTTTTCATCTCCTGAAAGAATTTCCTGGTGATAGTTGTTCAGTCTCGTTGACTGAGCAACCCATATCAGTTTGCGGGACGCTGTCCTTTACACCTGGTATATAAATAACTGCACAAATGAACTGACGTTCTCATTCGAGCAATATGATTTTGCGCTTCAGAGGGCACGGTCCAGACCGCATTCTCTGAAGATAAAACTTATATAATCTCCACTTGCTTCTTTCAGATCCCGCTGGCCTTCAGTTCCCTGATGATGTCCATCTGTATGACCACCCTGGCCACATGTTTCCTGCTGAACACGGCTGCGAGCTGGCCTCGTGTTGTGGCTATATGTGTTGCTCTGTTCGCTTACGGCGTCGGCCTGGCGCCCGTGCCTATGGTTATCATGGCTGAGGTGTTTCCCTACCAGGTAATGAAATGATTGCAATGCTACCAGGTAGTAAAGAAATTGCGATGGGTTGTACCTCGCTCGGTCGATAACGTAAAATATCGCGCTTGCTACGCTCGCAATATAAGTGCCTACCTAGGTAATGTACAATCTCGGGTTCGTTAGGGCGGTTTTGCACTGCCCGGTATCCGTGAAAAATATACAATACAATACAAAATTCTTTATTGCTCAAAGAAACACATACAACAGAAATAAAAAGGAACAAAACGTGACAGTACAATTTACGCGGCCAATACAGGCAACCTTTGGGTATAGAAATTGTACAAGCAGAAAGCGGAGAAAATATATAGAAGCTGTCAAACATTTTTGCGTCAATCCATACAATTTTTCACGGATACAAAAGGAATATGGAGCAGTGCAAAACCGCCCTTACGCTCGCAGTATGAGTGACATATCTCGATCAATATCGTGAAAACTATAAAGAAATGTTTTGCACATTTAGATGCACCTTTAGTTATTCAAATAAGATTATAACCCCTTGTATGCTGGTGTCACCAATAAAGTATCGGGCGAAAACATTATTCTAATAAATGCTGGGCGGACATCAGTGGTTCACCGACTGAAACACTACGTTTCCTAAATATTCAATTACCTAAAGTTTCTCTTCTTTCACAGTACCGAGCAAAGATGGCTGGCGTTTCGATGGCGTTCTCCTTCTTCTGCAGTTCAATGACAGTTCTCTTTTACACGCCAATAGCAAACATACTGGGAGCTCATGCAGTGTTCTTCATATTCGGAGCGGTGACGCTGTTCGGAGTAGTGTATACCGTGCTGTGGGTGCCAGAGACTAAGGGCAAGAGTCTGCCGCAGATACAGGAGTTTTGGAAGAAACCAGAGCCTGAACCTGTTTTTGTGTAGTATAACTTTGAGGTTTTAACGGTAACTTCGCAAAATGTCCCTTTTCGCAAAATGATACTTTCGCATAATGACCCTATTCGCAAAATGACCCTTTTTTGATAGATTTAGCTCAAATCGTAGGCATCCAAAAAATCTTTTTTAAAGGGACGCCATTTTGCGAAAGGCATTATTTTCGAAAAAGGACATTCTGCGAAGTAACAATTTTAAGCTGCAGGGTGCATTTAAAGATTAAATGGTTGGTTTAAAATAGGTTGAAATTTTAAACCAACTCATTGTGAAGATGACTAGTGTAATATTTTTCACGGATAATGAATACTTTTTCTTTCATGCTGGACTGGGAGAGATAGAAAAACATAGAATGTTCCAGCTGCCCTTCCTCCCGGGCATGCTGTAGAAGTCAGCAGAAGGGATTCGAGGGTTACAATGTATTGTAATTTAGGCGATGGGCTGACAACCTGTCACTACAGCAATACACATAACAATTTTAAATTTTCCTCAATTTTTGTCAGACGTGGCGAAAGCGCCTTTTACGAGGCGTTTTACGCTCTGCCTACCCCGTATGGGATAAAGGCGTGATTTTATGTATAATGAATACTGCGAAGCGAAGAGAATGTGTGATATGTTACGGTGCTTTTGTACAGTTTAACATGTAAAGGATTAAAAGTATATTTGAGGAATTTAGCACTCATTATGCTATTTTTATCTTTTGAGAGCCCGATGGTGTAGTGAATCGGGCCGCTGCCTCCTGAGCGGGAAGTCGTGGTTCGAATCCCACCACGTACTAATATGTTCGGTTTTCGAATTTCAATGTACGTTTATTCGGCGTTATTTCCGGAAGGCACGTCAAGCCGACTTTCTTCCATGCTGGACTGGGAGAGATAGAAAAACATAGAATGTTCCAGCTGCCCTTCCTCCCGGGCATGCTGTAGAAGACAGCAAAAGGGACTCGAGGGTTACAGTGTATTGTAATTTAGGCGATGGGCTGACAACCTATCACTACACATTAGCAATACACATTACAATCTAAAATTGCCCTCAATTTTTGTCAGACGCGGCGAAAGCGCCTTTTACGAGGCGACGCTCTGCCTACCCCGTAAGGGATAAAGGCGTGATTTTATGTATGTATGTATGAACGTCAAGCCGATGGTCCTGGTTAATATCGTTTAATACCGTAGATATTAGTCACTAAGCCATGTCAGAGGCCAGTGCGAAGCATTGGCTGCTTGAAAACTCTAACTTAATCTAGGATTGGGTCGGGTTTCCCTTCTGGGTTGCGGATCTCAGATGGCAGTCGCTCTGTGTAAAGACCAGACCCTCGTCAATCCCCTACATTAGGTAGCCGACGCCGTGAGATACGGGATAAGGCTAGGAAGATGAATGCTATTTTTATTTCATATAATATGAAAGAAAAAATTATAAATTCTTTTCTGGTAGGAAAAAAAAACCCAGAACCGAATTTATTATTTTCTTTCTTTCATATTATATGCATTAGAAGTAGTTGGGTACGCCACTTCAAATGAATATTTGAACCGCTCAAAGTTCCGACAAGGAACATTTGGTGCTAATTATAAATCCAATTTTATGAATAGCGTGGGAGTATGGAACATATGCACGTTATTAGAACAACAAATAACGGCCATCATAATGTGTAACAATAAATTGTGTCTCAATTTTGTATGCAATTATGTGTTCTTTCATGCTGACCTGGGATCAAGAGAAAAACATAGAATGTGTCAGCTGCATTTTCTCCCAGGCATGATGTAAAAACCTGCTAAGAGATCCGAGGGTTTGAGTATATTGCAATATAGGCGATGGTCTGACAACCTGTCACTACAGCAATATACCTACAAATCTATCTTGAATAACCCTCAAAACTTTGTAAGACGTTGCGGAACGACTTTAGTTTAAGGTCGTTTACGCTATGCCTACCCCATAAGGGATAAAGGCGTGATTATATGTATGTATGTATTTTATATGTAAGAATTAGTTGAATGGTAGGGTCTATCTTACATTTTTAAAATTTCATGTTTATAAAAAATCTTGTATGAAATACATATAATCACGCAGTTATCCCTAATGGAGTAGGCAGAGCGTAAACGACATAAAAAAGGTCGTTCCGCCATGTCTGACAAGGTTTTTAGAGTAAGATAGATTTGTAGGTATAATGCTTTAGTGACAGCTTGTCAGCGTATCGCCTAAATTGCAATTTACAGAAACCCTCGGATCCCTTAACTGGCTTTTACAGCATGACCGGAAATGCAGCTGGCACATTCTAAGCTTTTCTTTCGCTCCCAGTCCAGCATGGACGAAATGTATGCCTTGTATGTTTATATACCTTATGCACATCACAGTATTGACTACTATAGTATCTTTATACATACATACATACATACATACATACATAAATCACGCCTTTATCCCTTACGGGGTAGGCAGAGCGTTTAACGCCTCGTAAAAGGCGCTTTCGCCACGTCTGACAAAAATTGAGGGCAATTTTAGATTGTAATATGTATTGCTTTAGTGACAGGTTGTCCATCGCCTAAATTACAATACAATGTAACCCTCGAGTCCCTTTTGCTGACTTTAACAGCATGCCCGGGAGGAAGGGCAGCTGGAACATTCTATGTTTTTCTATCTCTCCCAGTCCAGCATGGAAGAATATTCATATTATAATTATCAATTTAATTTTTTTTTTTTTAATTTTTTATTTTAGTATCTTTATAAGATCAACATTTAGGCCCGTATTTGTAAACAGCACTTGAGATTGACAGCGAGTTTGAGTTCGTATCAGAAATGTAATTTCAATGCAATGTGGGATGTTAAATCCATACTTAATACTGCTCTCAATCTTGAGATCGCTTTATAAATACGAGCCTTAATTAAGTATAATAAAATATGAGCAAATCAACCACTAGGCTAAGTAGGTAATTGCATCAAAATGAGATTTTATTACTGATTAAGATAATGTATTATATTAACTGTAAAGTGTACTTATGTTTAAAGCGAAAGAAGTTTGCAAGGATCGTAGCAAATGGAAGGATGTGATCTCTGCCTACCCCTCCGGGAAAGAGGCGTGACGTTATGTATGTATGTATGTATGTACTTATGTGATGTTAGTAATATTTGTATGAGTTTTATATTTTTTACAAATTGTTAATATTACGATTCTAAAGACAATTTATATTAAAATTGATAATTATAATATGAATATTGCGTCTGATTATTAACACAAATATAATTTCCTAACAAATATAGTGTGAACATATAAACATATAATCAAGCCTTTCTCCCAAATGGGGTAGGCAGAGCTTAAACGACCTAAACTAAGGTCGTTCCGCCACGTCTGCCAAAGTCTGAGGGTTATTTAAGATAGATTCGTAGTTAAAATGTGATTTTGGGAAAAATTTGAGTGTAAATAAAATGCGTAAAGTTATGTATTTATTATTTATTAATACATAACTACAGAGAATCATCACTGCGACAGTGGCGCCGCCCGCTATAGTTTTTGGTACACTTAACTCAATAGTTGATAAAATTAAACCTAACCTCAGCTCGCTAACGCTTCAGACATTACCCTAGGAAACATTGCTTTATTTTTCCCTAGGGAAAAAAAACCTTAAAAACCTTTAGAGGATAAATAAAAAGTTTCTATCGACTCACATTTGCAACAGTTTGTGTAGTAACCAATATGTTACTATTTAAAAATGTTAAATTGTTTAAAATGTAATAGATATTTGACAGACCCGTTGGCTAGTTGATGTTATTCAGTCGATTGAATTGCAGTCGCAATAGTATACCGGGCGTAAGGGACAGCGTCCCGCAAACTGTTAGGGGTTGCTCAGTCAACGACACTGAACAACTTCCAATAAGAAATTCTTTCAAATTACTAATTGTCTGATCGAGGTGAACATTTTATATGGAAAACTCAAATTTTATTTTTATTTCCTGAAAAAAAAACCTGCTGATAGTTGTTCATTGTCGTTGACTGAGCAACACCTATCAGTTTGCGGGACGCTGTCCCTTACACCCGGTATTTTATGAGTTTAGTTAGGAACATGGTAGGACCGTCATTAGTATAATCAGTGCATCTATCTAAGCTACAACTACTTAGTAAATTATAGTCATACAAAAAAATGCAAAATGGTGGTCATGATAGCAATGTTTCCTCAAAGAAATGTCAGTAGCTGCTCGTAGGCAAAAAGGGATTCGAAATACAGTCGGTGCCTTACATCTTACATACCATCCCTTGCACTAAATATCAGTCAAAATGCCTACGAGCGATCTTTACCTAATCAAACATTTGATACAATTTTATGGCTATCTATATATATTATTATGTTGTTATAAATCTGAGTGGTGACTATACCTAATCTTTCTTGATTGTGTGTCATTGATTTTCGGAAACTGAATATTCTCAAGATGAGAAAATAAATCATACTCACGATTTGATTAAAAGCTTACGTCGCAGTGTCCCGTTTTTTACAATCATAGTTTTAATAGAACTAGGCCTACCTAAAAGTATTAGAAAAAAAATCAAAAAGATTGATATTTTGCGAAAAGCAAAAGGTACATTATGATGGGAAATTGTCATTTTGCGACTATACCGATTAAAATTCCAACACTATTATTGTAAATTGTATCAAATGTATAATAATCCTCTCCACGTCGAGGTCTCGTCCGAATTATACAAATAAAGTTAACATTAGATGGAACTAAATCGACCAGCCGGAATTCAAACTATAACTAAATCAACGGCAAACAAAATAAAGACTTAACATTAAAAACTATATTACAGACTCATCTCTAAAACTAGGTGTTTATGTCGGTGTTTTAAAAAAAACTAGATTGGCGTGATTCATGAAAAACCAGGGAGAATTTACGTGAACTCCTCCTTGTAAAAAACAAAAATGGAATTAAGGATCTCAAATTCTTATTCCAAACTATCTTCAATATTAGGCTCATAATCATAATATAAAACTGGTCACTAAGTGTATTATATCTGGCAGTTGGTTATATCACGCCAATCTATCGCAAACTCAACTGTGCTATTTGAGAAAAAGTGGAAAATGCATACAAAAATATTGTTCTGACAGGCAAGGATTTTGTGACAAAACAGAAATTGTTAATACTGTTGTATATACCAAGATATTTGTTGTTGAGTTTGCAAGAAAAACGAAACGAAAAATTACATCTTATTCTTCAATTCATTCATGATTTTCGGAGAGAAAAAGACATAATCAATAGAATACAAAAACTCCATATTTTTACACATGGATTTTCAATTTCAAAATTCTATACCACTTGGTTATTTCAAGCTCTTAATAGTCCTATAAATAATATAGTTTTTCTTAATTGATGTTCATGTTGTTTGAAAATTTTCACAACATAAGTTGAGCCCAATCCGACTCTTATTTTATGATCATGATTTATCCAAATACGTTCTGTCATAGTTGCAAAGATTCTACATGCCTAAATAGCAGTTGAGTCCTTGTGGGCTACAAATACAAGAAATCAATGAATTTGGGAAAAATACAAAGTTTATAAGGAGTTTTTTACTTATTGCATGTAGCCCACAAATAGAATCCTTCCTTTGAATTAACCAGCCTTCATTTAAGCGTAAATCCTTCTGACTGGACTTTACCTTGAGACTCATTTTTATGTGAAGTTTCAAATCATTTTTTCCGGAAGTCTTTTTGTTAGACTTTTCAGTGCTCTAGCTAGTTCATTAAACGATTTATGGATTTCCAAATGGTATACCTTTACAGTAATATATCATAAATTTATGGAATTTATACATAGTTTTTAAAATCGTCATAATATCCGGAGTTCCCCATGATTTAGATGACAAAATTACATGATAAGTTTAAAGTCCGTGTATGAAGGTATTTTCATTTTAACAACGATAATATTTATATTGTTAAAGTCTCCTACAATTACAAAATAAAGCTAAAGTCTGAAAATCAAAACCAATATATTTCACTCGGCAATATTTTAAGACGATTTCGCTTATTTGTGTAAAGTCCCTCTGAATTCTTATACAAAATATTTGTATTGAGTAGTAATAGTCTGATAATATTGACTAAATGAGAAATGCCAAATTAGCTATCGACAAAGTGAATCAAATAAGATACTGGCCCTACTTAGAAACATCAAGTATGTAAACCATTTCTACGAATGAAAACTGGTTCTATAATTGAATATTTTATTACAATTTCTACGAACAGCGACGGCTCCGATATTCAATGAGAGTTAATGAAATAACAATTTCAATCAAAAACCAACACTGGAACTATCTAGAACCGCTGATAACGTAAGTAACACGATATACGCACTTTAGTGACATCTACAGATGTTTTAACTAAAGACTGCAATTTGGCCATACTTGTGTGTGTAAATGTGCCTACATGCAGGCGCATTGCCTTAGTGTGCGTGAGTTCGTCATAGTAAACCTGTATTTACGCACACAAGCGCGCGTGTCCGTACACACAACCACACATATGGCCGAGCGGCAGTCGTGAGATAAAACAACTGCAATAGATATAAGCACTTTATCGACATCTAGTTTGCACTGCACTGTTCACTTCCACGCACTCATGCGGTCCTGGTACCTCGGTACGCGTTGGTGGATGTTGGTGGGGGAGTGGGGGGTGGGGGGTGGTTCCCTCACTCCTCGCTGATGCTGCGCTTGGCTTGCGGCTCGTCGTCGGTGAGGTCTGTCTCCGGAGGCTGCTCCAGCCCTGGTAGCTGGATCTGCGTGTCTGACGCTTCAGCCGGCTAAGGAAGAGAAAGTTTGTTTAGTATTAAGAGGAAACTAGCAGAAACTTATTTTCTGTTTATCTTCTTATCGAGTGGGCTTTTCAAGTCGACAAAAGACCCGATGAACTATGATGTCAGTTTTTAAACCGCCTATTAATAACAGCTAGTATGTCAAAGGCTGTGTCAAATGGCGAACATTTGGTTTAGAATCCTTGTGTTAAGTATGGCGTGTAATTTCTAGGTTACTACCAATCTACAAACGTTACACCTTGTCAGTTACAATTTGTATGAAATAGACAAAATACCGAGTGTAAGGGACAGCGTCCCGTAATCTGATAGGGGTTACTCAGTCAACGAAACTGAACAACTATCACCGGGAAATTCTTCGAGGTGTAAAAAAAATACCTTCACCACCTTAATTAGACAATTTGTATGGAAAACCAAAATTTTGTTTCCACCTCCTAAAAAAAACCTGGTGATAGTTGTTCAGTTTCGTTGACTAAACAACCCCTATCAGTTTGCGGGACGCTGTCCCTTACACCCCGTATATCTGCGATTAAATCATCAAACTGAATAATAATACATATCTAGAAAGTAAATAAAAAATAATATAAGTGACAGTAACACAAGCACGCAACATGTTAAACATCCAAGTGTAGAGCGTTACCTTAGCGTCAATGCTCCCGGAGCGTCCAATGATAAGCTTGGAACAATACAAGTGCACTTGTAGCGGACAATCACACAACACAGTAGGTCAGGTAACACACAATAAGTAGGTAACACTAAAATCGGGCCAAAAACATGCCGAAAAATCTAAAGGAAGTTAGCTGTGACTGATGGAAAATTTCAGATATATTTTCTTTTCTAGTTTTTTTTTATTTTTATTAATTGATAGGCAATCATTTGTCCGCCATCTCACGTGATGGTAAGTGATGATGTAGACTATGATGGAGCATGATTGCCTAGAAAATGCCTGTTCACTCTCGCCTTGAAAAGGCCCAGGTTATAACGTTCCGGAAATAGATCCGCAGGCAGGGAGTTCCACACTTTGGCCGTTCGCATTAAAAATGTAGAAGCGTACCGCTTTGTGCGAAAACTTGGAATGTCGACAACATAAGGGTGGAAACCCAACCGGCGTCTCGTACCCCGGAGATGGAATGGGGAGGGGGGTATCAGGTCATGAAGCGATGCTGCACATTCTCCGAAATGTATCCTGTAGAATACAGACCAGCAAGCTACTTTGCGACGATGTTCGAGGCTCTGCAGCTTTTCTTCTACCAGTGACGGGTCGGCGATGAGCTTCTTGGTGCGTTTTTTAAAAAGAATCCAATGTTGCCAGTTGGTATTTGGCAGATCCGTCCCAAAGGTGGCAGCAATACTCCAATTTAGTCGAGAATAGACAGGCCTGTGTCTTAGATGCATTAAATTTCACCAGGTTGGCATCACCCCATTCGGAGATTGCCTTAAGTGATAAATTTAAATGATCTACTACGGACTCTCGACAAGACTGAATAGCTTCCTTGCTGGACTTTGCACTGGACAAATATCTACCGACAACTAGTTAAAAAAAAGAGAAATATATTATTGAACTTTATTGAAAATAGGAGGGCAAAGATGCTTGGACATCTATTACAACATGACCTGCTACTAAAGACTGTATTGAAAGAAAAGATTGAGGGGAGAAGAGAGAGAGGTAGACCTAGAAAAGCATACATACATACATACATAAATCACGCCTTTATCCCTTACGGGGTAGGCAGAGCGTTTAACGCCTCGTAAAAGGCGCTTTCGCCACGTCTAACAAAAATTGAGGTCAATTTTAGATTGTAATATGTATTGCTTAAGTGACAGGTTGTCAGCCCATCGCCTAAATTACAATACACTGTAACACTCGAAAAAAAAAACACGACACTAGAAAAGCATATATGGACCAAATCAAAGAAAAGATTGAGGTCAAGTCGTAGAGAGGTTAGAGAAGGCTGAATCTCGAGCTGGCGATGACTCCACGGACAAGAGCCAAGCTCTTAAATTTATGATGTTGTTTTCCTTCGGAATGGCATCTGTCACAGCTATCTTCTTAGATTTTAAAGAGGATGAGCTGGTTTTTACAGCTGTTAATCCATACTAAATATACCAGTATTGGAATGGGTTAAATAATAAAATAAAGGAATAACAAAACAAGTTAAAAGTGGTCCGACTGTAGATAGTGAATGGGAAAGTAAGGAACACGCAATAAGAAGTTACAGAAATCTTACATTTACTGTGTAAAGCATTTGCTAGGGTTCGTTATAAGCAGCCGGCGAAAACGACATCCAAATTTACTTGGAAAATGAAACATTTATAGCATTTCCAACTCAGTTTTAGAATAAAGGTAAACAATGTTTCATGTCTTAAAATCGAAGATCTTGTTCCTAAAATAAGTTTTAGCTATTAGATACGACAACATAATGAAATAGTAGTTTTAGTAATTTAACTAATTTGCCAACACTTATAATTTACAATTAGATTTTTGCACTTACAGTACTATGTTATTTCTGAAAATATTAGAAATAACAAATCAAAAATTTTAATAATAATTTTGTTTTGAAGATTATTAAATCTATCTTAAATAATCCTCAAAACTTTGTCAGACGTGGCGGAACGACCTTTGATTAGGTCGTACACGCTCTGCCTACCCCATTAGGGATAAAGGCGTGATTATATGTATGTATGTATGTAAAAAATTTAAACAAAATAAAAACCCGTCAGCGGTCGAATTTTTGATTTGTTATTTCTAATACTTATAATTTATAGTTGAAATGTGTTTTAAATAAAAAGAAATGAAACTTTGTTTACGTTTACGTGTTCGTAAATGATATGATGAAACGCTACTTTAGATATGTCAAACATAGGTGTTTGAATCATTTAGCGCAGCAGAAGTGATCGTGGGTTCAACACCACTAATGTGAAATGTTAGGTTAATGAGCAGGGTGAGGCAGTGTAGGGCGTGTAGGGCGTGTAGGGCTGTACCTCGCACTCGTTGCTGGTGTCGTGCGCGGCGGGCCGCGGCCGCTTCTTGCCGCTCTTAGCGGCCGGGGCCGCCTCCGCCTGCTCCGTGCGCTTGGGCTGGAACTGGAACAACAAATCACATCACATTATAAGGAACATACCTATAAGAAGAGACTGAAAGATAATTTTTTTAACTCTCTATGACATTTATATATTTAGATCTATTACAATATCTTTTATACCATTTAATTATATATATATCATATCCCGAGCATGCTGTGAAAACTGTTGTCAGGCATTTCTAGACCTGGTCAAAGGTAAAGAAGAAGAGACTATCTCTCGAATTGTGACCTGTGATGAAACTTGGATTCGCCAGTGGGATCCGGAAAGCAAACAAGAGTCAATGCAATGGAAATTTAAAGGAGAAAAGCCGCCAAGGAAGTTCAAGGTTCGGCCGTCGGCTGGAAAACTAATGGCCACCGTATTTTGGGATGTCGAAGGGATTTTGATGATAGATTATTTGCCTAAAAATACAACAATGAATGCTGAATATTATGCAAACTTGCTTGACCAGCTTCGTGAACAAATCAAAGAAAAGCGGAGAGGCAAACTCAGCAAAGGTGTTCTGATTTTACAAGACAATGCTCCTGTACACACAGCCTTAACGGCGAGGTCAGCCCTGAGCAAAAACGGCTTCACAGAAATTAACCATCCACCTGTGACTATTTCTTATTCAAAGATTTAAAGAAAAAAATTAGGGGTCGCAGATTTTCGACGGACGAAGAAATGAAAGAGGCTGTGACTGACCATTTTGACGAGCAAAATAAAAATTACTATTATAACGGCATGATGTCACATATTTGAAAATGTCATAAGTGTATTTCACTTGCAGGAGACTATATAGAAAAATAAAAAATAAACTAGCCATCAAAGTCTTTTCTTTCATAGTTAGGTAGATTACTTATCAGCCACCCCTCGTAGTTATCAACGTTATTACGTTTATTATATCTGTTCCCGTGATTTTCCCTTCTTTCATCCTCATTAAGTTGGCTGGAAGAGATCTCTTATAGAGATAAGCTCGACTATTGTTTTAATTTTTAAGTTAACTTTTTTGTTTAATTCTTAAAACAATAAAGAATTTAATAATAACATTGAGTAGCATCACACAGAACAATCGGCTGAATTTAATACGCTCTTCTTCTTAACTAGTGGATTCTCGAGTCGCACATCGACCCGATGAACCCTGGTGTCAAGAGTTTTCAAACCGCCTAGTAGCACAGCTATTAGGCCTCTGACATGGTTTGAGTAAAGACCACTATCAAAGACAGCGACCGAGACCGACGGCTTAACGAGCCTTTCGAAGCACGGTTTTTTTTTTCGGACAATTAGGTAATTCTGCCGGCACTGTCCTAACCAATCTGGGGAAGACCTCACAAAGTGATAAATTGACAAATATCAACTTCCTGGGAATCGAACCCAGGACCTCCGGATCGTAAGCCCATGGCTCTTACCCCTACACCACGGAGCTTTGAAAATAGCTTCAAAATCTTTGCAATTAGAGAATCGCCGACTAAGATGTCATCACATAACACAGTCAATCACAGACATTTTTGTGTATAAGTTCGACTGAATAATTTCAATAACCTATAACAGTCTCTGCGATGCCAACCTAGCTTACGAACTACTTCCCATCTGTGTACGCATCCATGGACGACTGCAAGGGCCACCGCGGGGTAAGGAAGACGCGGGGGGAATCGGTATACGAATGTTCGCGACACGGCCATTCGACGACTGTCAATACGCGCGAGCGCATATACTTTTGTAAATCCATAATATTTCTTTTAAATAAAGTATTATCGAAATTATAAATAAACCTACATCATTGAAGAGCTCCTGACCTTGGATAGATAAAATTTGAGAAAGCCTGCCTAAGCGCTAACACCATCGAAGTTCGGCGACAGGTAACTTGTTTGTTTTGTCATGGTCGTTGTATTGAAAAGTTTTATTTCACAATTCCTTCCATGCTGGACAACATAGAATGTGCCAGCTGCATTTCCTCCCGGGCATGCTGTAAAAACCAGCTAAGGGATCCGAGGGTTTCAGTATATTGCAATTTAGGCAACAGGTTGACAACCTGTCACTACAGCAATATATCTACAAATCTATCTTAAATAACCTTCAATACTTTGTCAGACGTAGCGGAACGACCTGCACGGCGTGCCCGGGAGGAAATGCAGTTTGTACATCCTATGTTTTCTCTCGCTCCCACTCTGACACCAGGGTTCATCGGGTCCATAGACTCGATACCCACTCGACAGAAGTCAACAAAAAAATAAATAAAAAAAAGATCTTTACGTTTTATGCTATCTCACTTCTTAGGTCTGCTGTAAAACATTTCATTTTAGAAATAAGCAGTACCTGTTGTGTCTTCATTCCTATGTAATTGTTCTGTGTATGTTTCTATATCATATATGTATTTTATGTAGATTTGTCTATATTAATTAGTTTTTAGTAAGATGCACTATCCCGCATTATCTACATTTGATTTCCTCTACCCAAGGTTGCCTGGTAGAAATTGCTACCATAGTAATAAGGCCGCCTTCATTGTTCTTTAATTTTCATTTAATTTGTTCTAATTCCTGTTGTTTTTGTTTTATGTGCAATAAAGAATATATTTATCTATCTATCTATCTATGTTTCTGTGTACAATAAACTGTTAAATAAATAAATAAGAAGTCCAGCATGCTCGATGTAAATATAATGATTCTATTGAGTGTACCTGCAGGGCACTTTTTCTTCCATGCTGGCCTGGGAGCGAGAGAAAAACATAGAATGTGCCAGCTGCATTTCCTCCCGAGCATGCTGTAAAAACCAGCTAAGGGATCCGAGGGTTTCGGTATATTGTGATTTAGGCGATGGGCTGACAACCTGTCACTACAGCAATATACCTACAAATCTATCTTAAATGGCCCTCAAAAGTTTGTCAGACGTGGCGAAATGACCTTTGTTTAGGTCGTTTGCGCTCTGCCTACCCCATTAGGGATAAAGGCGTGATTATATGTATGTATGTATGTACCTGCAGGGCCGGCGGCAGGAACACCCTGGTGTTGACGAAGTATTCGCTCTGCGGCGCGAAGTACATGGTGGGGATGCGCGTGTCGGCCGGGAACTCGCGCAGCTCGAAGCGCGCCGACCGGGTCCAGATCACAGACATCGCGAGGTCGCACACGGCCCACATTTTCTGAAAACACAATAAACGACAGTTAATACATAGCTTTGTAAATTTTTTGACGTGAAAACGTCTTATAATTCGACGGAGCCGGCTGCACGCACGAAAAAACATGACTCATGCGGCGTTACCTCGCTCTGAGGCGTTCCATTTAAGGCTTAATTGAAGTGCAAGCGAGAGCGCGGAACATCTCGACAATTCGACATCTGTCTCCTTCAGTATGTTTTTTATGACGTTGTCACGTTCAACTATCGTCAGTAAACCGACTTTACAGACAACAGTTTATTTTTAGAAATAATTTTTGTAGTACAAAATTGTCGTTTTAGTATAGCGGGAATTATCTCATAGGCCAAGGGCTGGCAGATTGTTTCGTGTTAAATCTGGGATAAAAAAAGAAACTATTTCTTTACGATATTTTTGACTTTTACTGTTACTGATATTCGATATCAAAAAGACTCGCAAGCGAAGCGAGCACTAGATCACACGTTACCGATCAGGCATAATAAAATAAGTCATATTACGAACGTAGCGAGCCCAAGAATTCACGTTGATCGAGTATAAGTCATATTACAAACGTAGCGAGCCCAAGAATTCACATTGATCGAGTATAAGTCATATTACAAACGTAGCGAACCCAAGAATTCACATAGATTGAGGATAAGTCATATTACAAACGTAGCGAGCCCAAAAATTCACGTTGATCGAGTATAAGTCATATTACGAACGTAGCGAACCCAAGAATTCACGTTGATCGAGTATAAGTCATATTACAAACGTAGCGAGCCCAAGAATTCACGCTGATCGAGTATAAGTCATATTACAAACGTAGCGAGCCCAAGAATTCACGTTGATCGAGTATAAGTCATATTACAAACGTAGCGAGCCCAAGAATTCACGTTGATCGAGTATAAGTCATATTACGAACGTAGCGAACCCAAGAATTTACGCTGATCGAGTATAAGTCATATTACGAACGTAGCGAACCCAAGAATTCACGTTGATCGAGTATAAGTCATATTACAAACGTAGCGAGCCCAAGAATTCACGCTGATCGAGTATAAGTCATATTACAAACGTAGCGAGCCCAAGAATTCACGTTGATCGAGTATAAGTCATATTACAAACGTAGCGAGCCCAAGAATTCACGTTGATCGAGTATAAGTCATATTACGAACGTAGCGAACCCAAGAATTTACGCTGATCGAGTATAAGTCATATTACAAACGTAGCGAACCCAAGAATTCACGCTGATCAAGTATAAGTCATATTACGAACGTAGCGAGCCCAAGCATTCACGCTGATCGAGTATAAGTCATATTACGAACGTAGCGAGCCCAAGAATTCACGCTGATCGAGTATAAGTCATATTACGAACGTAGCGAGCCCAAGAATTCACGTTGATCGAGTATAAGTCATATATTACGAACGTAGCGAGCCCGAGAATTCACGTTGATCGACTATAAGTCATATATTACGAACGTAGCGAGCCCGAGAATTCGCATAGATTGAGTATAGTAAGTAAGTGCCACCAGCATACCTTATGTCATATTGCGAGCGCAGCGAGCAAAGCTTTTTACGTGGATCGAATACAATGCGAGCGTAGAATTTTATATTATCGATCGAGTGTAATAATAAAGCTTCCATGCTGGCCTGGGAGTGAGAGAAAAACATAGAATGTGCCAGCTGCATTTCCTCCCGAGCATGCTGTAAAAACTAGCTACGGGATCTGAGGGTTTTAGTATATTTTAATTTAGGCGATGGGCTGACAACCTATCACTACAGCAATATACGTATAAATCTATCTTAAAAAACCCTTAAAACTTTGTCAGACGTTGCGAAACGACCTTTGTTTAGGTCGTTTACGCTCTGCCTACCCCATTAGGGATTAAGGCGTGATTATATGTATGTATGTATGTGTAGATTAGAAATAACAGATCAAAAATTCGACCGCTGACGGGATTTGAACCCGCGTCTTTGGAAAACCGACCTAACGCTCTTAACCGCTAAGCTACAGCAGCCATGTCCCGAGCGACGAATCAGTGATCTGCTATTTATTACTCGTCATGACTTGTTATAATACACGCTTAGTGTAAAAATATAATGCTATAGTAATATAGTTGGACTGACATAGTTGACGTTGTCGTCGGTCTCGTTGAGAGCGTCCTTGTGGTTCTTCATGCGCTCCACCAGCGCCTTGTAGAACCCGTAGCAGTACAGGTCGTTGCGCGTGATGAGGGGCTCCAGGATGAACCACAGGCATTGCTTCACGATCTGGAAATAATCAATCACAAATTAAGTACATACATACATACATTAACACAGTTTAATAATAATATTATTTTCGACTTCTAACTTTAAATATATGTACTTATACATGTTTCTTACATTTGAAAAACAACAGTATGTAATACATTTTATTTAATATAGAAAAAACAGTTTGTATTGTTATGGGGAGCCACTTCTGCCAACAAACTATTGTACAGTTTGGCAGATTTTGTTAAAATTGTAAAACTGTACTGCCAAAATGAATAAACGATTTATTATTATTATTAGATACATACATATAATCACGCCTTTATCCCTAATGGGGTAGGCGGAGCGAAAACGACCTAAACAAAGGTCGTTTCGCCACGTCTGACAAAGTTTTGAGGGTTATTTCAGATAGATCTGTAGGTATATTGCTGTAGTGACAGGTTGTCAGCCCATCGCCTAAATTACAATATACTGAAACCACGCCTTTATCCCTAATGGGGTAGGCAGAGCGTAAACGAAATAAACAAAGGTCGTTTCGCCACGTCTGACAAAG
Organism: Scrobipalpa costella; assembly: GCA_949820665.1. Taxonomy (NCBI): domain Eukaryota; kingdom Metazoa; phylum Arthropoda; class Insecta; order Lepidoptera; family Gelechiidae; genus Scrobipalpa; species Scrobipalpa costella. The sequence goes on from OX463315.1 coordinate 9,096,267, forward strand.
TTTTGAGGGTTATTTCAGATAAATCTGTAGGTATATTGCTGTAGTGACAGGTTGTCAGCCCATCGCCTAAATTACAATATACTGAAACCCTCGGATCCCTTAGCTGGTTTTTACAGCACGCCTGGGAGGAAATGCAGCTGGCACATTCTATGTTTTTCTCTCGCTCCCAGGCCAACATGGAAGTAAAATTTTTCAAATTAAGTACTAGTTATGAACAACATGATTATCTTGGTATACAGTTTATACATAAAAGAAACTTGTGAACAAATTTCTGTGATGTAGTTATGACGATTTCGAGACGAAAGTAAAGCGAAGCAACGATACTATAAATTTCAAATCTAATTGAGCAAGACGTAAAACATGTCACCGAAAAAAAATTAACTGCAAAGCTATTTCGAGCGTAGCTAGTGTTGCCCGGGGCAAATTTGACGCATTAAGCTGTAAATGAAGTATTTAAAACTGGTATGGATTTGTTAGGAAGTCCGAGCGGTTCCGACCAGCCTAACCATAGACGTAGAGGGTTTGTGTGAGATTTGACGAGGAATCCGCTTCCGCATCCTCATAATGCGGATTATTCGCAATTTTTACTATTCGCATCCTCATAACATAATTCAAAATGTCCTCAACCGCATCCTCTAAGATTAAGAGGATGTGTATGAGGATTTTGTTTCGCGCATAGCAACGGCGTGAGTATATATTTTTTAAAACAGGATGCAAAGAACAAAGTCAGAATACATTAATAATATACATAAATATACAAAACTAAAAACAATACTTCCATGCTGATCTGGGAGCGAGAGATAAACATAGAAAGTGCCAGTTGGATTTCCTCCCGGGCATGCTGTAAAAACCAGCTAAGGAATCCGAGAGCTCCAGTATATTGTAATTTAGGCGATGGGCTGACAACCTGTCACTACAGCAATATACCTACAAATCTATCTTAAATAACCCTCAAAACTTTGTCAGACGTGGCGGAACGACCTTTGTTTAGGTTGTTTACGCTCTGCCTACCCCATTACGGATAAAGGCGTGATTATATGTATGTATCAAAGACAGCGACCGGGACCAACAGCTTAACGCCCTCCGAAGCACGGAATCCTTTTTCTTTGCGGACTATCAGGTGATTCAGCCTGCAATGTCCTAACCAATCTGGGGAAAACGTCACAAAATGATAAATCGACAAATATCAACTTTGAGTGTGTGTGTTCCTGTGAACCGCCTATGATGTACTTGTTTTTTGTTGTTATCTGTTCTGTTGTATGATTTGTATTCTTACGTGCAATAAAGTATTTTTATGTTATGTTAAACCGAACCCAGGACCGGATCGTGAGCCCATGGCTCCGACCACTAGACCACGGAGGCAGTATTTTTTTTTAGCAAGATCATCTATTTCTTGTTTAAAGCTTAAGCAGCAGTGTATACTTAACCTAAAGTTTGAGTAGTGCAGTAGGAAGAAGCGATTTCTTCATTGCAAATTACATCCTCGATCGGTCGTTTTGTCGTTTACGTAATTTTCAGGGTATTCTCGACAACGCTCGACGAAAGGCCAAACAAACTACTATTTTATATACAAACGTTTTGTCATAGTTTACCTTGAGCTGGGCCACGTCGTCGTGCTTGCTGAAGCCGGGGTCGTGGGTGAGCACGGGCACCGCGAACACCAGCATGTAGTCCGGCAGGATGTGCGGCAGCTGGGCCACCGCGCGCTCCACTGCAACCATACAATACAATACAATACAAAATTCTTTATTGCACAAAGAAACACATACAACAGAAATAAAAAGGAACAAACGTGACAGTACAATATAGACATTATAATGGTGACAGCTTCTCTAATAGGGAACGTGAATATAACATATTTTCAGTCATCATCATCATCATCATTTTCCTAGCTTTATTCCGTATCTCACGGGGTTGGCTTCCTAATCTAGGTGATTGAACGAGGGTACTGGTTTTTACACAGAGCGACTGCCATCTGACCTCCGCAACCCATAAGGGAAACCAGACCCAATCCTAGATTAGGTGCGAGTTTTCAAGCTGCCAATCCTTAGCACAGTATCTGAAAATATTTTCTAAAAATATCTTAAATTATGAAAAGAACTCTTCCATGAATTCTTCCATGCTGGACTGGGAGAGATAGAAAAACATAGAATGTTCCAGCTGCCTTTCCTCCCGGGCATGCTGTAGAAGTCAGCAAAAACGATTCGAGGGTTACAGTGTATTGTAATTTAGGCGATGGGTTGACAACCTGTCACTACAGCAATTCACAATACAATCTAAAATTGCCCTCAATTTATGTCAGACGTGGCGAAAGCGCCTTTTAGGAGGCGTTTTACGTTCTGCCTACCCCGTAAGGGATAAAGGCGTGATTTTATGTATGTATGTATAATGGTGACAGCTTCTCTAATACAAGGAGATACGACATTTTACAAGTAGCAAAATGACGTATGCAATCATATTATTTTTTTTGCTAGCCTGATCTGTCCCACTGCTGGGCAAAGGCCTCCCCTTTTTGTTTCCACTTTTTTCTGTCTTGTGCAATTTGCATCCAGTCTTTTTCGAAGGCATCCATCTCATCACGCCACCTCTCTCGGAGCCTACCTCTGCCTCGACGGCTATCTTTGGGCACCCAGTCAGTAGCGATCTTGGCCCAACTTTCGGATGCATGCGACAGACGTGGCCCGCCCAATTCCATTTAAGCTTGGCAGCCTTTTCTCCTACATCCTTGATACGGGTTTTTGAGCGCAGAGTGGTGTTCCGGATTCGATCAATCCTTTTCACACCTAATATGCTGCGCTCCATGGCCCTTTGGCAGACCGCCAGTTTGGACTTTTGTATGCAATCATATATGACACATAAAGAGAAAAACGTCCTTCGGAAGGCACATTAAGCCGTTGGTCTCGGTTAATGTAGTTTAATACCGTAGATATTAGTCGTAAAGCAATGTTAGAGGCCAGTGCTAAGCAATCGCGGTAGAAAACTCTGACCTAATCTAGGATTGGGTCTGGTTTCCCTTCTGGGTTACGGAGGTCAGATGGCGGTCGTTCTGTGTAAAAACAACGAGGGTACATGTTTTTACACAGAACGACCGCCATCTGACCTCCGTTCAATCCCCTAAATTAGGTAGCCAACCTCATAAAATACGGGATAATGACGATATAAATAGAAAAAAAAAACTGAGGTAACATCGCAAAATGTCCCGGTAGGCGACAGATGGCGCCACATCAAGAAACACAAGTTCTGAAACGCGGTATTGAAGTTTTGTCAGCGAACTGCAGATATACAAGTTCTAAACTTGTCCGGTTGGACTTCAGTCCCCTGGTCACTTCAGCCAACCAGGCGGGCAGCTACTCTTTTCCCAACCAGCATCACTAAGCCAATCGGCTTCAACAATGAACTCCTAAATCCCTTTAGCGAATTTTCTAAGTCTTTTCAGTAGCTGTCCACTACTACAACTAAATATATCAAAAAGGGTCACCTTGTGAAAGGGACATTATGCGAAGTAACGTTTTCTAAAAACTTGTTCCGAAAAATTACGAAAAGGGAAAATAAAATATTTGTTGGTAACTGGGTACAAAACAGTGAAAATTATTCTGGATACGAACCAACTAGTTACGAGGGGGTCTTAGGGGTTTTATTAGGTGGTGAATTTGCCAGTTAAAGTACCAGTGTCCAATCTCTTGCCAGCAGCAGACAGCGGGAAGCTTTCGCCTAGCTCTGTCGTGACACCAGCATACATACATACATATAATCACGCCTTTACCCCAAATGGGGTAGGCATATCGTAAACGACCTACATAAAGGTCGCTCCGCCACGTCTGACAAAGCTTTTAGGGCCATTTAAGATAGATTTGTAGGTACATTGCTGCAGTGACAGGTTGTCAGCCCATCACCCTAATTACAATATACTGAAACCCTCGGATCCCTTAGCTGGTTTTTACAGCATGCCCGGGAGAAAAAGCAGCTGGAACATTCACTCCCAGTCCAGCGTGGACGAAATTGGTTGCTTACAAAAGCTAATCAAATCTATTTCATCGAATAAAACGCGTTTCCAACGAGTGTTTTGTTCTCGTGTCCTGTCACCACTGTGGTGCCAGCAGCCGACAACGGGATTTTTTCGCCTGGCACCACAGTGGTGACACCAGTATACAAGGGGGTGAATGTGTACAATCGTTTAGGAGCATTTCCTTGAGAGGCCAGTCGGCGGAGCGATGACGTATGGAAAAAGGGTAATTACCCACCTGGTCGGGTGTTGTGACCAGGGGACCGGAGTCCGACTGGATTATTTCGGAAGTTGTATATGTGCAGATCGCCGAGCAAACTTCGATACCGCGTTTCAGGACTGTTGTATCTTGTTGCCTTCCATGCTGGACTGGGAGAGATAGAAAAACATAGCATGTTCCAGCTGCCCTTCCTCCCGGGCATGCTGTTGAAGTCAGCAAAAGGGACTCGAGGGTTACAGTGTATTGTAATTTAGGCGATGGGCTGACAACCTATCACTATAGCAATACACTTTTCAATCTAAAATTGCCCTCAATTTTTGTCAGACGTGGCGAAAGCGCCATTTACAAGGCGTTTAACGCTCTGCCTACCCCGTAAGGGATAGAGGCGTGATTTAATGTTTGTATCTTGATGTGGCGCCATCTATGTGCGCTACAATCGTTTGCCCACTCCACCTTACATACCTTTAGTGCCCTGCGTGATGTTGCGTATGTACTCCCTGCGCCGCACGACGTCGGCCAGCATGTACTGCCGCACGACGGAGCGTATCCGCCGGTCCGGCTCGCGGCCGGCCAGCGCGTACATCCCCATGAAGTCTAGCGGCAGGCATTTGTTGGGGATGCCCTGGGGATAAAAGAAACATTTCATTTTTTTTATTATAATTATAATTTTTATTTGAGAGCCCGATGATGTAGTGGATAGGGCCGCTGCCTCCTGAGCGGGAGGTCGTGGTTCGAATCCCACCATGTTCCAATGTGTTTTTCGGTCTTCGAATTTCATATGTACGTTTATTCGGTGCTTTTTCTGTGCTTCTGAAAGCACGTTAAGCCGTTGATTCCGGTTAATATCGTAGATATTAGTCGTTAAGCCATGTCAGAGGCCAGTGCTAAGCATTGGCGGCTTGAAAACTCCGACCTAATCTAGGATTGGGTCTGGTTTCCCTTCTGGGTTGCGGAGGTCAGATGGCAGGCGCTCTGTGTAAAAACCAGTACCCTCGTTCAATCACCTAGATTCGGTAGCCGACCCCGAGAGATACGGGATAAGACTAGAGAGATGATGATGATAATTATAATTTTTATTTTCCTGTACCCTAAGGTTGCCTGGAAGAAATTGCTGCTTAGCAATGAGGTCGCCTATTTGTACTACTATTTGTTTCATCTTATTTTATTTTCTCTTGTGTCTTTTCTGTGCAATTTTTATCTTATCTTACAAATAGCTTCAAGCTGTGTAATTTTTCCTGGTAAAAGTTGATCAGTTTCGTTAACTGAGCAACCCCTAACAGTTTTTGGTAAGCTTTCCTTACCCCGTATTTAGAAATCGTAAAAAGCAAATGATGATTTAAATGATACAAAGATATAATCACGCTTTATCCCTAATGGGGTAGGCAGAGCGTGAATGGCCTAAACAAAGGTAATTCCGCCACGTCTGATAAAAATTGAGGGTAAATAATATAGATTTGTGGGTATATCGCTGTAGTGACAACTTGTCAGTTTATCTCCTAAATTGCAATATACAGAAACCCTCGGATACCTTGACTGGTTTTTACAGCATGCCCGGGAGGATATGCAGCTGGCACATTCTATGTTTTTCTCACGCTCCCAGGCCATGGAAGAAAAATAATTTAAATAATGAAAAATAGGCACATGATATTACCTTTGAAAGTCCTTTGTGTAACTTCGCCGCAAACGCTTCTCTGACTTGAGGCACTTCATCCTGAAATAGTGTGAATTTTATGTTAGTAAAATTGCAAACGGAATTTAATGCAGGCAAAATATGAGATGAATAAAAATAGTCTTGGCGAAGGTTTCGGGGAACTGACTCCATTGAAACGGGATAAAGTTTAGTTTATCTTTTTGACCGTCCGAAAAGTAAGACGATCCATGCTGTCGGATGGGCATTTTGCATGTAAATAGTCAGTCCTGCGCCTGCTTCCTCTCTATTTCTGAACCGCTCGTATGAAAACTGAAAACGCATACGAAAAACATTCTTGTACGAAATCAAATTCTATCACTGTTGAGTTGATTTGAAAAACCGGAAATGAATCGCTGAGAAACGGAATTTAAATACAAGTAAATTAAAAAGTTAAAGTGTCACTTGTCCACTGATTGTCTGTGTCACTGTCATGATCATAGACTACTTAGGTTTCGAGTAGTAGAAAAGAAAACGAGTGGTTTGGACCACTCGTTGCAGAGTCGCATACGTATGAGTATTCAAAAATAGTGATTTTGGGATTTCGTAGGCGAATTCGGATACGAGCGGTTGAAAAATACGACTCCTGGTCGTGTTATTCAATATGTCTATCCCATCAAAATAAAAGTTCGGAGAAATAGTGAGTGCACTTGTATGTTGCGCAAACACTCGGACGCTAAAAACTAGTCCCGCGCAGATGGTCGATCTGCTGTACTCACGATCATGAGGTGCGAGAGGTTGTAGAACTGGTCAGCGGTGAACTGGTCGCCGACCCCCTTCTGCTCGCAGATCTTGAGCATGGCGGCGCCCGCGCTCAGACGCAGCCACGCCATCTCCGCTTTGGACAGCTGGTTTTGCTGGAATCATAACAGAGGACGCTATATTTATGACTAGCGAACCGCCCCGGCTTCGCACGGAATTTATCAGTGTTTCTTCACAATATTATATATACATACATATAGTCACGCCTTTATCCCTAATGGGGTAGGCAGAGCGTAAACGACCTAAAGAAAGGTCGTTCCGCCACGTCTGACAAAGTTTTGAGAGTTATTGAGGATAGATTTGTAGGTATATTATTGTAGTGACAGGCTGTCAACCCATCCCCTAAATTGCAATATACAGAAATCCTCAGATCCCATAGCTGGTTTTTATAGCATGCCCGGGAAAATGCAGCTGGCAGATTCTATGTTTTTCCTTCGCTCCCAGTCCAGCATGGAAGTAAAATAAATAAGTAATCAAAAAATAAGAAGCCACAGTTAGATGGGATTAGAAAGACACCGTACCAGACAGGCAAAGCCAGTGTCCACTCCAGCGAGTTGGATAATAGATGGGTTCCCAATAGTAGGCGCTATCATCATCTCCCTAGCCTTATCCCGCATCTCACGGGGTCGGCTACCTAATCTAGGGGATTGGACGAGGGTACTGGTTTTTACACAGAGCGACTGCCATCTGACCTCCGCAACCAAGAAGGAAAACCAGACCCAATCCTAGATTAGTTCAGAGTTTTCAAGCCGCCAATGCTTAGCACTGGCCTCTGATATGGCTTAATGGCTGAAAATCACATTGGTACGTGGTGGGAATCGAAGCACGACCTCCCGCTTAGGAGGCAGCGGCCCTATCCACTACACCATCGGGCTCTCTCCACTACACCATCGGGCTCTCTCCACTACACCATCGGGCTCTCTCCACTACACCATCGGGCTCTCTCCACTACCCCATGGGGCTCTCTCCACTACACCATCGGGCTCTCCCCACTACACCATCGGGTCCTCTCCACTACACCATCGGGCCCTCTCCACTACACCATCGGGCCCTCTCCACTACACCATCGGGCCCTCTCCACTACACCATCGGGCTCTCTCCACTACACCATCGGGCTCTCTCCACTACACCATCGGGCTCTCTCCACTACACCATCGGGCTCTCTCCACTACACCATCGGGCTCTCTATAGTAGGCGCTATATTTATGATAATAAATAAATCGTTTACCTTCCATGCTGGACCGGGAGTGAGAAAAACATAGACGGTGCCGGTTGCATTTCCTCCCGAGTATGCTGTAAAAACCAGCTAATGGATCCGAAGGTTTCTGTATATTGCAATTTAGGCGATGGGCTGACAACCTGTCACTACAGCAATATACCTACAAATCTATCTTCAATAGCCCTCAAAAGTTTGTCAGACGTGGCGGAACGACCTTTTGTTTAGGTCGTTTACGCTCTGCCTACCCCATTACGGATAAAGGCGTGATTGTATGTATTAGAAAGACAATCCCAGACGGATAATACCGGTTTTATTCAGGACAGGAGAGACACGCTCTGTGATGGAGTAGGATGATTAGTTATTCCCTCTTACTTATGATCACCTCGTACTCATTTACATACATACATACATATAATCACGCCTTTATCCCTAATGGGGTAGGCAGAGCGTAATCGACCTAATCAAAGGCCGTTCCGCCGCGTCTGACAAAGTCTTGAGGGCCATTCAAGAAAGATTTGTACGTATATTGCTGTAGTGACAGATTGTCAGCCCATCGCCTAAATTACAATATACTGAAACCCTCAGATCCCTTAGCTGGTTTTTACAGCATGCTCGGGAGGAAATGCAGCTGGCACATTCTATGTTTTTCTCTCACTCCCAGTCCAGCATGGTCATACTCATTTATCAACTAGAAATGCGAGCTAGTGACGTGACATCGTTGGCCGTGGTATATCATGAAGAAACGTGAGCGTAGCGACCTCGAAAGTTCACGTAATTAATCGTTGTATAGTGAGCCCGATGGTGTAGTGGATAGTGCAGCTGCCTCCTGAGCGGGAGGTTGTGATTCGAATCCCACCACGTACCAATGTGTTTTTGGTTTTCGAATTTCATATGTACGTTTATTCGGCGCTTTTTTCGTGCTTCGGAAGGCACGATAAGCCGTTGGTCCCGGTTAATATAGTTTAATACCGCAGATATTAGTCGTTAAGCGATGACAGAGGCCAATGCTAAGCATTGGCGGCTTGAAAACTCTCGACCTAATCTACGATTGGGTCTGGTTTCCCTTCTGGGTTGCGGAGGTCAGATGGCAGTACCCTCGTTCAATTTACTGGATCAGGTAGCTGATAAGGCTAGGGATAAGGCTAGGGACATGTTGAATCGTTGCATACCACGTAGAAATGCGAGCGTAGCGATCTCGAGATGACGTGATTGACCTCGGTGAAGCCCAGGTCACATGGAGCCCTCACCTGCAGCAGGTCCCCCTTGTGCACGACGAACGCGTTGAGCATGCGGAAGGTCTTCTGCGCGGACAGCTCGTCGCGCTTGAGGCCCAGCAGCCAGCGCGCCATGCACTTGAGCCCTCCAGGTCACATGGAGCCCTCACCTGCAGCAGGTCCCCCTTGTGCACGATGAACGCGTTGAGCATGCGGAAGGTCTTCTGCGCGGACAGCTCGTCGCGCTTGAGGCCCAGCAGCCAGCGCGCCATGCACTTGAGCCCTCCAGGTCACATGGAGCCCTCACCTGCAGCAGGTCCCCCTTGTGCACGATGAACGCGTTGAGCATGCGGAAGGTCTTCTGCGCGGACAGCTCGTCGCGCTTGAGGCCCAGCAGCCAGCGCGCCATGCACTTGAGCCCTCCAGGTCACATGGAGCCCTCACCTGCAGCAGGTCCCCCTTGTGCACGATGAACGCGTTGAGCATGCGGAAGGTCTTCTGCGCGGACAGCTCGTCGCGCTTGAGGCCCAGCAGCCAGCGCGCCATGCATTTGAGCCCTCCAGGTCACATGGAGCCCTCACCTGCAGCAGGTCCCCCTTGTGCACGATGAACGCGTTGAGCATGCGGAAGGTCTTCTGCGCGGACAGCTCGTCGCGCTTGAGGCCCAGCAGCCAGCGCGCCATGCACTTGAGCCCCTCCAGCTTGCAGCGCGTCTCCTCGGGCAGCTCGTCCTCGCGGCACCACTCGCCTCGCGGGGCGCTGGCGCCGCCGCCGCCCTCGCGGACTAGCAGCTCTTTTACTATCTGGAATGTGGCAAAATATATAATGAAATTTAGTATTGTCATAGTTTTTGTGCTTTATGGTTGCAAATAGTAGATATAAACATAACAAAAACTACCTACTTAAAATTTTAACTAATGTTTCTTAATTATTCTAAGAACTATAAAATCTTATAAATCTTATAAATATAATTCAGTACTGCATATTAAACTATTCGGTAACTTAAACACTTTCAAAAAGAAAACAACCCCTAAAGCCCTGGATTACTGTAGGTGTTATAAAATCCCTGCGCAAACGTGATAAATTACTTTTTTTTTTAAATTATATAGCGATGAGTTAAAGCAGTTTTACACCTCCTATCGTAACATTTGCACCAAAATAGTTCGACAGTTAAAAGCAAATTATTATAAGCAGCAATTTGCCCTCAACAATGGAAATATAAAGGGTAAATCGAAGGTCATTAATGAAGTATGCGAATTAAAGCCAAAAAAAGAGATATCCAAAGAACTATTAAATATTTCTAATACACCAGCTGAGTCACTAGACGTGGTAAATAAATATTTTACATCTGTAGGTTAAAGTTTGGCAGATTACACACTACAAAAGCTTGGAACTGATGAGCTTTCGTTGGCAGGTATTGCTAAAGGTTCATCACCCTACGGTTCTATGACAATTCATCCTACAGATATATACGAGGTGCACAAAGTCATATATAACCTTCGAGAACAATGCGCTTTTGGCTGGGACGATATATCTACCGAAGTTATTAAAGCGTTGAAGAATGACTTAATTGAACCAATTTGCCACATTTGCAACTTGAGTCTTGAGTTCGGTGTCTTCCCGTCACTATTTAAGCAGGCTATAGTTTCTCCTGGCCATAAGTCCGGGCATAAGAAACAACCGACCAATTTTTCGACCAATTTCCCTTCTTACGACGCTTTCATTTTTTTTTTTAGAAAATAGTCAATAAGCGACTGACCTCGTATCTTGAGTCGTATAATCTTTTCTCAGAGGCACAATTTGGTTTCAGACCAAAGAGGTCAACGGAAGATGCTGTGCTTAGACTTACTTCAATTGTCTCACAACATCTTGACAAGGGCAATAAGTGTGTCGGAGTATTTCTGGACCTCCAAAAAGCTTTCGACACTGTGTCTGTTCCGATTTTGCTCTCTCGTCTCGAAAACATAGGTGTTAGAGGAATAGCCTTAAGTTGGTTTAGAGACTATCTTACTGGTAGAATCCAAAGGGTTCGGGTTGACGGCCATCTTAGCGGAAATGCTGACTGCTCGTATGGAGTACCACAAGGCAGCACACTCGGTCCGACACTTTTTGTAGTCTGCATAAACGAGTTATCAAAACTAGTATTAAATCATTGTGAAATGTTTATGTTTGCAGACGACACAGCTTTATTATTTTACGGCTCTACATGGGGGGAAGTGCAGCAGAGAGTGGAACTGGGGTTGGCAGTTGTTACAGCATGGCTGGAGGACAACCTTTTGTCACTTAATGTTGGCAAAACTAAATGCATGTGTTTCAGCATAACTAATGCTACAACACCGCCAAATAACTTCACAATCCCTGTGCACACCTACCTTTGTAATTGATTCGTTTCACTAACACAACTACAAAACCTGAAATGTGACAGCTTTAGAGAGTTACAACATTTAAGTACTTAGTTCGTCGTTGACCACAGCCTTAACTGGGCTGGTCATATTACTTCATTGGCAAATCGTGTCAGAAAGCGCATGTTTGTTTTTAAAAATCTCAGATTAGCTGCCGATTTTAGGCTCCTAATTCAGACCTATAAAGCACTTTGCGAATCAATTCTTAGATACTGCATTACAGCATGGGGTGCAGCCGCAAAGTCACATTTTATTCAAGTGGAGAGGGCACAGCGAGCAGTTTTAAAAGTACTTATGTCACTACCGAGACGACACCCTACCTCATTAGTGTATGGTACAGCAAAAGTACTTACAGTACGCAAGCTTAATGCTCTTAGATGCATTATTAGATATCATCAACTTACTGCACCGCATATTGCCAACACTAATAGAAGAGTTTTTAGATGTCCTACCATTGCAGTCAGAACAAGTTTTGCGCAGAGATTTTATGATTACACATATCCACGTCTATATACATTTATAAATAAACATATTAATACCCTGAACCTCAGCCGATATAGTGTGAAGAAAGAAGCAACAAAAATTTTGTTTGATACTAATGATGACGAACTCCTAACAGTTCTAAACCCATCAGAATAAATCTAAGTCCTTTACAAATTATATCACACACAAATAGAACCACGCCTGTGCCCTTACGGGGTAGACAAATCATCATCGTTTAATTTAACACACGCATACACACACACATACACTCTCACACACACACATACACACACTCACACACATATGCATATTAGAATAGTTTAAAACATAGATATTTACTGGTTTTTTTTTCTTATACTATGGTTGTACCCGTCAAACTCAGTTTATGTTTATACTCAGAGTTTAATGTCTAAATTAACTACAAATTGGTATCATTTTATGGGGGAAGGCCTGGTGACCTATATTACAGGTTATTACAACTTAGTTTAGGCATCAGCCCTCCGCAAAATACAACTGATTAATCAAAATTGTGTTTGTAAAGTGCTCAACAAATTTTGTGGTGAGGAAATAAATATCTTTTTTATTTATTTTTATTTACGTCACATCATTAGATTAAACCAGAATTCACTTGTTCTTGCAAAATACAACAAGTATTTCTACTACCAAAAGTGTTAATGACGGTCACAAAAATCCGGTGCCTCCTGGGTTCCCCCAATAAATATAGTGTTTGGAATATTCACTACATAGCAGACATATTGTCGAACTGATTGCGCCATTGGCAGTTTTAAAGAACCCGTCATAAAGCTAGACCAAAATAGATGGATGAGAACCGACAACTTCCTTGATGATTCGATGTTCTTGATGTGCACGGGGAAATTGTCGGGCAGGTTGTGCGCGATGTGGCCGAGGGTCACTATAGCCGTGCGGTAGTGCTCAGACTGCGGGTGGAGGGTGCCCTCAGGGTGTCCAGGGTCCGTGCAACACAAGAGGGAGTGCTCACCTTCCTGGAGACTATGTTCTTGATGTGCACGGGGAAGTTGTCGAGCAGGTTGTGCGCGATGTGGCCGAGGGTCACTATAGCCGTGCGGTAGTGCTCCGACTGCGGGTGGAGGGTGCCCTCAGGGTGTCCAGGGTCCGTGCAACACAAGAGGGAGTGCTCACCTTCCTGGAGACTATGTTCTTGATGTGCACGGGGAAGTTGTCGGGCAGGTTGTGCGCGATGTGGCCGAGGGTTACTATAGCCGTGCGGTAGTGCTCCGACTGCGGGTGGAGAGTGCCCTCAGGGTGTCCAGGGTCCGTGCAACACAAGAGGGAGTGCTCACCTTCCTGGAGACTATGTTCTTGATGTGCACGGGGAAGTTGTCGGGCAGGTTGTGCGCGATGTGGCCGAGGGTCACTATAGCCGTGCGGTAGTGCTCCGACTGCGGGTGGAGGGTGCCCTCAGGGTGTCCAGGGTCCGTGCAACACAAGAGCGACTGCTCACCTTCCTGGAGACTATGTTCTTGATGTGCACGGGGAAGTTGTCGGGCAGGTTGTGCGCGATGTGGCCGAGGGTCACTATAGCCGTGCGGTAGTGCTCCGACTGCGGGTGGAGGGTGCCCTCAGGGTGTCCAGGGTCCGTGCAACACAAGAGGGAGTGCTCACCTTCCTGGAGACAATGTTCTTGATGTGCACGGGGAAGTTGTCGGGCAGGTTGTGCGCGATGTGGCCGAGGGTCACTATAGCCGTGCGGTAGTGCTCCGACTGCGGGTGGAGGGTGCCCTCAGGGTGTCCAGGGTCCGTGCAACACAAGAGGGAGTGCTCACCTTCCTGGAGACAATGTTCTTGATGTGCACGGGGAAGTTGTCGGGCAGGTTGTGCGCGATGTGGCCGAGGGTCACTATAGCCGTGCGGTAGTGCTCCGACTGCGGGTGGAGGGTGCCCTCAGGGTGTCCAGGGTCCGTGCAACACAAGAGGGAGTGCTCACCTTCCTGGAGACTATGTTCTTGATGTGCACGGGGAAGTTGTCGGGCAGGTTGTGCGCGATGTGGCCGAGGGTCACTATAGCCGTGCGGTAGTGCTCCGACTGCGGGTGGAGGGTGCCCTCAGGGTGTCCAGGGTCCGTGCAACACAAGAGGGAGTGCTCACCTTCCTGGAGACAATGTTCTTGATGTGCACGGGGAAGTTGTCGGGCAGGTTGTGCGCGATGTGGCCGAGGGTCACTATAGCCGTGCGGTAGTGCTCCGACTGCGGGTGGAGGGTGCCCTTTAGGGTGTCCAGGATCTCCGTGAAGATGGCCGTGCGCTGCTCAGGCACGTTCACGAATAGACACCTGGAATATTAACACCAATTTATGATGAACTAGCGACCCGCCCCGGCTTAGCACGGAAATTTATCAGTATATCTCTACTATATTATAAGGGATAAAGGCGTGATTTTATGTATGTATGTATGTATATTATGCATGTATTATACATATAAACCTTCCTCTTGAATCACTCTATCCATTAAAAGAAATCTCTCTCATCAAAATCCGTTGCGTAGTTTTAAAGATTAATGCATACATAGGTATATAGGGACGGATAAAGCGACTTTGTTTTATACTATGTAGTGACTATACTTTTACGCCGCAGTTTCGCATTTTCGTCCTGGACTTCGAGGGAAAAACATACTGTGCCAGCTGCATTTCCTCCGGGCATGCTGAAAAGCCAGCTAAGGGATCCGAGGGTTTCAGTATATTGTAATTGAGTTTGGCTTGGACACGCTACCGCGTGTCTAGATTTAGGTGATGGGCTGACAACCTGTCACTACAGCAATATACCTACAAATCTATCTTGAATAACCCTCAAAACTTTGTCAGACGTGGCGGAACGACCTCTGTTTAGGTCCCATTAGGGATGAAGGCGTGATTATATGTATGTATGTATTCACGCGGCTTACTTAAAGAGTTTTCCCGTGGGAAACAGACATTTTCTCGCGTTAAAAAGTAGCCTTTGTTACACAGGGCGAAACGTAACTTTCTAATAGTTATTTTTTTTTTTAAATTGGTCCAGTAGTTTTTGAGTTTATTCATAACAAACATACACACAAAAATACAAATCTTTCCTCTTTATAATACTATAGATTTAGAGGGTACAAGTATTATTAAAAATTATCACTTCTGTAGGTTTGCTGTAAATAATTGATTTTTAGAAATAAGCAGTGCCTGTAATGACGTTTTTGTCTTGTTTTGATGATGTTTTTGTGTACAATATTTTTTTTAATAAATAATTAAGGTTGTTTTAAATTGACTTTCAGCTTGGCCTGGAAAATAAGTATGTTCTTAAAATTAAAAAAAATATATACTGAAGATGACCTTACCTAACAGCGTTCTTGGCCTGTTTCGGTGTTCCAACTTCAGCATAAGCTTTGCAAAGTGTGATTAGTTTCGGGAACAGTGAGGGACACGCTTCGTCTGAAATTGAAAATTAATTCGCACACTTAATACTTAAAACTCACTCAAAAGGTAAATAAACTCTCGAGCAGTAATTATACTAGGAATGTACAAATATTAGTCATTTCAAACGTTGTACTCAGTGCGAGATTTAACGTTACTGATCGAAGTATATCAACTAGAAATGCGATCGTAGCGAGCATGATATATCACGTTATTGACCGAGGTAAATCAACTGGAAATACGAGCGTAGCGAGCCCGATATTTCACATTATTTACCGAGGTAAAACAAATAGAAATACGAGCGTAGCGAGCCCAATATAGCACATTATTTACCGAGGTAAAACAAATAGAAATACGAGCGTAGCGAGCCCGATATTTCACATTATTTACTGAGGTAAAACCAATAGAAATACGAGCGTAGCGAGCCCGATATTTCACATTATTTACCGAGGTAAATCAAATAGAAATACGAGCGAAGCGAGCACGAGATTTCACGTCATTGCCGAGATTAATCAACTGGAAATACGAAGCCGAGCACGATATTTCATGTTATTGACAGAGGTAAATCAACTAGAAATGCGATCGTTGCGAGCATGAGATATCACGTTATTGACCGAGGTAAATCAACTGGAAATACGAGCGTAGCGAGCACGAGTTCACATTATTTACCGAGGTAAAACAAATAGAAATACGAGCGTAGCGAATCCGATATAGCACATTATTTACCGAGGTAAAACAAATAGAAATACGAGCGTAGCGAGCCCGATATTTCACATTATTTACCGAGGTAAATCAAATAGAAATACAAGCGAAGCGAGCACGAGATTTCACGTCATTGCCGAGATAAATCAACTGGAAATACGAACGTAGCCGAGCACGATATTTCATGTTATTGACAGAGGTAAATCAACTAGAAATGCGATCGTTGCGAGCATGAGATATCACGTTATTGACCGAGGTAAATCAACTGGAAATACGAGCGTAGCGAGCCCGATATAGCACATTATTTACCGAGGTAAAACAAATAGAAATACGAGCGTAGCGAGCCCGATATAGCACATTATTTACCGAGGTAAAACAAATAGAAATACGAGCGTAGCGAGCCCGATATTTCACATTATTTACCGAGGTAAAACAAATAGAAATACGAGCGTAGCGAGCCCGATATTTCACATTATTTACCGAGGTAAATCAAATAGAAATACGAGCGTAGCGAGCACGAGATTTCACGTCATTGCCGAGATAAATCAACTGGAAATACGAGCGTAGCCGAGCACGATATTTCATGTTATTGACAGAGGTAAATCAACTAGAAATGCGATCGTAGCGAGCATGAGATATCACGTTATTGACCGAGGTAAATCAACTGGAAATACGAGCGTAGCGAGCCCGATATTTCACATTATTTACAGAGGTAAATCAACTCGAAATACGAGCGTAGCGAGCACGCGATATCACGTTATTGACCGAGGTAAAACAAATAGAAATACGAGCGTAGCGAGCCCGATATAGCACATTATTTACCGAGGTAAAACAAATATAAATACGAGCGTAGCGAGCCCGATATTTCACATTATTTACCGAGGTAAAACCAACAGAAATACGAGCGTAGCGAGCCCGATATTTCACATTATTTACCGAGGTAAATCAACTCGAAATACGAGCGTAGCGAGCACGCGATTTCATGTTATTGACCGAGGTAAATCAACTAGAAATACGAGCGAAGCCGAGCACGATATTTCATGTTATTTACTGAGGTAAAACAAATAGAAATACGAGCGCAGCGAGCACGAGATTTCACGTTATCGACCTCTTCTATGCAGTACTCACTGAGCGGCCTGTATCTGCCGAGGAAGGTGAGCGCGGCGAGGACGTGCGGCGCGACGGCCGCATCGTCCAGCTCCAGCAGCGCCGTGAGCCGGCCCAGCACGTCCGCGTGCAGGAAGTGCGCCGGGAACACGAACGACAGCATCACCAGCAGCTTGAGCCCGCGCTCCGCCGCCGTCGCCACGTCGCAGCCTGCAAACACAAATGGGAAAATAATTAGAATACAATTTATTATTCATGACGTCACAAACACAACACAGTAAATACAATTTTTAAACAAAAACAGAACAAATGAAAGTGAAATAAAATAATGATATAAATATAAAGAGTAACTATTATCTAATCTGTGATAGAGGTACCTAAAAATAAACAGTTAATGCTACCGGAATGTGCGTGTCGCGACGTCACAATAAAAGGACCCACTCAGCTTATGCCGCGATCTAGTGACACCGCGACCCTGGTATTCTGTGAGCCCTTTTATTATATGAATTCACATTTTAATGTATGTATGTATCTAAGCTCTTTATTGTACCTTAGAAATCTTAGTGAGCTGAGAGTAGGCAGAGCGTAAACTATCTAAACAAAGGTCGTTCCGCCACGTCTGGCAAAGTCTTGAGGGTTATTTAAGTACTTAAAAATCTTAAAACTAAAATACAAGAACAATAAGACAATAGTGGTACAAACGCGGACATATCCTGTTAAGGGATCTCTTCCAGTCAACCTTTGATAAACCCAGAGGAGACAATTATGCTTGCAGGTAAACTAAGATAGGTACTTGAAACGGTCCACCATCACGGAGGACACGCGCTCCAGTAGCATCTCGTAGCATCTCTACTGTGTTGTATATAAGTGAGTCATTACCGGCTTGTGTAATACATACCGCACTCGTTAGCGATGGTGGGGTCTCCTTTGACGGCGTTCTCTACGTAGCCGACCAGCACTAATAGCGCGTCGTGGTCCACCATCACGGAGGACACGCGCTCCAGTAGCATCTCTACTGTGTTGTATATAAGTGAGTCATTACCGGCTTGTGTAATACATACCGCACTCGTTAGCGATGGTGGGGTCTCCTTTGACGGCGTTCTCTACGTAGCCGACCAGCACTAATAGCGCGTCGTGGTCCACCATCACGGAGGACACGCGCTCCAGTAGCATCTCTACTGTGTTGTATATAAGTGAGTCATTACCGGCTTGTGTAATACATACCACACTCGTTAGCGATGGTGGGGTCTCCTTTGACGGCGTTCTCTACGTAGCCGACCAGCACTAATAGCGCGTCGTGGTCCACCATCACGGAGGACACGCGCTCCAGTAGCATCTCTACTGTGTTGTATATAAGTGAGTCATTACCGGCTTGTGTAATACATACCGCACTCGTTAGCGATGGTGGGGTCTCCTTTGACGGCGTTCTCTACGTAGCCGACCAGCACTAATAGCGCGTCGTGGTCCACCATCACGGAGGACACGCGCTCCAGTAGCATCTCTACTGTGTTGTGTATAAGTGAGTCGTTACCGGCTTGTGTAATACATACCGCACTCGTTAGCGATGGTGGGGTCTCCTTTGACGGCGTTCTCTACGTAGCCGACCAGCACTAATAGCGCGTCGTGGTCCACCATCACGGAGGACACGCGCTCCAGTAGCATCTCTACTGTGTTGTATATAAGTGAGTCATTACCGGCTTGTGTAATACATACCGCACTCGTTAGCGATGGTGGGGTCTCCTTTGACGGCGTTCTCTACGTAGCCGACCAGCACTAATAGCGCGTCGTGGTCCACCATCACGGAGGACACGCGCTCCAGTAACATCTTCACTGTGTTGTATATAAGTGAGTCATTACCGGCTTGTGTAATACATACCGCACTCGTTAGCGATGGTGGGGTCTCCTTTGACGGCGTTCTCTACGTAGCCGACCAGCACTAATAGCGCGTCGTGGTCCACCATCACGGAGGACACGCGCTCCAGTAGCATCTTCACTGTGTTGTATATAAGTGAGTCATTACCGGCTTGTGTAATACATACCGCACTCGTTAGCGATGGTGGGGTCTCCTTTGACGGCGTTCTCTACGTAGCCGACCAGCACTAATAGCGCGTCGTGGTCCACCATCACGGAGGACACGCGCTCCAGTAGCATCTTCACTGTGTTGTATATAAGTGAGTCATTACCGGCTTGTGTAATACATACCGCACTCGTTAGCGATGGTGGGGTCTCCTTTGACGGCGTTCTCTACGTAGCCGACCAGCACTAATAGCGCGTCGTGGTCCACCATCACGGAGGACACGCGCTCCAGTAGCATCTTCACTGTGTTGTATATAAGTGAGTCATTACCGGCTTGTGTAATACATACCGCACTCGTTAGCGATGGTGGGGTCTCCTTTGACGGCGTTCTCTACGTAGCCGACCAGCACTAATAGCGCGTCGTGGTCCACCATCACGGAGGACACGCGCTCCAGTAGCATCTTCACTGTGTTGTATATAAGTGAGTCATTACCGGCTTGTGTAATACATACCGCACTCGTTAGCGATGGTGGGGTCTCCTTTGACGGCGTTCTCTACGTAGCCGACCAGCACTAATAGCGCGTCGTGGTCCACCATCACGGAGGACACGCGCTCCAGTAACATCTTCACTGTGTTGTAGTAAAGGTTCGTCATCACCGGCTGCCCGAGCTTCTTTAGAACAGCCGACTGGAAAAAAAACATGTGGATTTAAAAATCTGACACTCTAAAGAAATCTCAGTATTTTATAAAGCATGGTGGATAGATTTTGAGAGGAGGGCTCTAGACACTTCTGGATTTTAAGAGACTCATAGAGAATCTGGAAAAATTGTAGTCTTTTAGGAAATGATGAACTAGAAACTTCTGAACCGGTCGAATGAACTATAATCTTTTAAGAAATGACAAACTAGAAACTTCTAAACCGGTCAAAAGAACTATCAACTTTTAAGAAATTACAAACTAGAAACTTCTTAACCAGTCAAAAGAACTATCAACTTTTAAGAAATTACAAACTAGAAACTTCTTAACCAGTCAAAAGAACTATCAACTTTTAAGAAATTACAAACTAGAAACTTCTTAACCAGTCAAAAGAACTATCAACTTTTAAGAAATTACAAACTAGAAACTTCTTAACCAGTCAAAAGAACTATCAACTTTAAAGTTGGACACTGAGTTGGTGGTTTAGTGCAAAAGCTCACTCACAGTGGTCCTGACGCAGGTTTCACAGGTCACATTGGGGTTGAGTATGGTCTCCATGCCGGCCAGCACCTCCGGAGCCTGCTTCAAGTGATTGGAGAACTTGTTCAAGAACTCTTGGGCCTTCACGGATTCTGGGAGGAACTTCGAACTGATGTGGAGCACCTGGGGGCAAGGAAATTGAGTTTAGTAGGTTATACAGGGTGTAAAAAAAGTACTACGTTCCTTTAAACCACGTAATGTATTAGTGATATACAACACAAATACATACATACATATAATCACGCCTTTATCCCTAATGGGGTAGGCAGAGCGTAAGCGACATACACAAAGGTCGTTTCGCCACGACTGACAAAGTTTTGAGGGTTATTCAAGATGGATTTGTACATATATCGCAGTAGTGAAAGGTTGTCAGCCCATCGCCTAAATTGCAATATACTGAAACTCTCAGATCCCTTAGCTGGTTCTTACTGCATGCCCGGGAGGAAATGCAGCGATATTTTTCTCTCGCTCCCAGTCCAGCATGGAAGCAAAATAACATATGAAACACAAAATATATATACGGATTGTAAGTGTAAGGGACAGCGTCCCACAAACTGATAGGGGTTGCTCAGTCAACGAAACTGAACATCTATAAGCAAGATATTTTTTTTCAGAAAGTAAAAAAAAGTGGCTTTTCCATTCAAATTGTTTGATTGAGGTGGTCATATTGTATGGGAAGGTCAATTATTTTTCCATCTTCTGAAAGAATTTCCTTGCGAACGTTGTTCAGGTTCGTTGACTGAGCAACGTACCAGTTCGCGGGACGCTGTCCCTTACACATTTCCCTTACCTTAGCGATGAGTTCCTTCTGCACGGCAGGCGTGGGCGGCTTCTTGTGCAGCTCGATCCACTCGGCCACGGTCCTGCGCACGGCCAGCTGGTGTTTCTGTAGCTCTATGAAGGCCTTCGTCGCGTTATCGTCAACATTAGCCATGAGGAAATACAGCTTCTTCATACGGATGTCTGGCGGTAAAGTGTAAGGGACTAGGGACGTGTTTAACAGACGCTCTACCAGCAAACGGTCTTCTAAAGCGGTCATGTAGTATCCGTGGAGGATTTTGTCTTTGATCCATTGGACGGCTTTCTCTGTGGCCGGTGGGACACTTTCTTCGGTGAGGAATTTCTTGTAGATCATGGCTAGCCCTGACATGGCTTCCTTGCGGATTTTGAACTTCTTGTCTAGCGTTCTTTCTCTTACAAAGTGGAGTAAGTCTTCGGATTCTGCCACGGCTTGGAAGTCCCTTTGGGCTGTCGCTATGATGGCCATTACCACTTCGTAACGCACTTGCTCATGGGCGTCGTGTTGACGCATTTTTAACGTCTCTGTTATATCTTTGCGTAAATCCGGATGGTGCACTAGGAAATGCATGCAATATTGAACGCACTTGATTCGCACTGATACGGAAATATCGTTGAATCTGCCTAGAAAGGCTCTCCATAAGGCCGGATATTGCTTGGCCAGCTCGGACCCTGGTTCCGAGAACATTCTGGCTAGTAAAGCCACTCCGCTGAGTCTGTCTTGGAACTGCGCTGACTTGAGCTTGCACTCGAGTTGCGGTAGTACGGCGACGAGGATGGAGGGGCAGATCTGGTTGAGCTCGTAGATCAGCTCATACACTTTAGAGAAGATGACCAGGTCCTGCTCTTCCTTGCCGAGGATTAGGACGTGGTTGAAGAACTGTGAAAGATAAAGAAATTCATTATTATAGGATGTAAAAATGTCAATAGCAACAACAAGATTCGTAAAACATTTTAATTTAAATAAATAATCAATAACGGTCACAAAGTTTTGTTACATCGGGATTAGAATGAAATTCATTACTTCTACTAGAACAATGAACAAGGTTTATTTATTTATTTGCAGTATGCAGTAGAATTATGATGATGACAATAAGATCGGTTGTTCCCTCTATCTACCGAGTGTAAGGGACAGCACTGATAGGGGTTGCTCAGTCAACGACACTGAACAACTTCCACTAGGAAATTCTTTCAGGAAGTGAAAATAACATTTGGCTTTTCCGTATAAAATGTTCACCTCGATCAGACAATTTGTATGTAAACGCCAATATATTTTTATCACTTCGTAGATAGTTAATAGTTGTTCAGTGTCACTGACTGAGCAACCCCTATCAGTTTGCGGGACGCTGTCCCTTACACCGGTTTGCTCGGATTGCTAGTAGTTGGTAGATTTGTTATATTCAAGATCACGATAGAATCTCACCGCCTGAATGTAAGGCTCCAAGGTTTCACTAGTCAAGGTTTCATCGTGATCAAGGGACACAGGATGTCCAGCATTAAGGATTTGGGTACCAGCACGGGAATTTCCTCAGGTCGATGATAGATGATTGATTGATAGATGATTGATTGAATGCTTGATTAATGATAAAACATGATTGTTTGAGGATTGATTGATGATAAAAAGTTGCTTGTTTAAGGATTGGTTGATGGTTAACTTATGATTGATTGATTGACTGATTTATTGTTGACTGATTGATTGATGATAAATTTATGATTGATTGAGGGTCTTACTGGTCTACATAAACATTTCCTTAACACAAAATATAGTTTGTAAATCCTTGCGGGCACATCTGTTTCCGGAACATTATAACCTGGACCTTTTAAGGCGAGAGTCAATAAGAACTCCAGAACATTATAACCTGGACCTTTGAGATAACAAATGAACCTCACCGCTTGTATATACGGCTCCAAGGTCTCGCTGGTCTTGATGAGCAGTTCCTTGGCGAGCGCGTTGGCATGCTATTATAACCTGGACCTTTGAGATAACAAAAGAACCTCACCGCTTGTATACGGCTCCAAGGTCTCGCTGGTCTTGATGAGTAGCTCCTTGGCGAGCGCGTAGGCGTGCTTGTGCTCGCGCTTGTTGTGTCACGTGCTTCGTAACTGATTTCGTCAAGAGTCGAAAACTGTTGGTATGTCTTCAAAACCTTTACGATAGAATCTTACCGCCTGAATGTAAGGCTCCAAGGTCTCGCTGGTCTTGATGAGTAGCTCCTTGGCGAGCGCGTAGGCATGCTTGTGCTCGCGCTTGTTGGGCTCCACCAGGTTCATCAGGATCACGTTGAGCAGCTCGTTGGAGACCACGTCCGACTCCGTGATCAGGGGGCACAGGATGTCCAGCATGAAGGATTTCACTTTGGATGAGTGCTCCGTGCTGTGGAAACAAGTTTGAACGTTAGGAATAAGTATAGAATCATCTCTCTAGCCTTAATGTAGGGGATTGAACGAGAGTACTG
This sequence comes from Scrobipalpa costella, assembly GCA_949820665.1. Taxonomy (NCBI): domain Eukaryota; kingdom Metazoa; phylum Arthropoda; class Insecta; order Lepidoptera; family Gelechiidae; genus Scrobipalpa; species Scrobipalpa costella. The sequence continues at coordinate 9,119,987 of OX463315.1, forward strand.
GTTTTTACACAGAGCGACTGCCATCTGACCTCCGCAACCCAGAAGGGAAACCAGACCCAATCCTAGATCAGGTCAGAGTTTTCAAGCCGCCAATGCTTAGCACTGGCCTCTGACATGGCTAAACGACTAATATCTACGGTATTAAACGATATTAACCGGAACTAACGGCTTAACGTGCCTTCCGAATCACGGAAAAAGCGCCAAATAAACGTACATATAAAAATCGAAAAACACATTGGTACGCAGTGGGATTCGAACCACGACCTCCCGCTCAGGAGGCAACGACCCTATCCACTACACCATCGGACTCATTATAGAAATGTTCAGCAAATAAAAACTATACATACAAACATATATTCACGGCTTCATCCCTAATGGGGTAGGCAGACCGTAAACAACCCAAACAAAGGTCGTTCCGCCACGTCTGACAAAGTTTTGAGGGTTATTTAAGATAGATTTGTAGATATATTGCCATTTGTAGGTATAGTGACAGGTTGTCAACCCATTGTCGAAATTTCAATATACTGAAACCCGCGAATCCCTTAGCTGGTTTTACAGCATGCCCGGGAGGAAATACAGCTGGCACAGTGTTTTTCTCTAACTCCCAGTCCAGCATGGAAGAAACTTTAATCAATATCAAATACTAAATGAAAGATACCATGAGGCTGGCATAGTCACCAGATGACAGAAGCCTCGTTAAAAACTTAGAGAAAAAAAAAAGAAGTAAAGGATGAAACTTACTTGACAATCTTGAACATGAGCGAGAAGAGAGCGCAGAAGATCTCCTGGCAGTCTTCTAGCTCAAAGCACATGTTGAAGGACTTTACATAGGCCAAGTTCTCGAGTAGATAGAAGTAGCGTTTGAACGCTGGGTCCTTTGGGTCGCGGAGACCTTGCAGTTGGTTGATGAGAAACAGGAATATTGTTTTCACCTATGAAAGAGAAAACAAACATTTTGATTTCTCGAATTATGGTAGCTTGTGAAATCTCTCTTGGGTTAGAGGCACTTGCAGTAAAATTCTCTTGCTGGATATCACTTCGAATAGTTGTAATCTTGACTCTGATACCTATGGAGTATTTGCTCTAGCTTGGTCTCTATAAACATACTCTAGCTTGGTTGGTGCTTGGGACATCAACAACTTGCCGAACATAGCAAGCGAAACATACGCCCAATTGTAGTGACCATTTAATCAGCTTTAGGGCTTTAGGCTGCTTCCTCTGGCATCTTCAAGTATCTTCACATAACGTCTTGGTGTTGACAATACAGTTTATCTGCACATGGTCTTTATAAGGTGCCTTCGGGGCGTAGACCCTTAGCACGTCGGCGATGCAGCACGCGATGAGAAGCTGCACCTCGCGAGAGTGATGCGTCAGGAACATCTCATCCACACTGCTGCTAGCCTGGTACCATCGACCCACCTGCTCCTGATCCTTGTAAGGTGCCTCCGGGGCGTAGACCCCTCAGCACGTCGGCGATGCAGCACGCGATGAACCTCGCGCGCGTGATGCATCAGAAAGATCACCGCCATACTGCTGGCAGCCTGGTACCATCGACCCACCTGTTCCAGGTCTTTATAAGGAGCCTCCGGGGCGTAGACCCTCAACACGTCGGCGATGCAGCACGCGATGAGAAGCTGCACCTCGCGCGAGTGATGCGTCAGGAACATCTCCGCCACACTGATGGCAGCCTGGTACTACAACCCACCTGCTCTTGGTCTTTATAAGGAGCCTCCGGGGCGTAGACCCTCAGCACGTCGGCGATGCAGCACGCGATTAGAAGCTGCACCTCGCGAGAGTGATGCGTCAGGAACATCTCCGCCACACTGATGGCAGCCTGGTACTACAACCCACCTGCTCTTGGTCTTTATAAGGAGCCTCCGGGGCGTAGACCCTCAGCACGTCGGCGATGCAGCACGCGATGAGAAGCTGCACCTCGCGAGAGTGATGCGTCAGGAAGATCTCGTCAGCCAGGTGGAGAGCCAGGGGGATGTACTGCTGGTACATCCCTTCATCTTGGCCCAGACCTTGTAGCGTGTGGGCTAGAGCCTGGTGGGAGAGAATATTGTGTTTATTATCTTTATTTATTTCATACTAGCGTCCCGCCCCGGCTTTGCACGGAAATTATCAGTGTTTCTCTTCTATATTATGCACGTATTATACATATAAACCTTCCTCTTAAATCACTCTATCTATTAAAAGAAACCACATCAAAATCTGTTGCGTAGTTTTAAAGATTAATGCATACCATAAGGGTAGAGACAGAGAAAGCGACTTTTGTTTTATACTATGTAGTGATAGTGATTATCAAGTTCATAATTTACATTGCAATAATAATAAAAATGTCAAAGAATAATATGATCGTCAAAAATAAAAGTTTACAATAAAATTAAATGAAAATGTCATAACAAAATTTTAAATTTTAGAAATATATTAAAATTTATAACACAATGTCAAACAAAAATATTATAAAAATATTAGAAGGCTGCTAGTAGAAAAGTAGTCAAATCAGCATGTTTTAAGTTTTTTTTTAAAATGAAAATTGTGCCTGTAACTAGGCTGTAATAATATTTTGTTTACAGGTGTTTAATCTGACTTAGAAAACAGATAATACCCATTGTGCGCCCACATAAGTTCCGGTTAAAATATGTGTCTACCAGGTAAGGAATATAAGCGTGATTTATGTGTGAGTGCATTTATCTCGCTAACATTATGCAGATAACAGTAACAGTCGGAAATAGAACAATAAAAACCATATGAACGCGGACGCAACGGTGAGGAAAAGATAGTAGAAAAATACAATTGTAACGAGATATTCTAATAGTGTAGAATGAGCCAGCTGCATTTCCTCCCGGGCATGCTGTAGAAACCAGCTAAAGGATCGTAGAGTTTCAGTATATTGTTATTTAGGCGATGGGCTGACAACCTGTCACTACAGCAATATACCTACAAATCTATCTTAAATAACCCTCAAAACTGTTAGACATGCTGGCCTGGGAGCGAGAGAAAGAGATAGAATGTGCCAGCTGCATTTCCTCCCGTTCATGCTGTAAAATCCAGCTAAGGGATCCGAGGGTTTATTGTAATTTGGGCTGACAACTTGGCACTACAGCAATATACCTACAAATCTATCTTAAATAACCCTCAAAACTTTGTCAGACGTCGCGGAACGAACTTTGTTTAGGTCATTTACGCTCTGCCTACTCCATTAGGGATAAAGGCGGGATTATATGTATGTACCTATGTAACTCGATATGTGAGCTACTGATGCATACTGCATTTCATCACTGTTTACATAGAGTATTTACTCTAAGGCTACTATGGTTATCTGTAAGTGTGTCCTATTAGATAGTTCTATCCAAAACTGGACTGCACATGAACTACTAAAGTAAGTAAGATATACCTTACATAGGACATTTTCATACAATTTCAGTAAGTAAGATATACCTTACATTTTCATACAATTTCAGTAAGTAAGATATACCTTACATTTTCATACAATTTCAGTAAGTAAGATATACCTTACATAGGACATTTTCATACAATTTCAGTAAGTAAGATATACCTTACATTTTCATACAATTTCAGTAAGTAAGATATACCTTACATAGGACATTTTCATACAATTTCAGTAAGTAAGATATACCTTACATTTTCATACAATTTCAGTAAGTAAGATATACCTTACATAGGACATTTTCATACAATTTCAGTAAGTAAGATATACCTTACATTTTCATACAATTTCAGTAAGTAAGATATACCTTACATTTTCATACAATTTCAGTAAGTAAGATATACCTTACATAGGACATTTTCATACAATTTCATATGCCATTTATTGTTAGTTGAAGAATTTAGTATACAGAGCAGACTGTAGTTTTGCTAGTTATAGCGTGTAATAAATAAATTCTCTTTACAACAATATTTGCGTCGAAATTACGTTCGTAGTTTTGAATTCATTACAACCGCTAACTGCCTCCGTGGTCTAGTGAACAAAGCCATGGGCTCACGATCCGGATATGCTGGGTTCGATTCCCAGGAGGTAACACAAAGTTGATATTTGTCTATTTTTTGCTTTGTGAGATTTTTCCCAATTTAGTTAGGACAATGCAGGCTGAATGCACCCGATTGTCTGGAAGAAAACTCTGTCTGTTTGTTTGTTGCTCTTTCACACCTAAACGTCTGAACAAATTTTGATGAAATTTGGCATGGTGATAGATGATGACCTGGAGAAGTACATAGGCTTCTTTTTACTGCGGGAAAATATCTCACTCCCACGGTATTTAGATAAGGGCGGCGTTTGATATGGCTTTGGCTGGAAATAGGAACAGACGAACTTTTACCACGGGAAAATACCTGATTCCTACGGGAAAACTCATTAATCCGCGGGTGTAACCGCGGGGCGGAAAGAAAAAAAAATCATATAATCAGGTGTTCCAGCTAGCAAAGTCCCAACCAAAATAATCAAAAAGTGGTAAATTGAAAGGTTGCCTGGAAGAATTTGCTACCTTAGCAATAAGGCCGCCTATGTTGTACTTGTCTTTTGTTGTTATCTGTTGTGTTGTATGTTGTATTATTACTTGCAATAAAGTATTTTTATGTTATGTTAAATTGATAATTCTACTTCATATTTCCCCAGATTTTTTAATAATAAATGACTAACAGACAACACTGCCTATCTAAAAAGATTCATTCACATATCAGTTTGTAGTAATAATAGACAAGCATGTGTAAATCCGAAATATAGGTCATTACAGCATACCCTATGTGGTGCTAAAAATATCACAAGTATGTGGTTATCACTAAGCTATTTCAACTACGTAACAGAATTTGAGTAGGAGGCAAGAGTCATTGGTATGAAAATAAAGAGAACTATAGCTTATTGCATATACATATATAATCACGCCTTTATCCCTAATGGGATAAAGCAGAGCGTAAACGACCTAAATTAAGGTTGTTCCGCCGCGTCAGACAAAGTTTTGAAGGTTATTTAAGATAGATTTGTAGGTATATCGCTGTAGTGACAGGTTGTCTTTGTTGACAAGTTGACGAAGTTTTGAGGGTTATTTAAGATACATTTTTAGTTATATTGCTGTAGTGACAAGTTGGCAGCCCATCGCCTAAATTACAATATACTGAAACCTTCGGATCCCTTAGCTGGCTTTTACAGCATGCCCGGGAGGAAATGCAGCTGGCACATTCTATGTTATTCTCTCGCTCACAGTCCAGCATGGCAGTATATTGCAATTTAGGCGAAAAGCTGACAACCTGTCACTACAGAAATATCTATCTTAAATAACACTCAAAACTTTATCAGACGTGGTGGAACGACCTTTGTTTACGTCGTTTACGCTCTGCCTACCCCATTAGAGATAAGGCGTGATCATACCTGGCTATTTTCCCTATTTTCGTACAAAAAGTGTTTTTGACATTTCATAACAAGTTGCTGATTTCACTAGTAGGAAACTAGCGGATTCTATTTTAGAACTAACTAGCGACACGCCCCGGCTTCGCACGGAAATCATCAGTGTTTCTCTACTATATCCTGCATGTATTATACATATAAACCTTCCTCATGAATCACTCTATCCGTAAAAAAACCGCATCAAAATCCGTTGCGTAGTTTTAAAGATCTAAGCATACATAGGGATATAGGGACAGAGAACGCGACTTTGTTTTATACTAGTGATATCCGAATTTACCTACATAAATGTAACAAAAACTGGTTTTTACTGATAAGACATATCAGAAATTAAACATAACTTAATAGTTTTAGTTATGCATGCCTATTAACTAATTTAATGTTGAGATATTGATCATAGTGTAATTAATGATTTGACCAGCACATTTAAAAAAAATCAAGTACAAAAGATACCAGGTTTATTGCCACGTTGAACTAAGATATGAAAAACAAAACAATTGACTAATCCAGAAGAATACAATAGTTTTGTCCTCAGCAGGGAGCCCGATGGTGTAGTGGATAAGGCCGCTGCCTCCTGAACGGGATGTCGTGGTTCGAATGCCACCACGTGCCAATGTGTTTTTCGGTTTTCGAATTTCATATGTACGTTTATTCAGCGCTTTGTCCGTGCTTCGGAAGGCACGTTAAGCCGTTGGTCGCGGTTAATATCGTTAATTCCGCAGATATTAGTCGTTAAGCCATGTCAGAGGCCAGAGCTAAGCATTGGCGGGTTGAAAACTCTAACCCAATCTAGGATTGGGTCTGGTTTCCCTTCTGGGTTTCGGAGGTCAGATGGCAGTCTCTCTGTGTAAAAACCAGCACCCGCGTTCAATCACCTAGATTAGGTAGACGTGAGATACGGGATAAGGCTAGGGAGGGAGATTTACTGTAAACTGGTATATAAACAAATTCAATGTTGGTACAAGTTGCAAAACATACGTTTTTTTCTTTTAAAACGTAGTAACAGAGTATTTTATTGCCCATTAAACACATTACAGTTTCGATCGAATGTGTAAAAATACTATTGTTTATACTTACATGTGTGAGTGTCTTATTGTAAGCATGTGTTTTTGTTATGTGTTTCAGTTTTGAGAATGACAACATTATTTCATTGAGTAGTTACTGCAAGTGCTCAGTTAATTTAATCTTCACTGTTTAATTAATTAGATAAGACATTCAATTTACCTTTAACTTAAAAATAGATAAGGGGTTTGACTTCTTTATTCTATAATTTGTAAGCTCTTCTTACTTGGTTTAGTTTACAAACTTACAAAAACAAGTTTCAATCTATAAAAATTGCTGAGACAGATAATTCAAACATAGAAACTCATTCTATCTATCACTCTTTTATCTAATAATCAACCCACATCATCTCTCTAGCCTTATCCCGTATCTCACGGAGTCGGCTACCTAATCTAGGAGATTGAATGAGGTTACTGGTTTTTACACAGAGCGACTGCTATCTGACCTCCGCAACCCAGAAGGGAAACCAGACCCAATCCTAGATTAGGTCAGAGTTTTCAAGCCCCCAATGCTTAGCACTTGCCTCTGACATGGCATAACTAAGCTTACCTGGCCCTTGGTTCCGGTTAATATTGTTTAGGTACTACTATAGATATTAGTCTACAGCATTAAACAATATTAACCGGAACCAACGGCTTAGCGAGCCTTCCGAAGCACGGAAAAAGCGCCGAATAAACATACATATGAAATTCGAAATCCGAAAAACATATTGGTATGTGGTGGGATTCGAACCACGACCTCCAGCTCAGGAGGCTGCCGCCCTATCCAATACACCGTTGGGTTTCTATATACATACATACATACATACATATAATCACGCCTCTATCCCTAATGGGGTAGGCAGAGCGTTTAACGCCTCTCAAAAAGCGCTTTCGCCACGTCTGACAAAAATTGAGGGCAATTTTAGATTGTAAAATGTATTGCTATAGTGACAGGTTGTCAGCCCATCGCCTAAATTACAATACACTGTAACCCTCGAGTCCCTTTTGCTGACTTCAACAGCATGCCCGGGAGGAAGGGCAGGTGGAACATTCTATGTTTTTCTATCTCTCCCAGTCCAGCATGGAAGTAAGGGTTTCTATATAGGGATACATAAAAGTAAAATCAGGTCAGGACTAATTAGTTTTGCCATATTTTGACTAGAAGTGTATCTAAATTATTATTATTGTGTGCAAGGTTTATTTTGTTAAGAAAAAATAAGTATTCCAACATTATAAATACAGGGATTCGAAATTGTAAATCAGAATACTCAACAATCATATTATCTCGACAGAGATAGAAGTGGGAAAGGGTGGGGAGGACCACTCTACGGAGATCATGAGTAAAAGCTGCTCCTAAGGAGTTGGATTCCATTCCAACCCAAACAAACTAAGCTCACAAGAGCAAATCCGGATACAAACCTTGAGTCTGCGAACCAGCTCATCGGGACCAAGGTCATCGGTTATGGGCCGGCAGCCTTGCGGGTACACTATTTCCGCCATGCTGCCAATCTGGAATTTAAAGCATCATATTTTAAATTACCTTACATATTGTAAAGTTCTATTTTACTGTAAGATTCCACCTAAGTGGTAGAGGATACTGTATTATGTGGTCTGGCTAGCAGCCACATGAAACTTAAGTTGAACACATACATACATATAATCACGTCAGGAAGGAGGCCGCCGCGGATTCATATTAACGATTACAGATGGCGCCACAGGGTTTTTTAAACGCATTAAAATACATACATACATAAATCACGCCTTTATCCCTTACGGGGTAGGCAGAGCGTTTAACGCCTCGTAAAAGGCGCTTTCGCCACGTCTGACAAAAATTGAGGGCAATTTTAGATTGTAATATGTATTGCTTTAGTGACAGATATTAAAATGTTTAACTTCCATGCTGGTCTGGGAGCGAGAGAAAAACATAGCCAGCTGCATTTCCTCCCGGGCATGCTGTAAAATCCAGCTAAGGGATCCGAGGGTTTCAGTATATTGTAATTTAGGCGATGGGCTGACAACCTGTCACTACAGCAATATACCTAGAATTCTATCTTAAATAACCCTCAAAACTTTGTCAGACGTGGCGGGACGACCTTTGTTTAGGTCGTTTACGCTCTGCCTACCCCATTAGGGATAAAGGCGTGATTATATGTATGTATGTATGTATTAAAATGTTTTCTTAAAATCCATAAGTAACCTCATACAAACGCTTTATACACAATAAAATAAGGTAGCCATAGAATTTTTGAAGTGTCTATCGCGAATATCAGCGGTAGATACATACATACATATTATCACGCCTTTATCCCTAATGGGGTAGGCAGAGCGTAAACGACCTAAACAAAGCTCGTTGCGCCACGTCTTTCAAAGTTTTGAGGGTTAATTAAGATAGATTTGTAGGTATATTGCTGTAGTGACAGACGAAACGAGCCCGATGGTGTAGTGGATAGGGCCGCTGCCTCCTGAGCAGGAAGGTCGTGGTTCGAATCCCACCACGTACCAATGTGTTTTTCGGTTTTCGAATTTCATATGTACGTTTATTCGGCGCTTTTTCCGGGCTTCGGAAGGCACGTTAAGCCGTTAGTACCGGTTAATATAGTTTAATACCGTAGATATTAGTCGTTAAGCCATGACAGAGGCCAGTGCTAAGCATTGGCGGCTTGAAAACTCTGACCTAATCTAGGATTGGGGTTGGTTTCCCTTCTGGGTTCATCTGGAGGTCAGATGGCAGTCGCTCTGTGTAAAAAAAACCAGTACCCTCGTTTAATCCCCTAGATTAGGTAGCCAACCCCGTGAGATACGGGATAAGGCTAGGGAGATGATGATGATTGCTGTAGTGACAGGTTGTCAGTTCATTGCCTAAATTGCAATTTACTGAAACCCTCAGATCCCTTAGCTGGTTTTTACAGCATGCCCGGGACAAAATGCAGTGGGCACATTCTATGTTTTTTTCTCGCTCCCAGGCCAGCAAGGAAGTAAAAATAAATAAGTTTAGTTTAAGTTATAAGTTCAACACCAAGCCATAACATAGCCATAAGCCATATAATACCAACTCTTGGCGAACGGAGAAAATGTGGTGATCTCATTGAAGTGTATGAAATCCTATCATGAAAATATAATTGCCCAGGTCTGCAAGACATATTACAGAAGAGTATGGTGCACAGAAGTAAACATAAGAATAATACACAACTTGCAAGGACAAGATCCAATACAAATGTTGGCTACCACACCCTCAACAACAGAGTTATTAATACTTGGAACAAGAAATTGTTGATGGTCCCTCCACAAATACTTTTAAAAATAGACTTGACAATAAAATTTTAAACATGTACAAGAATATAAGTGAAAAATAATCATCAGAATTTCTGCTGTTTGCATACATACATACATATAATCACGCCTCTTTCCAGGAGGGGTAGGCAGAGACCACATCTTTCCACTTGCTACGATCCTTACATTCTTCTTTCGCTTCATCCACATTTATTAATCTCTTCATACATGCTCGTCCGTTTAGGGTACTCTTGAAATTACCTTTCTTTAGGACATCCCCAATTTGATCCAAGTACGTTCATCGAGGCCTTTCCCTTCCAACATTCCCATCCACACTCGCAATATATATCTGTTTAGTCAACCTGCTTTCACTCATTCTCTCAACAATGCTTCTGCTGTTTGGCTGTTAATAAATAATAGAGCTTCAAAGTTTTCTTCCATGCTGGACTGGGAGCGAAAGAAAAACATAGAATGTGCCAGCTGCATTTCCTCCCGGGCATGCTGTAAAAATCAGCTAAGGGATTCAAGGGCTTCAGTGTATTGCAATTTAGGCGATGGGCTGACAACCTGTCACTATAGACACAATATACACATTTCAGTCTAAAATAGCCCTCAAAACTTGTCAGACGTGGCGGAACGACCTTTTCCTTTTCTTAGGTTGTTTACGCTCTGCCTACCAGATTCGGGATAAAGGCGTGATTATATGTATGTATGTATGTTAAAAGTTTTAAGTTATAAAAGCTGTGTATTGGCTTAAAGGTGATCACACTCATTCCTTCTGTTTACCAATTATTAACAGGAATTCTTATCCTTTTCCATGCTAGACTGGGAGCGACAGAAAAACATAGAATATGCCAGCTGCATCTCCTTCCGGGCATGCTGTGAAAACCAGCTAAGGGATCCAAGGGTTTCTGTATATTGTAATTTAGACGATAGGCTGACAACCTATCACTACAGCAATATACCTACAAAATCTATCTTAAATAACCCTCAAAACTTTGTCATACATGATGAAACAACCTTTGTTTAGGTTGTTTATGCTCTGCCTTCTCTATTAGGGACAGAGGCGTGATTATAAGTATGTATGTTGCCCAGACTGGCTGACCGGTCTGACTGGTCTGCGAAACCAAAGTGGTAGATGTTGGTGGTACTAGATTAAAATAAATGTCAGTGTATGATTTGCGTTTAACGCTCTGCCTACCCCGTAAGGGATAAAGGCGTGATTTTATGTATGTATGTATGTATGATTTGCATTGTGTATGTATTGAGTGTATTTACCCATTCTTATTAATCACTGCATATTTTTGCCTGGAAACATCAATCAATAATACTTCACAAAATGTTTTACTACAAAAATTGTGATAATGGGATACAAATCCTAGGAGCGCTGTTCTTTTTTTTATTTATACACAAAAGTAAGAAATAAATAGTTTAATAATAATAGTTTAAATGTAGTAAATAGTTTAATTATAATGAAAACTAATACTGCCTCTGTGGTCTAGTGGCCTTGGACTCCTGATCCAGAGGTTCTGGGTTCGATTCCCAGGGGGGAAACACAAAGTTGATATTTGAGAATTTATCACTTTGTGAATTTTTCCCCAGTTTGGTTAGGACATTGCAGGCTGAATCACCTGATTGTCCGAAAAAGAAAAAGATTTCGTATTTCGGAGGGCACTTTAAGCCGTCGGTCCCGGTTGCTGTCTTTGATAGTGGCCGTTAGTCAAACCATGTCAGAGGCCTGATAGTTGTGCTACTAGGCGGTGTAAAAACTCTGATGCCAGGGTTCATAGGGTCGATAGACTCGATACCCACTCGACAGAAGAAGAAGAAGAATGAAAACTAATTGGCTTACTTGTTTTGTATTGAAACAAGGGTTAGCCCTCGACATTTCAATCCTATACGAGGATCTTCATCATTATAAATAACACTTGTTTATTGTTTAGTTTTATTATACATACATACATATAATCACGCCTTTATCCCTAATGGGGTAGGCAGAGCGTACACGACCTAATCAAAGGTCGTTCCGCCACGTCTGACAAAGTTTTGAGGGTTATTTAAGATAGATTTGTAGGTATATTGCTGTAGTGACAGGATGTCAGCCTGTCGCCTAAATTGCAATATACAGAAACCCTCGGATCCCTTAGCTGGTTTTTACAGCATGCATTCTACGTTTTTCTCTCGTTCCCAGTCCAGCATGGAAGTAATTAAATTAAGTAAGTAAGTTTTATTATAAGTTAAAATATTATTAGTTAAGGAAGAATGGTGCCTCCCAACACAGGCAAATACTTGCTTACTGGGAGAGTCCATTCCTTAGTTTGCAAGTGCACTGTAATTTACTTAAATAAAGAATTATGTATTTGTTTTAATAAAGCATTATGTTAATTACAAAAGTTATTGTTTAAATGTAGTTTTTTTTATAGGATGACAAGGTAGAATAAAGTCATTTATGACATTTCCAGATTTGAATGGTAACCATAAGACTGACTCTTGACTCTTCCATGCTAGACTGGGAGCGAAAGAGAAACTTAGAATGTACGAGCTGCATTTCCTCCCAGGCATACACGAAAACCCAGCTAAGGGATCTGAGGGTTTTAGTATACTGCAATTGAAAAGGTGATGGGCTGACAACCTGTCACTACAGCAATATCCCTACAAATCTTAAATAACTCTCAAAACTTTATTAGATGTGGTGAAAAGACTTTTAATTAGGTTGTTTATGCTCTGCCATGTATATGTTCTGCTATGTATGCAATATCATGGGATGATAAAGTGTGTGTGTGTTCCATTTAGAGTTTTGAGAGTATGAAGACCATTGCAGATGCACTATTAGGTATACTTAGGTCACAGACTTGACCTTGCCTAGACTCATCACAAGCACAATGTTTGTACAAACAAACACACTTGATACACACCTAGCAATGCGATGGTTATCACACAAATCTCTAACCTAATTCAAACATCCTGTACGAGGCTGAAAGTTGCCAAACAATCGACAATCGGCAATCATGTCGCTACAAAATCACTCTGTATAAATGAAAACATCGTCAATGATACACCCATACTGGATTATTAACTATATTTCAACCAGATACAGAGCGAATCGAACGCAAGAGTGGATTATTTATCATCCAAAGCAAGACAGATTTCGTGAAATGCAACACAAGACAATCATACTATGGCAGGCCAGTTTGGAACCACCAGCCAAACATCATCCAACTTTCGAGGTTAATCCACGTCGAATACTTCAAAAATAAACAATATATAAACAATTAACACAAAAACAACAAGTAAATATACTGCGATTACGGGTAATGGCCAAAATACGTACAAGAACTCATAGACGTGGTCCTCAGCTCCTGATGTTTACAAATCCACTGCGGCACTCGTATTAAACGCTAACCGTCACAGAAACAACATAATAATCCCATTAAAACATCACTAGAAAACAGGATGCGAAGAAAAGTAAATGTCCTAAAGCACTAAATACATAGAAAAATTATAACAAATTTTTGTCAATCTGTGTGGACGCCAAACTGCGGGAAAAACTGTTGTGAAGTTAGCAACCAATGGCTACCTCAAGGTCGTTCTATAGTCTATGAATTTTACGTGTCACCTCTCTTTTGTCTATGCCTTGGTTATGTGACACCATTTTGGCGACAGTTACTATTTTAGAGTGAGACAGCGCTGTACACTCTTTGAACTTTTTTGGTTTTAAGCAAAGGTAGCTTGTATGTGTTTTTACTGTTGGTGCAATAATTAAATGAAAAAAGCTTATAAAGATTATGGAAATAGAACGTAAATTGCAATTTTCCTATACTTTCTTCTAACGGATCATAATATGAATTTTTCCTACTTCTCGACCTTTTCGGACGGTTTTTACCCAATCTCCCGCCTCGAGACCTTCAAGGAAGGGGAGGATCAGTTTTCCCTCTCTACAAAAATATATGATTTTTTGTCTAGTATTGTTCTTACTCGTAAATTAGGCAAGGAGAAATAAATTAAATCTGATTATAGCAGTACGTAATTTATTCAGAAGCCTTACCTATTTTATAATATTATACAAAAATAAAACAACAAAAAAAATGAGACAGGACATAGTACATCAATACCTGTATACTACCAATGATAAAATATAAAGATGGAAATATAACTTTTATGTAACGTATTAATTGTATCACAAAACAAATAGTAAACTTAATGTTAGCAGTCAGGTTGTCATGTTGCTGAAGACAATAAAGAATGGAATTCGTTAAATCGAAACACTAGTACAAATTGTACCATACAAATATTTTCACATCTTAATTAATTTTGTCAATATATGTCAACTTACGTCAATTAGCAATGACAATTGGAAGCAGAATGGTAACGTGACACCACCAACGGCTGCCACTAGCTCACTAGTTACTAATTAAAGATCCAAAGAGATGGTTCCGAAGCGTTAAACATTTAAAGAGCGAAATGAGTATTCAATTAGTGCACTTTATTGCTTAAAATAACTATAACGATGCAAATTTGAGATCCATCTTACAAAACTGTCGTACTTCAAAAGCGAAGTAATATTTCACTGTTTTTTTTATATCTGACAAATTATCTTATGATCGGAATCATTATTAAAAATATAGATCTCACACCTGTCATTCAATTAACTCAATTTTGGATACTACAGTAGAATACGTTTAGTACGACTTCGAATATAACGACCAACTGGTTATAGCTACCAAAACAATTGGAGGTCAAGAAGCTATCTCCGCCCCGCACATTACCCTACCTGAGCGTCGTTGCTGATTGAAATGTGACTTTTTATTTTATTATTGTCATTTGTGAATTTGGTGATGTGGTATGACATGTACAAAATGGAATATTTAAATACAAAAGATATATAAAATAGTCAATTAATTTAGTACGACAACCGGTTAGTACGACGTAAAATGGCCGATCCCTTGGGCGTCGTTATAAGCGGATTCTACTGTACTTTCTAAATTTTATAACTTTTGACAATAAAGTCTGTCATTCTTAACATACATACATAAAATCACGACTTTATAACAACGGTCGGTCCGCCACGTCTGGCAAGTTTTAAGGATTATTACTGTTGATTACGATGCATATTGATATAGATGCTGGTTGTCTGCCCATCGCCTAAAATTACAATACAATATAACCCTCAAATTTGTTAGCTGGTTTTTACAACATGTCTGGGAAAAAATGCATCTGGCACATTCTAAGTTTTACTATCACTCCCAATCCAGGACGGAAAAAGCTGTAATTTTTCAATGTAATTATTCTGAAAATTACAAAGTTTTAGCAATTAGCATTGAAAATTGAGTAAATTTCTAATTTAAGTAAAACTCATATTTTAAAAACTAACGATTCAGAAGCTAAAACATTCACCGTATTAATTAATAACATTCTACACAAGTAACGTCTGTCACTCATAAATCGACGAGAAAATTATTCCGTCAGAAATCAAATTCTGACTTTCTGTAAAATTTTCTGATAGATTTATTAATTGACTCCAATTTATCGTCAAAAATAGTGCTAGTTTATTCTAAATTAGTCTAGCTCTAGTTTCCTGAACGATCCAGCTGTGGAATGCACATCTTGTGTTATATCGTTCTTCTCAAGAGCGTGTAAATCGACGCACATGTCGTCCAAAGCCAGCAGATCCTCTCGATGTTGGAGCAAATTCTTTTTCAGTTCTTCAATCATGTCTTTGAGTGGAACAGTACCGCCGTATTCTTTAGGCAAAATCGCAGGATCCACATGCTTCATCAAATCGTCCGATGTTCGATGGAACTGAAAACAAAAAAGCAATACGTGAATATTTACGTAGTATGGCTTTTTTTGAAAACGTTGGCAATGCCGTGAAGTTAGCTTCGTTAGAAAACTTCTGTCGCTATGTTGGTGTTTTGTTTTTTACCGTCACTGATTGGACAGAATATAATATGGCTTTGGCGGGGGAATTTGAAATTTTGTAAAATGGAGAACTCAAAGCGCACTACTGTTTATTACTCAAAGAAGAAATATTATTTTCTTACCATTACACGGTCTTTGAGTTTTTCGCTAAGAAGAGATACAGCAAACTCGAAGAATCTAACTCCGTAAGCTGGAATGTTGACGAAGTGTGTCCGTTTGTGTCGCATCGGTGTCGAATTCTGTTAAAAAGTTTACAAAATTAGAAAGTTGAGCACTATATTTAAAAACTTATGGATAGACAAGAGGCAGTTATGTTTTTCGCACCTGTATGCAGTTGAGCATGATACGGACATCAGTTAGCGACCATAGACTGACGTGAGGCATGGTCATACCGCCCTCATCATTGACGTGGGAATATCCTAATAGCTGAGACCTGGGTTCGTCCAATAAGAGTTCCACGATCATGGAGTGGACGCGAGCCATCACGTTGCTGTCGAAGACGTGGGGATCGAAACGGCCTGCGAAGGAAATAGGGAAGAGATGTAGATTAATAGAAGTTATTTTAATGCGCAATAAAACGATTGTCTGGACAGAACTGAGATTGATCCAAAGGCGTAGCTTGGATTCTGTGGAGAGCAGGGCTAAGATGCGCCCAAATTCAGAGCGCGCTGTTAGGCGCCCAAACTAAAAGCGCGCCGTCAGGCGCCCAAATTCAGAGCTCGCTTTCAGGCGCCCAAACTAAGAGCGCGCCGTCAGGCGTCCAAATTCAGAGCGTGCTGTCAGGCGTCCAAATTCAGAGCTCGCTGTCAGGCGCTCAAATTAATACCGCGTCATCAGGCACCCAAATTCAGAGATTACTGTCAGGCGCCCAAACTAAGAGCGCGCTGTCAGGCGCCCAAACTAAGAGCGCGCCGTCAGGCGCCCAAATTCAGACCTCGCTGCCAGGCGCCCAAACTAAGAGCGCGCTGTCAGGCGCCCAAACTAAGAGCGCGCCGTCAGGCGCCCAAATTCAGACTTCGCTTTCAGGCGTCCAAATTAAGAGCGCGCCGGCAGGCGCCCAAATTCAGAGCTCGCTGTCAGTCGCCCAAATTCAGACCACACTGTCAGGCGCCCCAACAAAGAGCGCGCCATCATCATTTCTTATACAGTTTATTAGATCTAACAAGATTTACTCACCCATACAAGATAGCACCACCCTCCTTCCCTCACTGTCCCTCTTCGGCAGTGGCACCAGATACCCTGCATCAATGATCGCTGCTATCTTCGGGTCTAGGGGGTCTAGCTTCTGGAACCAGTGAGGGTACATCTGCCGGATGGTCAGGTAGCGTTCCAGCATGGAACAGGCTTGGGGTATGGAGTACTTCTTGGTGCGAAGGAAGCGGAGGAGGAATGGAGCGTCTGTAGAAAGAATAGGCTATTTGACAATGCGAAAATAAAGTATTGTGTCATTTGGTGCAGTTGAAAAATAGTCAGATGTTGTATGATATTATTCGTATAATTTATTGGGTCCAACCAGGGGCCCGATAAATCCGTTGTCAGTTTTTTTACGGACAACGAGTTTGGACCGCAAACACGATTCTTGTATTTTGACGTGCCTTCTGCAGCACGGAATAGATATTCTAAAACAAATATGAAAGATCCCCGTCAGGTGATTGTTCCACTCTTTTTCTCGCCCGTGGGAATCGAACCCGTCACTTTTCATCTTTTAGCAAAGCTCAATGTCAAGGTTCAGTTGGATAGACATACATACATCTAGTAAAGTAACTAATCGAATAACTTCTTCTTTTCCATTGTGATACTAAGTGGTACGCCAGTGTAGGTACGGCGTACAGAATCCTCGCCAACCCCTTACCATAATTCGTGACCTAGACCGCGTCAGGAAGGAGGCCGCCGCAGATTCATGTGAACGATAACAGATGGCGCCACAGGGTTTTTAAAACGCGGTATCGAAATGTTTTCTTAAAATCCATAAGTAACCTCGTACAGGGTAACCTCATTACACTTATGTATGTTAATTGCGTGGATTTTTTGAAGTGTCTATCGCGAATATCAGCGGTAGATACATACATACATATAATCATGCCTTTATCCCTAATGGGGTAGGCAAAGCGTAAACGATCTAAACAAAGGTCGTCCCGTCACGTCTGACAAAATTTTGAGGGTTACCTATTTAAGACAGATTTGTAGGTTTATATTGCTGTAGTGACAGGTTGTCAGCACATCGCCTAAATTACAATATACTGAAACCCTCGGATCCCTTAGCTGGTTTTTACAGAATGCCCGGGAGGAAATACAGCTGGCACATTCTATGTTTTTCTCTCGCTCCCAGACCAGCATGAAAGAAGGATAGACTACAAATATAATTATTGTTGTCCTGTTGTCTCTTTGTTTCCTATGTATTATATCCTTTGTATATTTCTGTGTATAATAAAGTGTTAAATAAAAAAAAAAAAATTAAAGAATAATAAGACATAGTGAGCTAATTCATTCTCATGCATTTAAAGCTCCCGCAAAAGAAACTCGTGTTCTTTACGACCCTGATCGGAATAATAAAGATGATAATCGGTCATCAAAATTCATCGTTCTATATAGTAACATTTGATATTGTCATGATAACTCTGATTGGCTAGATTTTTACTTACTGATTTAATCTTATTGCGTTTATGCTTGACATTTAAAAAAGTCAACCAATCAGAGGAGATGTTGTGTTGTGTGCGCTAACCGACCAATCAGCGTGAAATAAGATTTCATTTAGCATCATTACTACAAACATAACCTGAACCATGGTAAGCAAATGGGGTTTTTAGTCTTCTTATTTACATACATACATATAATCACGCCTTTATCCCTAATGGGGTAGGCAGAGCGAGATTGTAGATAAGTGGTACCTAACCGCGACCTATCACAATCACTCTATCATCCCATATCTTTGAGCCTGCCAATCTATCTGGTCGCCCCTAGTAGACATTACAGTAATTGCACCTTCCGTGTGATATTTTTTCTCCCATAAAAAACCTCATAATACTTACGCGAGTTCGTGTACACGATAACAGATGGCGCCACAGGGTTTTTAAAACGCGGTATCGAAATGTTTTCTTCAAATCTATAAGAAACCTCATAAAGTGAACTAGAACTACAACTCCACCTTGGTCTGCCTTCTGTCATCCCTACATCCAGAAAGTAAAATTTTTGAAGTGTCTATCGCTAATATCAGCGGTAGATACATACATACATATAATCACGCCTTTATCCCTAATGGGATAGGCAGAGCGTAAACGACCTAAACAAAGGTCGTTCCGCCACGTCTGACAAAGTTTTGAGGGTTATTTAAGATAGATTTGTTGGTACATTGCTGTAGTGACAGGTTGTTAGCCTATCGCCTAAATTACAATATACTGAAACCCTCGGATCCCTTAGCTGGTTGTTACAGCATGCGCCTGAGGAAATGCAGCTGGCACATTCTATGTTTTTCTCTCGATCCCAGGCCAGCATGGAAGATTGTATTTAACAGTAGCTGGTATGTATTTTTTTTCTCTAGTGAATTTTCAAGTTTAGAGACAGTGCCGTCACACCATATCTACCGGCGTGCCCTAACGCCTGCACATCAGCGGATTTAATGGATGGCAGCTAATCCGTCGCTGAATTCTAGACCCCTATGATGTAATTTCGAGTGTTCTATCGACACGCTAAGAGGAAGAAGACCCAAAAAACATTAATACCTATCTAAAAATAACATACATACATACTATCACGCCTGTATCCCTAATGGGGTAGGCAGAGCGTGAACAACCCAAACAAAGGTCGTTCCGCCACGTCTGACAAGTTTTGAGGGTTGTTTAAGATAGAATAGGATATTGCTGTAGTGACAGGTTGTCAGCCCATCGCCTAAATTACAATATACCCTCGAATCCCTTAGCTGGTTTTTACAGCATGCCCGGGAGGAGATGCAGCTGGCACATTCTACGTTATTCTGTCGCTCCCAGTCCAGCATGGAAGCTTAGCTTTCTAAAAATAACATTATTATTTATCTCTAAAAGGAAAAACCTTTCAAACAAAGGTGTGCAAATTCCTATTCACTATTGACACAAAACTTGTTGTTCACACCACGAACGTGTTGATGTGAATCTATACATATAATAAATCTGTAGAAGGGTCGTGTCTGTACATTGAATATTTTTACAAAAATATAATTGCAGCAGGCATTATTATATAAAGATCAAAACGATATTTTGTAGAATTTTTGTCTGTTTGTCTGTCTGTCTGTCTGTATGTTACCACATCACTCCAAAACTACTGAACCGATTTCGATGGGACTTTTTTTATCCAACTGTATGTTATTTGGGTTGCAACTTAGGATACCTAAAATCACGCTACCTGACTTAGAGGGTAGGCAGGAAATTGAAATTTGGCTGTTTCTTAACCGATTTAATTGGAACTTTATTATTTGACTGAGCATTGTTTAAAATCAAAGTTACAATACAAATAATCACGCCACCTGACTAAAGGGGTAGGCAGTAAATTGAACTCTGATCGTTTTTAACCGATCTTAAAGGGACTTTTTATTTGACTGAGATTTTTAATTACCTGGTGTCCAGCCTAGGTTAGAAATAATCACGCAAACCATTCTAATATTGAATAAGTACCCCAGTTTGTATGGAAAACCCGCAGTGTCGAACATACTGAAAACGCTTCTCCGCGCGTTGGTAGTTAGGCGTACAAAATAAAGAACAGACAATGCGAATTACGCCGCTTCCGCGCGCGGGTCAGCAGATCCCGCTCCTACGCGCAGAGAAACGTTTTCAGCATGTTCGACACAGCGTGTTTTCCATACAAACCGGGCGTACGAAGTCGCGGGCACAGCTAGTATACAATAAAGATCTATTAGTTACGGTGTATATCTTCGCCATTTAACCCATTCAGTCTGATTTGTCAGACAATGGTGAAAAAAGAGTTTGTTTATAGGTTTCTATGAGATGTCATACCTACTGCCTACTGTTGTTACTAGTTGTCACGCATTTTAAATATGTACTTTTTATTACTCTAGACACTACTGGCACAAAGTTCCACTAGTGCCATAAAAACAAAAGAAAAAAAATATGTGTTCCGAAACATAGTTTATTTTTTAAACTAGAATGCTATCGATTCGTAGTGCGCACAACTTGACTAAATCTTGACTAAAATTATTGGTGTCCCTTTCTGTTCTCTCATGTCATAACAGAAAATAAGAGGTATACTTCTACTTCTACAGTCATCACAATCTTTCATTCTCATGGGAAATTCAATACGATCAGCTAAGTATTATCTAACAAAATTTCGTTTTCCATACAAAAGACACAAACGCGTTTATTTCATAGAAATATTGCTTAGATTTTAAAGTGCACAAAACAAATAAGCTATTTTTGACCGAGATTTTTTAGCTGCCCGAGCCCGCAGGGCGAAGGCTGATATTAAGTCGAGGATAAAATGGTTTTGTACACGAGTTATAAACTCTGTTTTTCACATCGATTGCGAGGCAAATTTTGGGAATTCAGTATAAATATTTCAAACTAAACAATTCATGCTTCCATGCTGGACTGGGAGCGATAGAATAACGTAGAATGTGCCAGCTGCTTCTCCTGCCGGGCATGCTGTAAAATCCAGCTAAGGGATTTGAGGGTATATTGCAACCTGTCACTACAGCAATATACAGTTCTATCTTAGCCCTCAAAACTTGTCAGACGTGGCGGAACGACCTTTGTTTGGGTCATTGACGCTCTGCCTACCCCATTAGGGATACAGGCGTGAATGTATGTATGTATGTATTTAACACATGAAATATTAGGCTCGGGGTCGAGACCTATATAGCCTACTATTAAATTAATTTTGTAATAATAAATCAAATACATTTATCGTACTTGAATTTATATTTAAAAATCATTCTATACCATAAAAACACAAAAGGCTAATAATTTGAAATCTATGAACTTCTTATTGTGTGTGGCTGTATGGGCTTATTTTCTTTGCCTTAGAAGAGATGCATAATACAGGTGGCGCAAAAGAAATCACCCTATTGGAAGATGCTCTCATTTTTGCAAATGGCCGCCAATGTCAAATCTGTTTTGACATTTGTGGACTAGACAGATGCAGAATACAAGTGAACAAGCCATGGAGCGATACACTCCCCAAGAACGCGGAAAAATCGTGTCTATTTTTTTGAGTAACAATTCGTCTGTGGTGTTGGCGCAGCGCGAATTCCGTCGCCGATTCCCCGGCCGTCCGACACCGACTGCGCAAACACTGCGACGTTTAGCCACCAACCTTGAAGAGTATGGGACCACACGAGACGTTGCTAAGAGTGGCCGGCCCCGGAGCGCCCGTTCTGCCGAGAATATCGCCGCTGTAGCCGAGGACGTTGAAGTGAGCCCCGAAACATCGACCAGACGACGTGCCACGCAATTGGGCCTCAGCCGGCGGTCCTTGCAGCGAATTTTGGTGCGAGACTTGAAGATGTTTCCTTACAAAGTCCAGACCGTGCATCAGCTGCTGCCTGCCGACCGCCAAACGCGCGTAACCTACGCCCAAGCCATCCTCAATCTCGAGGAAGAATTGGACAATTTTTCGACCAAAATCATCATGAGCGATGAGGCTCATTTCCACCTCAGCGGTTACGTGAATCGGCAAAATTATCGCTTCTGGGGCACCGAGAATCCACGAGTGATGCACGAGGAGCCGTTACACCCGCTCAAAGTGACTGCGTGGTGCGCTGTTCACGCTGGAGGAGTCATCGGGCCATTTTTTTTCGAGAACGCCGCGGGTCAAACGACAACAGTGGACGGTGCGCGCTATAGGGCCATGTTGACCGAATTTTTTCTGCCGCAATTGGACGAATTGGGACTGGAGGACATGTGGTTCCAACAGGACGGGGCAACGGCGCACACTGCACGAGCCACAACCGACATTCTGAAGGCGGCATTTCCGGGTCGCCTAATCTCTCGTTTTGGCGATTTGCACTGGCCGGCCAGATCGCCCGATTTAACGGTCCCGGACTTCTTTTTATGGGGTTTTTTGAAGTCTCGTGTTTACGTCAACAAGCCTGAGACCTTGGAAGCCCTCAAAGACAACATTCGACACGAGTGCGAGAATCTGTCGCCCGAAGTTCTCGCCGAAGTGATGAAAAATGCCATAAAACGAGCCCGTATGGCAATCAATTGTAACGGCGCCCATTTGGCCGATATCATCTTCTCGACTTGACCAGTAAAATTCTAAAGGTGCAAATAAATATAATCAAAAAACAGATTCGAAGTTTTTCATTTAGAAAAAAAATGAGAGCCAAACAACATCGGATGACTTCTTTTGCGCCACCTTATGAATAGATAAGATTTTGCACAAAATTCAATAATTCAACCCTGCACAAATCAACATTTTCAAAGCATGAGAAGTGAAAAGAATATTTTCGTAGAAGTCATCATGAGTATTCTTTGAACACATACATACATACATAAAATCACGCCTTTATCCCTTACGGGGTAGGCAGAGCGATAAACGCCTCGTAAAAGGCGGTTTCGCCACGTCTGACAAAAATTGAGGGCAATTTTAGATTGAAAAGTGTATTGCTATAGTGACAGGTTGTCAGCCCATCGCCTAAATTACGATACACTGTAACCCTCGAGTCCCTTTTGCTGACTTCTACAGCATGCAAGGGAGGAAGGGCAGCTGGAACATTCTATGTTTTTTCTATCTCTCCCAGTCCAGCATGGAAGGAACACTGGCCCCCAAAATACAGGTTAAATCCTAGTTTGGGTGTCAGGGATCCTCTTAAGTATTCTAATAACAGTTTGTCACATCTATTGTTAAATAATTATTGTTAAAAAATTGGAAAATTAAACTACTTTTTTATTTTATTTTATTATTCATGATTGTGTATTTTCACCTCATTTCAGTTGGAGTAAAACTAAAATATAAAGTGCAGTTTTTGTTAAATAACAACAACATCTTTGGCCTGAGTCATTGGAACGACGTCAACCTTGGAAATGAACTTAAATTCCCCCGGAACACGTTCTTAAAGTTGCTACATTACTGCAGCTTGCCTTGTCATTGACATTTTACAAGTTGAACAATATAAATTCATGAAGACCTTGGACCTTGCAAAGGGTTTTACATACATACATATAATCACGCCTTTATCCCTAATGGGGTAGGCAGAGCGTAAACGACCAAACAAAGGTCGTTCCGCCACGTCTGACAAAGTTTTGAGGGTTATTTAAGATAGATATTTATGTAAGACTATTGCTGTAGTGACAGGTTGTCAGCCCATCGCCTAAATTACAATATACTGAAACCCTCGGATCCCTTAGCTGGTTTTTACAGCATACCCGGGAGGAAATGCAGCTGGCACATTCTATGTTTTTCTCTCGCTCCCAGGCCAGCATGGAAGTCAAAGGGTTTTACGTTCGATTAATTCATATTCTCTTCTTTATTTACGTTTTGTATTTGCGATGGTGTATGTGACGGAAGAGCCCAATGGTGTAGTGGATAGGGCCGCGGTTCCGGGGCTCCTGTACGGGGAGGTCGTGATTCGAATCCCACCACGTACCAATGTGATTTTCGGTTACATATTAAATATTAATATTTATTACATGGACGATCTTATCCCTACGAATGCCGAAGAATGGAAAAAGTGAAGTACACGCAGTCAGAAAATGAAAACCGTTTCTAGGCGGAGAAACGTTACACAGAAGAAGAAAGAGAGAATAAATCCTCACTCACCAGTTCTACATTTCCTGATAGCCGGGTGCTTCTCAATAAAATGCCGCATCTGCGCCAAAGCCTGCTCCCTAAGTGCCGGTTCTTCCCTCAACTCTATCCTGGTAGAAAAAAACGGGTAAAATTTAGTCTGATAAAAGGGGCAATTTGCATATCTGCTTGCAGTCTTTATTAGTGTAAAGTGTCTCTTTCGCATACCCTATTCACGGTTAAAAATCGAAATATATTTTACTTCCATGCTGGACTGGGAGTGGGAGAAAAACATAGAATGTGCCAGCTGCATTTCCTCCCGAGCATGCTGTAAAAACCAGCTAAGGGTTCCGAGGGTTTCAGTATTGCAATTTAGGCAATGGGCTGACAACCTGTTCCAATATACCTACAAATCTATCTTAAATAACCCTCAAAACGTCGGACGTGGCGGAACGACCTTGTTTAGGTCGTTTACGCTCTGCCTACCCCATTAGAGATAAAAGCGTGATTATATGTATGTAGGTTAGGTATGTATTTAATCGAAAATTAATGATAGTAGAGAAATTTTGATTCTCAAAATTTTGCGAAAGCATTTTGCGAATGAGGCATTTAGAAAAAGGGGAATTTTGCGACGAAACATACGTAACGTACATAAAATCACGCCTTTATCCCTTAAGGGGTAGGCAGAGCGTAAAACGCCTCGTTACAGGCGCTTTCGCCACGTCTGACAAAAATTGAGGGCAAATTTTAGATTATATTGCTGTAGTGACAGGTTGTCAGCCCATCGCCTAAATTACAATACACTGTAACCCTCGAATCCCTTTTACTGACTTCTACAGCATGCCCGGGAGGAAGGGCAGCTGGAACATTCTATGTTTTTCTATCTCTCCCAGTCCAGCATGGAAGAAACCAACGAAACCAACGAAGTTATTTAAAATAAGTGTTCTGAGTAAAGTTTTTTTTACCTGGCCCTCTCTCTAAGCTCAGGGGGCAGCTCCCCAGTCTCCCGCTCCTTGGTTTCCAGGATCTGCAGCCGCTCATCATCAGACATCCTGGGGGAGTCCGAGATCTCGGGCTTGGGCTCGTGCTGGCGGCATTCTTCGGGCTGGAGGACTGAGGTCGCCATTTTTGGGAATCTGGAAAGAGGGAGATATTCAATGAGCACGTTTAATTCCTACGTACTTCCATGCTGGCCTGGGAGCGAGAGAAAAACATAGAATGTGCCAGCTGCTTTTCCTCCCGGGCATGCTGTTAAAACCAGCTAAGGGATCCGAGGGTTTCGGTATATTGTAATTTAGGCGATGGGCTGACAACCTGTCACTACAGCAATATACCTACAAATCTATCTTAAATAACCCTCAAAACTTTGTCAGACGTGGCGAAACGACTTTTGTTTTGGACGTTTACGCTCTGCCTACCCCATTAGGGATAAAGGCGTGATTATATGTATGTATGTATGTAATTGGACCTTCCGTGCCTGACAGATAATTTTTCGACATAATATTTACGCGGATTCGCGTCTTCCTACCTGGCGCTGCCACAGTCACAAAATTATATGATGGTAAGGGCTAGGAGAGGATAATGAACGCCAGTATACCACATAGTACCAGAAAGGACAAGTTATGTACCTACCTAGCTACTTTACTAGTTACTGTACCCCAGTGTATTTATTTATTTATTTATTTAACAGTTTATTGTACACAATAAAATACAAAGAACATATACATATAAAACAAAAACACAACAGGCACAGCTTATTTCTAAAAAGAAATCTCTTCCAGCAGACCTAGGCTAGTGAAATAGCATATTGAATAGTGTACTTGTCGATACCCAAAAAGAACAGGTTATTCTATTAGGTACTTTACTAGATAAAGCGTATTTTCAGTTTTAATACTTTACCTCATCACTACATAGTATAAAACAAAGTCGCTTTCTCTGTCCCTATATCCCTATGTATGCATATATCTTTAAAACTACTCAACGGATTTCGATGCGGTTTTTTTTAATCGATAGAGTGATTCAAAAGGAAGGTTTATGTGTATAATAAATGCATAATATAGTAGAGAAACAGTGATGATATCCGTGCGAAGCCGGGGCGGGTCGCTTGTATTTTATAGACAATATGTTAAGAGGCGCGAAAGCACAGAATATATAATAGTACTACATACAGAATGGACATTCACCTCCCTTCCCCAGTCCGACATACGTCACACTCCGCGTCGGATTGTGGGCCACATTGAGCGTACGCTTAGCAGGTATGGCGCACGCATGTTTCCCAGTGTAACGGAAATAATAAAGTATTGTGTTCCAAAGAGAACTTCCATGCTGGCCTGGGAGCGAGATAAAAACTTGGAAAGTGAAAGCTGCATTTCCTCCCGAGCATGCTGTAAAAGTCAGCTAAGGGATCCGAGGGTTTCAGTATATTGCAATGTAGGCGATGGGCTGACAACCTGTCACTACAGTAATATACCTTTAAATCTATCTAAAATAATCCTCAAAACTTCGTCAGACGTGGCGGAATGACCTTTGTTTTGGTCGTTTACGCTCTGCCTACCCCATTAGGGATAAAGGCGTGATTATATGTATGTATGTATGTTCCAAAGATGGTTAGGTACTGTTCCGTGTACGGATGCCTTTCTACCACAAGATATGACTCCAATAGGAACTTTTTTAGATTCCACAGTGATGAGAGACGGTAAGTAAATTCATACAAAATACGCAACCTAATCTATTCTAACTATTCAGTTGCAGTGAACTACTTTAAAACGTTGGTTTAATCAAGAACCAGATTAATCAAGTGATGATTATGACCGGTATACCAAATTTTGTCAACCCTTATAACACGAACACAAACGCACGCCAAGTGCAACATGGCGTCTGTCGATGTGTGACCAAAATGACATGATAGTTAGGAGTGTGTATTTTCTGTGCCCTTACCATAATTCGTGAATTAGACCGCGTCAGGAAGGAGACCGCCGCGGATTCATGTGAACGATAACAGATGGCGCCACAGGGTTTTTAAAACGCGGTATCGAAATGTTTTCTTAAAATCCATAAGTAACCTCACCCTGTATGAACAGGGTAACCTCTTTCTATTTACATATTTGTTACTAAGCATCGATTTTTTGAAGTGTCTATCGCGAATATCAGCGGTAGATACATACATACATATAATCAAGCCTTTATCCCTAATGGGGTAGGCAGAGCGTAAACGACCTAAACAAAGTTCATTCAGCCACGTCTGACAAAGTTTTGAGGGTTAATAAAGATAGATTTGTACATATATTGCTGTAGTGACAGGTAGACAGCCCATCGCCTAAATTGCAATATACTGAAACCTTCGGATCCCTTAGCTGGTTTTTAAAGCATGCCCGGGAGGAAATGCAGCTGGCACATTCTATGTTTTACTCTCGCTCCCAGTCCAGCATGGAAGAAATCCTATATCCTAGAATCAAATAATCATGAAAGGATCCTGTATAGGATTAAAACGTACATCATCCAACTCGTAGTACCTAATCAACCAATTACCTATAGTCAAATTAGCTATGATTTGCAAATACCTATCTATTCAGCTCAAGATCGTTCGCTATGCGCGCACGCATAATGCGGGCCCATGCGTGCGCATTGTTTCATGCGTTAGATATCAGTACTGCTGTGCTGAGGTTCCATTTGTAAATAGTAGTCAACTACTATATACAAATTAAATCAAATTAATTCCAAGCTGGCCTGGGAGCGAAAAAAAATTACAGAATGTGCCAGCTGCATTTCCTCCCGAGCATACTGTAAAAACCAGCTAAGGGATCTTTCAGTATATTGCATTTTAAGCGATGGGCTGACACCCTGTCACTACAGCAATATACCTACAAATCTATCTTAAATAACCCTCATAACTTTGTCAGACGTGGTGGAACAACCTTTGTTCAGGTTGTTTACGGTCTGCCTACCCCGTTAGGGATAAAGGCGTGATTATGTGTATATATCTATGTATAAAAGTACAGGTCAATGTTCATTGCATAGTGAGTTCTAAAGAATTCCAATAATTGATTGATCGGTTAGCCGGCTACGTAATGTGCTTGGAATAAAATTGGTCTTGTAAACTGTAATTTTACAAAAGGTGCTCCTGGTTTCTTGTTCATCAGGTCAGGCGTTCAGGGCAGTGTTGCCAAGTGCGGCGATTTATCGCCATTTAGACTATCTCGGAGGGTGCTGTGGCGACCAAAAATTGCGAATTGCGACGCGACTGGTCGAAATTAAGGCTACCTCTAAAAAATATTAGGCGATATTAGGCTACTTCAAAAATAATTAAGCGAATTAGGCAATTTTCATCATATAGGGTAAGAACACGAACAAAATAGGCCCAAACACAGGGGGTTTCTTAATAATTATTGGAAATTTCTACTATCCACCCATGATCCCACCTTCTTTCATTCAAGATTTTGAGATCGAACCAAACTATATAACATCTCTCCTGTCTTAAGGGATAGGTCTCAAGCATTTAAAATAGTAGCTATTTAGACTATTCTTAAATTATTAATGCGATTTTAGGCTACTTTACCTTGGGCGACTTTTAGGCGACTTAAAATTGACTAATCGGCGATTTCATACTATAAAAACTTGGCAACTGTTCAGGGGCGCAGGTTGATTGATTATACGTAAAGTTATATACGCTGTTCTGGTTAGTGGTTATTGCTGTAAGCAGTTTTTGTCAATATGTTACATCAATCTTTATTAACAAGTGGCGTTTGATTGGTTAGCAATAACATTGCAAGTTTTGAGAGCAATGCTATCGATTCGTAGAGCTAAATGTAAACTAAAATTGTTGGCGTCCTTTTCTGTTCTCTCATGACAGAAAAGAAAATAACTGCCTTCGTGGTCTAGTATTTAGAGCTATGGGCTTACAAACAGGTTGATATTTGTCAATTTATCACTCTGTGAGATTTTCCCCAGTTTGGTTAGGACAATGCAGGCTGAATCCACCTGATTGTCTGGAAGAAAAAAGTTCCTGTGCTTTGGAGGGCACGTTAAGCCGTCGGTCCCGGTCACTGTTTCTAATAGTGATTGTGACAGGTCGATGTTGCTCCACACCCGTAGGAGCTACCTTAAAAACCCGAGGTTCAAAGAGAATAACATAGAATGTGCCAGCTGCTTTTCCTCCCGGGCATGCTGTAAAAACCAGCTAAGAGATCTGAGGGTTTCGGTATATTGCAATTTAGGCGATGGGCTGATAACCTGTCACTACAACAATATACGCGTCAGGAAGCAGGCCGCCGCGGATTCATGTGAACGATAACAGATGGCGCCACAGGGTTTTTAAAGTTTAAAACGCGCTATTGAAATGTTTTCTTAAAATCCATAAGTAACCTCATACAGGGTAATTCTTTATATGTAATAAATTACCAAGCACACAGATTTTTGAAGTGTCTATCGCGAATATCAGCGGTAGATACATACATACATACATATAATCACGCCTTTATCCCTAATGGGGTAGGCAGAGCGTAAACGACCTAAACAAAGGTTGTTTCGCCATGTCTGACAAAGTTTTGAGGGTTATTTATGATAGATTTGTAGGTACATTGCTGTAGTGACAGGTTGTTAGCCTATCGCCTAAATTGCAATATACTGAAATCCTCGGATCCCTTAGCTGGTTTTTACAGCATGCCCGGGAGGAAATGCAGCTGGCACATTCTATGTTTTTGTCTCGCTCCCAGGTATGGAAGAATACTCAATTTATTTATTTTATAAAAACAACACGTCAAGATACAAAAAGAAATCACTTTAAACTAAACTTATCCTAATCAAATGGTCGATTTGGTCGATCCCGGTGCAAAGGCCTCCATAACGCTCGCTGCATTACCGCGTGGAATCGCTATGGCCAACTTGCACCAAGAAAGAACCAGAACTTCCATGCTAGACTGGGAGCGAGAGAAAAACATCCGCAGCTAAAGGATCCGAGGGTTTCAGTATATTGCAATTTAGGCGATGGGCTGACAACCTATCACTACTGCAATATACCTACAAATCTATCTTAAATAACCCTCCAAACTTTGTCAGACGTGATGGAACGACCTTTGTTTAGGTCGTTTACGCTCTTCCTATCCCATTAGGGATAAAGGCGTGATTATAAATATATGTATGTATCTACCGCTGATATTAGCGATAGACACTTCAAAAATTTTAATCCTTTCTGGTTGTACGGATGGCAGTCGGCAGACCGCTGTAGTTCTAGTTCACTTTATGAGGTTTCTTATAGATTTGACGAAAACATTTCGATACCGCGTTTTAAAAACCCTGTGGCGCCATCTGTTATCGTGTACACGAACTCGCGTAAGTATTATGAGGTTTTTATGGGAGAAAAAATATCAGACGGAAGGTGCAATTACTGTAATGTCTACTAGGGGCGACCAGATAGATTGGCAGGCTCAAAGATATGGGATGATAGAGTGATTGTGATAGGTCGCGGTTAGGTACCACTTATCTACAATTTTGATTTCTTTTTCCAGCCATCCATGTACATTCTGAGGCAAGTACTAAATAGGTAAAATGAAAACCATTCATATACTCAATTTATTAATTTAATAAAAACAGCATGTCAATATACAAATAAAAATGACACTTAAAACTAAATTTATTCTAGTCAAATGGTCGATCTTGTCGATCTCGGCACAAAGGTTTCCATATTTTTTTTTTTTTTTTTGTATGGACCTGTTTGCAAAATACTACAAAGTGTATATAATGCGTCACCGGGCTAAGGCGGGGAGTTGCTACACGCAATCTACACCCTTAATGAAATGGCAACTGCCTAAGGGCGCCCACTAGGGCTCGAACCTCGGCTTATGGCGTTGCCTTGGGGGCTCCTTATCGGAGAGAATCTGCCCGGTACGTGCCGGTAAACCCCAAAGTGGGGAGCAAAGGAGGGACCTCCGCGACCCCGCCGGCGGGGTGCGCGGTTGCTGGAAGAGCTTGTGCAGAGTGTGGCTCGACTAATATTGGCAGCACGCAAGGGTAATTTGGTCATCGCCGTCGGTAAGGAAAGGTTTCCATAACGCTCGCTGCATTACCACGTTGAATAGCAAGGGCTAACTTTTTCACCAAGAAAGAACCAGAGTCAGTCTCCTCTTTCTCTCAGTCGACTCCCTAATTCGGTTAAAAAATATTTTACTTCCGTGCACCAACCGGCCGTTTCCACAGCGAAAGGAACTAAAGCCTTTGGAAGCGATTCCTTGAGAGGCCAGTTGGCCGAGTGATGAGTGATATTGCGTTTCACGGTGCTGACAGAATATCAGTATTACTGGTTATAGATATAAATTGTAACAAATGCTGAGTCAGCTCCATTTCTTGTGCAATACAGATCAGAGCATTCAATAATACTAATGTATGTTGAGTTTTGTATTGTCATGAATAAACGTTTTTCTATTTTTTTCTATGACGGATGGGAAAAGGGAAATTACCCGCCTGGTCGGGTGATATGGCCAAGGGACCGGAGTCCGACTGGACAAGTTCGGAAGTTGTATATATGCAGATCGCCCCGAGCAAACTTCGATACCGCGTTTCAGGACTGTTGTATTTTGATGTGGCGCCATCTACAAACCGATTATATTGTCAGAGTCAATATTAGAATACTAGCAATCGCGTGCGTAGATTGTGTGATTGGGTGGATTTGCGTTGCTGTACTCACGCTATATTAATTAGCTTGCTTATACGGGGTGTAAGGGACAGCGTCCCGTAAAATGATAGGGGTTGGTCAGTCAATGAAACTGAACAACTATTAGCAGGTTTTTTTTTTCATTTCAGGAAGTGAAAGAAAAATATTGCTTTTTCTTACAAAACGTCTGATTGAGGAAGCCATTTTATATAGCTTCCCATACAAAATGGCTACTTCGATCAGACATTTTGTATTGTAGTGTGGGCGATATCTTTCTTTCACTTCCTGAAAAAAAAAGCCTGCTAATAGTTGTTCAGTCAAGTATTTTTTTTCATCTCCTGTAAGACATTCCTGATGCTAGTTGTTTACTTTCGTTGACTGAGCAGCCCATATCAGAGTGCGGGACGCTGTCCCTTACACCCGGTATTAATTAGCTTGCTTATATTATGAGGTGTTTAGCATACCAGTGAGGCAAACATGAAACTTTGCTTTAGAGATTTTTGCTAATTTTCAAATACCTTTGAATATGGAAAATGGTAAAAAACTGCGTTTCCACTTATTCGTAACTTTTAATAATCTTATCTCAGTTTTTTTCCCTACATACATACATATAATCACGCGTTTATCCCTTATTGGGTAGGCAGAGCGTAAACGACCTAAACATAGGTCGTTCCGCCACGTCTGACAAAGTTTTCAGGGTTATTTAAGATATATTTGTACGTATATATTGCTGTAGTGACAGGTTGTCAGCCCTTCGCCTAAATTACAATATATTGAAACCCTCGGATGCCTTAGATGGTTTTTACATCATGCCTGGGAGGAAATGCAGCTGGCACATTCTATGTTTTTCTTTCGCTCCCAGGCCAGCATGGAAGTATATTTATATTCCTATACGTTTTTAATTTGTTTTGTTAGTATGTAGGTTTATAGACTCACGCCCACACTTCACCGTAAGGGCAAAAGAAATGTGATTTTTATGGAAGAAGGTAAATTTATTCGTTGTTTTAATTCTTCGTAATCATAAGTAATATTAATTATACGTTTTTGTCAAGTATCTATTAGTAATATTTAATTGATCCCTGAAGATCTGTGTCCTAATGATTGAATTTGACCACAATAACAGGTGTAAGGGACAGCGTCCCGCTAACTGATAGGAGTTGTTCAGTCAACTAGGAAAATTCCACTAGGAAATTCTTTCAGGAAGAAAAAAAATATGGCTTATCCGTACAAAATGTTCACCTCGATCATACACAATTCCTTAAAGAAAAACTGGCTGATAGTTGTTCAGTGTCGTTAACTGAGCAACCCCTATCAGTTTGCCTTACAACCCGTATAATTCTATACATACATACATACATATAATCACGCCTTTGTCCCTAATCGGGTAGGCAGAGCGCAAACGACCTAAACAAAGGTCGTTTCGCCACTTCTGACAAAGTTTTGAGGGTTATAGATTTGTAGGTCTATTGCTGTAGTGACAGGTTGTCAGCCTATCGCCTAAATTGCAATATACTAAAAACCTCGGATCCCTTAGCTGGTTTTTACAGCATGCACGGGAGGAAATGCAGCTTGGACATTCTATGTTTTTCTTTCGCTCCCAGTCCAGCATGGAAGGAATATATATAATTCTATGCAACAAAATATTTGAACACTAACTGTTGCATAGATGGTTGCCTAACATCAAATTTTGGTGCAGCAATACATGCATTGTTATCTCATTTTTATTGTATCTATTTGAAAGTGTGTTAGTTGTTTGCAAGTGTTGCTCAAAAAGCAATTATAGTAACTATATAGCCGATTTCTTCAATGCTGGACTGGAAGCGAACGAATAACATAGAATGTGCCAGCTGCATTTCCTCCCGGGCCTGCTGTAAAAACCAGCTAAGGGATCCGAGAGTTTCAGTATATTGCAATTTAGGCGATGGGCTGACAACCTGTCACTACAGCAATATACCTAGAAATCTATCTTAAATAACCCTCAACGCTTTGTCAGGCGTGGCGGAACGACCTTTGTTTAGGTCGTTTACGCTCTGCCTACCCCATTAGGGATAAAGGCGTGATTATATGTATGTATATAGCCGAGTGTCTCCAGCGCATAAACAAAACACGACACAGCGGGGGCATGTTTCATGTTTTCTGCTGGAGTCACGGCTTCACAGACTCAGATTTTGTTGATACAATTTTCTCTGATCGTGTTCATGGTCATCATCATCATCATCATTTCAGCTTACATCTACCCACTGCTGAGTATTGGCCTCTTCTTTTGTTCATAGTACTGGAAATAATTTTACAAGTGATAAAATAATCACAAACAGATCACTACTTTGTAGGATTTGAAATCACGATCGCTCCCAACGCCTAGACTCAGAATACTAGGCCATCACGTCTAGGGATGTGAAACGGTCAATACGGTACGGTAACATACGGTAAAAAACTAAATTTACCGTATAATAATATATTTTACTGTAAAATACGTTAAGTTTCGGTAAAAACGTACTACATGACTACCAAAAACATGCGGCACCAGCAGTGTGTTTTCAAGTAACCACCATCATCTCCCTAGCCTTATCCCGTATTTCTCGGGGTCGGCTACCTAATCTAGGTGATTGAACGAGGGTACTGGTTTTTACACAGAGCGACTGCCATCTGACCTCCGCAACCCAGAAGGGAAACCAGACCCAATCCTAGATTAGGTCAGAGTTTTCAAGCCGCCAAAGCTTAGCACTGGCCTCTGATATAACTTAACGACTAATATCTACGGTATTAATCGATATTATCCGGGACCAACGGCTTAACGTGCCTTCCGAAGCACGGAAAAAGCGCCGAATAAACGTACATATGAAATTCGAAAATCGAAAAACACATTGGTACGTGGTGGGGTTCGAACCACGACCTCCCGCTCAGGAGGCAGCGGCCCCTGTCCACTACACCATCGGGCTCCTCAAGGGCTCCTGTGTTTTCAAGTAACCATATACATATACCAAGCCATGCCTTTATCCCTAATAAGCCAGGCAGAGCGTACGTAACATGCATGGTAGAATACGTTTCTAACAAGTCTTGAAAAAAATTGAAAGCAATTTTAGATTGAAATGTATATCACTATAGTGTCAGGTTGTCAGCCCATATTTTAAATTACAATACACTGTAACTCTCGTATTGATTTACACTTCATAAAAAATCCTGTTAAAACGTTGCAACTCACCGGTAATTTTACCGTAATTAATATAAATGTCCGTAAAATACACGTATTTTACAGGCGTATTAGGTAAAATTACGTAATTTTGCATCCCTAGTCACGTCATAGACGTTAAAACATACCTTTAGCTATTACGTAGTTTCTACACTTGACCGTAGTGACTGTTACTTTGTCCCAGTTGTTCATGGCCTGCGTTGCGTGATGGTTGATCTCATAACACCTGATAATGAATTTGATGACATTCTATGTACACTGGAAATAATACCAGATGTAAGGGACAGCGTCCGGCAAAGGTTGCTCAGTCAACGACACTGAATAACTTCCACCGAGAAATTCTTTCAGAAAGTCATCATCTCCCTAGCCTTTATTCTGTATCACACGGGGTCGGCTACCTAATCTAGGGGATTGAACGAGGGTACTGGTTTTTACACACAGCGACTGCCATCTGACCTCCGCAACCCAGAAGAGAAACCAGACCGAGTCCTAGATTAGGTCAGAGTTTTCAAGCCGCCAATGCTTAGCACTGACCTTTGATATGGCTTAACGACTAATATCTACGGTATTAAACGATATTAACCGGAACCAACGGCTTAACGTGCCTTCCGAAGCACGGAAAAAGCGCCGAATAAACGTACATCATCATCTCCCTAGGCTTATCCCGTATCTTAAGGGGTCGGCTACCTAATCCAGGGGATTGAACGAGGGTACTGGTTTTTACACAGAGCGACTGCCATCTGACCTCCGCAACCCAGAAGAGAAACCAGACCGAGTCCTAGATTAGGTCAGAGTTTTCAAGCCGCCAATGCTTAGCACTAACCTTTGATATGGCTTAACGACTAATATCTACGGTATTAAACGATATTAACCGGAACCAACGGCTTAACGTGCCTTCCGAAGCACGGAAAAAGCTCC
This sequence comes from Scrobipalpa costella, assembly GCA_949820665.1. Taxonomy (NCBI): domain Eukaryota; kingdom Metazoa; phylum Arthropoda; class Insecta; order Lepidoptera; family Gelechiidae; genus Scrobipalpa; species Scrobipalpa costella. The sequence goes on from OX463315.1 coordinate 9,156,106, forward strand.
GAATAAACGTACATCATCATATCCCTAGGCTTATTCCGTATCTTACGAGGTCGGCTACCTAATCCAGGGGATTGAACGTGGGTATTGGTTTTTACACAGAGCGACTGCCATCTGACCTCCGCAACCCAGAAGGGAAACCAGACCCAATCGTAGATTAGGTCAGAGTTTTCAAGCCGCCAATGCTTACCACTGGCCTCAGACTTGACTTAACGACTAATATCTACCATATTAAACGATATTAACCGGGACCAACGGCTTAACGTATCTTCCGAAATAAGGAAAAAGCACCGATTAAACGCACATAAAGAAAACCGAAAAACACATTCGTACGTGGTGGGATTCGAACCACACAAGCAGGGTGTAGTGACCCTATCCACTACACCATCGGGCTCTGAAGGATCTGGGATTCGTACCACGACCTCCCGTTCAGGAGGCAGCGGCCCTGTCCCCTACACCACCGGGCTTTCTTTATCCGTCACAAGTAGTATGTACCTATAAAGCTTTACATAATAGATTACAAACAGCTCTGGCCTGGCCGTAAACTCGTTGGCAATCCCGCTGGCGTGCAGGTTGGCCTTGAACAGAACTTTCGCTACACTTTCCAAGTTGACACGCATTCGAGGTTCAAGTTTGCTAGAATGGACTCATCTTTAATTGGATGCATACATACATACATACATATAATCACGCCTTTATCCCTAATGGGGTAGGCAGAGCGTAAACGACCAAAACAATGGTCGTTCCGCCACGTCTGACAAAGTTTTGAGGGTTATTTAAGTTAGATTTGTAGGTATATTATTATAATTGTATGTCTGAGGTATAAAACTAGCAGAACTGAGTCCAAATAGAAGTGCACGAAGAACGTGGTGTGAAAAGGCTCCTTATATATCTTCTTCATATGCACTCTTCGTAAACATTAGTTTTTTTTTCTGGGACAGTAAATTCAGCTGAAGTGTACAAGCAGCTTAAAGACAACAGAAGAAACGAAACAATAGAAATAAACAAAGATAATAAGAGAATATAAATCTATACTTTGATAGTGGGCTTGATTCCAGATACCACCGGCTAAAACTAAAATTAAAATATCTGTCACTTTCATAATAATGAAATTTAAAATGGACAGGCGATTTATACTCTATGGTCATACACTTTGTCCGCTAGATTTTGACGCGCTATTGCACGTGTCCCCAGTATATCCGTCAATTATATCATACATGTGACGGCGGATAAAAATGACAGATAACGCATAAAACCACTGACTATAAATAAAAAACCGGAGAGAATAAATAGATCTCCTGTCCTTTTCCAATGTTTTTAGTCCGAAATTGACAAATAGATTTTAATTTTAGTTTTAGACGGCAAATCTAGAATCAAACCCATATAATTTAAAAATAAACAATATTTATGCGAAATAGTACGGAGGCTTCCATGCTGGACTGGGAGAGATAGAAAAACATAGAATGTTCCAGCTGCCCTTCCTCCCGGGCATGCTGTAGAAGTCAGCAAAAGGGACTCGAGGGTTACAGTGTATTGTAATTTAGGCGATGGGCTGACAACCTGTCACTATAGCAATACATTTTACAATCTAAAATTCCCTCAATTTTTGTCAGACGTGGCGAAAGCGCCTTTTACGAGGCGAACGCTCTGCCTACCCCGTAAGGGATAAAGGCGTGATTTATGTATATGTATGTATGTATGTATGTAGTACGGAGGCGCAGGCACGTGAGCAGAACCAACCACCAACAAACATGAACCTATTGCAAATGAGTGTCGCAATGTACCTACAGTCTCTAACCATCTCGTATAAACCTGCTAAGCAGGCGGAAAGGCCATCTGATCATGTGGTGGTACCAATAGTACCAGCAAACCAGGGCCTGATGGTGCAACCATTCAACTCAGCTCAGGACCGGACGTTGCCAAACGACAATTTGCCACGAAAACTGCGAAAACTTAGTTTTGCGAAAGCACGCCTCTGTTTTTTTATGTGGTTGTTTTGAAAGTGTCTAATACTGAATGTGCCAACATATTTTGTTGTAGGATTTAGATCAATATTTCAAAATTATTTCATGGCAACAAAAATTATATACCTTACCTATCAATGATTTTAAAATCACATCATTCAATGCTTTTAAATCTCATTCCAACGAAGTCATGGCAAAACTACGCTAGTTAGCGAAAGGATTCTCGAATCGAACGACCCAATGAACCCTGGTGTCAGAGTTTTCAAACCACCTAGTAGCACAACTATAAGGCCTCGTGGTTTGAGTAACGGCCACTATCAAAGACAGCGACCGGGACCGACGACTTAACGTACCCTCCGAAGCACGGAATCCTTTTTCTTTTCGGACAATCATGATTGAGATGATTCAGCCTGCTATGTCCTAACCAAACTGGGGAAAACTTAACAAAGTGATAAATTGACAAATATCAACTTTGTGTCTCCTGGGAATCAAGCCCAGGACCTCCGTATCGTAAGCCCAGACCACTAGACCACGGAGGCAGTTAAGCTACGCTTGTACCTACCAATTCCGTGGTAAAACTACCATAAAAATGTCACGGAGAGAACTACGTATTATTTCAATATTTATCACATTAACTTCTTCCATGCCGGACTGGGAGTGATAGAAAAACATAGAATGTGCCAGCTGCAACACCTCCAGAGCATGCTGTAAAAACCAGCTAATGGATTCGAGGGTTATAGTATATTACAATTTTAGGCGATGGGCTGACAACCTGTCACTACAGCAATATACGTCATGATCATCTGTAATAACCCTCAAAACTTGTCAGACGTGGCGGAGCGACCTTTGCTTAGGTCGTTTACGCTCTGCCTACCCCATTAGGGATAAAGGCGTGATTATATGTATGTATGTATGTATCACATTAACTTATACAGCTTAGCACCATTAAACCAAGTATAGGTTTGTCTTGGTTATTGTTATTCTACGCGTAACCAATTATTGTTATCAAGAACCGCATTTTCTAGTCAAGAAACGTACGAGTGTTTAACTTACAGTAGAAAATTTAGCTCTATTGTATTGAATTAAAAGCGAGTTTAGTTTAAAAAATGATTCTCATATAAATAGATTTGCAGCATGGAATATGTTGATCGCGATCTTTTCATATAGAATTTACTAGCTGTGCCCGCGACTCCGTACGCGTGGTGGTTATGATTTTGAACAGCGATGTATTTTTTGTTTTAAATTTTACATAATTGGGAAAGAATAACACATATGCGAACATATATAGAATTTATTTGCTAGCTTGGAAATAAAGAGTTATGTGAACATACGATTGAAGAATATAATTATAGGTATCAGTATGAAGTTTTGTAAAGGTTTTTTTTTATTTGTAGTATATATATAATGTTCAAAGGAGGCACCTCCAAACGGTTCTTAAGGTTCTTCCATACTGGAGCCGATTTTTGAATCGCTCGATTTCCAATGCGCTTACGAAAGAGCAACTTTCACATGCGATTTTCTTACAATTTGCTATGCAAATTCGATTCGAGTGATTCAAAAATATGGCTCCTGGACTGGGGGAGCCAGAGAAAAACATAGAAAGTGTCATCTGCATATCCTCCCGGGCGTTTACGCTCTGTCTACCCCATTAGGGATAAAGGCGTGATTATATGTATGTACCCAAGATAAGACGGCTATAAAAAAACTAAAGAAAAATTAAACTGAAAACTTTTACTATCCGTCCCGCAGCAATTTTCTTTTATACGTGAGAAGAAATCCGCAAGGCACTTTCGAAATGCGGTCAAAATAATGTACTAAATAGTGAAAAAAAATATCGAATAAAATAAATTATTTATTTATCGTATGGCATTAGTAGGTACACCAGTTACACCACCAAATTATAAAGTCCGCCTATTCTGTGCTAAACAAAAGAAAAAAGATCACATGCAACAACACACATTTTGGAGCAATTACAATTACAATCACATTTTGGAGCTTGAATATTCGGGTAACGACCACAAATGTGGGCACATGGTACGTAAATCAATATCACTACATAGTATAAAACAAAGTCGCTTTCTCTGTCCCTATATCCCTATGTATGCTTAGATCTTTAAAACTACGCAACGGATTTTGATGCGGTTTCTTTTAATGGATAGAGTGATTCAAGAGGAAGGTTTATATGTATAATACATGCATAATATAGTAGAGAAACACTGATGATTTCCGTGCGAAGCCGGGGCGGGTCGCTAGTACATATAGTAAACGATTTTCACCATAGTCCAGAAATTTAAATATCACTCACATGCTCGCGGATCACATTTCGAAGTTTCCAAAAATTCAGGTACCGAGCACAATTGTTGGCCAGGGCACGTCGCGAGATAAACGTCGGGCAAACGCGACTGCGGCTCGGGCAATGCACTCCATCCCATCGGCACCGTTAGGTCCCGAAATTGCGACACACGATGCGATGCAAGTACTATAACTTACTTACTGTACAGTGTAAGTACAGGCTGATTGATTTATTATATTTGATGAAGAATGATCTTCAGATGAAAAAAAATGGTGTTCGATTTGTGGCCAATTAGGGATAAAGGCGCGATGGAGTTGCTCAGTCAACGACACTGACCAACTATTAGCAAGATTATTTTTCAACATACATACATAAAATCATGCTTTTATCCCTTACGGGGTAGGCAGAGCGATAAACGCCTCGTAAAAGGCGCTTTCGCCAAGTCTGACAAAAATTGAGGGCAATTTTAGATTGAAAAGTGTATTGCTATAGTGACAGGTTGTCAGCCCATCGCCTAAATTACAATACACTGTAACCCTCGAGTCCCTTTTGCTGACTTCTACAGCATGCCCGGGAGGAAGGGCAGCTGGAACATGCTATGTTTTTCTATCTCTCCCAGTCCAGCATGGAAGGAAGCATGGAAGGTCCTTATTTTTCAAGAAGTAAAAAAAAATGGCTTTTTCATAGAAATTGTCGGATTTTGTATGGCAAAGCCAATTATTTTTGTTCACTTACTGAAAAAAAAACCTGCCAATAGTTGTTCAGTGTGGTTGACTGAGCAACCCCTTATCAGTTTGCGGGACGCTGTCCCTTACACCTGGTATGTATGGTCACTCAAAAAACATGTAAAAACTAAAAATCGAAAATATATTATAAAGGTGCTTTAATAAATAACCAATATCATTTTAACAGAAAGTTTTCATATATAAAACATAATTATGTCCACTTTTCGTTACTTCCTAGAATGTTCCATGGTAGCAATAATGTGCTATTTGATTAAGATATCCTTTCTGCCAATGTCGAGCCAATTAGATGCTATTCATCACCTGTATGCAAATAGATATGTCATTGCAGCATCAAATTAGGCTTCATTGAATTCAGCATGACTGGTTTAGACTATTTTTGTAAGTACATACTGATACTTGTACGTAGAATTATAGTTACTCTGTGCTGATACCTACTGTAACTCATAATTTGCGCAATTCTAATGTTACTGTATTGAAATTTTGAATATTTGTTATCTTTACATACATGTAATCACGCCTTTATCACGCCTTAAACGACCCAAACCGCCACGTCTGACAAAGTTTTGAGGTTAATTAAGATTTATTAGTATATATATTGCTGTAGTGACAGGTTGTCAACCTATCGCCTAAATTACAATATACTGAAACCCTCGGATCCCTTAGCTAGTTTTTACAGCATGCTTGGGAGGAAATTCAGCTGGCACCTTATATGTTTTTCTCTCGCTCCCAGTCCAGCATGGAACTAAGTAATTGTTATCTTTAGATATTTAAAATGGAATTTTACATTGGCATGTATGCAGGCTGACATAACATACAATTTATTTCCACGCTTAGTTATCTGACACACTATGAAATTAGTGGTCTCCTTACATAAAATGCTGCTTATTTCAAAATGTGGGTTTGTAGGTGGTTTCTAGATCTCATAAAGATTAAACACGCAATGCTCTCGAAGTTTCAATATGTTCACCTTTACTAGTGGTCATGTTGTGGTCAATATACATACATAAATACACGTAGGCTCGTATTTATAAAGCGATCTCAACATTGAGAGCAATATTAAGTATGGATTTGATAATAGGCCGTTATGTACTGAAATGACATTTCTGATACGAACTCAAACTCGTTGTCAGTCTCAAGTGCTGATTATAATTACGGGCCCTGTCTTCACCTTCAGTCAAAAACACTTTGGTCTCTTTCAGTCAAGAACGTTTGCTCCCAAATTTAGTATTCGTCAGAGACAACTGAGATAGAATCAAAGGTTTTTTTTTTAAATAGGTACACTGGCATTCCCACTCATTGGAACAAGAGTCATCTCGCTAGCCTTATCCCGTATCTCACAGGGTCGGCTTCCTAATCTAGGGGTTTGAACGGGAGTACTGTTTTTTACACAGAGCGACTGCCATCTGACCTCCGCAACCCAGAAGGGAAACCAGACCCAATCCTAGATTAGATCAGAGTTTTCAAGCCGCCAATGCTTAGCACTGGCCTCTGATATGGCTTAACGACTAATATCTACGGTATTTAACGATATTAACCGGGACCAACGGCTTAACGTGCTTTCCGAAATTATCATACACGATCTTGGAAATTCATTTTCTAAATTAATCAAGTTTCCTTAAAACCATTGTCATGTCATGACATTTGATCAGACAACATTTTGGTCTAGATTGTTTATTTTAAATTGAACTGGTTCCTCACTCAGAAACGTAGGTAGGTCATTGCAAGTTCAATTACCTAGCTTTTTATAATTTCCGTTTTTAACATGACCTACAAGGCTAACCCGACAACTTTTACTTTAGTTTTGGTGTTGTGGGTACCTACGAGAAAAAATACTGTTGAGGTAATATGGCCTTCTCATACTACCTAGGTACATTTAACTTTTCGAAAAACCGAGTACACGGGGTGTAAGGAGTTGCTCAGTCAACGAAACTGAACAACTATCACCAGAAATTTCTTTCAGGAAGTCAAAAATAATTGGTCTTCCATACAGATTGTCTAATCAAGGTAGTAATTTTGTTTGGGAAGGTATTTTTTTCTTTTATCTCCTGAAAGAATTTCCCTGTGAAAATTGTTCTGTTTCGTTGACTGAGCAACCACATCAGTGTGCGGGACGCTGTCCCTTACATACCATGTGTAAGTTTAAACTATTACACTACAAAAAAAACTGTTAAATATAAAATTAAAAACGTATGAATTGTGGAATAACAACCCAAACCACCCTTTATACCCAGCGAAAATCAGGGTGATTAAAAAAGTAGAGCTGTTCAGCAAGTAGGGTCAACGCACCAGTCGCGGGCCGCTACCCGAAATACGTCCCGTCCCGAGGGACCTGCTTTTATCGCGTTCACCCAAAACCTCGTTTATTTTCTGATCAATGAGGTTTACCGAAAATCAAAGGATTTAGTAATCATAGAAAGAATAGTACTGTATAGGAGTCTGATGTAATGCCTTTGGGAATGACGTATTTAGACGCAGTCAAAGTTTAGCTACTTTTGCAGCCCTCCGTCCGCCGTTTATTTATACTTATTTACGAAATTTACGAAACACACGCGGTATCTTGATATTTAAAACATTTTACGCAAGTTTATTCATAAATACAATTTATATCTTCTGGGTGTAAAAGTAAGTATGTACTTGGTAGTTAATAATACGAGGAGAATTATTAATTATTACGGAATTTCTCAGTTAACCAATCGATTACCTTATTAAATGACGGTGACTACGCAAATGTATTAGGAAATGCAAAATTTTATGACTTCTTAGAGGTCAACAACTCAATAACAATACCATTTAATATCGATTAGGATGTAATTAGTCCTTACTATAAATGGTTACAATGGAATCTAATTCAACATTTTCTTTGTCGTGTCTGTTTGTCTGTTGTTGGAAAACCACTACAGAATACATAGAGGCTATTAAAGTAACAATGTGCACTTAGACACAACTAATAAAGTTACGAGTCCCTAGGTACTTCATTGTTGCCCTATTTGGATCTGTTGGCACTAGGAAGACTGTGTACAATTTGTTTGATCTCGAAATTTTCCGTGAAGTAGTAAAAATATGTGTCAAATACTCAGAACATGAAATCACATAAATATAATAATTTTCTCGTTAAATGTCTTCACGCCACCATCTCTATATTTATCTCTATATTTAGTCACGCCTTTATCCTTAATGGGGTAGGCAGAGCGCAAACGACCTAACAAAGGTCGTTCCGCCACGTCTGACACAGGTCTGAGGGTTATTCAAGATAGACTTGTATGTATATTGCTGTAGTGACAGGTTGTCAGCCCATCGCCTAAACTACAATATACTGAAACCCTCGGATCCCTTAGCTGATTTACAGCATGCCCGGGAGGAAATGCAGCTGGCACATTCTATGTTTTTCTCTCGCTCCCAGGCCAGCATGGAAGACACTAAATTTAAGACTCTATATTTATGATGGATGTTATTAGGAAAATTTGCAGTAGCATACTGTGTAGATAAGTGTATCTACACAAGTTTTTGTATTTTTTTATTGGGATAGCATGAAATACACTGATATTTATTCGGAACTTCTGGAAAGTCTGGAAATACTTTCTTCAGTTAACATAATCTGTCCTACCCCGTAACAAATGCAGGCGTGATATATTCATGTTCCTTAATTGACCCACTTGTTCAGACAAAATCAATCTCAATTAACTTGCAAATCCTAAATTGCGCCCAAGTGCACCAGCCAACACTAGTTCTAAGCAGATAAGACTACAGTTAAATCTGTGAGTCAGCCGGCCCCATTCTGCTCTGCTGGCCAAGACTTTCACTGCATGCCGACTGCTATTTTGATTGACTTGCTTCTCGTAGTCCAACTAGTCCAGTTTTGGTGCATCTAACTCATCCGATGAATTAACCAGATTATTACCACTTGTTACTAACTGACTTTTGTTGTGGTTGGCAAGAACTGGCGTGGTTACCCTACATTTCGTCAATTTCTTCCTGTATTTTTTGTACCAAAGCATAGCAAAACGCCAAAAAAAGTTATAAAACGAAAACATCTTATCAAGTTTTATTCGTAGCAGTTGTATTGTACCAGGAGAGCAGAGAGCATTGCATCTTGCATGGCGCCAAAGCTTGACCTAATGCTGGTAATTTCCAAGATGGCGTAACTGTTTGGCGGCAAAAGGGCTTCTAAACTCGGTTACTCGGACTGCAGCAGCATTTTACATAACGTTCCACTGGTTGTGGTTCTAGAAGCGGGTTTCGCAAGCTATCGTGTGTTGGAATTCGTACATGTTATTAGAAAAACTTTTTACGTGACATCGAAAAAGAAGTGTAATAAAAGATTATCGATTTTTATCCTATAAACCAATTTGACCCATATTATGGCTTGGCCTAAAAATAAATTGGAACACCTGCTCCGCTAATACCTATCTATTATTCATGCAAATACTGTCATGTCAAACAATAAAATCCGGACGGAAACAAGAAAAACTGGTATTATTCCTAATTGGCAGACATACCTACGTGTATTATGGTTTTATTTGCAATATTAACATTTGCTGAGAGGTAACATGGTGGGTACCAATGTAGAGATCAAGGCCATGAAGAATTAGCATGACAACAGCAGATTCCGCATCCGCAATATTGTGATCGTACAATGATGGTATTAAAAAGAAACAGTGTTCGTTCACCCAAGGAGTTTTATTCAAAGACCATCTCTCTCTACCAATTGAAGTAAATAGTTGGCAGCCAGCAGAGTCAGTAACTGCAAGCGGCCAGTAACATCTTAGTTTACCCTATTTTGCTAGTCTGAAATGAAATCAAAACACAACATGACAATCAGAATCGTCATGACTTCGAATGTTACCGACTGGTGACAACACTGCCCTACGGCGCAGTAGATTATCCATTAACTAATAAAGACGTCTATTCTATATACGGAGAACTATGTCAATGCGTCTGTCCGTCGCATCAATCACAGTCGGACACCATTGCGCCGAAATTGCGTAAGTCAAGGTGCCATGAGTTCCCCATTCATAGATGACTTGACCAAGAATCGTCTATTGTACAACACACACAAAAAAATCTTTTAACTAAACTTTTTCTTCACTAAACTTTTTAACGGAATCATAACAGAATCAACGTTATCGTAAAAAAAAAAACCTGATTAGATGGGACTGTACATGGATCCTTACCTTACCTTACTTTCGGTAAAAAAAAAACTTGTTTTTAAGTTCTAAGCTGATTTCCGGAAAAAGAAAAAGCATCTTTTAGCTAGACAAAAAGGCTTTACTCCGTAGCTTAAAAACCGCAAAAAACGAAACGCACTTTCGAGTGGCCGGCCACTATAAATTTCGAATTCTTGAGCACTTTCGTTCGGCCATCGACGGCATTATAATAATAACGAGAAGTGATCTCATCGATTTGGGCACTTTCTCTTTCATCGATGCAAATTTCAGAGGCTTTACGGCTGTCTAGATAGCATCTGCCTTAGATAATAATATGGTATACCCTGGGAAGCGATAATACATTCGTTATTATAAGTTCATAAGTACAGGAAATTTGAAAATGATTAGTTAAGCTGCATATCACGCATTTATAGCTTCTGTCATCCTGGTAAGATCCTTCACGGCCAAATAAACTTGTCATCATCGTCTTACTGAGAGGGCATTTCAGATTGGATTAGGTATTGATTGCTATTATATGTTATTATACATATTATTATATCTTCCATGCTGGCCTGGGAGCAAGAGAAAAACATAGAATGTGCCAGCTGCATTTCCTCCCGCGGAGTATGCTGTAAAAACCAGCTAAGGGATCCGAAGGTTTCTGTATATTGCAATTTAGACGTTGGGCTGACAAACACCCTGTTACTACAGCAATATACCTACAAATCTATATTAAATAACCCTCAAAACTATGACAGACGTGGTGGAACGACCTTTCTTAAGGTTTTTTACGCTCTGCCTACCTAATTAGGGATAAAGGCATAATTTTATGTATGTATATAAGTATAACGGGTTGTCAAATCAATAACCCTGGGTAAAGTGTAAACACACACAGGATCTTTGTAATTATGTATTATAGTATTACTAGCTGTGACCGCGACTTCGTACGCCCGGTTTTTATGGAAAACACGCAGTGTCTAACATAATGAAAACGCTTCTCCGCGCGTAGGAGCGCAGAAGCGTGTTTCGCATCTTTGTTTTTGAATGGAAAACACGATACCGCGCGCGAGCTAGCAGATCCCGCTCCTACGCGCGGAGAAGCGTTGTCAATATGTTCGACACTGTGTGTTTTCCATACAAAATGGGGTACCTACTCAATATTAGAATGGTTTGCGTGATTATTTCTAACCTAGGCTGGATACCAGGTAATTAAAAAAACTCAGTCAAATAAACAGGTCTTTTAAAATCGGTTATAAACGATCAGAGTTCAATTTCCTGCCCACCCCTCAAGTCAAGTGGCGTGATTATTTGTATCGTAACTTTGAGTTGAAGTGATGTTCAGTCAAACAAAAAAGTTCCATCAAAATCGGTTAAAAACGACCGAAATTCAATTTCCTACCTACTTCCTAAGTCATGAGGCGTGATTATTTGTATCTGTTATCTGAAACTTTGATTTGAAATAATGTTCAGTCGAATAAATAAAGTTCCATACAAATCAGTTAAGCTAAATTTCAATTTCCTGCCTACCCCCTAAGTCAGGTAGCGTGATTTTAGGTATCCTAAGTTGCAACCCGGGTAACACACAGTTGAATAAAAAAAGTCCCATCGAAATCGATTCAGCAGTTTTGGCGTGATGTGGTAACATACAGACAGACAGACAGACAAAAATTCTAAAAAGAATCGTTTTGGTCTTTATAAAGTTAATAATGCCTGCTGCAATTATTTTTTTTGTAAATATATTCAATGTACAGACACGACCCCTCGAGAGTTTTTTTATATGTATAGATTACAAAAGCCCTATTTAAAAGATAAAATAATTTACTCACTTGGAATGCCTCATAAAATACAGAATAGTGCATTTTATGGTGCCCTTCATATTTATACAGTGGCCAAATGAGTGTGGTGGCCTCAATTTGTCCTACCGTATTGTATTGTATACAGAAAAGTGGTAAGCCTTTGTGGCGGGCCTTGGAAAAAAGGTCATCTTTTTTAATTAAAACGAATAATGCTGTCAATTTTAAACCTATATACACAGGATTAATGAAGTTGAATGGTAGAGTCAATCTCTATGATCTTATTCCTTTGGTATCTTAAAAATACGATAAATTGTAGGGAATACCGATTTAGTGTACCTAACCTACATCAATAACTCAATTAAATAAACATATTTTTCATTAACTTAAGTACACAACTTAGTCTGAAACTTCCATGCTGGACTGGGAGCGAAAGAAAAACATAGAATGTTCCAGCTGTATGACCTCCCATGCATGCTGTAAAAACCAGCTATGGGATCCGAGGGTTAAAGTATATTGCAATTTAGGCGATAGGCTGACAACCTGTCACTACAGCAATATACCAACAAATCTTTCTTAAATAACCCTCAAAACTTTTTCAGAAGTGGCGGAACGACCTTTTTTTAGCTCGTTTACGCTCTGCCTACCCCATTTGGGATAAAGGCGTGATTATATGTATGTATGTATGTCTGAAATAGTTTTTTTTGGTTTCTAGTAGCGTAGCAGTGTTTGAAACTAAGTATTCGTATACGTAGAGTATAAAACTCCCTAAAATCTTTGGCACTCAGCAGTCTTTTTCAGAAAACAAATTATGCTTATTTATCAACTTAGAATAGTTCGTATTTAAGTACCTACCAGTCTGCACTACATCTTAATTATTGTAAGTAGGTTACTAGGTGTCAGTTTGCAATAAATTTGTAAGTGTTGCGTGTTATTTAAATAAAACGTAAAATAAAACTTCGTTAACTTTCACAAACTTCAGTTTCTCAACATTCCGAATAGTTTCACGAGATTCTCAAAGTTTGAGATACTTTTAAGTTGTAGGTACGTTAAATAATTGAGGAATCGAACGCGTTTTTAAAAAATACTAATAAATATTTATTTTTGCATTTATTGTTATTCCTAAAGTTATAGATCTTAAATACTACTTACCAAACAAAAACAACTGTTCAAATCCCAAAATACAAAGCGTAGAAAAAACTTTGAAAACACTTCAAAAACTTGTCGAGCGAAATTCCAGAGGAATTTTTTCACTGAATATTGGTCACACAAAGGATTTAACTACTATAAAATGGCGGCCGAAGTGTAGTACCCACTTCGTCGAGTGTCGAAGCAACACTAACTAGAAAGAAACTGAGAAACTTACAAACGCAACTAGTGAATGCAACTTTGAGATACATTACTGTGACAACACTACGTTTATTAAAAACTTTTAAAATAAAACCGGTAATGTATGTCGCTCTTGCATTGCTTCGCCATTAAGTAGTCTAGCAACTTTGTAAAACGCAATAGCGAAATTATTTGTAATCCATTACCAGCCTAGTAACATACTTTACGAAACTAGTTCTTAGTAAACAAGTAATGTGCTGAAATTATAAAGACCACAATTTTACGCCGCCTCATCTTTAATCAACTTTCTTATACAATAAAAATTGGGAAGAACACGGAACTGCTAATACATTTTAGGGGTACCTAATCCTATAATCTAAACCATTCTCTTGATTTTTAAATTTATGATCTGTTTATGTCATATAGGTACCTAGTTTATTTTTAAATAATTATTCATGGATTGAATCAAAACTCTGCCTACACACGGCCCAACCGAGATGCAAGTTGCATTGCAACACTTATTACAATCGGCCATTAAACACAATCGTCTATAGCTATAGGTATCTGAAATCTTAAAAGATATAGAGAATAAACAAATAAAATAAATTACGAAGTTTATGTGACACTAACGATTGGCGTACGACGTACGTACATACATACATACATATAATCACGCCTTTATCTCTAATGGGGTAGGCAGAGCGTAAACGACCTAAACAAAGATCATTCCGCCACGTCTGACAAAGTTTTGAGGGGTATTTAAGATAGTTTTGTAGGTATATTGCTGTAGTGACAGGTTTTCAGCCCATCGCCTAAATTACAATATACTGAAACCCTCAGATCCCTTAGCTGGTTTTTATTTTTACAGCATGCCCGGGAGGAAATGCAGCTGGCACATTCTATGTTTTTCTCTCGCTCCCCGGCCAGCATGGAAGAGTATTTACATGTTACGACGTACGTAATAGTACATATAGGTACACATGTAAGTACTCTTTGTAAATTGCTAATGGGTAGATCCCAACCTCGGACACCTTTGATCTGCATCAAACGTGGAGACAACGGATACTATGCTTATCTCGTAAGAGATAAAGACTTTATATATGTAGAACTACTCTAAGTAAGGGCCGCCTGGCTTCCGACCACCCTGAGGTTGGCGCCAAACAGCATGCTGTGTTCCGTGGATGCGTGAGATTGCCAGTGCCATAACAGGCATCTTCTGGGTGAGTTCGCTCCATCGTCGACTCTGTCACTGTCATCCCTAACCTGGAGTCAAGAGCAAACCCGTTTCTAATTTTAAAAAAAGTAATCTAGTCTAGTCGTTCTGATAACGTCAACCGGTTCTCATTCTCATTGGTGCATCTTGACGGATTACTCCAACATTTCTTCGACCCCAGCTGATTCCGCTCTTCCTGCGTGATTAAGTAGGTCTGATAACGTCAGGCAGTGTAGCGCGGCGTGGCAACCGGTTCTCATTCTCATTGGTCCATCTCGACCGATTTCAACTTTCTTCGACCCCGATACGAGTCGGCCCCGGCTACAGTTTCGTGATTCCGCCTTTGTAGCGTGATCCTCACACCAAAGAGACCATATGGCGAGCTGTACTGGCTGGACACAAAGGAGTTTTTAATTTAAGATTGCACTGTCCCAAGCTCTTTCCGAAAATACCCCAAATTTTTTGCAAATTTATTGGTTCGTTTTAATGCACTTCACCTAGGTATATGCTTGAAGCAGCTCTGCAAGATTAAGTTAACATCATAACATAATTCAAAATTTTAGTTACTAAGTAATAAGTATACTCCATTTATTTACGATGCGTTATCGATACCAACTTGTTTTGCGGCCCATAAACAACTTTTTCTTTACTACTTTAAAGGAAGTCAACCGCAGAATATTATGTTTGTAACAAAGTTATGATTGCGGTTCCGAAACTTGAACCTCTGCTAAGTTGCAAAGAAAAGGCAGTTTACGGGCCGCAAAACGCGTTGGTATCGATATCGCAACGTTAAAAAAAAAGAATAGTTATGACTTTAACCAAAGTAGGTACTTAGATAGAGATTAGAGAATTTTAAAGTATTTGTTAAAATAGCTATTAAAACTTAATTAGGATTGTATTAATATTGATTTCTTGCCGACACGACAGAAGAAGAAGAATATTGCATGCCGCAAGTGATACCACATATTTTTATATAATAAATAATTAATTGATTGAAACTTGTGAACAAGTTACTAAACCTTTATAAAGGTACTTACCTACTTATATTAAACTTATACATATTACTACAGCAAAAAACATTCTTCCATGCTGGACTAAAGGAAAACATAGAATGTGCCAGCTACATTTCCTCCCAAGCATACTGTAAAACCAGCTAAGTGATCTGAGGATTTCAGTATATTGTAATTTAAGCGATTGGCTGACAACCTGTCACTACAGCAATATACGTACAAACAAATCGATCTTAAATAACCCTCAAAACTTTGTCAGACGTGGCGAAACGACCTTTGTTTTGGTCGTTTACGCTCTGCCTACCCCATTAGGGATAAAGGTGTGATTATATGTATGTAGAGTCCTTTCGCTTAGATTGTGTCGGTACACACGAACGAAATACTTGTACTATATTGATACTGTGACGCCACAGATTAGACACTATATATGTCCTACTGTGACGCGTCGATACAAAATGACAAATTCACGATCGGGTTTACGTCACAGGCGGCGTCCCTTGTTGTCGCGGCGGGATTCGTTGACTAGATTCGGCACGCGCCGAGGCCGAGGCGGCATTTACAAAAGCGACGGTATCTAAGCGAACGGACTTTAAAAACATTTCTCTTGCCTTTAATTAGCGCGCTTTGCTAAAATTAGCGAGGTCTTCGAGTAAAAGCCTGTGTAAGTATGTCATTAATTTATTAGTGAAGTTAAATATCAAAAGCCAAATCATTAGATTGTCTTATAAGAAAGATAAATCTGTGCTTTGGCGGGCATGGTAAAATACGTATATGTATACATACAAACTTTGTACGAACATGGTTGCGTTCCTCCTGATTCCTGTCTTTATCTTCACCTTCCATCAATTCAGCACCGGAACCGGAACCACATAGATCCGACGCTACACTTTGCGACTAAAAGAGTTTTTAATCTGAGAACTCTACATCAATGCTCTACATAATTTTATTTTGAGCAAAAATGCTGGTATTCAAAGCTAGTAAAAAAGTAAAAATGTCAGATACTAATGTTGCTATTTTAATAGTTTCAAAATCTGCAAATTTAACAAAAATAAATAAATATTGGACTTGCCCATTTTTTACAAAATGAATTTATCATCATCATCATTTCAGCTATCCACTACAGGGCAGAGGCCTCCCTTTTTTTTAGAGAAAAAATCGAACTTATAGAGCAATGAAAAAAATGCAGTGATTTGGAAACTTGTAGTTATTTTAAAACACAGAGTCTACTAAGTAATAGCAACAGTTCTAAATCTGTGAGCCAAGTTTGGAGTTATTTTCTCCCATTTCTCCTGAGGTTATTTTATATAAGTAGGAGTATTTTTTTTACAAATGGCAACATCGATGAAACGTCAAGCTTGTGACTGGTCATCGGTGGACGAATCGTGGAATAGGCGCATTTTCATTAATTGGTGATTGGAGATCTCCAAATATTGCCCTGATTATTGGTTACAGTTGTTCTATTAACTTTGGACGCGGTTAATAATTCTTTATTTTGTTATTGTTGTGATATTTTGGTGCAAAGTGTAGGAAATACCTTGTAGGTTCAGCGGCGTAGTTCCGAGGTCACAAACAAAATGTCGGTGTGTTTCTTCGTGCCCACGTAAGTCTTCAACTCGATTCTTTATCAGCGCTGTAATACCTACAGTTCTACCTAACTTTTTTTGATAACGCGAATAATCATTTCACGTTTGTATTCTGTACTGTACTCGAATTTAATTTGTCACAGAAAAATACAAGCTATGTCACCCGGCGTTACCTACTTAATTACCATAAAATAATATTTTTTATAAATAAATTTAAAAATCCAGACTTACTCCATGTCTAACCTACATGTTATTAACAGCCGTGCTTTTTTCCCTTTTTCTCATACCATAAAATGTCCATTAGAAATTAATATTTCAATATTACCTCAGTTAAAACTGCTTATCTTATTTTTAAAATTATTATATTATTGCACAGTTTTATTATCCTCATTGTTCTGTATTGTAATACTTTTTAAAGTTTTGTACCATTTACTGTACCTGTTTTGTGTCAGCCAATTATAATTTTAATCAATCCATCAATCACAGTGAACAAGCTGGAACCTCAGCGGAGGACCAGGAGCATGAATTGGGAGCGTCGGAGGAAGTGTCTGCCCCGGACAACTCGCAGCAGACCCTGCAGCAGTTCTGGCAGAACGTCACCGAGGACATCAAGAAAGTCACTGCTGTTAGTATTATTTATAGATTAGATTTATAAGTTAAGAGACTTTTGCGGTTGTTCATTACAGGTAGATTTTTATTTTGAATGGGATTATACCACAATCAAAATAAAAAAAATATTAAAGTAACAATATAGGTGTAATCCCATTATTTCGAAGCAGTTGCATGCAAGTAAATGTCTACTAAATTTCATGAATTTGTGACTGGTCAATGATGGCCATATTTACATTTTAATTTTGTTGTTGACTTTGGTAAATTCCACATTCTGATTACTAAATCTGTTCCTGAGATTTTTTTATATAAAAAATAGATTAAATAAACAAAAAGTTAAAAAAATTAACCAACAAAAATTGAAATAAAACATAATATGCAATCCATTCTTTGTTAACTTTTTACATAGATAAACATTTTTTAAATATTTATTTACCTATCTTTCAGGAAGACTTCAAAACCCAAGCGTTACCACTAGCCCGCATCAAGAAGATCATGAAACTGGACGAGGAAGTCAAGATGATATCAGCTGAGGCTCCGGTCATGTTTGCTAAGGCTGCCGAGATATTTATACATGAGCTTACATTGCGGGCCTGGCAACACACTGAGGATAATAAAAGAAGAACTTTACAGGTAGATGATCTTTTATCTTACTCTCTCTGTGTTGACAATGCATGGGCTCTCAATTGGAAGTACTGTTCCCGACTTGCTCAGAACAATGCAGACTGAATCAAGGTTGGTTAACAAGGCAAGATATCAGCTGAGGCTTTATTTATACATGAGCTTACATTGAGGGCCTGGCAACACACTGAGGATAATAAGAGGAGGACTTTACAGGAAGATCTTTTATCTTACGCCCTCTGAGTTGAGACTGTACCTAGTTTCTTTAAGGCAATGCATGGGCTCTTGATGGGAAGTCGAGAGTTCTGGAGACCATTTTTGGAAGTTGTGAGTTTGATTCCCACGCGGAAGACCACTGGGACAAACAAGTAACGTAAGTATTGTTCCCAACTTGCTTCGGACAATGCAGACTGAATCACCTGATTGACAAGTCAAAATGATATCAGCTGAGGCTCCGGTCATGTTTGCTAAGGCTGCCGAGATATTTATACATGAGCTTACATTGAGGGCCTGGCAACACACTGAGGATAATAAAAGGAGGACTTTACAGGTAGACTTCTTATCTTATGCACTCTGTGATAAGACTGTTCCTAGCTTCGTTAAGGCAATGCATGGGCTCTCAATTGGAAGTACTGTTCCCGACTTGCTCAGGACAATGCAGACTGAATCAAGGTTGGTTGACAAGTCAAGATGATATCTATATATATATAGTATACATGAGCTTACATTGACCCTCGTTCAATCCCCTAGATTAGATAGCCGACCCCGTGAGATACGGGATAAGGCTAGGGAGATGATGATGATGACATGAGCTTACATTGAGGGCCTGGCAACACACTGAGGATAATAAAAGGAGAACTTTATAGGTAGACCTCTTATCTTATGCCCTCTGTGATAAGACTGTTCCTAGTTTCGTTAAGATAATGCATGGGCTCTTGATGGTAAGTCCAGAGTTTGGGAGACCATTTTTGGAAGTTGTAAGTTTGATTCCCACGCGGGAGACCACTGGGACAAACAAGTAACGTAAGTAGTGTTCCAAACTTGTTTAGGACAATGCAGACTGAATCACCTGATTGACAAGTCAAAATTATATCAGCTGAGGCTCCCGTCATGTTTGCTAAGGCTGCCGAGATATTTATACATGAGCTTACATTGAGGGCCTGGCAACACACTGAGGATAATAAGAGGAGGACTTTACATGTAGATCTCTTATCCTACTTCCTCTGTGGTGAGACTGTTCCCAGTTTAGTTAGGACAATGCAGAGGAGAACTTTACCTTTTATCTTACTTCTTCTGTGGTGAGACTGTTCCTAGTTTCGTTAAGACATGGGCTCTCAATTGGAAGTTGTGAGTTTGATTACCATGTGACCACCGAGACAAACAGGTCACGTAAGTACTGTCATTGGGTGTTAAATTAATTGCGTGTCATGTATTGTGTATTTCAATAACAAGGGAGCACATATACTTTTTTCGATAAATCGTATTAAATAAAAAGACAAGTGTATTTTCGTTTAATACCGTAGATATTAGTCGTTAAGCTATATCAGAGGCCAGTGCTAAGCTTTGGCGGCTTGAAAACTCGGACCTAATCTAGGATTGGGTCTGGTTTCCCTTCTGGGTTGCAGAGGTCAGATGGCAGTCGCTCTGTGTAAAAACCAGTACCCTCGTTCAATCACCTAGATTAGGTAGCCGACCCCGAGAAATACGGGATAAGGCTAGGATGATGATGATGATGAGTGTATTTTCTTTTAAAAATGTTGTTTTTTTATTTTTACGGTAACATTCCCTAGGCTATGAGACGCAATTAAATTATTATCCTATATCGGGTGTAAGGGACAGCGTCCCGCAAACTGATAGGGGTTGCTCAGTCAACGATACTGAACAACTTCCACAAAGAAATTCTTTCAGGAAGTGAAAATAAAAATTGTCTTTTCCATACAAAATTACCACCACGATCGGGTAGTTTGTCACTTCCTGAAAAAAAAAACATGTTGATAGCTGTTGTTCAGTTCAGTTGACTGAGCAACCCCTATCAGTTTGTGGAACGCTGTCCATTACACCCCGTATGTTTTTCATTCAATCTATTTGTTGTTACTTGAGTAACATAATGGATTCGTCATATCCATACTTTTCCAATAACAGCTACTTCAGATCATCTCTCTAGCCTTATCCCGTATCTCACGGGGTCGGCTACCTAATCTAGGGGATTAAACGAGGGCACTGGTTTTTACACAGAGCGACTGCCATCTGACCTCCGCAATATAGAAGGGAAACCAGATCCAATTTTAGATTAGGTCAGAGTTTTCAAGCCGCCAATGCTTAGCACTGGCTTCTTGAAATGGCTTAACGACTAATATCTACAGGATCAACGGCTTAACGTGCCATCCGAAGCACGTAAAAAGCGCCGAAAAACGAAAAGCAGATTGGTACGTGGTGGGATTCGAACCACGACCTCCCGCTCAGGAGGCAGCCGCCCTTTCACTACACCATCGGGCTGTCTTCTATCTTCAGATCCGCTCTCTAATGATAATACCTGGTGTAAGGGAAATGCGTTCCGCAAACTGACTGTTCAGTCAACAATACTGAACAACTTCCACAAAGAAATTCTTTCCGGAAGTTTTTTATTCCTTTCTTGAATCTGCAATCAACTCTTCAAGTCGTCATCAGATAGTTGGATAGTTTTATTTATATTGTAAAAAGAAGTGAAAATAAAAATTGGCTTTTCCATCCAAAATGCCCATGTGTTTTGTACATACATACATACATACATAAAATCACGCCTTTATCCCTTACGGGGTAGGCAGAGCGTTAAACGACTCGTAAAAGGCGCTTTCGCCACGTCTGACAAAAATTTAGGGCAATTTTAGATTGAAAAGTGTATTGCTATAGTGACAGGTTGTCAGCCCATCGCCTAAATTACAATACACTGTAACCCTCGAGTCCCTTTTGCTGACTTCTACAGCATGCCCGGGAGGAAGGGCAGCTGGAACATGCTATGTTTTTCTATCTCTCCCAGTCCAGCATGGAAGGAAGTGTTTTGTATAGCAAAGCAAATTTAATTTTTTCACTTCTGAAAGAATTTCCTGGTGGAAGCTGTGTCGTAGACTGAGCAACCCTTACACCCGGAATAACGTATGCTTATCTTCCAGCGCAACGACATAGCGATGGCGATATCAAAGTCCGACCAGTTCGACTTCTTGATCGACATCGTGCCGCGCCACGAGGTGAAGCTCACCAAGCCGCGAGACGAGCCGCCGCGACCCACCGTCACTACGGAACAGGTAACATACATACATATAGTCACGCCTTTATCCCTAATGGGGTAGGCAGAGCGTAAACGACCTAAACAAAGGTCGTTTCGCCACGTCTGACAAAGCTTTGAAGGTTATTTAAGATAGATTTGAAGGTATATTGCTTAGTGACAGGTTGTCAGCCCATCGCCTAAATTACAATATACTTAAACCCTCGGATCCCATGGCTGGTTTTTACAGCTTGCCTGGGAGGAAAAGCAGCTGGCACATTCTATGTTTTTCTCTCGCTCCCAGGCCAGCATGGAAGAAGTATTTTTATGTTAACAGGTAACATAACTTACTTTATTGCACGTAAGAATACAAATCATACAACACAACAGACAACAACAAAAAAAGACAAGTACAACATAGGCGGCCTTATTACGAAGGTAACAATTTCTTCCAGGTAACCTTTGGGTGAAAGAAAAATTCGTAGTGGTAACGGAAATGCAGCTGGCACATTATATATTTTTATCTCGCTCCCAGTCCAGCATGGAAGTAAGCAATTACATTTATTGTTTCCTCGATATTTCAAAGCAGTTGCATGCGTCGTGGTCATAAGTAGACTGGCATGAATAAAAAGGAAACATATAAGTTTATTTCTTCCATGCTGGCCTGGAAGCGAGAGAAAGACATAGAATGTGCCAGCTGCATTTCCTCCCGGGTATGCTGTAAGAATCAGCTAGGGGATCCGAGGGTTTCGGTATATTGTTATTTAGGCGATGGGCTGACAACCTGTCACTATAGCAATATATGTACTTGCAAATCTATCTTAAATAACCTTTAAGGCTTTGTCAGACGTGGAGGAGCGACCTTTGTTTGGGTCTTTAACGCTCTGCCTGCCCCATTAGGGATAAAGGCGTGATTATATGTATGTATGTATAAGTTTATACGTCATGTCATATTATAACAAACATAAATTACTTTTGGTGGTTGTAACTACAAGAAAATCTTTCTTTGCGAATACTAGGGAGAGTCGCGATCCCATATTCTAGCGGCTGTAAGGGACAGCGTCCCGCAGACTGATATGGGATGCTCAGTCAATAATACTGAACAACTTCCACCGAATAATTCTTTCAGGAAGTAAAAATAAAAATTGGCTTTTCCATACAAATTGTATGCAAAAGGTAATCGGTGCAAGTTGTTCAGTATCGTTGACTGAGCAATCTCTATCAGTTTGCAGGACGCTTTCCCTTACACCCAGTATATCCTGCCAGGAATAGAAAATACCTGTCATAGAGAAAAATAGAGACAGAATAAGAGAGGGACTTATGCAGTTCCTATAAGCCCTTCTCTATGGTACTTCTATGACAGATATTTTAATTTCTAGAAGGGGTATTTACTAGCAATTCCATCCGAAATGTTACACAAAATTGCCAATGTAATAGCATATTACCAATATCATGTCCCTAGCCTTATCCCGTTTTTCACGGGGTCGGCTTCCTAATCTAGGTGATTGAACGAGGGTACTGGTTTTTACACAGAACAACTGCCGTCCTCCGCAACCCAGAAGGGAAACCAGAACCAATTGTAGATTAGGAGCCAAGCCGCCAATTCTTAGCACTGGCCTCTGACATGGCTTAACGACTAATATCTACGGTATTAAACGATATTAGCCGGGACCAACAACTGAACGTACCTTCCGAAACACGGATATAATAGATATACCATATCATTTCCTAATTATTTTTTTTTATTTATTTGCAGATAACACAACCGCAGACTACTATCAGTGGTCAACACCAGTACATCATACAACCTTGCAACCAAATCATACAGGTACAATTATATACTACAATATCTAGATAGTTTTTTTATTTTTTATTTATTTAGTTGCTATTTATTTCTTATTCTCTAGCAATACTATTTCCTACTCAGTTTTAGAATAAAGGTAAACAAAGTTTCATGTCTTTTTAATCAAAAACACATTTCAGTAATAAATGATACATCATTTCATCTCCCTAGCCTTATCCCGTATATCACGGGGTCAGCTACCTAATCTAGGGGATTGAACGAGGGTACTGGTTTTTACACAGAGCGACTGCCATCTGACCTCCGCAATCCAGAAGGGAAACCAGACACAATCCTAGATAAGGTCAGAGTTTTCAAGCCGCCAATGCTTAGCTTTGGCCTCTAATAAATGATACATGTTGGCAAATAAATAAATTACTAAGACTACTATTTTATTATGTTGTCATATCTAATAGCTAAAACTATTTTAGAAACTAGATCGTCGATTAAAAGACATGAAACTTTGTTTACCTTTGTTCTAAACCTGAGTTGGAAATACTATAAATATACCTAGCTCTTATTCTGTCAATGCGGCCAGGTTATGGAATTCGCTGCCGCACACGGTCCGTCACACAGTCCTTCTATACATACATACATAAATCACGCCTTATCCCTTATCGCTGTCTTTAAAAAGAAAGTAGGAGAGCGTTACCTTTCACTTTCCGTATAATATTAATATGTAAATATATACCTTCGTGTATTATTACTATTTTATGTATTTATATAATAATTTATTTTATGGAACTTATAATATGAGTATATATGCTGGTATTAATTTAATATTATGCTATTATGCCATGCCGTAGGTCAGCTGGAAGAAATTTCTCAGTGGAAATAAGCTGTACCTGTTGTGTCGTTATTCCTTGTGTATTGTTTTTCTAATGGTACTTGTGTACAATAAACAGTAAAAACTTAGTTTTGTACAAATATTGCACTGTCCATTTGCTATTTCCATTCCATGCATTAAGTTTCTTCTTATGTGTATAGTATGACCGATATCGCCCCACTAATTGTCATTGTCAATTTGGATAATATTATTCCTCTATGATACTAATTTAACAAAATACCGGGTGTAAGGGACAGCGTCCCGCAAACTGATAGGGGTTGTTCATTCAACGACACTGAACAACTTCCACCGGGAAATTCTTTCAGGAAGTGAAAAAAAATGGCATTTCCAAAATGATCTGACTCGATTTGACAATTTGTATGGTAAAGCCAAATCTTTTTTTTTTCTTTTCCGGTTGGAAATTGTTCAATGTCATCGACTGAACAACCCCTAGCAATTTGCGGGACGCTGTTACTTACACCCCGTATAAATCAGATTGATAATCATTTTTCTTTGTATTGCAGCAACAAGCCAGCACTTCCGGTCAGCAAGCTGGCACGGCGGGCAACGTGACCGTGCAGCAACCTATACAGCTGGTACAACAACTACTCACCAACAACGGAGAGATACAGCAACTACCGGTGAGTTACAGCAACCGTGTGTGAGTTGCAGCAACTGCGCGTGAGTTGCAGCAACCGTGTGTTATTTACAGTAACCGTGCGTGAGTTGCAGCGCCCGCGTGTGTGTTGCAGCAACCGCGTTTAAGTTACAGCAACCGCGTGTGGGATGCAGCAACACCGTGTTTAAGTTGCAGCAACCGCGTTTAAGTTACAGCAACCGCGTGTGAGATGCAGAAACTCCGTGTTTAAGTTGCAGCAACCGCGTTTAAGTTACAGCAACTGAGTGTGAGATGCAGCAACTCCGTGTTTAAGTTGCAGCAACCGCGTTTAAGATGCAGCAACTCCGTGTTTAAGTTGCAGCAACCGCCTTTAAGTTACAGCAACTGAGTGTGATATGCAGCAACTCCGTGTTTAAATTGCAGCAACCGCGTTTAAGTTACAGCAACTGAGTGTGAGATGCAGCAACTCCGTGTTTAAGTTGCAGCAACCGCGTTTAAGATGCAGCAACTCCGTGTTTAAGTTGCAGCAACCGCGTTTAAGTTACAGCAACTGAGTGTGAGATGCAGCAACTCCGTGTTTAAGTTGCAGCAACCGCGTTTAAGTTACAGCAACTGAGTGTGAGATGCAGCAACTCCGTGTTTAAGTTGCAGCAACCGCGTAAAGTTACAGCAACTGAGTGTGAGATGCAGCAACTCCGTGTTTAAGTTGCAGCAACCGCGTTTAAGTTACAGCAACTGAGTGTGAGATGCAGCAACTCCGTGTTTAAGTTGCAGCAACCGCGTTTAAGTTACAGCAACTGAGTGTGAGATGCAGCAATTCCGCGTTTAAGTTGCAGCAACCGCGTTTAAAGTGCAGCGACCGCGCGTGAGTTGCAGCAACCGCGGTTAAGTTACAGCAACCGCGTGTGAGATGCAGCAACTCCGTGTTTAAGTTGCAGCAACCGCGTTTAAGTTACAGCAACCGTGTGTGAGTTGCAGCAACCGCGCGTGTTGCAGCAACCGCGCGTGTGTTGCAGCAACCGCGCGTGTGTTGCAACCACCAGCGTGAAAAGCTATCGCTGCTAGTATTTAAATGACTGTTTCGTTTGTTTCCAGATCCAGTTATCCCAAGCGCAGTTGAACATGATCCGGCTTCAGGTGCAGAACAACCCCTCGCAGCCCATCATCATACAGGCGCAGCAACAGACGCCGCAGATCATACAGGTAGCCTTACATAGTCCAGGTTGGAGAGCTGACCAACCCGATGAACCCTGATGTCAGAGTCAAATTCAGAACAACCCCTTCGCAGAAAAAATAATCGCCAATTGCGACCCTGGCGTCAAAATGGCAGTTAGCACTAAAAATGTCTCTAATCGCACACTTTGTAAATAATGATGAAGATACTAAAGCTGATTTTGTACCCTAAGAAAAACTAATTGAAACTTAAAACATCATAGAAAACTTTCAAATCAAAGCTTTCAATCGATTTCATGACTGACCAACTGCCATTCTGATGATCAAGTCCGCCTGAACGATCCCTACAAAGCGGTGGTAAGCTCCGCAAGGGGCCGCCTGGCTCGCAACCACACGACCACCCGAGTCGGCGCCAAACAGTTTGCTGTGTTCCATCGGTGCGGGAGATTGCTAGTGCCATAACAGGCATCTTCTGGGTCAACTCGCACCATCGTCGACTCTGTCACGGCCATCCCTGACCTAGTGTCAAGAGCAAACCCATGTCTAATTAAACAAAAAAGACGCATATCTCCTCTCTACATCTAAATTTATCAATGAAAATGAATAAATGTTTATGTATACTTCCATGCTGGACTGGGAGCGAGGGAAAAACATAGAATGTGCCAGCTGTATTTCCTCCCTGCTGTAAAAACCAGCTATGGGATCCGAGGGTTTCTGTATATTGCAATTTAGGCGATGGGCTGACAACCTGTCACTACAACAATATACCTACAAATCTATCTAAATAACCCTCAAAACTTTGTCAGACGTGGCGAAACGACCTTTGCTTAGGTCGTTTATGCTCTGCCTACC
This sequence comes from Scrobipalpa costella, assembly GCA_949820665.1. Lineage (NCBI taxonomy): Eukaryota > Metazoa > Arthropoda > Insecta > Lepidoptera > Gelechiidae > Scrobipalpa > Scrobipalpa costella. Next base: position 9,182,959 of record OX463315.1, read on the forward strand.
CCATTAGGGATAGAGGCTTGATTATATGTATGTCGTAATAAATATGTATGTATGGATGAACTGCCACCTGCTAGTCATTTACTAGAAGTAACTAGCCCTAGCACAGACCCCGGTCTTTTTGGGCTGTTACTGTCACATTTACATTATATTCGTCCATGATTATATGAATATTGCGCATTGTGTTCAGTTTTCAACATGGTTCTAAACTTTTTCATACATACATACATACTATCATGCCTGTATCCCTAATGGGGTAGGCAGAGCGTGAACAACCCAAACAAAGGTCATTCCGCCACGTCTGACAAGATTTGAGGGTTGTTTAAGATAGAACTGGATATTGCTGTAGTGACAGGTTGTCAACCCATCGCCTAAATTACAATATACCCTCGAATCCCTTAGCTGGTTTTTACAGCATGCCCGGGAGGAGATGCAGCTGGCACATTCTACGTTAGTCTGTCGCTCCCAGTCCAGCATGGAAGTCCATAAACTTCCATGTCCTTATATAATGCAATAAGAACGTCGTGTAAGAATGTCATATGTTAATAAATAAATAAATGTTTATGTATACTTCCAGGTGACTTCCCAAGCGCAGCACCAGCCCCAGCAGCAGCAGGTGTTCCTGCAGGTGGCCAGCCAGGACGACTCCTAGTTGAGGGCCTCCATCGGGAGCCTCGATGATGATGATGATGATGATGATGATGAGGAGGACAGTGAATAGTGATATGGTGGTCAAGGACACTAGTGCAGTGATATTATAGTTACTTACATACATATAGTCACGCCTTTATCCCTCATGGGGTAGGCACAGCGTAATCCTAAACAAAGGTCGTTTCGCCACGTCTGACAACAGCTTTGAGGGTTATTTAAGATAGACTTGTAGGTACATTGCTGTAGTGACAGGTTGTCAGCCCATCGCCTAAATAACAATATACTGAAACCCTCGGATCCCTTAGTTGGTTTTTACAGCATGCCTATGTTTTTCTCTCTCTCCCATGCCACCTTTCTGGATTGTGTATATATATACTTTATTGCAAGGGCCAACTTATATCTATGAAGAGATATCTTCTAGCCAACCCAATGGTAGTAAGAGTAAGTGAATAGTTTTGAGGGGACAAGTAAATGCAACATTAGAGACTAATAAATAAAAGTAAATACTTACATACCTATACATAGAATAAATACCTATCGTATATTACTATCTTAAATAATAATATATTGGTACATACATACATACATAAATCACGCCTTTATCCCTTACGGGGTAGGCAGAGCATTTAACGCCTCGTAAAAGGCGCTTTCGCCACGTCTGACAAAAATTTAGGGCAATTTAGATTGTAATATGTATTGATATAGTGACAGGTTGTCAGCCCATCGCCTAAATTACAATACACTGTAACCCTCGAGTCCCTTTTGCTGACTTCAACAGCATGCCCGGGAGGAAGGGCAGCTGGAACATTCTATGTTTTTCTATCTCTCCCAGTCCAGCATGGAAGTAATATAAATACATACATCAAAATTATTCAGATAAGAAGTGCTCTTTTAATCTTTGTGATGTCAGTCAAAATATTATGAAGGAATCGCAAGTTTGATGTTTATTTTTAAGTGTATTGTTATTTCCTTGTAAAATGAGAGAAATGTACTATACTAGTCTCAGCCGAAAACGCAATATATCGGCTCGTATACATTTCATATACTTAATATATACTCGACCATAATTGTTTTTTTTTTCGAATTCTAAACTAATGTTTTTTCTAAAAGAAAAAGAGAAGACATGCTAGCTAGTTGGAAAAAAATACGGGAAAATAACACAATCACAAGAGGAAATTGTAAATAGATTAATAACTTCTTAATATGACCAATTAGGTACTTAATCCATATGTATATCTGCCCGAGTAGTGAAATCCCATACAAAAGTAGTTTTGCTTTTATTCCTAAACATTAAAACCAAACTTCGAACACATGACTAAATGCATCATATCTATGCTTCTAATTAGGTTTGGTTTAAAAGTATTTAGCATAAACAAAATAAGACCGAAAATACGATTTTGTGTGAAACTAGCCTCAAATTAAATTGCATTCTAATTTTGTACTTGGTTAATATTTTCAAACCAAACCAAACAATAGATAGATGCATTTGTCATGTACACGGATTTTGGTTAAGTTTGGTTTTACCGTTTAGGAATAAAAGCGAAACTACGTTTGTATGGGATTTCACTACTCCGGCAGACACATAAGAAATATAATTGTTATGCACTGCCAAATATAGTATAGTACTGTAAAAACGAAATACATTTGGATTTCATATGGCTAATATCAATGTTTAAAAGTGTGTAAATAAATCAATAAATAAGTTTGTACCATATACCGAATAGTGAGTAAATATTCAATAGGTACATGTTTTGATGTAAATGTAATGTCTTTACAATTGGACTGTTACTATTTTGTTAAGTGTATTTTGTAAATAGATATTTGAAATATAAGTTTTATTATTAATATTCACTGTCTTATTTATTGTAAAATAAATATAAATTATATTCCTAATAGATGCTAATCAAAACAAATAATTACATATTTATTATTGAATCGCATTTATTGGTTACAAATCAAAAGTATTACTTACAAATCAAAACTTAACAATTATTTTACATAACAAAAATGCATCAACTATTATAAAATTTGAATCAAGTAACACAAATAAGACTTTATTATTAATGAAAATAACAACAACAATCTGAAATAATATTAATAACAATCACTTAACTATTTTAATAAAACTAGTTTATAACATTAATAAAATTTCTACAATTCGTAATAATTTAGTATAATCAAAAATAAGTAATTTTCTTCTTTACTATACGCTTGTTATTTATTTGTATGCATAATAAAATGCATGTTATGGACAGAAATATGTATAATAACAAGAAATGAAATGTAGATATAACAGCGATGAAAGTGACCAAAAAAGTTAATAATTAATTAATTAATAATGAATGAATCAGCCCACGTGTTTACAAGTTTACAGTGAGATTTTTCACTTAATTCTTTTACCTACGGACTTGCGTGCGAGATATTTTAAATCAAACATGTCGGGAATTCAAAAAAACAATCTTGAAATGAAAATATCTCAGTAATGTGACACTTTAAACAAAAATCAACAAGTATATTATATAGTATATTTTATTACGTGCCGAAATATAGTTGTAAAATATCCCATTCAAACTATGCCAATAATTTTACATCTCCTTTCTTTGGTGAATGAAAAAATCTCAAACACAAGGTTGCTAATCTAAATCGCGATTGTTTTCAGCTAATTGTTAGTTTTTATGGAGTTACGCGTTGCTGCTTTACTGTTCAGCCATTGCATAAACAAGCTGTTAGAAAGGGATATAAACCCTTATTTTTTTTTATCAAAGTCGCGGCGCACAATAAAACTGAAACCATTCGATTAAACATACAAATAAATATACGTAGTGATTTTATGTTTAAGCACCACGTTACCGAGATATTTTACACCAAAGATGTCGGACTTTCATAAAATCATTCTTGGAATGAAATTATCTCAGTAATGTGACACTTTAAACAAAAATCACCAAGTATATTTTTAGGTTTATATTTACGTGTAGAATCGAACAGTTTAGGTTTAATCCTGTGCCGAAATATAATTGTAAAACATAAGAGTCCCGTTCACACTATGCCAATAATTTTACATCCCCATTCTTTGGCGAATAAAAAAATCTCAAACACAAGGTTGCTAAGCTACAGTTTTTTTTCAGTTAATTATTTTTGGCTCTGGAGTTGCGCGCGAGATGGTCGCTCACCGCCTGCACGTCCTCCTGCAGCAGCGCGACCATGGCGCGCTTGCGCGTGCAGTCGCCGCGCAGGGTGGCCGCTGCGGTACTGTTCAGCCATTGCATGAATGTGGTTTCGCGCTCTTCTCCTCTGGAAGAAGATGTATTCTTATTATTATAAAACACTTTTGAAGCCAGTAGAGATTGGATCCATATTGGACTGGTTGGCAGGGTTATAAGAATTCAGCTTTATTTCTAAATTTTCAAATGTATATGTCACTTATTGTAGTAATGAGAGCCGACGCCGGTATTGTTGCTAGACACAACTCAAATGGAGCGATATCGCGGGTAGCGACGATTTCGTATACTTTTCATTTTATGTCGCACGGAAATTATCAGTATTTCTCTACTATACTATGCATGTATTATACATATAAACCTTCCTCTTGACTTACTCTATCCATTAAAAGAAACCGCATCAAAATCCGATGCGTAGTTTTAAAGATCTAAACATACATAGGGATATAGGGACAGATAAAGCGACTTTGTTTTATACTATGTAGTGATGTAGTGATTATGTTGCTATAACGGTTTTTTAGTAAACTCTGCCTATCCGGGATATAGGGTGTAATGCTATTAATGTAATGTTGCGTTTATCTATAACTGTTTATATACAAGAACCAACAATTATTGTTAAAAACGCCATCAATGCTTTATATACTGAATGTTGAGGAACCAATAAAGAAATAATAATAATAAAAGGGTAGAGGGTAAAATTTGGAGAGGTGCACATCTGTATATACAAAGCTAAAAACTATAACTAATAAATACCCCATTCAATACACCACCACCTCGACCAAATCGAAGTAACTACGAGGGGTGGCTGATAAGTAATCTACCTAACTATGAAAGAAAAGACTTTGATGGCTAGTTTATTTTTTATTTTTCTATATAGTCTCCTGCAAGTGAAATACACTTATGACATTTGCAAATAAGTGGCATCATGCCGTTATAACAGTAATTTTTATTTTGCTCGTCAAAATGGTCAGTCACAGCCTCTTTCATTTCTTCGTCCGTCAAAAATCTGCGACCCCTCAATTTTTTCTTTAAATCTTTAAATAAGAAATAGTCACAGGGAGCCAGATCTGGACTATAAGGTGGATGGTTAATTTCTGTGAAGCCGTTTTTGCTCAGGGCTGACCTCGCCGTTAAGGCTGTGTGGACAGGAGCATTGTCTTGTAAAATCAGAACACCTTTGCTGAGTTTGCCTCTCCGCTTTTCTTTGATTTGTTCACGAAGCTGGTCAAGCAAGTTTGCATAATATTCAGCATTCATTGTTGTATTTTTAGGCAAATAATCTATCATCAAAATCCATTCGACATCCCAAAATACGGTGGCCATTAGTTTTCCAGCCGACGGCCGAACCTTGAACTTCCTTGGCGGCTTTTCTCCTTTAAATTTCCATTGCATTGACTCTTGTTTGCTTTCCGGATCCCACTGGCGAATCCAAGTTTCATCACAGGTCACAATTCGAGAGATAGTCTCTTCTTCTTTACCTTTGACCAGGTCTAGAAATGCCTGACAACATTCTACTCGCCTTTGTTTGTCAAAGGCGGTCAACATTCTAGGGACCCAACGCGCGCTCACCTTGGACATGCCCAAATGTTCGTGAATAATTTCATGAACTCGTTCCTTGCTAATGCCCACATCTCTGTCTATCTCCCACTGCTTGATTCGCCGATCTGCAAGAATCAGGTTCTTCGCCTTTTCAACATTATCTGCGGTAACAGCAGAAATTGGCCTTCCACTACGTGTGTCGTCTTCCAGGCTCTCACGGACATGTTTAAATTGCTTCGACCAAAACTTTATGACGAATTCAGAAGGACTTGAATCACCAAACACCTTTAACATGCGCTCTCTGATCTGCGTAGGCGTATTTCCTTCTTTACTTAGGAATTTAATCACTGCTCGATGCTCAAATTTCATCATTTTGCAATTTTCTTTCGATATGGTGAAATCAAAGCCGCGCCAAAAAACAAAAGCAAGCGAAAAAAAATAAGCGTCATAATTTTGAAAAAGGAATAAATATAGAATATGATTTTGCAATGGCCAGTTCGATTTTCAAAACTTTCTTTAACAAAGTAGATTTTATATCAGCCGCCCCTCGTATCTGTCTCTTCCACCTAATTCAAGTTTAACGGGGGGGACGGCGCGAACGCAGTCCCCACTACCAAAAATTACGCACCCGAGTTATCCACATTAGGGATAATCGCAGGGGTCAGCCCAACCGCAGTGCAATGGAGAGGCCTCGCCCTGGGGGAACCGCCTTCATGATCACGGTGTCCCCTGTGCCAGGTAAGTATGATTAGGCTTCGGATTTCTTCACGTCGGCCGCGAAGCGGCCGGCGGGGAGACGCTATCGAGGCGGAGCCTCACGAGCGTGGTCTCACATTACGCTGCCTGTGACGACAGGCAGGTCGTTGGGGCGCTTGTAGCTCGGTGTCATATCCGGGTGCACAGGAGAGTTTCACGCTGTGGCGAGATCGAGCCAGCCGGGTGATTCCCCGTGGGGGGAGGCCCAGCTAGCGACCTCAAGCTCACGGCGGCTCGCTCGTCCTGGGGTCAGTCCTTGAGTCTGGCCCACGATCCTGACTACTCGACGTGGAGTAGTGGATGTGGGCAGGCAGTGTATTGGCCGCGTCAGCGCTGCATTGCAGCACCACCCTGAGCAGCCATCTGTGGGGGTCTGAGGTCCTCCAGAGCGGCCGGCTGGCCGGTCATGGAGGAAAGAACCTTCAGGCCCCTCTCTATTATGCTGGTGGCATCGTCGCCGATGCGGATTGCCACCAGGACTTCCGTGAGGATCCTAACCGCCTCTGTTAGGACCCTGTCCCTTTCTGGGACGGCTGCTCGTTGGCTCTTTTGTCTTGGAGCCCGCTGGTGTTTCGGCATCTCCCCCTGAGGAATAACCTGAGGGGCGCCGACCACTTCCAGTGGGCCCGTGGGTGGCTTGCGTCGCGGCTGGTCCGGTTTTCCCGCGTCATTTTGAGGAGCGGCTTGCTTTCTCCGTCTCCTCGGCCTCCTCTTCAGCTTCGTCTTGCCGGCTGGGTCGTTGGCGGCCGCCATGAGAGTGGTCGCCGCGTTCGACTCTCCCTGCGGTGCCGCCTCCTTCCTTTTCGGCTCGACGGGCTTCGTGAGGGGCGCTGTGCCCGCTCTCTTGTTCCGCACTTCGCGGCGAAGCACGGAGCAATCGAGACTGTTGGCGGGGTGGGGTCCGCCACAGTTTGCGCACGTTGCGGGTTCAGTGCGCGGCCTCTTGCAGTCTTTTGCGACGTGCTGCTCGCCGCATTTGACGCAGGCCAGCTTCCGGTGACAGTGAGAGGAACTGTGCCGGAACAGCTGGCAACGGTGGCACTGGGCCGTCGTCCTCTTGCCACGCCAACCCTCGATCTTCACGCCGGGCATACAGAGCAGCTCTGTGATGTTGTATAGTCCCGGGGTGAGGGCTGGCGTTCGGGTCAGCTGGGCGAAGAATACGCAGCCTGGGCGTCCACGGCGCGCGTTGATCGGCCGGACGTAGTCGACTGGATAGCCCAGACTAGCCATTTCTTCGGCAATTGCTTCCGGGTCGGCATCGGCGGGCAAGCCTCGGATGGCAACCTTCAGCGGTTTCATGTTCGGCATGGCGTACGCGAACCAGGATATTCCGGCTCCGGACTTCTCCAGCTCTACGAAGTAGCGCTGGTAAGCACGAAATTCCTGTTCCGTTTTTGCCAGGAATCGGAAGCCTTTCCCGTATGGGCGCACGTTAGGTGCGTGGCCCAGGGCTTCTTTGAGCATCCTCATGTGGGAACTCCAGTCTGGGAGATGGTCCACCACAATGGGAGGGAGCTTCTTTCCTCTGCATAGGTTAGTGGCGGGAGGCACTACTATCTTCGGCAGAGGAGGCTTGCTTTGGGACGACGGCGGGGTTTTCATTACCGCAGCGGCGTAGGAAACGCTCGGCTGCGGGGGTGACGTCTCCATGTCGTCTAGCGATGGCATGGAGAGAGGCGGCGTCTTTCTTGGCAGCGGGACAGGGCGTGGGCGTGCCCCCTGCGAGGGCGTCGGCGTCCCCGATGACGAGGAGGTGGCGGGGTGTAGCCGCTTCCCAGCGCGCGTGTCGCTCTGCACACTGGCACACAAGGCAGCTGCACTCTCCCTGAGAGCGTCCAGGGCTGCGTGCCTTGCGGCGGCGCGCTGGGCAGCGGCGGCGTCCGGCTGGGGCTGTTGGGGCAGCGGTGGCAAGGGCGGCAGTGGCGGCATAGAACGGGCGGCCGCGAAGGCCGCAGCGGCGGACTTGCCGGCGTCACTGTCGGGCGTCGTGGTGGTTTGCGGTGGGCGCGACCAAGGGCGCAGCGCGAGAATGCGCTGGAGCGTGGAGCGCGGGCTCGCAGGCTGGTACACCTTGTTGGTGGGCCGCTTGCGGCTAGACTTCGCGGGAGTCACGGGCATTACTATGCCGGCATAGGTGGGCGTCGAAAAGTTCGGTAACGAGAGAGCCTGGTCCGCGCGGTGCGTAGCCTGCCCCCGGGACGGGCAACAACTACCGTTACCCCCCGGTGATTCCCGCTGGTGGGAGGCCGGGGTTGATGGCACGAGCAGAAGTCACCCGCGACGACCGAGGGTAGGCAGAATCGAGAAAAGTGTGGGTACTTAGGGATCACCCAAAGTACCCCACAAAACAAGAGAACCCGAGCGCGAGTAAATGTGGGTAGTTTGTGCTACCCACGAGGCGACTAGGCGGCGAATCCTCAGTATGATTAGGTTGAAGCGCGCCGAGACTATACATCCGCGAGAAAAAATCTCACCACCGCGATGTAAAATTTCGCGTCGCCCGTACAGCGTCATCTATACGTAGCACTTTGGTACTAACAGTGACGTCACTTCTATAGTATAGTGTGGTAAGATAAGCAGTGAACGAATGTTATCTATCTATCAAATGTTTACTGGTAAAATAATTAATGTGATGAGAATAGCACAGGACCGAGACGATTTATACTGCACAGACGACAAAAAATAAATAACAAAGAGAAAACACAAAAAATAAAAGTTTATACCAAGCAGATGGATGGCTTTGAGTTGAAAATAAATATTTATTTATTTATCGTATGCCATTATTTGCTGCGAGGTGCAGAATAATGATGATTTATTTATTTATCGTATGACATTATTTGCTGCGAGGTCCAGAGGACAGTGCAGAATACTGATGATTTATTTATCGTATGACATTATTTGCTGCGAGGTGCAGAGGACAGTGCAGAATACTGATGATTTATTTATTTATCGTATGACATTATTTGCTGCGAGGTCCAGAGGACAGTGCAGAATACTGATGATTTATTTATCGTATGACATTATTTGCTGCGAGGTGCAGAGGACAGTGCAGAATACTGATGATTTATTTATTTATCGTATGACATTATTTGCTGCGAGGTCCAGAGGACAGTGCAGAATACTGATGATTTATTTATCGTATGACATTATTTGCTGCGAGGTCCAGAGGACAGTGCAGAATACTGATGATTTATTTATTTATCGTATGACATTATTTGCTGCGAGGTCTAAAGGACAGTGCAGCAGCCGGTTTTGTTGCACGCTTAGCACCACCCGGGGTCACGTGTAGGGTTTTTAAGGTAGAGGAAGATGATTTCTTATTATTATAAAACACTTTTGTAGCCAGAAAAGATAGGATCCATATTGGACTGGCTGGCACGGATATAAGAATTCAGCTTTATTTCATAATATTTCAAATTTACATGTCACTTATTGTATGATTTAATTACATTTATTATTAATTCTTATTTAATTTATATAAAACGGAATGTAATAAGAGCCGACGCCGGTACTGTTGCTAGTCATAACTCAAATGGAGCGATATCGCGGGTAGCGACGATTCCGAATACTTTTCATTTTATGTCGGACTAGCGACCCGCCCCGGCTTCGCACGGAAATTATCAGTTTTTCTCTACTATATCATGCATGTATTATACATATAAACCTTCCTCTTGAGTCACTCTATCCATTAAAAGAAACCGCATCAAAATCCGATGCGTAGTTTTAAAGATCTAAACATACATAGGGATATAGGGACAGAGAAAGCGACTTTGTTTTATACTATGTAGTGATGTAGTGATGATGTTGCTATAACGGTTTTTTAGTAAACTCTGCCTATCCGGGATAAAGGGTGTAATGCTATTAATGTAAAGTTACGTTTATCTATAACTGTTTTGTTTAGTATACAAGAACTAACTATTATTGTTAAAAACGCCATCAATGCTTTATATACTGAATGATGAGGAACCAATAAAGAAATAATAATAATAAAAGGGTAAGAGACGTGACGTATGATGTAGACCGGTATAATTTGGAGAGGTGCACATCTGGATATACAAAGCTAAAAAGTCCCCCCTTCAATACACCACCTCGACCAAATCGAAGTAAATCTATCTGTCTCTTACACCTAATTAAAGTTTAACGGGGGGGACGGCGCGAACGCAGTCCCCACTACCAAAAATTACGCACCCGAGTTATCCACATTAGGGATAATCGCAGGGGTCAGCCCAACCGCAGTGCAATGGAGAGGCCTCGCCCTGGGGGAACCGCCTTCATGATCACGGTGTCCCCTGTGCCAGGTAAGTATGATTTGGTTGAAGCGCGCCGAGACTATACATCCGCGAGAAAAAATCTCACCACCGCGATGTAAAATTTCGCGTCGCCCGTACAGCGTCATCTATACGTAGCACTTTGGTACTATCAGTGACGTCACTTCTATAGTAGTGTGGTAAGATAAGCAGTGAACGAACGTTATCTATCAAAATGTTCACTGGTAAAATAATTAATGTGATGAAAATAGCACAGGACCGAGGCGATTTATACTGCACAGACGACAAAAATTAAATAACAAAGAGAAAACACAAAAAATAAATGTTTATACCAAGCAGATGGATGGCTTTGAGTTGAAAATAAATATTTATTTATTTATCGTATGCCATTATTTTCTGCGAGGTCCAGAGGACAGTGCAGAATACTGATGATTTATTTATTTATCGTATGACATTATTTGCTGCGAGGTGCAGAGGACAGTGCAGAATACTGATGATTTATTTATTTATCGTATGACATTATTTGCTGCGAGGTGCAGAGGACAGTGCAGAATACTGATGATTTATTTATTTATCGTATGACATTATTTGCTGCGAGGTGCAGAGGACAGTGCAGAATAATGATGATTTATTTATTTATCGTATGACATTATTTGCTGCGAGGTCCAGAGGACAATGCAGCAGCCGGTTTTGTTGCACTCTTAGCACCACCTGGGGTCACGTGTAGGGTTTTTAAGGTAGAGGAAGATGATTTCTTATTATTATAAAACACTTTTGTAGCCAGTAAAGATAGGATCCATATTGGACTGGCTGGCACGGATATAAGAATTCAGCTTTATTTCATAATATTTCAAATTTACATGTCACTTATTGTATGATTTAATTACATTTATTATTAATTCTTATTTAATTTATATAAAACGGAATGTAATAAGAGCCGACGCCGGTACTGTTGCTAGTCATAACTCAAATGGAGCGATATCGCGGGTAGCGACGATTCCGAATACTTTTCATTTTATGTCGGACTAGCGACCCGCCCCGGCTTCGCACGGAAATTATCAGTTTTTCTCTACTATATCATGCATGTATTATACATATAAACCTTCCTCTTGAGTCACTCTATCCATTAAAAGAAACCGCATCAAAATCCGATGCGTAGTTTTAAAGATCTAAACATACATAGGGATATAGGGACAGAGAAAGCGACTTTGTTTTATACTATGTAGTGATGTAGTGATGATGTTGCTATAACGGTTTTTTAGTAAACTCTGCCTATCCGGGATAAAGGGTGTAATGCTATTAATGTAAAGTTACGTTTATCTATAACTGTTTTGTTTAGTATACAAGAACTAACTATTATTGTTAAAAACGCCATCAATGCTTTATATACTGAATGATGAGGAACCAATAAAGAAATAATAATAATAAAAGGGTAAGAGACGTGACGTATGATGTAGACCGGTATAATTTGGAGAGGTGCACATCTGGCTATACAAAGCTAAAAAGAAAAAGAAGGGGGGACCCTTCAATACACCACCTCGACCAAATCGAAGTAAATCTATCTGTCTCTTACACCTAAATAAAGTTTAACGGGGGGGACGGCGCGAACGCAGTCCCCACTACCAAAAATTACGCACCCGAGTTATCCACATTAGGGATAATCGCAGGGGTCAGCCCAACCGCAGTGCAATGGAGAGGCCTCGCCCTGGGGGAACCGCCTTCATGATCACGGTGTCCCCTGTGCCAGGTAAGTATGATTTGGTTGAAGCGCGCCGAGACTATACATCCGCGAGAAAAAATCTCACCACCGCGATGTAAAATTTCGCGTCGCCCGTACAGCGTCATCTATACGTAGCACTTTGGTACTAACAGTGACATCACTTCTATAGTATAGTGTGGTAAGATAAGCAGTGAACGAATGTTATCTATCTATCAAATGTTTACTGGTAAAATAACTAATGTGATGAAAATAGCACAGGACCGAGACGATTTATACTGCACAGACGACAAAAGATAAATAACAAAGAGAAAACATTAAAAATAAAAGTTTATACCAAGCAGATAGATGGATTTGAGTTAAAAAATAATTATTAATTTTTTTATCGGGTCTCAATACGCGAGGTCCAGAGTGCAGAATAATGATGATTTATTTATTTATCGTATGGCGTTTATTTGCTGCGAGGTGCAGAGGACAGTGCAGAATAATGATGATTTATTTATTTATCGTATGGCGTTTATTTGCTGCGAGGTGCAGAGGACAGTGCAGAATAATGATGATTTATTTATTTATCGTATGGCGTTTATTTGCTGCGAGGTGCAGAGGACAGTGCAGAATAATGATGATTTATTTATTTATCGTATGGCGTTTATTTGCTGCGAGGTGCAGAGGACAGTGCAGAATAATGATGATTTATTTATTTATCGTATGACATTATTTGCTGCGAGGTGCAGAGGACAGTGCAGAATACTGATGATTTATTTATTTATCGTATGACATTATTTGCTGCGAGGTGCAGAGGACAGTGCAGAATACTGATGATTTATTTATTTATCGTATGACATTATTTGCTGCGAGGTGCAGAGGACAGTGCAGAATACTGATGATTTATTTATTTATCGTATGACATTATTTGCTGCGAGGTCTAAAGGACAGTGCAGCAGCCGGTTTTGTTGCACGCTTAGCACCACCCGGGGTCACGTGTAGGGTTTTTAAGGTAGAGGAAGATGATTTCTTATTATTATAAAACACTTTTGTAGCCAGTAAAGATAGGATCCATATTGGACTGGCTGGCACGGATATAAGAATTCAGCTTTATTTCATAATATTTCAAATTTACATGTCACTTATTGTATGATTTAATTACATTTATTATTAATTCTTATTTAATTTATATAAAACGGAATGTAATAAGAGCCGACGCCGGTACTGTTGCTAGTCATAACTCAAATGGAGCGATATCGCGGGTAGCGGCGATTCCGAATACTTTTCATTTTATGTCGGACTAGCGACCCGCCCCGGCTTCGCACGGAAATTATCAGTTTTTCTCTACTATATCATGCATGTATTATACATATAAACCTTCCTCTTGAGTCACTCTATCCATTAAAAGAAACCGCATCAAAATCCGATGCGTAGTTTTAAAGATCTAAGCATACATAGGGATATAGGGACAGAGAAAGCGACTTTGTTTTATACTATGTAGTGATGTAGTGATGATGTTGCTATAACGGTTTTTTAGTAAACTCTGCCTATCCGGGATAAAGGGTGTAATGCTATTAATGTAAAGTTACGTTTATCTATAACTGTTTTGTTTAGTATACAAGAACTAACTATTATTGTTAAAAACGCCATCAATGCTTTATATACTGAATGATGAGGAACCAATAAAGAAATAATAATAATAAAAGGGTAAGAGACGTGACGTATGATGTAGACCGGTATAATTTGGAGAGGTGCACATCTGGATATACAAAGCTAAAAAGTCCCCCCTTCAATACACCACCTCGACCAAATCGAAGTAAATCTATCTGTCTCTTACACCTAATTAAAGTTTAACGGGGGGGACGGCGCGAACGCAGTCCCCACTACCAAAAATTACGCACCCGAGTTATCCACATTAGGGATAATCGCAGGGGTCAGCCCAACCGCAGTGCAATGGAGAGGCCTCGCCCTGGGGGAACCGCCTTCATGATCACGGTGTCCCCTGTGCCAGGTAAGTATGATTTGGTTGAAGCGCGCCGAGACTATACATCCGCGAGAAAAAATCTCACCACCGCGATGTAAAATTTCGCGTCGCCCGTACAGCGTCATCTATACGTAGCACTTTGGTACTATCAGTGACGTCACTTCTATAGTAGTGTGGTAAGATAAGCAGTGAACGAACGTTATCTATCAAAATGTTCACTGGTAAAATAATTAATGTGATGAAAATAGCACAGGACCGAGGCGATTTATACTGCACAGACGACAAAAATTAAATAACAAAGAGAAAACACAAAAAATAAATGTTTATACCAAGCAGATGGATGGCTTTGAGTTGAAAATAAATATTTATTTATATATCGTATGCCATTATTTTCTGCGAGGTCCAGAGGACAGTGCAGAATACTGATGATTTATTTATTTATCGTATGACATTATTTGCTGCGAGGTGCAGAGGACAGTGCAGAATACTGATGATTTATTTATTTATCGTATGACATTATTTGCTGCGAGGTGCAGAGGACAGTGCAGAATACTGATGATTTATTTATTTATCGTATGACATTATTTGCTGCGAGGTGCAGAGTGCAGAATAATGATGATTTATTTATTTATCGTATGACATTATTTGCTGCGAGGTGCAGAGGACAGTGCAGAATACTGATGATTTATTTATTTATCGTATGACATTATTTGCTGCGAGGTGCAGAGGACAGTGCAGAATACTGATGATTTATTTATTTATCGTATGACATTATTTGCTGCGAGGTGCAGAGGACAGTGCAGAATACTGATGATTTATTTATTTATCGTATGACATTATTTGCTGCGAGGTGCAGAGGACAGTGCAGAATACTGATGATTTATTTATTTATCGTATGACATTATTTGCTGCGAGGTGCAGAGGACAGTGCAGAATACTGATGATTTATTTATTTATCGTATGGCATTATTTGCTGCGAGGTGCAGATGACAGTGCAGAATAATGATGATTTATTTATTTATCGTATGACATTATTTGCTGCGAGGTGCAGAGGACAGTGCAGAATAATGATGATTTATTTATTTATCGTATGGCATTATTTGCTGCGAGGTGCAGATGACAGTGCAGAATACTGATGATTTATTTATTTATCGTGTGACATTATTTGCTGCGAGGTGCAGAGGACAGTGCAGAATAATGATGATTTATTTATTTATCGTATGACATTATTTGCTGCGAGGTGCAGATGACAGTGCAGAATACTGATGATTTATTTATTTATCGTGTGACATTATTTGCTGCGAGGTCTAAAGGACAGTGCAGCAGCCGGTTTTGTTGCACTCTTAGCACCACCCGGGGTCACGTGTAGGGTTTTTAAGGTAGAGGAAGATGATTTCTTATTATTATAAAACACTTTTGTAGCCAGTAAAGATAGGATACATATTGGACTGGCTGGCACGGATATAAGAATTCAGCTTTATTTCATAATATTTCAAATTTACATGTCACTTATTGTATGATTTAATTACATTTATTATTAATTCTTATTTAATTTATATAAAACGGAATGTAATAAGAGCCGACGCCGGTACTGTTGCTAGTCATAACTCAAATGGAGCGATATCGCGGGTAGCGACGATTCCGAATACTTTTCATTTTATGTCGGACTAGCGACCCGCCCCGGCTTCGCACGGAAATTATCAGTTTTTCTCTACTATATCATGCATGTATTATACATATAAACCTTCCTCTTGAGTCACTCTATCCATTAAAAGAAACTACATCAAAATCCGATGCGTAGTTTTAAAGATCTAAGCATACATAGGGATATAGGGACAGAGAAAGCGACTTTGTTTTATACTATGTAGTGATGTAGTGATGATGTTGCTATAACGGTTTTTTAGTAAACTCTGCCTATCCGGGATAAAGGGTGTAATGCTATTAATGTAAAGTTACGTTTATCTATAACTGTTTTGTTTAGAATACAAGAACTAACTATTATTGTTAAAAACGCCATTAATGCTTTATATACTGAATGTTGAGGAACCAATAAAGAAATAATAATAATAAAAGTGTAGAGACGTGACGTATGATGTAGACCGGTATAATTTGGAGAGGTGCACATCTGGATATACAAAGCTAAAAAGTCCCCCCTTCAATACACAACCTCGACCAAATCGATGTAAATCTATCTGTCTCTTTCACCTAATTCAAGTTTAACGGGGGGGGGGACGGCGCGAACGCAGTCCCCACTACCAAAAATTACGCACCCGAGTTATCCACATTAGGGATAATCGCAGGGGTCAGCCCAACCGCAGTGCAATGGAGAGGCCTCGCCCTGGGGGAACCGCCTTCATGATTACGGTGTCCCCTGTGCCAGGTAAGTATGATTTGGTTGAAGCGCGCCGAGACTATACATCCGCGAGAAAAAATCTCACCACCGCGATGTAAAATTTCGCGTCGCCCGTACAGCGTCATCTATACGTAGCACTTTGGTACTAACAGTGACGTCACTTCTATAGTAGTGTGGTAAGATAAGCAGTGAACGAATGTTATCTATCTATCAAATGTTTACTGGTAAAATAACTAATGTGATGAGAATAGCACAGGACCGAGACGATTTATACTGCACAGACGACAAAAAATAAATAACAAAGAGAAAACACAAAAAATAAAAGTTTATACCAAGCAGATGGATGGCTTTGAGTTGAAAATAAATATTTATTTATTTATCGTATGGAATTATTTGCTGCGAGGTGCAGAGGACAGTACAGAATAATGATGATTTATTTATTTATCGTATGGAATTATTTGCTGCGAGGTGCAGAGAACAGTGCAGAATAATGATGATTTATTTATTTATCGTATGGAATTATTTGCTGCGAGGTGCAGAGGACAGTGCAGAATAATGATGATTTATTTATTTATCGTATGGAATTATTTGCTGCGAGGTGCAGAGAACAGTGCAGAATAATGATGATTTATTTATTTATCGTATGGAATTATTTGCTGCGAGGTGCAGAGAACAGTGCAGAATAATGATGATTTATTTATTTATCGTATGGAATTATTTGCTGCGAGGTGCAGAGGACAGTGCAGAATAATGATGATTTATTTATTTATCGTATGGAATTATTTGCTGCGAGGTCCAGAGTGCAGAATAATGATGATTTATTTATTTATCGTATGGAATTATTTGCTGCGAGGTGCAGAGGACAGTGCAGAATAATGATGATTTATTTATTTATCGTATGGAATTATTTGCTGCGAGGTGCAGAGAACAGTGCAGAATAATGATGATTTATTTATTTATCGTATGGAATTATTTGCTGCGAGGTGCAGAGGACAGTGCAGAATAATGATGATTTATTTATTTATCGTATGGGATTATTTGCTGCGAGGTGCAGAGAACAGTGCAGAATAATGATGATTTATTTATTTATCGTATGGGATTATTTGCTGCGAGGTGCAGAGAACAGTGCAGAATAATGATGATTTATTTATTTATCGTATGGAATTATTTGCTGCGAGGTGCAGAGGACAGTGCAGAATAATGATGATTTATTTATTTATCGTATGGAATTATTTGCTGCGAGGTGCAGAGGACAGTGCAGAATAATGATGATTTATTTATTTATCGTATGGGATTATTTGCTGCGAGGTCCAGAGAACAGTGCAGAATAATGATGATTTATTTATTTATCGTATGACATTATTTGCTGCGAGGTCCAGAGTGCAGAATAATGATGATTTATTTATTTATCGTATGGAATTATTTGCTGCGAGGTGCAGAGGACAGTGCAAAATAATGATAATTTATTTATTTATCGTATGACATTATTTGCTGCGAGGTCCAGAGTGCAGAATGATGATAATTTATTTATTTATCGTATGACATTATTTGCTGCGAGGTCCAGAGTGCAGAATGATGATGATTTATTTATCTATCGTATGACATTATTTGCTGCGAGGTGCAGAGGACAGTGCAGAATAATGATGATTTATTTATTTATCGTATGACATTATTTGCTGCGAGGTGCAGAGGACAGTGCAGCAGCCGGTTTTGTTGCACTCTTAGCACCACCCGGGGTTTTTAAGGTAGAGGAAGATGATTTCTTATTATTATAAAACACTTTTGTAGCCAGTAAAGATAGGATCCATATTGGACTAGCTGGCACGGATATAAGAATTCAGCTTTATTTCATAATATTTCAAATTTACATGTCACTTATTGTATGATTTAATTACATTTATTATTAATTCTTATTTAATTTATATAAAACGGAATGTAATAAGAGCCGACGCCGGTACTGTTGCTAGTCATAACTCAAATGGAGCGATATCGCGGGTAGCGACGATTCCGAATACTTTTAATTTTACGTCGGACTAGCGACCCGCCCCGGCTTTGCACGGAAATTATCAGTTTTTCTCTACTATATCATGCATGTATTATACATATAAACCTTCCTCTTGAGTCACTCTATCCATTAAAAGAAACCACATCAAAATCCGATGCGTAGTTTTAAAGATCTAAGCATACATAGGGATATAGGGACAGAGAAAGCGACTTTGTTTTATACTATGTAGTGATGTAGTGATGATGTTGCTATAACGGTTTTTTAGTAAACTCTGCCTATCCGGGATAAAGGGTGTAATGCTATTAATGTAAAGTTGCGTTTATCCATAACGGTTTTGTTTAGTATACAAGAACTAACTATTATTGTTAAAAACGCCATCAATGCTTTATATACTGAATGTTGAGGAACCAATAAAGAAATAATAATAATAAAAGGGTAGAGGGTAAAATTTGGAGAGGTGCACATCTTTATATACAAAGCTAAAAACTATAACTAATAAATCCCCCATTCAATACACCACCACCTCGACCAAATCGAAGTAGGTAACTATCTGTCTCTTTCACCTAATTCAAGTTTAACGGGGGGGACGGCGCGAACGCAGTCCCCACTACCAAAAATTACGCACCCGAGTTATCCACATTAGGGATAATCGCAGGGGTCAGCCCAACCGCAGTGCAATGGAGAGGCCTCGCCCTGGGGGAACCGCCTTCATGATCACGGTGTCCCCTGTGCCAGGTAAGTATGATTTGATTGAAGCGCGCCGAGACTATACATCCGCGAGAAAAAATCTCACCACCGCGATGTAAAATTTCGCGTCACCCGTACAGCGTCATATATACGTAGCTCTTTGGTACTAACAGTGACAACACTTCTATAGTATAGTGTGGTAAGATAAGCAATGAACGAATGTTATCTATCTATCAAATGTTTACTGCTAAAATAATTAATGTGATGAAAATAGCACAGGACCGAGACGATTTATACTGCACAGACGTCAAAGAGAAAATACAAAAAATAAAAGTTTATACCAAGCAGGTGGATGGATCTGAGTTGAAAATAAATATTTATTTATTTATCGAATGACATTATTTGCTGCGAGGTCCAGAGGACAGTGCAGAATAATGATGATTTATTTATTTATCGTATGACATTATTTGCTGCGAGGTCCAGAGTGCAGAATAATGATGATTTATTTATTTATCGTATGGAATTATTTGCTGCGAGGTGCAGAGGACAGTGCAGAATAATGATTTATTTATTTATCGTATGGAATTATTTGCTGCGAGGTGCAGAGGACAGTGCAGAATAATGATTTATTTATTTATCGTATGGAATTATTTGCTGCGAGGTGCAGTGAACAGTGCAGAATAATGATGATTTATTTATTTATCGTATGGCGTTTATTTGCTGCGAGGTGATTTGCTGAGAGCCCGATGGTGTAGTGTATAGGGCCGCTGCCTCCTGAGCGGGAGGTCGGGGTTCGAATCCTACCACGTACCAATGTGTTTTTCGGTTTTCGATTTTCATATGTACGTTTATTCGGCGCTTTTTCCGTGCTTCGGAAGGCACGTTAAGCCGTTGGTCCTGGTTAATATCGTTTAATACCGTAGATATTAGTCGTTAAGCCCTATCAGAGGCCAGTTCTAAGCATTGGCGGCTTGAAAACTCTGACCTAATCTAGGATTGGGTCTGGTTTCCCTTCTGGGTTGCGGAGGTCAGATGGCAGTCGCTCTGTGTTAAAACCAGTACCCTCGTTCAATCCCCTAGATTAGGTAGCCGACCATGTGAGATACGGGATAAGGCTAGGGAGATGATGTTTATTTGCTGCGACGTACAGAGTGCAGAATAATGATGATTTATGTATTTATCGTATGGCGTTTATTTGCTGGGAGGTGCAGGACAGTGCAGCAGCCGGTTTTGTTGCACCTTTAGCACCGCCCGGGGTCACGTGTTGGGTTTTTAAGGTAGTTCCTACGGACGTGGAGCAACATCGACCTGTAACGACCACTATTAGTAATAGTGACAGGGACCGACGGCTTAACGTACCCTCCGAAGCAAGGAATCCGTTTTCTTTACAAACAATCAGGTGGAATGTTTTAACAGAACTGGGGAAAATCTAACAAAGTGATAAATTGATCAATATCCACTTTGTGGCCTCCTCCTGGCAATCGAACCCAGGACATCTGGATCGGGAGCCCATGCCTGATACCATAAGACCACAGACGCAGTTGATGATGATGAGATAAGCATGGGTAATACCGGGTGTAACGGACAGCATCCCGCAAACTGTTAGAGGTTGCTCAGTCAATGAAACTGAACAACTTTCACCGGGATATTCTTTCAGTAGATAAAAAAATAAAATACTTTCTGATACAAAATGACCATTGACCACCTCAATCAGACAATTAATATGGAAACCCAAATATATTTTTTTCATTTCCCGAAAATAAATTCTACTGAATAGCTGTTTAGTTTCGTTGACCAACCAACCCCTATCAGTTGGCGGGACGCTGTCCCTTACACCCTGTATAATAGATGACTTACTGTTGGTCCATCTTAGCGAACTGTTGGTCCAAAAGCTGCGTGACGCTACTCAATATGCCCACTGCAGTGTCTCTGTACGATCGACGCCGTTCTTCCTTGATCGCTGTCAATTGCCTCTGAGCCTCTACGAATAAGCCGATGAAACTGTGGGAAACGAAACGGTAACTTCGCAAAATGTCTCTTAAGTTCTTTAAGTCTTTTTAGTAGGACGATTTTTGATAGATTTACTATCAAAAAAGAGGCATTTTGCGAAAAGGGACACTATGCGATAGTAGAAATAAGCTGATGAAACTGTGGAAAAGGAAACGGTAACTTCGCAAAATGTCTCTTTTGTTCTTTAAGTCTTTTTAGTAGGACGATTTTTGATAGATTTACTATAAAAAAGAGGCATTTTGCGAAAAGGGACACTATGCGAAAGGGTCATTTTGCGAAAAGAAGCATTATGCGAAGGAGACATTTTGCAAACACTACTGGTGCCGATTCTGTTGAAGACAGAACTTATTTTAGTTTCGTTCTGTCACTTTCTATAAATAAATTAGAGACAGCTGATTACAATAGACATGTTGACTGGGTGGCTAAAAAGATCGATATGTTTATACTTAAAAATGATGGCTAAAAATAATGTGGAGCTCATACATCATTAAAAAAAAATGCACATTTATATTTAATAATAGAGTTAAAATGATTTGAGTAGTCAATATTTACCGGCAAGCAGGGTTGGAAAAAAAGAAAAGTTTTCAAGATTTGGATTTATTTATTCCGATGTACGAAACAAACTTGGTAACGAGAAAGCTGCAAACCTTGTCACAGTTTTTAAATACCTAAATTTGTCTAATCTAATCTGGTTATTAACGAACAAATATGATTGTACGTGGTCGTTTTATAATAGCAATAGTTATGGCTTGATTAAGGATTTTGAGTATTAAAAATTGTACATGTTTAAATGTCAAGTTGAAAAGCCACTTTAATTATTATATAAAATTGTTTAAAGTTGGTTAAATAAAGGAAATAAGGAAAAAATCACTAGTATTAATTTATTTTTGCAATTATAATGTTGTTTTAACCCCTGTTATTTATAACGTTTTAAATTTCAAACACCTCATAAAAAACGATGTTTTATTTTAAACTGTTTTAAACACTGTTAAGAACACATGTTTTAAACAACTTGTTTTAAACATGCCAACCCTGCCGCTGAGAGACTTCATAACCCACTATTTCCATACAAAAAAGTGTTTATGACATTTCATAAAAAGTTGCAGATTTGCCTAGTAGGAATATAGCGCATTCTGTCACATATATATTGTTTTAATTGTTGACACCATATAACACGCCCTCTTATTTAGGCGATAAACGTCACTTTGACAGGATTATAATCAGCTGTTGTGTTGCTGTATCTATTTTTAAATAGTTTTTTTTTTAAATTATAGAAAGTGACAGGAGCAAACTGAAATAAATTAAGTCGTGTCTGAAACAGAATCGCCACCATTATTAAAAGAATAAGACAAAAATATACGGTTGGTTGTCTTAACAAAATTAGGAGGATGGTTCTCTTATTACTTATATATTACTTACTCTTTAGTGGTATTTTGATGAATTTCTACCAAGGTTGTATTCAGCTTTTCCATCAAATTTTGCAGAGCATCTCCTGAGGCGTCGAAATTGTCTACTGAAATTATAATTTACACATCAAAATTGCATTAAATTTCCAAGTAATTTGCACATATGATTTATACAACGAGTAACAGAAAGGGTAGATATGTCGTAGGATGATTTGATAATTCGAATCTTCGCGAAAATCCTAGGGATTTTGCGAAAACACGGATAAACCAATCACGGTGAAACCATCATCAAATCTTACTGAAAAAGTCAACTTTTTTTCGAAAAAACTCGTCGTTCTAGTAACATTTGATATATCCTTAACTGAAATAAGAACGCTGGTCGGTCGGTTAGCGCGCAAAAACAAGATCTCCGATTGGTTGACGCTTTTAAATGTCAATCATAAACGCATGTTATTTAACCAATCATAACAAAATTAAGTCAGTAAGTAAAAATCTAGCCAATCAGAGTTAAGGATATCAAATGTTACTAGAACAACGAGATATTTCGCAAAAATCCTGACTATTTCCAATAAGATTTGACAATGTTTTCATCACTGTGTAATTATCCGCGTTTTCGCAAAATTCCTAGGATTTTTGCGAAGATTCGAATTATCAAATCATCCGAAAGAACATAAACCAGCCCTTGAAACTAAACAACTTTCCCATAGCAACATAGGTCGAAAAACGAAGAAAAATGCTTTCCATACAAAATGCATCAGCAGATGCGCGTGTAGTATGGAACGTCAATTTCTTTTTCGTATTTCGACCTGTGTACCTTTAGGAACGTTGTTCTGTTTCATGGGCTGGTTCATAGCCTTTCGGGTGCATATACCATAGCCTTTCGGGTGCATATACCATACCCTTTCTGTTTCATGTTACAATCTTAAGCAATCTTACCTTTAGAAGTACTCGAAATATTCTTTAACCAATCTTCTACATTTGAGCTCTGTTTGCTTTCAGAAATATCAATAGTTTCAACAAACTCTTCATCAAGTTTTCTTCTCTTTACTTCTACTGCTTTAGGAACATGGCCTTTCCTCTTAGGTGCAGTTTTGGGAATCGAATCTTCAGATGTGCTTCTAGAAATGGGACTGGATTCGTGAGTAGGCCGTATAAAATATTTCTTAGCTAAAGAATCCAGTTTAGATGCCATTTCAACGTCTTCTGTTTCTAAAGTCTCATCTTTACTTGTAGAAATATCTCTGCGCGCAAATGTTCGCTTTGGCCTGAAGTCATCTAGTTTTATCAAAGTTTCGTCTTTGTTTGATGAAATATCTCTACGCGTAAATTTTCGCTTTGGAAGGAAATCGTCGAAGTTAATTGGAGATATTTGAGATTTCCTATTTCTCAGAACTCTTGGGCTAGTTTCGACGGTTTCTTTTGTCTTTTCAGCCGATTCGAAACTAGATTCTACTGTCGTTTCCTTGGACATTATATTCTTTGCTGTTCTAGCAGTTCGCCTCAAAGTTTCGTCTTCATTTCGAGAAGATTTGAAACTAGATTCTGGTGTAGTTTTCTCTGAAGGCATCCATTTTTCAATATCTTTTGAAGACAGTCTTGTGATCGACACTGTCGGAGCCTTTTTGCTAGTTTGCGATGAGTTTTCGGATTCCGTTTCACGTCTAGACGGTAGCATATTTTCTATGGCATATCTGCGGCCTTGTAGGCCTTTTAGTTCTTTATCAGACTTCTGTTCCGGTTCTGAGTCACTATCGTCGTTGACTCTTTGCATAGCTTTGATTTTAAGTTTCCCGTCCTGGTTATTTCTTTGGCTTGCGCTCGATGCTTTGCTAGTATTTACTTTATTGCTTAATTCTATGTAATACTCTCTGATAACAGGATCCATATCTTGAAGTTCGCGAGGTGATAAGTTTTCTTCAAGTAGTTTTGGGCTAGGAGGGAGTTCGTTTATATCTCCGTGGCCTGTTATACCATCTGTAGCAATAGACCGTTCATTTTCACTATCGGCTGTAATGTTAAGTATTTCAACCTCTTTCCTTGTTACATCTTCTTGGTGTTCTTTAATTGTTCGACATTTTCCTATTTTAGACTGCGTTTTAATTTCAGAGTCTATGCAGATGATCTCATCATAGTTAATTTCGTCAATATGAGATCTGATGGACTTTTTAGACTTTTGTGAGTCAGTAATCTGTTGTTTTTCAGCCTTTATATTTTTAACATTTACAGTGTTGTAATCTTTAGTTGATCTGTTATCGACAGAGCAATCAGGTTTGTCTTTACGTTTCAATTTAAGTCTGTTTCGTTTACTAGTCTTTGAACTCTCTGCTGCTTCAGACATTCGATCTGAATTTATTGTGTCGTCTATAACATTAACATCACTGTTTTCTTTATTCTCAAGATCACTTATTTTAGCTGTTTTATTATTTTTAGATTTACTAGAACTATCATCTCCAAATATTTTACCCATTTCATCTGTAATGTTCATATGGGGACTAGATACAGGTTTCTCATTCTCTGAAAGCATGTTTTGAGTTGTATTCGTGTCGTTTAGGGCTTCGGGCCCTTCTTTGTAAATTTTTTGAAGTTTGCGAACTACATTCGTGTTTATGGAGTCATCCACCTCGTTTCTGTCTATTTCAGTTTCTATCACTAGTCCTGGCAATGGACTTATAGTTCCATCTTCATCATCTTTAGTAAAATCTATTATTTTAGTGTCATTTTGTTTTTTAGCAATATTCTTTTCATTGTTAGTACACTTTTTAGTAGCTTTTGTGAGCTTTTTTTCGTTTGATTTCTTAGCATTAGCAATTACATCTTTGGAAGACTCTTTGCTTTGCTGTTTCTTAGTAATCTTTTGTTTTGAGGTCACCTTTTCTTTACAATCTTCGATATCAATATTTGCGTTTTCATCCGAAATAACCTCCAATTCAGGCGGTTTTATCAAAGGCTCCGGTTCTTTATAATTTTTTTCAATAGTTTTAACTACAAACGAAGTGTTTAGTTCTTCGGATGGAGCCTCTCTCATCTTTTCATCAACTAAGTCTGTTGGCCGATCAACTTTAAGTTCTGGAGAGTTTGGAGGTTTTGCTTTAGATACTTTACGTCTTGGAGCTCTCTTCCGTTGTGCATCCTTTACATCTTCCTTGCACGTAGGTTTCTTTACAGTTCGCCCGCGTCTAGTGGACATAACAGAAGTACCACTTCCAATAGTGGTCGTGCTGGTACGTTTTTGAACTTCAATCTTTTTTTGCTTAAAATCTTCATCTTCACTATCACTGGTGAAATTGAAAATGGCTACGTCTTTATCAGATTTTTTGTCCACTATAATTAATTGTTCGTTTGCGTGAACCTCAATGTCATCTTTAAGTCTTTCAAATATATCATCGCGTCTTTTGGTTTTCGGAGAGAGAGGTGATTCTATGTTCTTTGATTTTCTTGCGCGAATCCTTTTGTATTTTTTGCGTTCTTTTTCTATTTCTATATAACACGATGAAGTAGACGGTTTTGGTGTGACCGTTTTATTAGTTTTCAAATTAGCCAATGCAATATCTTCGTCGCTAGACAGTGTATCAGGTTTATTCATGAAATCCTCATCATTATTACTTTTATCAAATTGTATCTCATCATCTTTGGGAGAGTAAAGCTTGCGTTTTCTTCTTGCAAGTGGCGTTTCTGTAGTGCCTTCCACGGAAACCTTCGCAGCCAATGGTGTCCTCATGCGATCTTCATTCACTCGACTATCAGTAGAAATCTTTTTCGTATCAGATGCAGCGAATTTATTGGCATCACTTTCGTTGTTATCCTCAATGATAGTGGACATTTTTGATACAGGTTCCAACTTCAACTTGCCTTTAGCTTTCGGTTTAGCTTTTAGCTTTTTCGATGTGAATTTAAGTTTTATAGTTTGTTTCCCTTTACCTTTACCTTTCTTCGAATGTAGTCTATTTTCTTTTTCTTTTGCTTCATCATTAGATGTGTCTTTTTCTTCAACAGGTATATTTTCTTTCGCCTTCAAACTTTTCGCCATATTTAAAATTTCAGTGTCTGCACAGTCTTTATCCAAATATTTCGAACATTTCTCGAAATCACTGCAAACTTTGTCTACTATATCATTCAAACATTCTAGAACATCCAAATCAGGTAATTCATCATTTCTGATATCTAAGTTATCATCAATGTCCTTCATAAGAAATCCATCACTAGACGATGAGCTAGACACATTTATTTTCTTAGCAAGAGTGGGACTAATAATGACATCACCCATTTGATTTTCTGAAAAATGTTGGCTGAAAAATTCCTCCACTTCGTTGTTATCAAACGAAGTGACTTCGGGGTTTTCTGTCTCTTTCTTCTGATATTGAATCTTTGTTTGTGGTTGATTCCTCTTTCTCACACTAACAAAGCTGAGTGGAGTTTCATGTATGGTATCTCTTGAATCGTCTGACGTAGATTTAGATTTATTCTTATTACTTATAACTTCAGTATTGGACTCGTCTGAAGTAGATTTGCTAACGATCTTATTACTGGAAGATTTCACTTCAATATTTCTCAGTCTAGTGTGATTTCTGTTTCTAGTTGTCGGTCCTGTATATTGAGTGTCTTCTATAGTCTCGCTGTCTTGAATTACTTGTTCCTGTGACTTTCCATTTTCTGTGTTAATACCACTATCAGATTCTCGTTCTATTTCTTTATTAGTCCTAGACTGCAAAGCTTCCTGAACGAGTAAATCGATCAAATTATCTGTATTTATCTCTTTACCTTCAGGTATACGCTCTATCGTAGCATTAATAACAGAATTGTCAGCAGATCCAATAGTTGCAGCGAAAAGAGCGCTCACGTTTCCTTCATTGATTCTTTTCTTAACATATTTCTCACTTTGAGAGCCTCTGCTTTTGTGTTCTACGTTTTTGTTATCAATATCTTCTTCTAATATTACGTTCCTAGCAGTTTCAGTGTCGCTCTGAGACTTATTATGTCCAGCGCGTGCCGTAAAGGTCCTTACGGCGCATCTTCGCAGTTTAAGCGTGCTGTTGCTATCTAAGCTGTTGGATATCTGTGACTCGCTCAGTTCATTGACAATAGACAATTCTGGTTGTGCGCAAACGTTTCCCAGTTCTTTTGTGAATTCATAGTACGGTAAGTTCACTAGTTTGTCGTGTAACTGAAAAGTTTACAATACATTAAGTACATTAAACTAACCAAAAAAAGGGTTAATAAATTTATATTTTGTCTAGTCAGTCAGTTTACATTTTTGACATTTTTTTTATAATTTTTGCACCTATTAATAATGAATTACACAATTACAGATTACATGTTGACAGGGGGCAATTTTTCAGTTGTAATTTTGATATTGCCTGAAATTTTCAGATGCATATATAGTTGGTGTTATATGCTCACCTGTGCCAATGACCCAGTAGATGCAGAAGACGGTGACCTCAGAGCAGAAAACCTCTTGGACCACGCCACGAATCCTAATAAACAATTTATCATTTTATTATTATTATATTCTTTATTGTTTTAAAAACTAAAAATACAGTTCAACTTAAAAAAATAAATAACAGGCTAGCTTATCTCTATAAGAGATCTCTTCCAGCCAACCTAATGGCTGGTTTTAAGGTGATTATAGAAGCTAATTGACGCCCCCATCAGGTAAAATATCATAACTCAATAAAAACACAATGATTCGTAAATGCGGTCCAACAGACTCAAGTGATAGCTATAAAGATCATTTAGAACTTTATCAAATAGCGATTCTTAGTTGGTTGTAGTAACAGGTACAAAAATAACCGTTGGTGGCCGTGTTTCGCAATTTTTCTTCCTGTTACTATAACGAACTATGATTCGCTAATTTATATGGTTCTTAATTATCTGAATTACTATTACTTGAGTCTATTGAACTGGTTTTTTCGATTTACTGAATTTTCAGTGAATTGTGTTTTTTTTTTACTGATGGAGGCGCGACTTTGGCCCCATTGCATAAGTAGATAACAACTATTTTTGATTTACTTGATAGAATCAAATTGCAGATCTCGTAATGATGATGGGCAGCTTAGCGAAACTTATGCTCGGGCCCTCTCCGTAAGTAGTGGCAAATGCCGTAACACTAGTTACACACTACACTTCAATGGGAAAAAAAGTACAAAGGAATTGTTAAAAAAATATAACAAGCTACTAATAAGAACAAATTTGCTATACCTAATTACATACTAATGGGGTAGGCAGAACGTAAACGACCTAAACAAAGGTCGTTTAGCCTCGTCTGGCAAAGTTTCGAGGGTTATTTAAAATATATTTGTACGTACATTGCTGTAGTGACAGGTTGTCAGCCCATCGCCTAAATTGCAATATACAGAAACCCTCGGATCCCTTAGCTGGTTTTTGCAGCTGGGACATTCTATGTTTTTCTCTAGCTACCAGTCCAGCATAGAACTATACCTCATACCCCGTACTTATACATACTGTATTAAGGCTTCTTATTTAGGCATTACTGTATTTAGGTTTTCTTCCATGCTGGCCTGGGAGCGAGAGAAAAACATAGAATGTGCCAGCTGCATTTCCTCCCGGGTATGCTGTAAAAACCAGCTAAGGGATCTGAGGGTTTCAGTATATTGCAATTTAAGCGATGGGCTGACAACCTGTCACTACAGCAATATACATACAAATCTATCTCAAATAACCCTCAAAACTTTGTCAGTCGTGGCGAAATGACCTTTAAATAGGTCGTTTACGCTCTGCCTACCCCATTAGGGATAAAGGCGTGATTATATGTATGTATGTAATTAGGCAATATACTCACCGGATTGCGGTCTACGGCGTTTCTCTACAGCAGGGTTCGCATGAGAAAACCGCGGGTTTTCGTCCTGTAATAAGAATACTGTTTTATGACAATACAGTTTCTGCACTATTAGAACAGTAAATATTCGTTAAACCTGACTAAGAAACACTTCCTATTGTTATAAATAAACAATGGATAGGTACATAAGAAGGGCACTTTGATAAGACTGACTTTCTACACTATTTACTTTGCTGTTTTTTTTCATTAATCAAAATCTAATTAATAAAAATGAAATGCAGGTAGTTTTTTCTTTAAGTAAACAAACAGCGTTCCCATCCTCACTCGTGCGATCTCGTCATCCAGGCATCATACAAGTGCTTTATTTCTGGTTTTGTCCATTTTCATGCTTTATGAATAACTAGCGACCCGCCCCGGCTTCGCACGGAAATTATCAGTGTTTCTCTACTATATTATGCATGTTTTATACATATAAACCTTACTCTTGAATCACTCTATCCATTAAGAGAAACCGCATCAATATCCGTTGCGTAGTTTTAAAGAGTTTTGCATACATAGGGATATAGGGACAGAGAAAGCGACTTTGTTTTATACTATGTAGTAATATTTTATACTGGATGTAAGGAACAGCATATGATAAACTGATAGGGGTTGCTCAGTCAACGAAACTTTCACCTAGAATTCTTCTAGGAAATGGCAGGTAATTCTTGGCTATTCCATAAATATCATATATAAATATATGTTATATTTATATATTATATGTATGTATTTAAACTATATAGCAGTATATTGTTTATTTATATCATAAGTATATATAATTAATATTTATTAGTAGGATTATTTAGCATATTATTCAAGTAATTGTTTTTTTTTTGTTTTTTTTTTTGTGATAAGTAAATTACAATTTATTGTTTCCAATATTTTAAATGTGCACGTCGTATCTGCCTCTCAGAATGCTATTTCACTAGCCTAGGTCTGCTGGAAGAGATTTCTTTTTAGAAATAAGCTGTGCCTGTTGTGTCTTTGTTTTATATGTATATGTTCTTTGTATTTTATTGTGTACAATAAACTGTTAAATAAATTATAACAAATAATAATAAATACATATCGTCTGATTAAGGTCACATGTTACTTACGAGCGCGGCGGGCGTCCATTTTAGTGCTCTGTGTCGAAGAGGTTATTTATTATTAGAGTTGAAAGGGATATCCGGTATCCGGGCTATCCGGCGATTATTTACTATCCGGCCGGATAGTAAAAAAAACAATTATTTAATTTAGGTAGTTAAAAAGGCAAGGAAATTTGTGCTAATATTGAACTGAAACCAAATTGCGGTTTAAAACACCAAATTTCTCCGATTTATCAGAAATAAGGGACAATAATGGTTTCGCTTGACTTCGTAGTCGTGAGCCTGCTTATGTAAAGTGTTTCGCTTTGCAATTAGCTTGTTCTTCTCTCCTCTACTCGAAAAAATGCCAGTGTTGAAGATCTTCTTCTTCAACTGGAACACGAGAAATTACATCGCAGGGGCCCAGAATTCAGCCAGCTGTATTGCGGATTGACTGCCGACCATTAAATCCGCTAGCGTGCAGGTGTTGGGGCACGCCGCACGCCGGGCACGATGTCAAGTGTGTCATGGTTTGCACTGCACCGCAAATACAGTCTACATTGGAGGTTGCCAAAAATCCCCACCTGACCATGTTTTCCTTACTTCTGCCAACCTGAGTCCGAAGCCTGTTTAAGGACTTCCAGATTCTGGTAGTTCATATCCAGGAGGGAGATTCTCGGTAATTGGGACAAAGGGAGTGTTTTGAAGATGAAACGCTGTTGGAGAACTCATCGCAAGATATTTTTACATACTTGTTAAAATACTTTCTTCCATGCTGGACTGGGAGCGAAAGAAAAACATAGTGTGCCAGCTGCATTTCCTCCCGGGCATGCTGTAAAAACCAGCTAAGGGATCCGAGGGTTTCAGTATATTGCAATTTAGGCGATGGGCTGACAACCTGTCACTACAGCAATATACCTACAAATCTTTCTTAAAAAACCTTTTTTTAAGGTCGTTTACGCTCTGCCTTCCCCATTAGGGATAAAGGCGTGATTATATGTATGTATGTCAATATTCATCCGAAAATCCAGGCTTCCAGCCTCACCGTAGGCCGGATATCCGGTATCCGGCCAAACAGCTATCCGTTTCATCTCTAGATATACGTATGGAAGGGTCCTACAGAACCCCTATCAGTTTTTGATGCGCTGTCCCTTACACCCTGTATGATATGATAGTAAAATGAAATTCTCACCATACTATTTTTCTTTTGCACGTTCCCAGCTCGAACTGGTGATAAAGTCATGTTCTCAACATCCAACAACACCTACAAATTCAAAAACATTTTTTAAATTTAAAAAAAAATTACGGTACTTATATCCATCGCAGAGTTTGCAAAAAATTGGCTTACAGCCAGTAACATGCAGAGAAAGTGGAGTGAGTCACACC
Source organism: Scrobipalpa costella (assembly GCA_949820665.1). NCBI lineage: Eukaryota > Metazoa > Arthropoda > Insecta > Lepidoptera > Gelechiidae > Scrobipalpa > Scrobipalpa costella. The sequence goes on from OX463315.1 coordinate 9,214,823, forward strand.
GCCAGTTACAGCGAACAAAGGATAAACAAGAAATAATAAGCTAATCTGAACAAAATGCACTTATCTATAAGCAAATTAATGAAATATAATAACCGCAATTTCATTGTTATTGAGCTAATTTATGTTTACCAATATATTATGATTACACGACTCTGATTTTAAGGCGAATTTAAGGTCGAATTTTCCAGAAGAATTTTTGAAGTGAAATTATTTGTTTTTTATGTTAAATTATGCTAAAGGGCGATAATGACTGGGAGCATTACGAATAAGACTATAGAAAATGTCGTTAGTTTTAAACTTTACAGCTGTGACGTCACTTGACCCGAACACACCAGCCGAGACGGTATGATGGATGGAGCAGTTACTCTCTATAGTGTCACTGTTATTACTGTTACTGTTACCTGGTATTTCTCCTCAAACACGCTCCTGAGCGCCCGGTGCAGCCGCGGCATGTTGCTTCGTGAGCTGAGCACAGCTGTGACGTCACTTGACCCGAACACACCAGCCGAGACGGTATGATGGATGGAGCAGTTACTCTCTATAGTGTCACTGTTATTACTGTTACTGTTACCTGGTATTTCTCCTCAAACACGCTCCTGAGCGCCCGGTGCAGCCGCGGCATGTTGCTTCGTGAGCTGAGCACAGCTGTGACGTCACTTGACCCGAACACACCAGCTGAGAAGGTATGATGGATGGAGCAGTTACTCTCTATAGTGTCACTGTTATTACTGTTACTGTTACCTGGTATTTCTCCTCAAACACGCTCCTGAGCGCCCGGTGCAGCCGCGGCATGTTGCTTCGTGAGCTGAGCACAGCTGTGACGTCACTTGACCCGAACACACCAGCCGAGACGGTATGATGGATGGAGCAGTTACTCTCTATAGTGTCACTGTTATTACTGTTACTGTTACCTGGTATTTCTCCTCAAACACGCTCCTGAGCGCCCGGTGCAGCCGCGGCATGTTGCTTCGTGAGCTGAGCACAGCTGTGACGTCACTTGACCCGAACACACCAGCTGAGACGGTATGATGGATGGAGCAGTTACTCTCTATAGTGTCACTGTTATTACTGTTACTGTTACCTGGTATTTCTCCTCAAACACGCTCCTGAGCGCCCGGTGCAGCCGCGGCATGTTGCTTCGTGAGCTGAGCACAGCTGTGACGTCACTTGACCCGAACACACCAGCTGAGAAGGTATGATGGATGGAGCAGTTACTCTCTATAGTGTCACTGTTATTACTGTTACTGTTACCTGGTATTTCTCCTCAAACACGCTCCTGAGCGCCCGGTGCAGCCGCGGCATGTTGCTTCGTGAGCTGAGCACAGCTGTGACGTCACTTGACCCGAACACACCAGCTGAGAAGGTATGATGGATGGAGCAGTTACTCTCTATAGTGTCACTGTTATTACTGTTACTGTTACCTGGTATTTCTCCTCAAACACGCTCCTGAGCGCCCGGTGCAGCCGCGGCATGTTGCTTCGTGAGCTGAGCACAGCTGTGACGTCACTTGACCCGAACACACCAGCTGAGAAGGTATGATGGATGGAGCAGTTACTCTCTATAGTGTCACTGTTATTACTGTTACTGTTACCTGGTATTTCTCCTCAAACACGCTCCTGAGCGCCCGGTGCAGCCGCGGCATGTTGCTTCGTGAGCTGAGCACAGCTGTGACGTCACTTGACCCGAACACACCAGCTGAGAAGGTATGATGGATGGAGCAGTTACTCTCTATAGTGTCACTGTTATTACTGTTACTGTTACCTGGTATTTCTCCTCAAACACGCTCCTGAGCGCCCGGTGCAGCCGCGGCATGTTGCTTCGTGAGCTGAGCACAGCTGTGACGTCACTTGACCCGAACACACCAGCTGAGAAGGTATGATGGATGGAGCAGTTACTCTCTATAGTGTCACTGTTATTACTGTTACTGTTACCTGGTATTTCTCCTCAAACACGCTCCTGAGCGCCCGGTGCAGCCGCGGCATGTTGCTTCGTGAGCTGAGCACAGCTGTGACGTCACTTGACCCGAACACACCAGCTGAGAAGGTATGATGGATGGAGCAGTTACTCTCTATAGTGTCACTGTTATTACTGTTACTGTTACCTGGTATTTCTCCTCAAACACGCTCCTGAGCGCCCGGTGCAGCCGCGGCATGTTGCTTCGTGAGCTGAGCACAGCTGTGACGTCACTTGACCCGAACACACCAGCTGAGAAGGTATGATGGATGGAGCAGTTACTCTCTATAGTGTCACTGTTATTACTGTTACTGTTACCTGGTATTTCTCCTCAAACACGCTCCTGAGCGCCCGGTGCAGCCGCGGCATGTTGCTTCGTGAGCTGAGCACAGCTGTGACGTCACCGGGCCCCGGGAACAGCTTCGCGCGAGACGGTAAGATGGTTGGAGGTGAGAAAGTCCAGATAGATAGTATCACTTCCGTGGATTCCCTGAAAAGATTACGTAGTATACAGCCATACAGGGTGTTAATTTAATTACTTCAAAAGGAGCTTATAAAAAAATAAAAAACGATCATCATGACCTAATCTAGGATTGGGTCTGGTTTCCCTTCTGGATTGCGGAGGTCAGATGGCAGTCGCTCTGTGTAAAAACCAGTACCCTCGTTCAATCCCCTAGATTAGGAAGCCGACCCCGTGAGATACGGGATAAGGCTAGGGAGATGCATCATAAACTTAAGAGCGCTGCTCTTGTCGGCGGAGTATGAAGTATGCCAGTCCTCTCTCGATTCCGCCTTCTCCTTGACATTAATTATGGCTTTAATTTGGTCAATGTAGCTTATCATAAAGATATTATGATAAGCTAAATTGATAGATCGAGATCTACCTCTTCCTCTCTTTTCTTCTACCTTCCCCTCAATAATGGTATTTAAAAAGCGGTCATGGCGTATCAAGTGTCCTAACATCTTCCCTCTTCTTTTATATCAATCAAAGTCGGTATTTATTATGTATTCAAGAGCTGCGTCTGACTGCGGCTCTATAACCGAGCCTGCGCGCGTCGCTAATGTCAGTATCACTGGAGGATAGGTTATGGCGCGGCGGCCAGAGGCAGGTATGAAAATCAATATAAATACTACCGAACCGACTATTGCTTTTCTAATATATATTTTATGTATATATATATATATATATATATATATATATATTTCTGTACTTTTACGTTACGTTGTTGAAACACCTCCTAAGTTATGGCACGCAATTAAATTAACACCCTGTATTATATTACTTAATGATACAATATTTCCAGATTTACTTTAACCATTCTTTTCATCATTTACATACATACATATAATCACGCTTATATCCCTTATGGGTTAGGTAGAGCGTAATCGATCTAAACAAAGGTCTTTCCGCCACATCTGACAAAGTTTTAAGGGTTACTTAAGAGAGATTTGTCGGTATATTGCTGTAGTGACAGGTAGTCAGCCCATCGCCTAAATTGCAATATACCGAAACCCTCGGATACCTTAGCTGGCTTATACAGCATGTCCGGGAGCTTGCTGGCAAATTTTATGTTTTTCTCTCGCTCCCAGTCCAGCATGGAAGAAACCTTTTGATTAACTTTAACCATTATTTTAATCATTTACCTGTGTAGTTTAACCAGCTTGGCGTTGTCCTTGTCAATAGTGAGTGTCTCGCAGGACGCGACGTCAGCAGCGCCGAGAGCTTCCAGAGCTTGCGGGTCCAACATCACAGTTATACAGTTGCTGACACAGTTTATGTCCAGCCAGGATTGACGTCTCTCTTCACCCTACAAAGCATACATACATACTATCACGCCTGTATTTATTTAAAACGGGAAACTGTATTTTGTGGCACCCTTAGAACCTTTAGTTTTGAACGAATGAATTGTAAATAAAACAATACACACATACATACATATAATCACGCCTTTATCCCTAATGGGGTAGGCAGAGCGTCAACGACCCAAACAGAGGTCGTTCCGCCACGTCTGACAAGATTTTAGGGTTCAAATAGAACTGTATATTGCGGTAGTGACAGGTTGTCAGCCCATCGCCTAAATTACAATATACCCCCGAATCCCTTAGCTGGTTTTTACAGCATGCCCGGGAGGAGATGCAGCTGGCACATTCTACGTTATTCTATCGCTCCCAGTCCAGCATGGAAGCTAAAAAACATACCGGGTGCAAAGGCGGATTTACACGTGGCCAGTGACTGACTTAACTGCCTCCTTAGTCTGGTCAGAGCCATGGGCTTAAGATCCGGAGGTCCTGAGTTCGATTCCCAAGGAGCACAAAGTTGATATTTGTCAATTTATCACTTTGTGAGTTTTTCCCCAGTTTGGTTAGGTTAGGTTAGGTTAATCACATTGCAGGTTGAATCACCTGATTGTTCGAAAAGTAAAAGGATTCCGTGCTTCGGAGGGCACGTTAAGCCGTCGGTCCCGGTCGCTGTCTTTGATAGTGGTCGTTACTCAAAACCATGTCAGAGGCCAAATAGCAGTGCTACTAGGCGGTTTGAAAAACTCTGACACCAGGGTTCTTCGGGTTGTTGTTCGACTCGAGAATCCACCCGCTAAGAGTGACTGACCCCGAAACCGAGACACGGTTTCGGAGTCAGTCACTTGACGAGTCAGCGCTGACCCGAAAATTCGTATGGGAATTTACAAATCAGCAGTGTGAAGTCAGCGCTGACTTCTAAATTCCTATACGAATTTTTGGGTCACCGCTGTCTTGTCCCGGTTTCGGAGTCAGTCACTGACCCCGTGTACATCCGACATAAGAGACAGCGTCCCGTAAACTGAAAGTAGCTCAGTCAACGACACTGAACCACTTCCACCAGGAAATTCTTTCAAGAAATGAAAAAACAAATGGCTTTTTCATACTTTACTCATCCTTTTGAGCGAGAGAAAAACTTAGAATGTGCCAGCTGCATTTCCTCCCTGCCCGGGAGGAAAAGTTGTTGTAAAAGTCAGCTAAGGGATCCGAGGGTTTCAGTATATTGCAATGTAGTGCGATGGGCTGACAACCTGTCACTACAGCAATATACGTACAAATCCATCTTGAATAACCCTCAAACCTTGTCAGACGTGGCGGAACGACCTTTGATTAGGTCGTTTATGCTCTGCCTACCCCATTAGGGATAAAGGCGTGATTATATGTATGTATGTATGTACTGATCCTTTTGTATGACAAAGTAAAGAAAAAACATTGCCTGTAAAAAAATCCTAGCGTAAGTTGTTCAGTTTCGTTGACTGAGCAACCCCTATCAGTTTGCGTGGCTAGGTGCTTACATTGATTTACATTTAAAACGGAAAACTGTATTTTGTGGCACCCTTAGAACCTTTAGTTTTGAACGAATGAATTGTAAAAAACAATACATACATATAATCACGAATTTATCCCTAATGGGGTAGGCAGAGCGTAAACTACCTAAACTAAGGTCGTTCCGCCACGTCTGACAAACTTTTGAGGGTTATTTATGATAGATTTGTAGGTATATTGCCATAGTGACAGGTTGTCAGCCTATCGCTTAAATTGCAATATACTGAAACCCTCGGATCCCTTAGCTGGTTTTTACAGCATGCCCGGGAGGAAATGCAGCTGGCACATTCTATGTTTTTCTCTCGCTCCCTGTCCAGCATGGAAGTATAATACAAACACATGTAAAACAATACCATAGATGTTACTCACCGAAATGATGTCGATTTCCCCAACAGATAGCTTCCTGCAAATCACTGAGGTGATCAGATCCTGTGCCTCATTGTGGCAGTTCAGAAAATCACGGGCATCCTGGAGCGAAATATTTATCATATTATTTAGCTATCATTGTTTGTTTGATTATTCTGTGACAATCGTAAAATAAAACCTCATAGGGCGTTGGTGCTATGGACTAGCTGTGCCCGCGACTTCGTATGCCCGGTTTTTAAAACCGCACATACTGAAAACGCTTCACCGCGCGTAGGAGCGGGATCTGCTAACCCGCGCGCGGAAGCATGTTTCGCATTGGCTGATCTTTGTTTTTGTATGGAAAACACGCTTCCGTGCGCGAGCTAGCAGATCCTGCTCCCACGCGCGGAGATGCGTTTTCAGTATGTTCGACACTGCGTGTTTTCTATACAAACTAGGGTACTTACTCAATATTAGAACGGTTTGCGGGATTATTTCTAACCTAGGCTGGACACCAGGTAATAAAAAACTCAGTAAAAAAAAAGTCCCTTTAAGATCAGTTAAAAACGACCGAAATTCAATTTCCTACCTACCTCCTAAGTAATGAGGCGTGATTATTTGTATAATAACTTTGATTTTAAATAATACTCAGTCGTATAAAAAAAGTTCCATAAAAATCGGTTAAGTAACAACCAAATTTAAATTTCCTGCCTTCCCCCTAAGTCAGGTAGCGTGATTTTAGGTATCCTAAGTTGCAACCCAGATAACACAGTTGAATAAAAAAAAGTCCCATCGAAATCGGTTCAGTAGGTTTGGAGTTATGTGGTAACATACAGACAGACAAAAATTTTAAAAGAAAACGTTTTGAAATGTATCGTATATAATGCCTGCTGCAATATTATTTTTGTAAAAATATTCAATGTACAGACTAGAAGGGTTGTCTTCTAGAGATTTATTATATGTATAGATAGATGGCTGTACTAATATGCAATACAATTACTAGTAAAAAGTCAAATCGGGTTGGATACGGATCGGATACTTATAAGTGCACAAACTCCCCTTAACCAACAAGTTAGTGCAGAGTGTTCTAAAAATAAAGGCATCATTGGTGACTGCGATTTTGGGTACTTCTTCTTTTTCAAACTGTAGTTACCCAATGCTAGGGGCCGTAATTATAAAGCTATCTCAAGATTGAGAGCAATAATAAGTATGGATTTGACAGGCCAGTTTGTACTGAAATGACATTTCTGATTCGAACTCAAACTAGCTGTCATTCTCAAGTGCTGATTATAAATACGGGCCTAAGTGTAGTGTATGACTTTGGGTACAACAGAAATCAAAACACTAATTGGATTTCTATTGAAGTTCCTTCATTTTGTTTTTACCTGAAAGAAATTCATCCAAATTGTACTGAGAAACACATCCACAGCCCCCTTCGGGTACAAGTGAGGCTAGAAATAAATGTTAGCAGCGTCACGTCTGTTGTATATATATATATACTTTGTTGCATAAACACAAAAAAAATGTAATTTACAAATATAGTGTGCAAGGGCGAACTCAATGAAGAGATCTCTTCCAGCCAACCCAATGGTAGTAAAAGAAAGTGAATAATTTTGAGGGGACAAGAAAATGCAACATTAACAGAGACTAATAAAAATAAAATAAAATACTTATATTACTATTTTAGTAATAATTAAGAGAGCCCGATGGTGTAGTGGATAGGGCCGCTGCCTCCTGAGCGGGAGGTCGTGGTTCGAACCCCACCACGTACCAATGTGTTTTTCGGTTTTCCAATTTCATATGTACGTTTATTCGGTGCTTTTTCCGTGCTTCGGAAGGCACGTTAAGCCGTTGGTCCCGGTTAATATCGTTTAATACCGTAGATATTAGTCGTTAAGCCATATCAGAGGCCAGAGCTAAGCATTGGCGGCTTGAAAACTCTGACCTAATCTAGGATTGGGTCTGGTTTCCCTTCTGGGTTGCGGAGGTCAGACGGCAGTCGCTCTGTGTAAAAACCAGTACCCTCGTTCAATCCCCTAGATTAGGAAGGCAACCCCGTGAGATACGGGAAGGCTAGGGAGATGACTTATACTACTATTTTAAATAAACATACATTTATACTAAACAATATATTGATACATACATATACAAATAAACTACATAAATTCATACACCAAAATTGTTCAAAGAAGAAGTGCTCTTCTTTGTTTTTGTTTTCTTCTTTTAATCTTTTCTTAAAGACATTCACTGAGAGACTTTCTTGAATTGTCTTAGGCAGTTTATTCCACAGTTGTTCGGGACTGATGATTGACTGATTGATGACTGGCTGAATGATGATTACCTGATTGTCTTGTCTGGGTTGCAGATTGCTGGTTGGATGATTTATTATTGCCTGATTGACGATTGGCTGATTTATGATTGTTTTTGATTGGAAGAAAGCGATTAGAGTAGTCTTACCTGGAAGAAGTTCATCCAACTTCTACTAAGGAAGATCTCCACTGCTCCCTTCGGGAACAAGTGAGGCTTGAACCACTTGTTGGCAGCATCCCGTCTGGTGTTGGGATCTTGTCTGGGCCGCAGCCAGCGCAGTAGGGATTCTAGGGTCGCGAACTGGTGAGGCAGGTGGCCGCAAACTGCCATTATTGTAGCCAGACGAATACTGCATCAGAAATTATGGGATTAGCTTGTGACTTAGGAACAAGAAATGCTAATAAATATGTAAAGAAAACAGTTTTAATAAGGTAACATAGGCAATTTTTTTGGAAATTTAAGAATTACTAGTGTAAATACTTTAAAAATTGTAAATAAATAAATAAATTATTTCTTTTTAAAAATTACATTATTACAATTTTGATTTGCTTTCCTTTAACGGAAAACCTGTGCCAGGAAGTACCTAATTTTAATTCATATTTTAAAATTTTTGTACCAAGCTTAAGTTTGAAAAGCTCATATTTGTACTGGTATTGAAAGTCCTAATTAGTTTCTACAAAATCTTTCTTCGAAATTATCAAATTGAGTATTTACAGCTTACAAAATTGTGTTAAAAACTTGTCAAAGGGTACCCTATCAAAATATACATATGCCTTTTATTTTGAATTTTTTTTTTGCTTATGCATGATCTTGTTGCCTTCAAAAGAGATGGGAGGCCTTTGCCCAGAAATGGGACACTTTAGGCCTATATACCTTACGGGGTAGGTAGAGCGTAAAACGCCTCGTGAAAGGCGCTTTTGCCATGTCTGACAAAAAATGAGGAAAATTTATATTGTAATGTGTATTGTTGTAGTGACAGGTTGTAATAATAATTTAGGATCTTACAAATAAGGTTCAAACTTTGTCTTCAGGGCCAGTCTGACATCCCGAGATGACTCGGCACAGAACAGGTTGAATGTGTGCAGTATCTCATATCTCTGGTTGACCTCTGCTTTCCCGCTCGTGGCCAGGTCCAGCATTGACTCCGCTATCTCTTCAACTAGGAGGCTGCTGAGATGTGTGTCTTTCTGTCTTAAATCCTGAAGAAATAAATAAATATTAAATAATATTATAATGATACATATTTTAACAGATAAGAAGCCATACAGAGATATAGATACTTAAATAAAGCATAAACTTTTTTTTAAGCTGGCCTGAGTATGATAAAAAACATAGAATGTTTGTCAAATGCTTTTAGTCCCAGGTCTAGTCAATAGAGATTTGGTGTATTGTAATTAAGTCAATAGGATGCGACTTGTCCCTAAAGCAATGGCAGATGGTGTTATTAAATCTTTGACGCTCTGACTACCCTGAAAGAGCGTGATTATATGTATGTAACCTTAGTGCCTTACCTTGATGAATATAAGAATTTGCCTGAGAAACGTCCACCAATGTATGTGATGTGATATAAGATGCTTTCTCACAGCGTTCAGCCAGTACTGGACAAGAGCTACCACCTCGGAGCCGAGCAAAGCCCACGTCTTGGAGGCCGGACTGCGAAGCATTCGCTCGAAAATACGAAACGCGGCTCCGCTTCCGTCACAGTTGTTGAAATACTGCAAACAATATACAGTAAAAACTAAACGTAAAATAAAGTACCTTAATACTACTTACATTAGAATGGAAAAGTTTACCCGAATTTCCAAAGATCGAAGCTTTTTCAAACACAAAATCGACGACATATTCAAAGCAATATTTGCATCTTTATATTTATTGTCAACGTCCTGTGTTAGTTGAATGTAATCGTCTAAAGAGACCACACTACTTATTTGTTTATTTAAATCCATTTTTTCACTATTTTAAGAAAAAATACAAAATTAATTTCACACAAAACAAAAATGACGCTTGAAAAATCGTCTTTTCCCGCGGAACGGAACTAACTTTTTAAAATTTTCAATAGGGTTGCGCTAAAATGGAGCTAGTATGTTGTATCTAGTACAAATTTTAGTAACCGGCAATGCTTGATCAGATCATATAAAATTAGCTTGATCTTGATTATAGAAATGACCTTGACTATGACGGAACTCAAAGTAATCAAAGATCTTAAATGATGCGTGGATTTCCCGTATTAATCGTACTGTACTGCCAAATAATGCTCAAGATGTTTGTCGTCAAGTCCGTCCGGGTCCGAGAACGGCGAGAACTCTACATTGGTGATTCTCACAATGTCCCACTCCCACGCTACTCTACTATATACGCTCGTGGCTGTAACGTTTTCTCGTATGTTTTTTTTTGTTTTTCTTATTTTTGTTTTTATATTGTTTATTGTGCTGTGAATGTCATTAATATCGAATTAAATGATTATATGTAATATTTTGATGAAATGTGTGTGATTAATGTTAAAAGAAGACTCCTGATGATGCTCATTTGAGTGAAACCCGTTGGGTTTACCCTAAACTAAATAGTGAAACAAGTATAAGCGTTTTAATAAAAAAAAAACTAATATTTATTTGTAAGATCTCGGATTACATAGAACAACATGTTCCATACACGTGCGGGGCTTTTAGATCCCGCACTTAAACACATAACCGTGTTTTTAGTTAGTGTGTTGAACTTTGTGCGTTTTCCATATAAACCGATATACCTACTTTACTTACTCACTCTTCTTCTTATCGAGTGGAATTTCATGTCTGCGAACGACCCATGATGTCAGAGTTTTTATACCACTCACCTATTAGTGTCAGCTAATAGACTTCTGACATGGTTTGTGTAACCACCACTATCAAAGACAGTGACCGGGATCAACGCCTAAACGTGCCCTCCGAAATACGGAAACCTTTTTCTTACAGACAATCGATTGATGTAGCCTGCGCTGACCTAATCAAACTAGGAAAAATCTCACAAAAGGTTAGATTGCCTAATATCAACTATGTATTCCCTTCCCCCCTTTGAATCGAACCCAGCACCTCCGGATCGGGAGCCCCGCGGAGGCAGTCACTAGTATAGAATTTTCCCTTGTACTATGCTAGGTACTGGATACCTACCTACTCATTATTCTTTGACTATGGCATCACTAGTTACAAGATTGCAACATAAAAATAAAAATCAAATGCGTTTTGTTTTATAATTTATATATAGAGCTCCAATATTCCCGAACGCAGTCCTTGTGCCTTGGAGGACAAGAATCAAATGCTTCCGAAGGTCCAAAAACACTTAGAACATCTATCGGCTCATGTAGCTTTGATTCTCTTTCGCACTTGTTTTTCACTGCCCAAATTAACATACGTGATTCGGACCACTCCAACATGGCTTTTTCCCGAAGAAGTCATATTCATATTCAAGTCTTTGCGGTAGATAACACCATCCAGGTTACCCTAGAAAACATCTTAAATGTCACACTTGACAACAACCAGTGGCGTCAGGCGATGTTGGGTATGATGGTCTGGGTGTGAGAAGTGTTCAGGCCGTTGGCTTGCCTGCATTTCTTGGGTCGGTCAACGGGGTAGCCGATCTTGTTGCCAGTATTCTTAGGGTTCAGGATGGAAGATGCAGCATTCCTTTTCAGACCGACGCGATAGAAGCTTGAGCAACAATGTGCCCCAATGTCCAGCCGCCGAAAAACCTTCACTTGCAGAGAGCTTGGGACCACCTTAGCTCGAAACTACTCCTGTTAGAGTTGTGTGAATCGCTCACAGGAATAGACGTGGCTAGGATCTAAGCCGCAACCTGATCAGAGTCGGGCGCTTGGCTCCAAGCTTTGCCCTCTCCTCAGCTCGGAACGCACCTAGATTATATATTCTGTGCCTAGATGACAATTCTGTACGGGTAGTGGTCGCGCTGAGGCTAGGGTGCAAAATTTGCGAGATCCATCGCTGCTCGTGTGGAACATCTGTAGACGCAAGCAACCACCACAGACTCAGCTGCGCTAGATGTCTTGGAAGGTTCCCTAGACACCACGCCCTTAACGATATAATTCGTAGGGCGTTGGTGTCTGCAAATGTGCCATGTGTACTAGAACCTCCGGGCCTTTGCAGGACTGACGGCAAGCGCTCGGACGGCCTCACGTTGGTTCCCTGGGAGAGAGGCCGTTCCCGTTTGTGGGATGCCACCTGTCTGAGAACTTTCGCAGCATCCTGTGGGATGTGCCCCACACACTGTTCGGAAGGCTGGCTCGCCGCCATACATGCGGCGAGACAAAAGAAAATTAAATATGCGGATCTGAAGCAAAACTATTTATTCGTGCCTTTCGCGGTGGAGACTGGTGGGTCGTGGTGTGAGGAGGCAAAAACATTTATCAGGGGCCTACGGGGGCGCAGATGTGTCCCTCGCTCCGGATCATACCTGGTTCAGCATCTATCGCTGGCCATTCAACGCAGGAACGCGGCCGGCGTGATGGGAACGTTTGAGCCAGGTATGATCCGTGGCGGGTTGTTTGATTAGAAATTTTAAGTTAATATTGTTTTGATTAATAATTGAGTGAATTGAGTGTTGAACTGACGGCTAACAGGAATGAATGGAAGAAGATAACGTACTACGCCGACCCCAAGTAAATGGGATAAGAGCAAGCGAATGATGATTGTTTTGATTAATAAAATTTTATTATTCGTTTTAGTTAGTAATTCCGGTAGTAGGACTAGAATATAGTCGAAAAAGAATATTTTTATTATGATTAAATTTTATTTATGATCAGTAATCACTTCAATCACTAAAATAATTTATTTATTATCAAACTAATAATTAAATTACTAACAAACTTGCAAACGCAAAACGTTGAATAACGATTTACTATACGACCGATGTTAGAAGAGTTGTCTCAATATATCTCTGTCTTTCTTTTACACGTATCTGTCTAGGTCTTCAGAATACAGTTGTCTCTTTCTGCAAGGTCTCATCTTCATTTCGTAATCTATTAATTCGTAAGGTTGGCTACACTGAAATTCAATTTGACGGGAGCTTGTCTAGCTGAAGTGCAATTTTCGCAGAAATCAGTAGTTAATTCGAATAAAAAGTGCTAGGTTGTACAGGCAAGGCAGCAAACATGTCTCATTAATTACGTGCGAGATGAGTGGGACTGTGACGTCCGCGTATCTATCAATACGTTGTGGTTGTGTTATCAGCTCAGTGTTATGATCGCGTCGTAGCATAGCGCACGGCTGCTCGCAACTCGAATCCTGTCGATATTATGTGGCCCGAAAGAAGAATACGGACGAGAATCGTACAATTATGATGCCCATGGTGTATACCGTTTACGGTTTTGCCATATTCTTTCTGACCGCGTGGGTGGTTCTGTGGTTGATTCACATAATGGCCCTTTCTTACTCGAAGTGGAAGCTGCATCGAACGGTGGACCGGTCTCCGCCAGAGCAGCCTTATCCGGGCGTTTCGATCATCAAACCGCTTACCGGCGTCGACCCGAACTTATTCTCGAACCTGGAGACGTTCTTCACGCTGGACTATCCGACGTACGAGATTCTATTCTGCGTGGAGAACGAGCAAGACCCGGCGGTGATGTTAGTCAACAGCCTGATACATAAGTATCCTGCAATAGAGGCGAGGTTGTTCATCGGCGGGATGCACGTCGGCGTGAACCCTAAGATCAACAACATGCAGCCGGCGTGGTTGGAGGCGCAGCACCCGCTCGTGCTGGTGTCGGACGCGGGGATCCGCATGCGCGACGACGCGCTGCTCGACATGGTGCAGCACATGCGGCCCGACTGCGGCATCGTGCACCAGATGCCGTTCGTGTGCGACTCGGAGGGTTTCGCCGCGGTGTACGAAAAAGTGTTCTTCGGCACTGCGCAGGCGAGGATGTACCTGAGCGCGGACTTTTTAGGTATTAACTGTCATGTAGGCATGTCCTCGCTCGTGCGTAAAGCTGCGCTGGAGGAGGTTGGAGGTTTGGCGGCTTTTGGGGATTATTTGGCGGAGGATTACTTCATGGCGCAGAAGGTTGTGGAGCGCGGGTGGAAGATGCGCGTGGCGTCGCTGCCCGCGCTGCAGAACTCTGGCGCGCGGTCGGTTGGCGCGCTGCAGGCGAGGCTAACGCGCTGGGCGCGGCTCCGCATCGCCATGGTGCCCACAACCGTCCTGCTAGAACCTCTCAGCGAGTGTTTACCTCTAGGCGCCGGCGCCGCGTGGGCCTCCGGTGTCTTACTAAATGCCGAACCGCTACCGTTCTTCCTAGTGCATGTGTTAGTGTGGTTTCTATCAGACTGGCTGATGCTGCGTTCGGTGCAAAACGGCTCCCCACCATTCACCAAAGTGCAGTTTCTGTTAGGGTGGGTGTGGAGTGAGCTATGTGCTCCGTTTGTGTTGCTAATTGCTCTCCTGAACCCAGAGATTGCGTGGCGGACTCGGTGTTACAGGTTGGACTGGGGCGGCCGTGCCCATGAACTCAAACCCAAGCTCAAATTCTGAGCGTGCCCCGTTCCATAATTTTAAAGCTTTAATTTGAAGCGGTTTACATTGTAAACTGCAATGTGATTGAGTGCAGTTATGTGTTAGTTATTTAATTGCTATTTTATAGTAATTTTATTTACTACAATATCATTTTGAAAGGTGGATACTTTTGTTTTAGAAAGAATTGTACAATTATTTTATTGCTACAGCCATGTATGTTGTTTTTTGATAGTCTGGTACTATCAATACTGAAACAATTTAAGTTTAAGTGAAAATGTGCAGCAAACATAAACTCTCGAATATTTTTTGGATATATTTTTTTGCTAGCATAATATATTTTTCTTGCAACAAGCGACACTACTTACTGAATTGTGTAGTATCTGTACTTCTTCTTAGCAAGTGGATTCTTGATTCGAATGACCTGATGAACCCTGGTGTCAGAGTTTTCAAACTGCCTAGTAGCACAGCTATTTAGGCCACTGACATGGTTTGAGCAACGACCACTATCAAAGACTGAGACTGGGGCTGACTGCTTATCGTGTTCTCTGAAGCACAGAATCCTCTTTCTTTTTGGACAATCTGGTGTTTTAGCCTGCAATGTCCTAACCAAACTAGGGAAAACCTCACAAAGTTATCAACTTTGTGTTCCCCCCCTGGGAATCAAACCCAGGACCTCCAGATTGTAAGCCCATGGCTCTGACCACTAGTTCACAGAGGCAGTTAGTATATGTGCTATATTACCACAATCAGTAATCAGTGATCCCTGTATAAACTTCTTTTTACATAGGCAAACAAATATTTTTTAACTCTAGTGCATATATACAGCATCAGCACAATTTTTATTACACTTTTTTTTTATGATACCTAAGCATTATCAATGTCAACAACCATTCAAGTATCTTTTTGATCTTTTATCAGAGATACATGAATCACATGTAATCAATGTCATATTGTTTTGATTTATATACTGACTCATACATTTGCAACAATCATTCTTTTATCTACATGTTTTATATATCTGTATATGTATAGCATAATTCATTTATGTATTGAACCAGTGTAGTAAAGATGGACAATTTTATCAGTGAAAAGCCCAGTAATATTAGAACTAAGTATTTATTATTGGCTATTTAAACGTTCAAATCAGACAAAATGTATCATATTATGTACCTAATAAGTAACTTGAGATCATGTTTTTTTTATTAAAATGTAAAAAAAAAATTTCAACCTCAAAATGATCAAATAATTTTATTCATAGCAATAACTATGTTTTAAGGTATTTATTTTGTACAAATTAGTTACCTATTTATTCAAAACAAATTATTATGTTCTGTAGACATTTTTTTTCTTCGTAATATCCCTAATTAAATTTTATTGATTTCCACAAGAAAATTGAAACATAGATATAATTAGTTCTTGAATGTAGTAGCTAAGTCTAGGAAATGAAACTTATCAAATTACAACCACATCATATTTGATATGGCTATACTATCCATTTGTGAACTAGGTAGAAATGAAACCAAATCTCATATACATACATACATATATTCACGCCTGTATCCCTAATGGGGTAGGCAGAGCGTAAACGACCTAAACAAAGGTGTCCCGCCACGTCTGACAAAGTTTTGAGGGTTATTTAAGATAGAATTCTAGGTATATTGCTGTAGTGACAGGTTGTCAGCCCATCGCCTAAATTACAATATATTGAAACCCTCGGATCCCTTAGCTGGATTCTACAGCATGCCCGGGAGGAAATGCAGCTGGCACATTTTATGTTTTTCTCTCGCTCCCAGACCAGCATGGAAGTATCTCGCTCCCAGACCAGCATGGAAGTAACTCACCAAATAACCAAATCTCAGTGCAAACATATGTATTTCATCTTAGAAATTTCCTTAATCCGAGTCTCCAGCGCATAAACAAAACACGAAACATACCCTCGCGGGGCAGAGGGGGAGGGAAATGTTTTAGAAAACCTTTTTTTTTTTTTTAATATATATAGGCGAGCATTTGTCCGCCATCTCACCTGGTGGAAAGTGACGATGCGGACTATGTTGAAGCATACTCACCTATGTAGTGCCTATTCACTCTCGCCTTGAAAAGGCCCAGGTTATATTGTTCCGGAAACAGATCCGCCGGCAGGGAGTTCCACTCCTTAGCCGTTCGCATTAAGAATGTGGAAGCGAAACCTTCCCAGGTTTATCTTTCGTGTTTTGTTTGAGAGCAGGAGTTACGGCTTTACTGTTGCATAATTTCTCAAGTACATACAGGGAGTACCTACTATAATATCAGATCAGCTGACAAACCTTGTTAATTTAGATTTAGTACCTTTGGACTCAGAACAAATATAAATTATACATTCAATACTTCTGTGAGATTCTAAAATGTAAAGAAACTTAAAGGTCTGAATTGGGACCAAATGCCAAGTAAAATTATTTTCTGACTTGCCTAAAATAAAAAAACTTACTAAAAGATCACAAAACAAACTTTTCACAAATTTGTATCATATTATTTTGTGTGGGTTAAATGGCATGCATTGATAGAACTTTGAAATGCATTGCACACCTATGTACATTTTTTTTATGGTATTTGAAACCTAATAACTAATTTACCTTCATATATTTTAAGAAAAACATTTTGTACCAAAGCATGTTGAGAATTAAGACTGTGGTAGCTAGTTCAGCAGTGTGAGATCTTCTATGGACAATTTATTATTTATTAGTTTGTAAATGTACTAAACATAAATACATATAATCCCGCGTATATCCCTAATAGGGTAGGCAGACCGTAAACGACTTAAAAAAAAGTCGTTCAGGCTCGTCTGATAAAGTTTGAGGGTTATTTAAGATAGAGTTGAAGGTATATTGCTGTAGTGACAGATTGTCAGCCCATCGCCTAAATTACAATATACTGAAACCCTCGGTTCCCTTAGCTGTTTTTTACAGCATGCCCGAGAAGAAATGCAGCTGGCACATTCTATGTTTTTCCAGCATGGAAGGTTGTCCTAAAAATTAGTCATAATTATTTAAAAAGAAAACTTGAATGCAAAATTATTTTTTTATATCTTGAAAGTAAGTACAAACTGTACATATTATTTTGCATTTAAAATGTATTGCGTACAAAGTATATAAGTACATATGTATTACATTATAGAACAATTCAAAACCAGAGCTAGTCTAAATAATAACTTAGTGTTATGTAATAACTAATAACAATACTATAGCATAATATTTTGTAATGATATTCTTAGAAGATCTCACCTATGCGTCCAAAGGTACTATGACTTCTTACTTTGTGTAATTTCATTGTAAATCTTGCCACACCGCCATTTCTTAGAATATAAAGCTATGTGTAACGATCTACGTATTTGCAAATCGCAATATAATTCGAGTTTTAAGTGGAATGATAGAGATAACATAGTGTAAAAACCAGTTCCTTCTATATTTTATGCATGATGTAAATCCTTTATGATTCTATTTCTTCTTAGTAGTTCTTTAAAACACGCTGGCGTGTTTAAAAACACAAATTAAAAATTATGTTATTATTTTATTAGGTATTAAAAAATGAATTGGCCTAACAGTTTGCGCTATTGTAATTAGCAATATTTACTGTAATTAATCAAACAGCATGTTTTCCAAAATCATTTGAATATACATATTTATGTACAGCTTAAAAGGAAAAGAAAAGTTATACATAATAAAAGAGCGATCAGTGCTTCGAAATTTTTGTATTTTTAGTTTTTTATCCCCAATTTTTATACAATATTCGGCGACTCACTTGTGGGTTTGATAAGAGCTATAGACCTCGACGTTTCGACCCTATACGAGTCCAGTCGAATGTCGCACGTGATGCGTGTGACTTTCTTTTCGAAACGTCGAAGTGAATACCTCTATAAAACCCACAAGTGAGTTGCCAAATATTTTATAAATATGAATAACACTTGTTCATTGTTTATTTTATCCCCAATACTTGTAGTACTTTATGTACTTCTACAAAATACACACAAAGCCTTAGCTTAATGCCTTACGAGGTAGACAACAGCTTAGTAAATAGTACATACATATAATCACGCCTTTATCCCTAATGGGGTAGGCAATGCGTAAACGACCTAAACAAAGGTCGTTCCCCCACGTCTGACAAGTTTTGAGGGTTGTTTAAGATAGAACTGTATATTGCTGTAGTGACAGGTTGTCAGCCCATCGCCTAAATTACAATATACCCTCGAATCCCTTAGCTGGTTTTTACAGCATGCCCGGGAGGAGATGCAGCTGGCACATTCTACGTTATTCTGTCGCTCCCAGTCCAGCATGGAAGCTAGTAAATAGTACAACAGATAAATATTGAGTATAATTTCGGAAAGACTAGTACTAGAAAACAGTTGATTTATATTTTAACATAAACATGTATACATACATATAATCACGCCTTTATCTCTAATTAATGAGGTAGGCAGAACGTAACCGATCTAAATAAAGGTCGTTCCGCCACGTCTAACAAAGTTTTGAGGGTTATTTTAGATATATTTGTAGGTATACTGCTGTAGCGACAGGTTGTCAACCTATCGCCTAAATTACAATATACTGAAACCCTCGGATCCCTTAGCTGGATTTTACAGCATGCCCGGGAGGAAATGCAGCTTGCACATTCTGTTTTTATCTTGCTCCCAGTCCAGCATGGTTTTATGTTAATAAAACTTGGGGAAATTATAATTATTCCATCCAATAATTGCGTAAAATTTCTTCTATTCTATTCTATAGACAACTGAAGTACACATATTTGTACTATACGAACATTATGTATCCGAATTTGTAGATATAGTTTGGTAAATTGATTTCGGGAACAATAAGCTAATACTTACGGTGTTTAATTTATTGTTCCCGAATTATATTAGTTTAATGCTAGTTAAAACTCATAAACTCTCTTCGTGTTATACAGTACGTCATAGTCAAAGTTCGCATCTGTTTCTACCGTCGTACGTCATTTGGATTAGCGACATGGGCGGTAACATATCACAATAGGAAAAACCATTATCTAACAGAAATTAAGGAAAATGTAGGTAGGCACAAACTGTTAAATTTATTCGTACGTAACATATTTCCTGTTATACTACCTTGGTACGCTACGAGTCTAACAGTGCAGTAATAGCATACATACATACTTATAACCACGCCTTTATCCCTAATGGGGTAGGCAGAGCGTAAATGACCTAAACAAAGGTCGTTCCGCCACGTCTGACAACGGTTTGAGGGTTATTTAAGATAGATTTGTAGGTATATTGCTGTAGTGACAGGTTGTCAGCCCATCTCCCAAATTGCAATATACTAAAACCCTCGGATCCCTTAGCTAGTTTTTACAGCATGCCCGGGAGGAAATGCAGCTGGTAGATTCTATGTTTTTCTCTCGCCCAGTCTAGCATGGAAGAATTTTAATTTATTCGTGAGTAAATAGTTTTCCCGTTTTCCTCAAATCAAAAGTACAACATTAAACATCTTTCTTGTTATATCTAGGTACGCTACGAGTCTAAAAGTGCAGTTCCAGAACTATTATTTTTAAATGTGAACAAAAGCAGTTTATTTATAGAGTATTCAAAGTGGTGCAGATGCAAAAAACGACGACCGTTGAGGCCATCTGTTTAGAATTTTGTTGATACGTGTTGTTTTTATAAAATAGTTAAACATACAGATGTTCTTCCCCGTGTGGTGCCGGGTTAGAATAGCATCACCCCATAACTTCCCGTCGTGGGTGTCATACAAATCCAGGGAATGAGCAGCAGCGTTCTCTGTGAATAGAAAACTTCTACTGCGCTCACCAATCCGCCTGCCAACCCCCAATTTTGAGGAGGCCCATGTCCAGCAGTGGACTGTTGTGGCTGATGTTGATACAGATGTTCTTTGTTAGAGGTAGGCCAATACAATATTTTACTTAGTGCATGGTCCAAGAAGTCAGCCGTAGGCCGAAGGTATACGTTGTAGCAATAAGGCCGCCTAAATTGTGTTCATTCATTATATCACTTCATAGTACAAAAGTTCCAAGGTTTTAATCTAACGTAAATAAAAGGACAACAAATATCCCTTCATAAACACACTTAGTAATATTAGCAGGATCGAGTCGTTTTTTGAATTAACTATTTACTTAGGGCCACACATAAGGACGTGATGACGTCGTGACACCCAACGTTACGTGGATATCTACATCGCACAATGTTAAAACTCGCGTCACGACGGCGTGACGTGGCAAATTTTTCGTGAAACCCTACGATAATCAGGGCAGCAACGTCATAACGTGGCCCGTCATGATGCTAGACGTGGATATCCACGTCACGACGACGTAACGTTCCACGTCGTCGTAACGTTACACGTTGTCGTAATGTTCCACGTTGTCGTAACGTTCCACGTTGTCGTAACGTTGAACGTTATGAGTTATGACGTCGTAACGTGTTTATGTGTGGCGCACATACCAACGTTTTGCGTCCAGACATTTCCCGCCAGAATGATAAAATCTCAAAAGAATCTGGGATTCCCCTGCATCGCTTTAGTGGCGCGTTTGGCATGTTTGCAGCTGGGACATACCCAGTTTCTTTCTAGTAACTTGTTGGACTGTAAACAAAACGAAAAGTTATAGGACAGCATTGACGACACCCACGAAAATAGATTAGGGATTACGCTATTTAGCATCTTACAGCAGCTAAAGTTTGCTTATCTTTCACGTTTGTAAAAAATAAACACCACTCTATTCCATACGAATATTATAAACGCGAAAGTAATTATGTCTGTCTGTCTATCTATCTGTTTGTTACTATTTCAATCCTAAACGGCTGAACCGATTTTAATGTTTGGCAGGACGGTAGATGGCAACTAGGTTATGGACATATGCTTTTTACTGCGGGAAAACTCCTCATTCCCTCGGAAATATTTTCAGATGTTTATTTTGTTTTTATTTATTGCTCGACTGGGAGAGAGAGCAAAACATAAAATGCGCACGCTGCATTTCCTCCCGAGCTTGCTGTAAGCTAAGGGATCCGAGGGTTTCAGTATATTGTAATTGACGCGATGGGCTGAAAACCTGTCACTACAGCAATATACCTACAAATCCATCTTAATTAACCTTCGAAACTTTGTCCGACGAGGCGGAACGATCTTTGTTTAGGTCGTATAAATGCGTGAATATATGTATGTATTTTTATTTATTTCAACAAATATATAGTAATTACAGGCATGCGCAAGGTATACGTACACGCAATCACTACATAGTATAAAACAAAGTTTCTTTCTCTGTCCCTATTTCCCTATGTATGCATAAATCTTTAAAACTACTCAACGGATTTGATGCGGTTTCTTTTAACGGACAGAGTGATTTAAGAGGAAGGTTTATATGTATAATACATGCATAATACAGTAGAGAAACACTGATAATTTCCGTGCGAAGCCGGGGCGGGTAGCTAGTCAAATTATATTTTACAAAAATACGGCACGTGATAGTCGTTGCTTTTGTAAATTTTGTTAACGAACACGTCCAATTATTATTCTATGCAATTATTATTCTCCCATGCTGGTTTGGGAAAAGAAAAACATAGAATGTGCCAGCTGCAAAAACCAGCTAAGGGATCCGAGGGTTTCAGTATATTGTAATTGACGCCATGGGCTGACAACCTGTCACTACAGTAATATACCTACAAATCTATCTTAAATAAACCTCAAAACTTTGTCAAACGTGGCGGGACGATATTTGTTTAGGTCGTTTACGCTCTGCCTACCCGATTAGGGATAAAGACGTGATTATTCGTTATTCCGATAAATGCTGTACACAGATTGTCTATGACTGGGAATAATCGCGGGAAATTGCCTTATTCCCACGGGAAAACTCAATAAGCCGCGGGTGAAACCGCGGGGCGGAAAGCTGGCTACTAAATATTGCTCGAAGGGCCTCGAAGAGCTATTAATGGTTTGTTTACAATGACCGACAAACGTTGCCCATAAAGAGCGGTGTACAACATTCCTGTATGTCGCCGACATAGCGGGTGTAAGGGACAGCGTTTCAAAGTAAAAAAAAGTTTTTCCATACAAATTGTCTGATCAAGGTGGACATTTTGTATGGAAAAGCCATTTATTGATTATTTATTCTTTATTGTGTACATTAAGTTTACAATAAATAAACAAACTTCAATTTAGTTCTCAAAGGTGAGCTTATCTCTATAAAGAGATCTCTTCCAGCCAACCTGTAAAACTGAATATGAGATAATAATATATACGGGGACAAGACTGTACACATACATACATACATACATACATATAATCACGCCTTTATCCCTAATGGGGTAGGCAGAGCGTAAACGACCCAAACAATGGTCGTTCGGCCTGTACACGCAATATGACTATTACACTAGAACCCATAAACATACATAAATATCAGTTTTTGTTTTCCCTTCCTTGAAGTTGTTTAGTGTCGTTGACTGATTATTACTGAACAACCGCTATCAGTTAGCGGGACGCTGTCCCTAACACCCTGTATACAATCGGCAGCTAAATAGAATAACAATAGGCTACTTGAACCAGTATAGGGATATGCGTGTATAGTAGACGCATGAGGGTAGCTTCTTCTTCTTGTTGGCGTGTGGGTATCGAGTCAATCGACCGATGAACCCTGGGGTCAAAGATTTTAAACCTCGTAATGGGATTTTTTCTTGGACGAATAAACATCGTTGAATGAGTCTAGGACGAGTTCTCATACATTTTTGTTTCGTGGCGTGTCCAGATGTTTATTTGTCCAAGGATTTTTTCGACTGTCAAGTCAAACGGCACGGCGGCGACGGCAACGACGGCGGCACGGGAGCGTCGACGGTACCGTGGAAGAGATACATACCTACATATAATCACGCCTTTATCCCTAATGGGGTAGGCAGAGCGTAAACGACCTAAACAAAGGTCGTTTCGCCACGTCTGACAAAGTTTTGAGGGTTAATTAAGGTAGTATACCTACAATATATGGCGTGGAAGAGATAATATTTGAAAATTAAAAAAAATATATGCCACGCTTTTTTATTTGTTGGCACGGCAACGGTACGGCATTGATGCACACCGGTACCGTCGCCGGCTTGCCAAACTACATGTGTTTTGTATTCGTACGAAACATGCGCGTGCGCTCAAATTGGAACTAGGTTGACGTTTTCGGGACGTTGCCGTGCCGTCTAGTGGAAAAACAGAGCCAGGTATCGTGACGGCACTGTCGCCGTGACGTCTAGTGGAAACATGCCCAATAGCTCAGTTAATAGGCATCTGACATGATTTGTGTAACGACGACTATCAAAGACAGCGAACGAACCGAGGCTTGCTTTCCGGACCGCATTGCTGTTCGCAGATTTATGAGGTTTTCCATGGGAAAATCATACTTTCCCGCGGTAATCAGTTGAACAGTATGCTCAGCTCATGGGTAACGTAGCTTTCTGATGGTTAAAGTTTTTTATAAATCGCTCCAGTACTTTTTGAGTTTATCCGTAATAACTAATAAACAAAACATTTTCCAACGTTTCCTTTTTCATACATTACATTTTTACTTTTGATTAGAACAGATTTCTAATAATAAAGTATAGAATCATACTTCCATGCTGGTCTGGGAGCGAGAGAAAAACATAGAATGTGGCAGCTGCATGTCCTCCCGGGCATACTGTAAAATCAAGCTAAAGGATCCGAGGGTTTCAGTATATTGTAATTTAGGCGATGGGCTGACAACCTGTCACTACAGCAATATACCTAGAATTCTATCTTAAACCCTCAAAACTTTGTCAGACGTGGCGTGACGACCTTTGTTTGGGTCGTTTGCGCTCTGCCTACCCCATTAGGGATAAAGGCGTGATTATATGTATGTATGTATGTACAAAGCATTTATTTCATATACATCCTTTACATACAGTCACAACAAATCATAGAAATGAAATAGGCATAAGCACAGCTCAGCTGGTTTTATTTAAATAACATAACATATTTTTCTGGGTAAATCTAATCTAGGATTGGGTCTGGTTTTATTTCTGGGTTGCGGAGGTCAGATGGCAGTCGCTCTGTGTAAAAACCGGTACCCTCGTTCAATCCCTTAGATTAGGTAGCCGACCCCGGGATAAGGCTAGGGCGATGATGACCTAGGTATATGGAGAGCGATCGAAGTTTACGCTGTTTGAGCGTTTCACTTGTTTGAGTGCACACAGCCAGACCTTGGTATGATCGGTTTTAGGCCGTGAGCGCCTGAGCGTAGTACTTACTCACTAAATTATTAACAAAACAAAAACAGTCGGTCGACGTCGTTCGATATACAATACAGGGCAAAAATTGAGGTACATGCGTCATTGCCACGGGTAGGTTTTTGCGCATAGCCTGTCAGCAAGGGCGGGGGCACGAGGACCCTGACAGTCAAAGGTTGTTCCAGTATTTTTTCTGGGAGGGGGGGCTCAAGTATGCTCCTTGCTCAGGGTACTTATATGCAGGATATAAGGAACAGCCTGTGGGAACAGCGCACCAGAAATAGGGGTTGCTGAATCAACGAAACTGAAGTTCACCGGGGAATTCTTACAAGCACTAAAAAAAGACAACAACACTGCCGAAAACTATACAAGACAGTCCCTCGAGCTTAACTTTTAAGAAGAGACTGAAAGAGCATTTTACGACCTCTCTATGACGTATATAATTATATTTTATCATTTATATATCATATAAATATATTTATATGTATTAGTTTATTATGGTATGTTAATATGTGTATTAGTATTATTATACATCAATTTGTAATAAAATTATACTATCTGTATCTGTTCCCGTGAATTTCCCATCTTTTATCCCCATTAGGTTGGCTGGAAGAGATCTCTTATAGAGATAAGCTCGCCAGTTGTTTATTTTTTTAAGTTGAACTGTATTTTTAATTTTTAAAACAATAAAGAATATAATAATAATAAAAAAAGACTTTCCCATAACAAAACGACCACCTTGATCAGAAAAATTGTATTTCGAAAAGCAGAAGCCTGGGACTCAGAATATATAACAGTACTACAGACCTGGGGTCCGTTTAATAAAATTGACAATAACAATTTAACAGTGACAAGCGTAAATAGCTTTAAATCACGGCTTAAACGTTGGCTTGTCGAACAGGCATTCTATAGTTATAATGATTTTATTAATTTTAATGATAATGAAAATACAATTTAAATGATTATTAATGTGATATACTTGTGCTTATATTTTTTGACTTGTAATTTACAATTATTAATAAATTTATCTCTATCTATATCTCAATTCGCCGTACACTGCGGTTCCTAATATTATATTGGTAATTAAAGTGATTCGATGACCCAATGTACGTCAAATTATCATTGTCAGTTCTATTATATAGGCACCTGGTAAAAGTTGTTCAGTTTCGTTGACTGAGCAAGCCCTCTCAGTTTCTGGTAAGCTACGCGTCCCTTACTTCCATGCTGGACTGGGAGTGAGAGAAAAACATAAAATGTGCCAGCTGCATTTCCTCCCGAGCATGCTGTAAAAACCAGCTAAGGGATCAGAGGGTTTCCGTATATTGTTATTTAGGCAATGGGCTGACAACCTGTCTCTACAGCAATATACGTACAAATCCATCTTAAATAACCCTCAAAACTTTGTCAGACGTGGCGGAACGACCTTTGTTTAGGTCGTTACGCTCTGCCTACCCCATTGGGGATATGTATGTATGTACGTGTCCCTTACACCTGTTATATGATTAAAAGTCACCCTGACGACGAACTAACGAGCGCGGGCCTATATTTGGGTCACATAAAAAATTCTTCATAAGGTCTAGACTAAATACCAGTAGTGATGTCCATGACATAATAGTGATGTCATTCATGCTACTAATAAATAATATGCAATAGGGAAGGGAATCGGACAATATGGGTTTTAGGTTGAGGTTGGGTTTAGACTGGGAACGACAGAAAAACATAGACTGTGCCACCTGCATTTCCTTCCGAGCATGCTGTAAAAACCAGCTAAGGGATTCGAGGGTTTCTGTATATTTCAATTTAGGTGATGGGCTGACAACCTGTCCCTACAGCAATATACCTACAAAACTATCATAAATAACCCTCAAAACTTTGTTAGACGTGGCGGAACAACCTTTTGTTTAGGTCGTTTACGCTCTGCCTACCCCATCAGGGATAAAGGCATGATTATATGTATGTACGAATGAGTATATGGCAGACTAACAACCCTGAATTCTAAGAGTATTTTTTAAATACTGATTTACAAATCCCTCCATGTTGTAATAGGAGCGATATAGAAAAACAAGAATTGTCCAGCTCCTTCTTTTCCCGGGCATACTCAATAACCTTAGTCAAATTAGTAGGGATTTTGTTGTATTCTGTTTTATTCTAAAATTAATGACCCTTAAACCTTGTCAGAGGTAGCGATTATTAAGAGGTCGTTGACGCTCTGCGTACCCCCAATCCTTATTTAAATGAGTGAGTGACCTGTCCCTTTAGTTTTAATTTTTATATTTTTTTAATTTATAAATACCGTATTGTATACTCATACGGCATACCAATAAAAAATTAGTTCTACATTTAAATAAATAAACATCAAAAATATGACGAAACTTGTTAAATATGGCGGAACGGCCTTTGTTAAAGCCGTTGATGCTGTGCCCATCTCGTTAGGGATGAGGGCGTGATTGTAAGTACAAAAATAGATATTATTCAGCAATGTCAAATACATTTCATCGTGCTGTATTGGACACAATCACGATGGGACCTTGAATACGCACAATCGGCCGAAATAGAATTGCCTAATCTATTTCCAACTGCATTCCGAATGCGTTGCTACGAGAGTTCCCGTGGGAAAAATAAAGCGGTTCTAATTCTAATATTGGGCTCGAAATAAAATTAAATCTAATTACTTCCATGCTGGACTGGGAGCGAGAGAAAAACATAGAGTAAGCCAGCTGCATTTCCTCCCGGGCATGATGTAAAAGTCAACTAAGGGTTTCAGTATATTGTAATTTAGGCGATGGGCTGACAACCTGTCACTACAGCAATATACCTACAAATCTATCTTAAATAACCCTCAAATTTTGTCAGACGTGGCGGAAGATCTTTGTTTTGGTCGTTTACGCTCTGCCTACGCCATTAGGGATAAAGGCGTGACTATATGTATGTATAAAATTAAAATCTATTTGTCACTTTCAGACTAAAAACATTGGAAAAGAATAGCAGATCTATTCTCTCCGGTTTTTGATTTATAGTCAGTGGTTTTATGCGTTATCTGTCATTTTTATCCGCCGTCATATGATATGGCGGATAAAATTGTCAGAAATACTGGGGAAACGTGCAAAAGCGCGTCAAAATCTAGCGGATGAGGTGTAAAACCATAGAGTATAAATCGCCTGTCCTTTTTCAATTTTATTATTTTGAAAGTGACAGATAGATTTTAATTTTAGTTTTCTTAGCGAGTGGATTCTCGAGTCGAACGACCCGATGAACCTTGGTGTCAGAGTTTTCAAACCGCCTAGCACAGCTGATAGGCCTCTGACATGGTCTCAGTAACGACCACTATCAAAGACAGCGACGGGGACTGACGGCTTAGCGTGCCGTCCAAAGCACGAAATCTTTTTTCTTTTCGGACAATCAGGTGATTTAGCCTGCAATGTCCTAACCAAACTGGGGAAAACCTCGCAAATATCAACTTTGTGTTGCTCCCTGGGAATCGAACCCTGGACCTCCAGATCGTAAGCCCATGGCTCTAAGCACTAGACCACGGAGGCAGTTAATAATTTTAGTTTTAGCCGCTGGTATTTAGAATCGAGTCCAGTATCGTAACTTGTCACATTTCTTGTCTACGTTCATGCAGATGTGAGAGCGAAATTTCGTTGAGTGAGTAACCCGTTTCAGTTTTCGCCACGCTGTCCCTTACACCATTTTTTCCATGTTGGACTAGGAGCGAGAAAAAAACATAGAATGTGCCAAGTATATTTCCTCCCGGGCATGCTGTAAAAACCAGCTAAGGAATCCGAGGGATTCAGTAAGTATATTGCACTTTAGGCGATGGGCTGACAACCTGTCACTACAGTAAGTCTATCTTAAATGACCCTCAAAACTTTGTCAGAAGTGGCGGAACGACCTCGGTTTAGGTCGTTTAAGCTCTTCCTATCCCATTAGGAATAAAGGCGTGATCATATGTATGTATGTCCCTTACACTCGTTATAGAATTTCTCAACGTGTTCACAACTGCTTTTCTTTCAGGGCAGCTGAGTGAGTACTAGGACAAAATGTAATAGAAACTTACAAAATTTAATTTAATTTTATTTTGTTTATTTAGAACACTTACTTCCATGCTGGACTGGGAGAGATAGAAAAACATAGAATGTTCCAGCTGCCCTTCCTCCCGGGCATGCTGTTGAAGTCAGTAAAAGGGACTCGAGGGTTACAGTGTATTGTAATTTAGGCGATGGGCTGACAAATTTGTCACTATAGCAATACATATTACAATCTAAAATTGCCCTAAATTTTTGTCAGACGTGGCGAAAGCGCTTTTTACGAGGCGTTAAACGCTCTGCCAACCCCGTAAGGGATAAAGGCGTGATTTATGTATGTATATGTATGTATGTTATTTAGAACACAAACAGTCATACATAAACGTAATTCTTAGATATAATAATAACCAGGATTGGAGGTTCACTACTGTAATTTTAACAATAATAAAGGTGTTTTAGCACTTTTCTTGATGGTATAAAGAGAATCATGAAAAGGATCTATTTCCTTTAAACTATTATTATAATTAGTTACAGACTCGTCTGAAAAACGTTTGTTGAACATAGTTAAGTAGCACGAGCAAAACTCACTGAAAATAATTCACGTAACTTAATTACTTACTTCGCTGGTTCAGCGACCCGAAGTGGATCTTGGCCTCCGGCCTACTTGTATGCATGCATATAATTACGCCTTTATCCCTAATGGGGTAGGCAGAGCGTAAACGACCTAAACAAAGGTCGTTCCGCCACATCTGACAACATTTTGAGGGTTATTTAAGATAGATTTGTACGTATATTGATTGTCTGTAGTGACAGGTTGTCAGCCCATCGCCTAAATTACAATATACTTAAACCGTCAGATCCCATAGCTGGTTTTTACAGCATGCTCGGGAGGAAATGCAGTTGGCACATTCTATGTTTTTCTCTCACTCCCACTCCAGCATGAAAGAAAAATGAAATTAATTCAAAATATAAATAAAATGATGAATGACGCTCTCCTAGCATGTAAAACGTATATTTAATTTTCTATGAAAATTATGATTCTTAAGTTTTCTTTATATAAAGGTAGGCATTAAATAGTGTATGTACGCGTAGGTACATAGTGTACGTATTTAAATATCACTTGTGCAAATAAAAACACTTGAACCTACCGATTATTTATGTACCAATAAACAATAAAACTATAGGACAATTTTATGTAATCAAGAACTGCCTTTCGGAATAAAGAGAACGCCAATTTATTTATAAATTTTTGTATATACTTAACTAGAACTTTAGTTTCTACTTGGTTAAGTTCATATCAGAAATGTAATTACAGTACAAATTAACTGTTTAATCTATACTTAATATTCCTCTCAATCTTAAGATCGCTTTATGAATACGACTAATGCACAATTCACATAATTATCATTATGTAAATTCTCTAGTGATTATACATATAACGAGTGGATTCTCGAGTCGATAGACCGCCTTCAAACCGAAGAACAGCTATTTAGGCCTCTGACAAGGTTCGAATAACGACCACTATCAAAGATAGCGACTGGGACCGACGGCTTAACGTGCCCTCCGAAGCACGGAATCCTCTTTCTTTTCGGACAATCTGTTGATTCAGCCTGCAATGTCCTAACCAAACTGGGGAAAACCTCACAAAGTGATAAATTGACAAATATCAACGTTATGTCCACTGGGAATCGATCCCAGGACCTCCGGATCGTAAGCCTATGGCTCTGACCACTAGACCACGGAGGCAGTAATGATAATGAGTTGGTACTTGAAAGATTCCTCACTAAGATAATTGCAATCTCGTAAACATTATAATCACATGGTAACTACTAACTAGACCAAAATACTTCCTCAGTACAATTAGCAAGTTCATGAAATTCTGTTTAGAACTTAGAACTAACAAACAAACTTAGCAAGACCGCTCTAATTATATAATAGTACCTACCGATCCTGTTGCCGACACAACTATAGTAGCGAAGTGGCTCTCCCATCAGTAAAAAGAATCAAAACTACCTAAAAAAACAACGCAATAAATCGATAATCCGGTCCAACAGACACAAGTAATAGTTATAAAGATAATTTAGAACCTTATCAATTACCGATATTTAGTTCGTTGTAGTTTTTTATTACGCTAGCCTACAATGTCCCACCTCTGGGCACCTCTCCGTTGTAGGCCGTTATTCTACTTGTTACAAACTATGAATCGTTTGATTCTGTTGGACCGGTTATTCGATTCACTGCGTTTTTGTGAGTTTTGATTTTATTATTGATGGGGGCGCCATTTAGACCATATCGCCACCTAAACTTCTTTTAGTTTAGTCATGTCATTTCTACATGGTATAAAACAAAGTCACTTTCTCTGTCCCTATATCCCTATGTATGCATAAATCTTTAAAACTACGCAACGGATTTTGATGCGGTTTCTTTTAATGGATAGAGTGATTCAAGAGGAAGGTTTATATGTATATTACATGCATATTATAGTAGAGAAACACTGATAATTTCCGTGCGAAGCCGGGGCGGGTCGCTAGTTATTCATAAAGCATGAAAATGGGCAAAACCAGAAATAAAGCAGTAGCAGCCACAGACGCCCGTGTTCTTCAATAAAATAGAGACAGCATCATAACAGCTGATTATAATCACTTCAAAGTGACGTCTAATAAGACAGCATGTTATTAAATTATAGTGCAACCGCCATACTGTTCAGACGGAAATATTAGGAACTAAATGAACTTCCCATACAAAATGCTTAGACAATTTGTATCGAAAATTGTTTTTTTCTTCACTTCCTGAAAAAAATATTGCCGATATAATTGCGGTAAGTAAGTATTACATTCTGTGAAAAAAACTACGTATAATATAATCATGCGTTTATTCCTAATGGGGTAGGCGGAGCGTAAACGACCTAAAGGTTATAAGATAGATTTGTATGTATATTGCTGTAGTGACAGGTTGTCAGCCCATCGCCTAAATTACAATATACTGAAACCCTCGGATCACTTAGCTGTTTTTTTACAGCATGCCCGGGAGGAAATGCAGCTGGCACATTCTATGTTTTTCTCTCGCTCCCAGTCCGGCATGGAAGAAAGAAACTAAATAGCTTATAATGTACATAAGTACAGCAGCGTCCCGCAAACTGATAGGGGTTCCTCAGTCAACGACACTGAACAACTTTCAACAGGAAATTCTTTCAGGAGAAGAAAAAAAATATTTAACTTCCCATACAGAGTGACCACCTGGATCAGACAATTTGTATAGATAATCTTTGTTTTTTTCACGTCCAAAAAGAAAATTACCCATAGTTGTTCAGGTTCGTTGACTGAGCAACCCCTATCAGTTCGCGGGACGCTGTCCCTTACGCCCGTGTGTGTAAATGGATCGTTTCAATACTCAGTGTGTGTATATTTTATGGCGTATTGTTTAAAGATTATTGTGAATTTCTCTGTTCACTTAATAGTTTCACTGAATAGATTTCACTTACTAGTTTCTCCTATTCATTAGGTAGGTACATTAGGCGAAACGTAGTCAATAGTGCCGATTTCATTGCAGACACAACTTAAATTATTTAAGTTTAGTTCTGTCAGTTTCTTAAACTTGAATAAAATTGAAACAGAAGTAAGTAAGTGAATAAAAACACTTGACACAAAAACAAGAAATACAAAAACAAACTTAAATTAATGTGCACGAAGTACAAAGACAACTAAATAACAACTATTATTAAAGTGACTTATAATATAACGCTTAAAATAAGACTTCCCCTTATAGCATGCAATCTTAATCAAAGGTGCTGGACTGGGAGCGAGAGAAAAACATAGACTGTGCCACCTGCATTTCCTCCCGGGCATGCTGTAAAAACCAGCTAAGGGAACCGAGGGTTTCAGTATATTGCAATTTAGGCGATGAGCTGACAACCTATCACTACAGCAATATACCTACAAATTAATCTTAATTAACCCTCAAAACTTTGTCAGACGTGGCGTGACGGCCTTTGTTTAGGTAGTTTACGCTGTGCCTATCTCATCAGGGATAAAGGCGTGAATATATGTATGTATGTCTTATTCAAGGCCCGTAGCGTCACTTTGACAGAATTATATTATAACCAGCTGTTGTATTTTTTTAAGTAATTTTAGAAAGTCATCATCATCATTCGCTTGCCTTTATCCCATTTACTTGGGGTCCAGTACGTTTTCTTCTTCCATTCATCCCTGTCAGCCGTCAGTTCAACACTCACACCTGTTTTAGACACATCATCTTACACGCAGTCCATCCATCTTTTCGTTGGTCGTCCTCTCCCAACATATCCATCCCAATTTTAGAAAGTGACTACACGAAACTAAAATAAGTTAATTCGTGTCTACAAGAATCGGCACCACAGTGTATGTATTGTTTTGTTAATAACGTCTGATAAGATCTGGTCTGGTACAAACTAGAGGGAGCGTTAAAAATACTACATTTTCTGTAAATCTTTACTCTATACTACAGTTGGCAAGCTATACATAACATAAGTAATATTTAATTATATAAGTATATACTGCCTAGAGACTGCCTGTAATTAAACATAAGGTCATCTTGTATTTTATTATAGTATATTTCATTCATCAATTTCTAACCGATAAAGTCACGAGACAGAGGTAAATCTACAGTACTAAAAAACACAATAAAGGTGCGGTCACATTAGAATTACCTGCCGTACGTGACGTGTGCTGACGGCCGTTATGGGACTACAGTTTTCTTAGAAAATGTATGAAAATCCCATGTTTCGATTCAGACTTGCCCTACGTTACGTCGCTGATGCAACCAAATCTATGTAGTGTGAAGTTGCAAGACACATCAGCAAAGATCACGTACGTGGCGTAAGTCTAGTCGTCTTAGCGAGTAAATTCTCGAGTCAAACGACCCGATGAACCCTGGAGTTTTGAAACCGCCTAGTAGGACAGGTATTAAGGCCTCTGACATGGTTTGAATAACGACCACTATTTTGACAGTGTCTTTGAAAAGCGACCGGGACCGACGTTTTTTTTTTGTGTGTTTTACTAGTTTCCTCTGACGTGGGGGTCAGATACATTGTTAAGCTTAACACGGACTTCGACGACAGGATATATTCATTATTTTTTACTAGTCCTTAATTGGTTTTATTTAATCTGGAGATTCAGCCTGCAATGTCCTGACCAAACTGGGGAAAACCTCACAAAGTCATTAATTGTCAAATATCATGTTTGTGTTGGAATTGGGAATCGAACCCGGGATCTCCGGATCTTAAGTCCATGGGTCTGACCACGGACCGTGTGTAAGTCTAGTATGCAGTCACCTTACATGCTCGTAGGTAGTTTCCTTATCTCGTTCGTAAACATTGTCAAGGTGAAAATGTCTCACGCTCACGAGCAGACTGCGCTGTAGAATAGAACAAGAATGAAACACGATAAATGGGCGTGTTTCCATTCCACTAGACGGTAGGTCCACGGTAACGGCAACGGGTCGATGGAAGAAATCATCATCTCCTTAGCCTTATCCCGTATCTCAAGGGGTCGGCTACCTAACCTAGGTGCTTGAACGAGGGTAACTGCCTCCGTGGTCTAGTGGCTAGTGTCATGGACTCCCGATCTGGAGGTCCTGGGTTCGATTCCCAGGGGAAAACTCAAAGTTGATATTTGTGATCTTGAGAATTTTATCACTTTGTGAATTTTTCCCCAGTTTGGTTAGGACATTGCAGGCTGAATCACCTGATTTTCCAAAAATAAAAAGCTTTCGTGCTTCGCACGGCACGTTAAGCCGTCGGTCCCGGTCGCTATCTTTGATAGTGGTCGTTACTCAAACCATGTCAAAGGCCTGATAGTTGTGCTACTAGGCGGTTTAAAAACTCTGACACCATTGTTCATCGGGTCGATACCCACTCGACAGAAGAAGAAGAACGAGGGTACTGGTTTTTACACAGAGCGACTGCCAACCCAGAAGGGAAACCAGACCCAATCCTAGATTAGGTCAGAGTTTACAAGCAGCCAATGTTTAGCACTGGCCTCTGACATTGCTTAACGACTAATATCTACGGTATTAACCGATATTAACCGCGAACAACGGCTTAACAAGCCTTCCGAAGCACGGAAAAAGCGCCGGTTAAACGTACATTTTAAATTCAAAAACCGAAAAACACCGTGGTGGGTGGGATTCGAACCACGACCTCGCCCTATTCACTACACCATCAGGCTCTCTAAAAATGTGTACAAATACATACTATCACGCCTGTATCCCTGGGGTAGGCAGAGCGGCAACGACCAAAACGTAGGTGGTTCCGCCACGTGACAAGTTTTGAGGATTGTTGATTGACAGATTGTCAGACCATCGCCTAAATTACAATATACTCAATTCCTCGAATCCCTTAGCTGATTTTTACTGCATGCCCGGGCCGCTTCCTCCTGAGCGGGAGTCGTGGTTCGAATCCCTCCACGTACCAATGTGTTTTCGGTTTTCGAATTTCATATGTACGTTTATTCGGCGCTGTTTCCGTGCTTCGGAAGGCACGTTAAGCTGTTGGTCCCGGTTAATATCGTTTAATACCGTAGATATTAGTCGTTAAGCCATGTCAGAGGCCAGTGCTCAGCAATCGGCGGCTAGAAAACTCTGACCTAATCTAGGATTGGGTCTGGTTTCCTTTCTGGGTTGCGGAGGTCAGATGGCAGTCGCTCTGTGTAAATACCAGTACCCTCGTTCAATTCCCTAGATTAGGTAGCCGACCCCGTGAGATACGGGATAAGGCTAGGGAGATGATGATGCCCGGGAGGAGATGCAGCTGGCACATTCTATGTTTTTCTATCGCTCCCAGGCCAGCATAGAAGCAAAGTAACGTTACACGCCTAAAATAAGATGGCATGCTAGATGGTCTCTTAGCTGTGTTTGTGTCTGCAACAAAATTGGCACCATTGTCTCGGACCATTCATTATACAGGTGTAAAATACACTTTAAATCACAAGTTATACTTCTTCTGTCGAGTGGGTATCGAGTCTATCGACCGGATGAACCCTGGTGTCAGAGTTTTTAAACAGGCTAGTAGCAAAACTCTCAGGCCTCTGACATGGTTTTGAGTAATCACCCCTGGGAATCGAACCCAGGACCTCCGGATCAGGAGTCCATGGCACTAGCCACTAGACCACGCAGGCACATGTTATTCTGACAACACCAAACAACTTTCCCAAAGCACAAAAATTTTAGTTTGCCAAAATATTGGCTTTTCCAAACACAACTGCTAAAAGAAATTTTTTATGTACATACATATAATCACGCCTTTATCACTAATGGGGTAGGCAGAGCGGAAAAGACCTAAACAAAGGTCTTTCACCACGTCTGACAATGTGACGTGACAATGACGATTAACAGAACAATACATACACTGTGGTGCCGATTCTTGTAGACACGAATTAACTCATTTTAGTTAGGTGTTGTCACTTTCTAAAATTGGGATGGATATGTTGGGAGAGGACGACCAAAGAAAAGATGGATGGACTGCGTGTAAGATGATGTGTCTAAAACAGGTGTGAGTGTTGAGCTGACGGCTGACAGGGATGAATGGAAGGAGAAAACGTACTGCGCCGACCCCAAGTAAATGGAATAAGGGCAAGCGAATGATGATGATGACTTTCTAAAATTACATAAAAAAATACAACAGCTGGTTATAATATAATTCTGTCAAAGTGACGCTACGGGCCTTGAATAAGACATACTCGTACATACATATATTCACGCCTTTATCCCTGATGAGATAGGCACAGCGTAAACTACCTAAACAAAGGCCGTCACGCCACGTCTGACAAAGTTTTGAGGGTTAATTAAGATTAATTTGTAGAGATATTGCTGTAGTGACAAGTTGTCAGCTCATCGCCTAAATTGCAATAAATACTGAAATCCTCGGATACCTCTGCTCGTTTTTACAGTATACCTGGGAGGAAATGCAGCTAGCACATTCTATGTTTTTCTCTCGCTCTCAGTCCAGCAGGGAAGAAAAAAAAATACATGCTAAAAAAAACTTTTGTTAAAGTTGTTTGTCATCAGCAGAATATGTGGTTTAAAAGAACGCAGTAGTTTTATTTACATCCTGTATTTATTTTAAATAATAAAATTATTATATTTTATACTATTCACGGGTCGACAGATTGTTCGATGTCGATATTAACCCAAATACTAGTACCTTACGTTAGGTTAGATAAGATAAACCGTTCATTCATGTTTTTTTGGGTGTATTTGTATCGTAAGTTGTGAAATTTGTTATCAACTGTGATTTATATCAAATAAGTATGTTTCATATCTTATCGTCTGAAGCACCGAGGCTAAATTAAGGTAGATTATATTATAATAAATAACGATCGATTTTACTAAATAAGATTTTAATAAAATACAATGATCGGATTCTAGATAATTAATGTGTAATATCGATTCGATATCAAAGTTGCACGGAATTAATATCAATATCGTATCGATACGATAATAAAAACCTATACATAGTTTTATTTTATTGGTTACCTACCTACTTTTATTCTCTACCACATACACACATACAAATAAACACGCCTTTATCCCTAATGGGGTAGGCAGAGCGTAAACGACCTAAACAAAGGTCGATCCGCCACGTCTGACAAAGTTATAGTATTCGCGGGTCATTTAAGATATATTCGTAGGTATACTGCTGTAGTGACACGTTGTCAGCCCATCGCCTAAATTACAATATGCTGAAACCCTCGGATCCCTTACCTGGTTTTTACAGCATGCCAGGGAGGAAAAGCAGCTGGCTCATTCTATGATTTTCTCTCGCTGCCAGGCCAGCATTGAAGTAATTATATTCTCTACCATATCTTGACTAACTGATTCAAATAGGTTAACTAATGAAAACTTATTGCTTATTACGACACAGGTTAAATCACTACATAGTATAAAACAAAGTCGCTTTCTCTGTCCCTATATCCCTATGTATGCATAAATCTTTAAAACTACGCAACGGATTTTGATGCGGTTTCTTTTAATGGATAGAATGATTCAAGAGGAAGGTTTATATGTACAAAACATGCATAATATGGTAGGGCAACACTGATAATCGTCGTAAGGGTCTTTAGTACATGATATAATCAAACAGTTTTACGAACACAATTCTTAAAAATAACTGTCTTATCCATGATCCTGAGCAGATAGCGGTAGAATATAATAATTTTCTAATCAATAAAACGAAAAAGAATGATGAACCAGATTCGAGTGTACAAATAATTTCAAAAGTCACAAATATTTCACAGTCTTTGTTTATAGCACCTACAATCCCTGTCGACAAAGTTAAAATTATAATGAGCCTCAAAAACAAAAAAAAGTTTTGGTTATGACGGAATTTCCACAAGAGTTTTAAAACACGTTGCTCCAGTTATTGCTAAACCTTTAAGTCATGTAGTAAACCTTAGTATATGTAACGGCCAATACTCAGACAAATTAAAACCAGTTGTTGTTAAACCCTATTTGAAAAAGGAGATACACGAAATATGGACAACTATAGACCTATCGCTTTAATCCCGGTGATATCAAAGATTTTTGAAAAAGTTATATACGAAGCGCTATATTCAATTTTAGAAAAATTCCATATACTCGCTACAGAGCAAAAAGGTTTCCGTAAAAAACACTCAATTAACATGGCTTTATAAGAGTTATTGAATCAAACTATTTCTGAGGTCGATAAACGCAATCCTGTCTGCGCTCTCTATATGGACCTAACTAAAGCGTTCGACTTTGTAGACCATCACATTTTGTTAAAGAAGCTAGAGTCTTACGGAATACGTAGGAATATCCTAAAACTTTTTGAATTTTACCTAAGCAATCGAAAACAGTACGTCAATATAACCAAGGTTTGCCCCATTACTAAAACAGAAATAAAACACATTTCAAGCGCTCGTGAAATAACATTCGGTGTCCCACAGGGCAGTGTATTAGGGCCCCTTTTATTCTTATTATATATCAATGATTTACCGAAAAACGTATCACAACCCATGCTTTTATTTGCTGACGATAGTACCGTTATCATTAAATGCGAAAAACCGAATGAGTATGAAAACCAAATTAATAATGCACTAAAAGAAATAATAACCTGGCTTAATAGTAACAATTTAAAAGTTAATTTAGAAAAAACCAAACTCATGCACTTTTACCAACGGAACCCTTCAAGTCACTTACAAACTATAAATATTAATTTTAATGGAACTAACATAAGCAGCACAGAGGTCACAAAATTTCTAGGTTTGACGGTTGATAATAAATTAACATGGAAAGCACATGCAGAGGACCTTGGTAAAAAGCTAAGAAAGTTTTCATACGCACTTTATGAATTAAGAAAGGTAGCTAATAGGGAGATTGTCGTGGGTCGTGGCTGCATATCACGGATTTGTTGCGTCAAGCTTAAGATATGCAATAATTTAGAGCTCAAAAACGATGCATTCGTTCTATTTGTAACCTTAATGTTAGAGACAGCTGTAAACCATATTTTAAATCATTAAGAATTCTAACTCTTCCCTCACTTTACATATTTGAAGTAGCAATATTTGTTAAAAATAATCCTATTTTATTTGTAAAAATCTCAGAAATCCATAGCATAAATTTAAGATCCAAAGACAATTTAGCTCTGCTTGAAACAAATACGACATTGTTGCATAGTAGTTGTCTTTGCTATGACACCAAAAATATATAACAAAGTACCTAGTCATATCAAAAATTTAATTTTTATTCAGTTTAAGAAGCAATTGTTTATACTTCTAGCAGAGAAAGCATATTATAATATAACAGAATATATTACAGATACAGATATTTGATCTCATTTAGTTTCTAAGCAAGTTATTTCTGTATTTATAATATTTTATTATTTATTGTTATGTAACTTTAAGTATAGTTTAAAAGTGTTTATATTTGTACGCTATCAATAAGATGGCAAGTTATGGCGCACTACCTGTATCTTACAACATTGTTATCTGTTATTTTTTTGTACCCATAACTACAAATAAAGTTCTGATTCTGATTCTGATTCATTATTAACTGAAAAATAAACCCCGAACCCCACATAATTTTATTTTTTAGGAAACAGATCTTGTAGAAAGCCTCATGCTTGTATCACACTGGTACCGATTCGTTGAGGAAACGCCCCTTTCTGTCTTCTCGTGATAAAAATGACAGGTAACGATTTTAGTCAAGATTTGCTGACGAATTGTGAATATGAATTGTGCGCGTACAAATTGCCCCTATTATGATCTTATGTTATTTACAGGTTAATATTTAAGAATAGAATATAGAATAAGAATTTAATAAATAAGATATTCAATTTAATTTGATTGTGTTTAGTTTATAGACTGTTTATTGTAATTAATTACTATGGGTTATTACTATGGGTTATACTATGTTGTTATTATAAGAGCCCGATGGTGTAGTGGATA
Organism: Scrobipalpa costella; assembly: GCA_949820665.1. NCBI lineage: Eukaryota > Metazoa > Arthropoda > Insecta > Lepidoptera > Gelechiidae > Scrobipalpa > Scrobipalpa costella. The sequence goes on from OX463315.1 coordinate 9,254,959, forward strand.
GCGCCGCTGCCTCCTGAGCGGGAGGTCGTGGTTCGAATCCCACCACGTACCAATGTGTATTTCGGTTTTCGAATTTCATATGTACGTTAATTCGGCGTTTTTTCAAGGCACGTTAAACCGTTGGTCCCGGTTAATATCGTTTAATACCGTAGATGTTAGTCGTTAAGCCATATCAGAGGCCAGCGCTAAGCATTGGCGGCTTGAAAACTCTGACCTAATCTATTATTGGGTCTGGTTTCCCTTCTTGGTTGCGGAGGTCAGATGACAGTCGCTCTGTGTAAAACCAGTACCCTCGTTCAATCCCCTAGATTAGGTAGTCGACCCGTGAGATACGGGATAAGGCTAGGAATAAGAAGTTATTATTATCTCATGTTGCAATGTCCTAACTGGGCTCATGTGTAAAGAACTATTATTACATTGATCATCTAATGTACTCACATGAAGCAGTAAAGGACTATGACTATGAAGATTTATGCCATTTTTTAAAATTATCTCGAATCAGTTAATCAAGATATGGTAGAGAATATAATTACTTGAATGCTGGCCTGGGAGCGAGAGAAAAACATTGAATGAGCCTCGGCATGCTGTAAAAACCAGCTTAGGGATCCGAGGGTTTCAGTATATTGTAATTTAGACGATGGGATGACAACCTGTCACCACAGCAATATACCTACAAATCTATCTTAAATGACCCGCGAATACTATAACTTTGTCAGACGTGACGGAACGACCTCTGTTGTAAAATACGTAGCTTCAATTGGCTATTAATGCCTTAGTTAAACACAAGGGAGTAAAATACATTCCGATTAGATTTAAAATGTGTCCTTGAGGACAAAACTTAATTAAATCTTTTTAATAAACTGTTGCCATTCCTTTCTATTCTCTCATGATAGAACAACAACAGGTAACAATTTTAGTCGAGATTTAGGCTCGTTTTAATATAGTGATCTCAATATTGAGAGCAATATTAAGTATGGATTTGACATTCCAGTTTGTTCTGAAATGACATTTCTGATACAAAACTCAAACTCGCTGTCACTCATGAGAGCTGATTTTAAATACGGCCCTTCCTTAGTGATTTTGTGCGCATACGAATTACCCCCAGTATCAATCTACCTAGTTACCTCAGTTAAAAATGTTGAAATACAGGTAAAACACCAGTAAAATTACGTTAAGGTAATGATCTGAAAAAGTCCTTCAACTCTAGATAACATTATTTACGTGTTGTTACGTTACCACACCGTAGTTTGCCCTGAATTCACGCACTTCAAGGTTTAGATAAAGTGTAATCTAAAATTATGTACCAATTACAGCGCTCCTATATACGCTATACCTACTCTAAAGTACACTAAGAAAAAAAACATAGGTAGTAAAATAAATTGCTGACTTTTAGGGTGTTAACCCACTCATGAAACTGAACAACTTTCCGAGGATCAAAGGTCAAAGATCTAGATCTACCGGGTGTAAAAGACAGCGTCCCGCAAACTGATAGGGGTTGCTCAGTCAGTGAAACTGAACAACTATCACCAGGAATTTCTTTCAGGAGAATAAAAAAAAATAGAACTTCCCATACAAAATTACCTCCTCGTTAAGACAATTTGTATGGAAAATCCTTTTTTTAACTTCCTGACAAAAATCCTGCTGATAGTTGTTCAGTTTCGTTGAATGAGCAACCCCTATCAGTTTGCGGAACGCTTTCCCTTACACTCCGTATAGCTTATAGCTTCCGATATATGAAAATAAAAATTGTCCCTTCCATACAAATGGTGTCAGTGACTCCAGCAACCGCGCACCCCGCCGGCGGGGTCGCGGAGGTCCCTCCTTTGCTCCCCACTTTGGGGTTTATCGGCACGTACCGGGTAGATTCTCTCCGATAAGTTCCCAAGGCAACGCCGAGGTTTTTTTATTATTATTTATTTATTTTAGTTGCAAAAATATATATATACATATGACAATCGGTGTCGTTAAACCCGATAGGGTTCGAGCCCTAGTGGGCGCCCTTAGGCAGTTGCCATTGCATTTAAGGGTATAGATTACGTGTAGCAACTCCCCGCCTTAGTCCGGTGACGCATTATGTACACTTTGTAGTATGGTGCAAACAGGTCCATTGAAGAAGAAAAAAAAAGGTGTCAGTGACTCAAGTCATTTAGTATGCGAGCGCCACTTTTTTTTTCATATTTCGACCTAAGTTCCTCGGGGAAAGTTGTTCAGTCTCATGAGTTCACACCCTAAATATTATGGGCCGCTATTTTTTGATTCCCGGTATAAAAAAAACTGAATATATAAGTGTACAAACAGCCTTTGTGGCACACAACATGTACCTAGTCTTATCTTATTGTTGTCATTGGAACGTAGTTTAATCTGGACTCTGAAGAGCAGCATTTACCATGCTAAAATATACATACATACATACATAAATCACGCCTTTATCCCTTACGGGGTAGGCAGAGCGCCGCGAAACTTTCGCCACGTCTGACAAAAATGGAGGGCAATTTTAGATTGTAATATGTATTATTGTATTGCTAAAATATATTTTTTTCTTATACGTACCCATGTATAATTTATACATCTGCATCTATAGTATTTCCAACTCAGTTTTAGAATAAAGGTAAACACAGTTTTATGTCTTTTTATTTAAAAACACATTTAAAAAATAAATTATACGTGTTGGCAAATTAGTTAAATTACTAATGCTCGTATTTATGAAGCGACCTCAAACTTGAGAGCAATATTAAATATGGATTTGACAGGCCAGTTTGTACTGAAATTACATTTCTGATTCGTACTCAAACTCGCTGTCACTCATGAGAGCTGATTACAAATATGGCGGCCCTTAAACTACTATTTCAGTATTGTCATATCGAATAGCTAAAACTTATTTCAGAAACAAGATCTTCGATTAAAATACATGAAACTTTGTTTACCTTTTTATTCTAAAACTGAGTTCTAAATACTAACATAGTTCACAAAGATAAAATACAAACTATGGAAGTCGTAAACTACGAGGTAAAGAAACTGTATACGTCATACGAGTACATAAAAGGAATTCATACTTACAAAACTATAACTTTGCATTGTAACGGACACATGTTTAAAGATTAGGTGGTTGATTTACGTATTTTTTTTTAAATACCTACATAATATTAAGAACGCCAGACTACGTCGGAAAAAGATGACTCGACCTCACTGTCCAGCGCCCTAGATCACGCGGCAGACCAAAGAAACGCTAGCTAGACGTCGTAAAAGTAGATATGGATTATGGAGTGGAACCTCCTCACACCACCGGATGCCGAAAACTGGGTAAAGCAAAGTAGAAAAAGGCAGAAAGCGGATTTATAACTTCACTTGCCTAGCGTTTCCCCGGTCTCATTAGATCGATTATATGGGGATTAGACCGGGGAAACGCTAAGCAAGTGAAGACATAAAAAATCAAGGGACAGCTTAACAAACTGAAAGCGGTTGCATATTCAACGAAACTGAACAACTTTCACGAAGAAACCAGCAACTGAAGAGCTACCTAAAAGCAGTTACCCAAGAAGTTTGCGGTACAAGGGTTTACACCCTGTTTTTTTTTATCTGGACCGTTGGTGACCAAAACTGGATTTAACGATGGAACGAGCCTAGGCCCGTAATTATACACAGCACTTGAGACTGACAGCTACTTCGAGTCCATATCAGAAATTTCATTTGAGTACAAAAGGTCCTGTCAAATCCATACTTAATATTACTCTAAATCTTGAGATGATTATAAATACGAGCCTTAAAAACTGACGAACCACAGCACAATCCACTTGAACCAGCCACCGGTTTCGATGTTTATTCACGGAATTCGAAGTATTCAAAGTGGAAGCACACTCTAGATACGAAGAACACTCTTCCTGCATTACGGTGGCGCAGGCATAACTTGATTGACTACTACTTTATTAGTCATCTCATCGGCAATGAGAAGATATAGTTAGATACAATTTTAGTATTATTTTATTGGTGCGACAGAATTTTATTTGTATTGTGTTGTCCATCTCAGTTTTAGAATAAATGTCATCAAAGTTTCATGCCTTTTAATCGAAGATCTTGTTTCTAAAATAAGTTTTAGCTATATGACATAATGAAATGCAATCTGTCAGTTTCACAGATTACAAATATATATAAATTTATTCAAGTACAGAAACATTTACAATACAGACTAACAAGTGAAATAGTAGTTTTAGTAATTTAACTAATTTTCCAACGTATCAACGTATCATTAATTTTTTAAACGTGTTTTTGAATAAAAGGACAATTTTGTTTACCTTTATTCTATAACTGTGTTGGAAATACTATAGCCAGAATCATCCTACTGGTGCTGGGCAAAGGCCTCCCTCTTCTTTCTCTATTCATTTCTGTTTTGGGCCTCAATATTGAGTCTCGAGTCTTTTGCGAATGAAAAAATAACAATAGACATGTTAACTAGTTGGCTAAAATATTCTGGAAAACATTCATTATTTTTAAAAAAGTGCACATTTTGATTTAATAATCCGGTTCAAATATCTATAGAAGTTAGTCATTCGAGTAGTCATTACCGGCGAGTGACAGTCTATTTTCATACGAAAAAGCGTTCAACATTTCATAAAAGTTGCTTATTTGACTAGTAGGAAAATAGTATATTAGGTATTCAGGTACGTTAGGGGTGGTTTACATGAAGACAGTGCATATGTTGGTAAGTTGGCTTTCGAGTTGGTAAGTTGGCTTTCAAGTTGACATTTACACGGTTCCAGTAAAAGAAGAAAAAGAAGAACAAGTAACAGTCGAAATGTACATACATAAAATCACGCCTCTATCCCTTAAGGGGTAGGTTTTCGCCAAGTCTGACAAAAATTGAAGGCAATTTTAGATTGTAATGTGTATTGCTATAGTGACAGGTTGTCAGCCCATCGCCTAATTACAATATATTACACTGTAACCCTCGAGTCCCTTTTGCTGACTTCTACAGCAAGCCCGGGAGGAAGGGCAGCTGGAACATTCTGTTTTTCTATCTCTCCCAGTCCAGCATGGAAGAAATAATTCCGTATTTTTCGCTGTGCCACTAGGCGGTTTGAAAACTCTGACACCAGGGTTTTTCCGCTCGTTGTTCGACTCGAGAATCCACTCGTTAAGAAGAAGACGAAGTAGGGTATTTTCCTACGTCAACCACTTTACGCATAACTACTTAGCAGAAGTGTTATTCTTATCGTTATCAATATCATCAATAATTGAATTAGCGTCCCTTCATCCATCGATGATGGAATTAGCGTCAATACGATACGTACTTAAAATCGATTGAAACGGTTTCTATGAATTTTCTTATTCACATACAAGTGCCAAATGTATGACTAAGGATGTAAGGGCCGTATTTGTAATCAGCTCTCATGAGTGACAGCGAGTTTGAGTTCGTATCAGAAATGTCATTTCAGTACAAACTGGCCTATCGGATCTATACTTAATATTGCTCTTAAGTTTGATATCGCTTCATACGTATTTACCCTTAGTGGTTCGATTCTAAATTCCACCTGCTAAAACTAAAATTAAAATCTAAATCTATCTGTCATTTTCAAAATAATAAAATTGAAAAAGGAAAGGCGATTTATACCTACTCTATGCTTTTACACTTTGTTCGCTAGATTTTGACGCGCTTTTGCACGTTTCTCCAGTATTTCTGTCAAATTTATCTGCCATATCATATGATGGCGGAAAAAATGACAGATAACGCACAAAACCACCGACTATAAATCAAAAACCGGAACGAATAAATCTCCTGCCCTTTTCCAATGTTTTAAGTCTGAAAGTGACAAAAAGATTTTAATTTTAGTTTTAGCCGGCAAATCTAGAATCGAGCCCATTTACTACGTAAGAAAGGTGATCAACCCGATGATGAACCTTGGTGTCAGACTTTCCGAACCGAACCGCTCAATAGCGCAGTTAATTAGGCCTCTCACATGGTTTCTGAAATGAAATAAAATATATTATTTTGCATTGAATAGGGTATACATTCCAGGTGTTAAGTTATTAAAGTCCGCTCTATCCAGCTAATTTAAATCAGCATGCAAAATATTTACGGAGACTTAACACTAATTAAAATGAATTTTAACATTTAAAGTCAAAAAATTATATTAAATTATAAATATTTTTATCTATCAACCACTTGAATAATTCTTTTATGAATTGTTTTTGGGGTAATTTTAATACACATTGCTTAGTTACTATTTAGGTACAAACTTAATGCGGAAGAGTGGTTGTAGACAAGTCGATCGGGCAACCGTCCAGCACGGGGGTTTATATCAATCGCCCTCATAAACATATTCATATTCTGTCTCACAAACTTACAAACCTCCAGAATACAAAACATATATTTTTTTAAAGTGGCTTCCAAGAAAAAGAAGGACCAACTCCACATATGGCACGTATACATTTATTTTGTGTAATAAAAGCCTTTTCTTTCCCTACACCATTTCCCCAAATGAGAAGACAGTACCTTAGAACCGAGACGACATATCCATGGTACGCCATCAGTGACAGTTTATAAGAGGCAATTCTCCTCATTCTACGAAGGACGTATACAAATCTAGCAAGTCTAGTTCTAGAATATATTTATTGTAGTTAAAACAATACGAACATCTTAATATTTCTCTTAAGATTAATTGAGATGTATATTTGGGAAAAAATCTGTAATTTGGAACATAAGAACTAAAATTCATATCTAGATAACTTACATTCTTAAATAAATTGCATTTTTTTCTAGTTTGTTTATTAATAATAATTTCATTTAATGTTTTATTTTTTGGAACTTCTATAATATTATTAAGGAAATAATATAGGTTACTCTCGTGCTCTAATGGATTAACATCATTTCTTCCAGCTAAAACAATTATGAGACCTTCAGCAGTCAATGTTTTTGATTCTTCTTGAGCACCGGCAACATCAGCCAGCTTAGTTTTGGGTTTGTATAAAGCGATCTTCTTCTTTTCGAATCGAGGCAAACTCAATTTAAATTCTACATACATATAATCACGCCTTTATCCCTAATGGGGTAGGCAGAGCGTAAACGACCTAAATAAAGGTTGTTCCGCCACGTCTGACAATTTTTTTAGGGTAATTTAGATAGATTTGTAGGTATATTGCTGTAGTGACAGGTTGTCAGCCCATCGCCTAAATTGCAATATACTGAAACCCTCGGATCCCTTAGCTGGTTTTTAAAGCATGCCCGGGTGGAAATGCAGCTGGCGCATTCTATGTTTTTCTTTCGCTCCCAGTCCAGCATGGAAGAAACGGATTTAAATTCTTGAGGACCAGAACTCCGCCACTCTGACGGCGTTGGCTGTGGCGTTATAGAGGTCCTCAACAGTGCAACTGTCGGGATATGCAGGGCAGTTCATGAGGTGCGCCATAGTCTGTGGCGACTGTCCGCACTCGCATTCGTCACCCACAAAGCGATGACTTTATAACTGTCTCCGAGAAGTTCTTGCAGGTTCCTTTGTAACTGTCCTCCCTGTTCGTCTGCGAAGATAAGTATGTTTTTTTCCGGCGATTCAAAGCCTCCTTTTCCTTAGGTGATTGTTTATTCAGATGGTAGTTTACGACAAGGGAAGGTAAATTTATTCTGTAATTTTCAACTTGTTTTTTTCCGCTGATAGCCCTCGTCAACGTCACTACAAACCTCTTCAGTTATCCTCAGAGGCTGCATTGATTTATCTCTATCCACATTCTTTATCACAACTTATTTTCTATTTGAACAGGCGAATCTTCAAATAACTTCTGTCTCAGTTTATCCTTGTTGTCTGCAACGATCACAATCAAACACACGGAACTCTTTTCTTTTTCGGACAATCAGTGATTCACCCTGTAATGTCCTAACCAAACTGGGGAAAATCTCACAAAGTGATAAACTAAAAAAAGATCAACTTTGCGTCCCCTTTGGGAATCAAACCCAGGACCTCCGGATCGAGAGCCCATGGCTCAGACTACTACACCACTTAGCCAGTTACCTATTCACCAATATGTTAATTTGTAACGGTATCTATAATGTTATGAAGATTATTTAAAAATATTGATAGGAAACCGGAAGAAGTACTGTTACTCTGTTAGTCACATTGTGCAATGACTCAGAGACAGTCAAACCTTTGTTTTGTAACACTAGTATCTCTAATTTATAAACAGCTGTGAAACAATGGATTTATAGGACATACCATTAGTCAGTTTCGTGTAGGTACATAGGTTTTTTAGGGTTCTGTACCCAAAGGGTAAAATCGGGACCCTATTACTGAGACTTCGCTGTCTGTTCGTATGTAACCAGGCTGTATCTCATGAACCGTGATAGCTAGAGTTGAAATTTTCTCATATTTCGTATTTCTGTTACCGCTATACCTCCATGCTGGACTGGGAGAGATAGAAAAACACAACTTCCTCCCGGGAATGCTGTAGAAGTCAGCAAAAGGTACTCGAGGGTTACAGTGTATTGTAATTTAGGCGATGGGCTGACAACCTGTCACTATAGTAATACACATTTCAATCTAAAATTGCCCTCAATTTTTGTCTGACGTGGCGAAAGCGCCTTTTACTAGGCGTTTAACGCTCTGCCTACCCCGTAAGGGATAAAGGCGTGATTTTATGTATGTATGTATGTTACCGCTATAACAAAAAAAATAAACATTTGATTTGAGCTCATACAATAAACGTGATATTTTTGCCGTTTCTTGGTGGATATTAAACGGCAACAGGTAAACGCTTGAAATGCTATTCACAGAACATTAAGTTGCATAATTAAGTACTTTAAAAATAAATAATACATGCATACATACATATAATCACGCCTTTATCCCTAATGGGGTAGGCAGAGCGTAAACGACCTAAACAAAGGTCGTCCCGCCACAACTGACAAAGTTTTGAGATTTATTTAAGATAGAATTCTAAGTACATTGCTGTAGTGACAGTTTGTCAGCCCATCGCCTAAATTACAATATACTGAAACCCTCGGATCCCTTGGCTGGATTTTACAGCATGCCCGGGAGGAAATGCAGCTGGCACATTCTATGTTTTTCTCTCGCTCCCAGACCAGCATGGAAGAACAAATAAATAATCAAAATAAAATAAATATTTAAGGGGGGCTCCCATACAAAAACGTGATGTCCTTGCCGGTTTTTTGCTTGATAACGGTTATTGGTAACAAATGGTTACAATATAGTGTCTAATAATGTGTAGATAACGGTACGGAACCCTTCGTGCGCAAGTCCGACTCGCACTTGGCCGGTTTTTCCTAATTTTGTTATCATCATCCTCATACCTAGTCATCACGTCAATAGACCAGAGGTTGGTTAGGTATACAGGGTGTAAGGGACAGCGTCCGACAAGCTGATAGGGGTTGTTTAGTCAATGACACTGAACAACTTCCACCAAAAAATATTTCAGGTAGTGAAAATAAAAATTGGCTTTTCTATACAAAATGTCCACCTAAATCAAACAATTCGTATGGAAAAGTATTTTTTTTAGACAAAATTATTCGTTTTAAAACTCTTAGTAATAATATTAAATAAAAGCTTAACCTCAATCATGAACAAATTCAGGTATCGATGTTTCAATAAACATCATAAATACTCGTATAATTTCAACTAAATACTGTTTTTAAATAGTTATAAAAAGGAATCTTCAATGCTGGACTGGGAGCGAAAGAAAAACATAAAATGTGCCAGCTGCATTTCCTCCTGGGCGTGCTGTAAAAACCAGCTAAGGGATACGAGGGTTTCAGTATATTGCAATTTAGGCAATGGACTGTCAACCTGTCACTACAACAATATGCCTACAAATCTCTCTTAAGTAACCCTCAAAACTTTGTCAGACGTGGCGGAACGACCTTTGATTAGGTTGTTTACGCTCTGCCTAACCCATTAGGGATAAATGCGTGATTATATGTATGTATGTAAAAAAGGAATTCCCTAAGAATACGCTACAAAAAATTAGGAGAACTATGTTAAATGCATTAATTAAAAGTTTTGTCATAGGATTGGGATCTTTATTATTAGTGCATCTTAAACTATCTAGGTCGTAGATGGCTGGGAAATAAATCTGGCCTTGTAGGTATAGGCAAAGATATGTTTTCATTTTCATATTTAACAAAATCACTGATTTTGAGAAACACCCATACTTGTATGACTAGTTGCATGAATGAAACACTGAAACTATGAATCATGCTTTTCCTGATTTTTGATGACTGTGCCGAAACTAAGCCACATGGGACTGATAGCGAGTTTAAGTTCGTATCACAAATGTAATTTCAGTACAAAATGGCCTGTCAAATCCATACTTAATATTGCTCTCAATCTTGAGATCGCTTTATAAATACGAGCCTAAAGACAGATGTGACCATCACAACGGCGTGAAACTTAGCGATAAACTTAAAAAATACTAGACAGATTTCAAAAGATTTTTCACCATCGAAAAATACTTTCACTTGAAATAAAAGCAACTAACATTACGCTAAGCTACCTTAGCAATAAGTCCGCCTATGTTATACTTGTCTTTTGTTATTATCAATACAGTATTTTGATATTTTATCTTATCTATGTATACAAAAGCAAATAAAGATTGAGCTCTAGTGCCTCCGGAAACCAGCCACCGCTCAAGGCTAACTACTTGTGAACCAAATTTGGCAAAAATAAAGGTGTTTAACCACATACGAGTCGAGTAGTGAGGCCACAACTTAACTAAATCTCGACTAAAATTGTTGCCGTCCCTTTCTGTCCAGTCATGATAGAACATGACAGGTATAGGCTTATATTAGTTAAGTCGTGATTTTTGCAACTACGAATTGCTACCAATTTTTAACAACCGGTTACGATGCATATATTCGGGATATGCATCATTTTCCTCCATAGTCGTTAACATCCAGCTAGCGTTTCGTCAACTTGCTTCCATGCTGGACTGGGAGCGATAGAAAAACATAGAATGTGCCTGTATAGCTGCATCTCACCCCCGGCATGCTGTAAAAACCAGCTAAGGGATTAGAGGATTTCAGTACATATATTGTAATTTAGGCGATGGGCTGATAACCTGACAGAAATATACAGACAGCTCTATCTTAAACAACCCGCAAAACTTGTCTGACGTGGCGGAACGACCTTTGTTTGGATCGTTGACGCTCTGCCTACCCCATTGGGGATACAGGCGTGATACTATGTATGTATGTTTCTTCAGCCTGCCGCGTGATCCAAGGCTTTGTACAGTGAGGTCAAGGCATCTTTATTCCAATGTTGTCTGACGGCCTTCGGTGCAGCTTGACAAGTTTGTGGACACGCACCTTTAAGCAGTATATTATTGTCATTCAAAACCAACGCATTATGAATTTTCCTGGTGCATTTTTATTCATGTCTGGGTGAGTGAATTTAAGTTGAGTTTTGGACAAAAATACTTAAGTAGTCTTCAACAAATTATTACCTAAGTTGGTAGATTTGAGGTGGGATGGGATCTACCTCCTAGTGGTTAACCCTGGGCAACGGTAACACAGGCTTGCCTGTGAATAAGTCCGGCTGAACGATCCCAACAAAGCGGTGGTAGGCTCCGCAAGGGGCCGCCTGGCTCGCGACCACACGACCACCGGAGTCCGGCGCCAAACAGCTTGCTGTGTTCAGTCGGTGCGTGAAACTGCCAGTGCCATTACAGGCTTCTTCTAGGTTTGATCGCTCCATCGTCAACTCTGTCACGGTCATCCCTGACCTTTGCGTCTAGAGTCAAGAGCAAACCCATTCCAAGTAAAAAAAAATGTTTGGTACTTATAATTATGACGCTAATGAGATGATATCCCTGGCGGATTTTTAAATACAGTAATTTAAAATAGGTCACTTAGGTAATGTGAATTAATGATTCAGTGTTCATCTTAATTCTATTGCAAATACTATTTTTATTCTAAAGGCGACGAAAAGCTATATTTACTTCAAAGATATATATTTTTTCCAGGAAATGGAATTCGAGTTGCGCTGGAGTCGAAGCGATAGAAAAACATAGAATGTGTCAGCTGCATCTCCACCTGTCAGGCATGCTGTAAAAACCAGCTAAGGAACTCGAGGATTTCAGTGTATTGTGATTTAAACGTTGGGCTGACAACCTGCCACTACAGCAATATATATATACAGTTTATTATGCAACTCCAATAAACAGAAATTAACTTTAATAGTTAACCCTAGCACAGGCATTTTTTTCTGCTATGAACAACACGAATAAAATTTAAATAATTAAAGTGTTGAGTGCTTTCGTCTATAGATAAGGTGAACATGTAATAAATAAATATATTACAATAATTACAAAGAGGGTTTCTGTATATTGCAATTTAGGCGATGGACTGACATCCTGTCACTACGGCAATGTATCTTAAATAACCCTCAAAACTTTGTCAGGCGTTGCGGAACGACCTTTGTTTAGGTCGTTTACGCTCTGCCTACCCTATTAGGGATAAAGGCATGATTATATGTATGTATGTATAACAATCTTAAACAATCCTCAAAAATTGTCAGACGTGGCGGAACGACCTTGTTTGTTGACGCTCTGTACAAAGTCTGTACCGCATTAGATATACTTACAGCTTACAGGCATGATAGTATGTAGAAATAAGGAAAAACACGCTTCCATGAATCAACGAATGAGTTATAAAGGAAAATATGCAAAATATACAAAAAACAGAAAGCAATTGGGTCCATTGTTGTAACGCCCAGTATGTGCTTTGTAGTTGGATATTAGATAATTAATTGGAAAATTTATAGAATAAGTTTGGTGATATAATATTAATAACATAAAGTAAGTGTAAGCTAGTAAACAAATTATGTCAATATATACTTATTTAAGTTCAGGTAGGTAACCAGCTGTGAGAATCATTTTCCAGATGAGCGATTCAGGGAGATTCTGAAAAACAGCATTCATGCTGAGCAGTCTTGCCTTTTTACCAGCTGTAGTATTAGTTAGTTATTAAGTCTTACAAATAAGTTATACTACTCGTATAATTTGCATACTTGTTGGTAAATAAAGTCCTTATTTTTTTTTTATTTAATTATACTGCTATGCGTACCTACAACAAAAATAAAATTAAGTATCTATAAAATTCTTGTTATAGCCACAACTGCTGAATGCGTCATGTAGGTTTTATTTTTCATTCATATCAAATATTCCCACGAATTTTAAGATTGTGCTAATGTTGAAAGATTATATTCGTCAATTTTCTTACTCATAATGTGAATACCTGCCTACCTATCGTAATGTGATTATGACTATGTTAAGATTATGTATGACACATTCTTGTGTGTGCCAGCCAATGTAGTGCCAGCTGCATTTCCTCCCGGGCATGCTGTATAAACCAGCTAAGGGATCCGATGGTTTCAGTATATTGTAATTTAGACGATGCGATGGGCTGACAACCTGTCACTACAGCAATATACCTTCAAAACTTTGTCAGACGTGGCGGAACGACCGTCGTTTAGGTCGTTTACGCTCTGCCTGCCCAATTAGGGACAAAGGCGTGATTATATGTATGTATGTACTTATTTATGTCGATGTTAAGATTATGTACCTATGACACATTCTTCTATGCTGGTCTGGGAGCGAGAGAAAACATGAAATGTATCTGCATGTCCTCCCACGCATGCTGTAAAAACTAACTAAGGGATCCGAGGGTTTCAGTGTATTGTGATTTAGGCGATGGGCTGACAACCTACTGACACTACAATCTTAAACAACTTTCAAAACTTGGCGGCGGAACGATCTTGTTTGAGCCGTAGACGCTCTGCCCACTCCATTAGGTATACAGGCGTGATAATATGTAGAAATAGGAAAAAAAAATAGTGGTAACTACCTACAACTTCATGCGTCATCTAGGTTCTTCTAATTCTTTAATTCAATCAACTTATCAACTATTGCCATAAATTTTAGAATTACGGTAGAGTTGATATATTTTTTTTTATTTTTAGTTTATTTGGAAAACACAACAGATAACAATCGATACATGAATGCGACAATTATACATTTTTAACTGAACTAGATTGATACCCTAAGCGTGTTTACACAGCATGATAGTTAAAGTTGTTACAATAAACAGTTATTACAAAAATATTATATTATATTCCTCTATTTGTGATTATTATTAGGTTTTGATTATGATTATTTTGACTAATTTTTCCTTATGGCTAATTAAATTTAAATTCCTATAACAGGAAATCGATTACCAGGATATTAACTAATTTAGGAAATCGGTATACGGAGCGTAAGGGACAGCGTCCCGCAAACTGATACAGGTTGCTCAGTCAACGGAACTGAATAACTACAGGCAAGATTTTTTCTCGGATCTGAGGGTCTGGGGATCTGAGGGTTTCAGTATATTGTAATTTAGGCGATGGGCTGACAACCTGTCACTACAGCAATATACCTAGAATTCTATCTTAAATAACCCTCAAAACTTTGTCAGACGTGGCGGAACGATCTTTGTTTACATTGTTTACGCTCTGCCTACCCCATTAGGGATAAAGGCGTGATTATATGTATGTATGTAAGATTTTTTCTCAGGGCGTGTTGGACTGGAAGCGTGAGAAAAACAAAATGTGCCAGCTGTATTTCCTCCCGGGCATGCTGTTAAAACCAGCTAACGGATCCGAGGGTTTCAGTATATTGCAATTTAGGCGATGGGCTGACAAGCTGTCACTTTAGGAGAATACCTACAAATCTATCTTAAATAACCCTCAAAACTTTGTCAGACGTGGCGGAACGACTTTGTTTAGGTCGTTTACGCTCTGCCTACCCCATTAGGGATAAAGCGTGATTATATGTATGTATGTATAGGTATTACGCAATCCAACATACCATACAAATTATCTGTAGGTAGGTAAGTATACATACATATAACATGTGTCAAGTGGGTGGCACAGGTCAATTGTATGGAATTTGGACATTAATGAAGTAAGCGAATTAGGTGCGAGGCGTGACAAATTAGAAGCCCTTTGTCCTTTGCACTCTAGAGAGTCTGAGAAAACTTTTTAACAATTCTTACATACATATAATCTATAATAGGTCGTTCCGCCACGTCTGACAAAGTTTTGAGGGTTATTTAAGATAGATTTGTGGGTATATTGCTGTAGTGACAGGTTGTCAGAAAATCGCCGAAATTACATTATACTGAAACCCTCTGATCCCTCTGGTTTTTACAGCTTGCCCGGGAGGAAATACAGCTGGCACATTCTGTTTCTCTGTAACACCCAGGCCAGCATGTAACAATTCTTCATAGCTAATAATGTGGTGATAGTGCCGGGGTCAACCGATAAGATATAGGTCTCATACATAACATAACACAATGAGATCTATTTCCAATAGGTTGACTCCAGCCTATACTGGGTATTTTATATCACTTCGATCAGACTTGCATGGAGAGGTTAAATTTATTTATTTTCGGATATATACTACGCGAAATTTGTTCAATTTCGTTATTTTAGCATCTTCATATCAGTTTTCGTACTGACACTAATGACTACAAAAAAAATAGTATAATCAAATATATATATATCGATCTCATACATAACACCATGAGATCTATACCGGGTTACTTTGACGTACGAGTAATTGACCAAAAAAAAGTACTGAAATAAAATTTACTTTCCCATATAAAATGATCACTTCGATGAACTTCGATCATACAACTTGCATGGAGAGGTCATATAATTTTGTTCCGCGACAATTTTGTTGTCTAAGCACCCCCCATGTCAGTTTGCGTAATAAGTCTAAAAAAAATGCCTGTCTATTCTGTTGTAGGCCTTCGCCCAGCAGTGGGACACTTTAGACTAATATAATAATAATATCTTCTCCTTATCTTATTTAGCCGATAGTGTCCCACTGCTGGGCAAAGGCCTCTCTCCGGTCTCTCCACGACTCTCTGTCCTGTGCTTATACCGGCCAGTCTTCCATATAATAATAATAAAATTCTGTAGCCCCAGACAATGAGTCATTTTCTTTTTCTGCGGCTCAAATATATAAAAATAAGTAACGGTGGCCAGCCACTTTGGGTTAAAACACCACTTTGGATTAAAACAGGTAAATAATTGAAACACAGCTTTGGGTATGAAATCCTTTATTTTTTGGTATTTTTTTGAGACACTTTCCTCTTTACCCACATTTTACAAAAGGATTAACGGTAGACCACATTGGCTAAGTTCTGCATATACTGTCAACCAATCAACTATTGTACAACCGTTGACAATGTATGAGAAAATTATTTTTTTGGCTCACAGTAGAGAATTAGGCAGGAATGGTAATAAATAAGCATATCAAAATACGTATGCATTAAAAAAGATTTTAAAAAAGTATTATAAACACAATTTTATAATTATTCCTTATCCAACATTCTCTACTAAGTAGCCAAACGTCAAGCATAAGGGTGGTTCCCGTTGACACAAAAAAACGTTCCAGTCAAACCAAAGTATTAAAAAAAATGTCGAGAGCGAGGAAAGCGTGTAAAGGAACGGATTTTGAACTCAACGGGAACCGTGTAGGGGCATAACGAGAAGCACATTTGTGCAGAAACAACCACGAGCCACATCAATGGTTTGTCAAAAACATCGCCAGTTACGTCATAATAATAAAAAGTATATTTAGAAAATGTCAATCATCTTCCTGTGGGGACTCTCCGTAATTTGTAATGAATTGTGAAATATAAAGGGCATCTTTATTGTTTCATATTATTAAATAAAAATAATAAGTATTTTATCTTTTATATTAGGATAGAAATAATTAACAAAGACGTCAATGGTTATATTGTGCAAAACGGTAAATACTTCAAATTCATATTCATAACAAATTATACATAGAAACTTCCCCAAGAATTCAAGCGTGTCACCCTTTGATATGATGAGGATTACAATTCTACTTTTTATTTAAACTATTTTTTCTAGTGGCCTGTTTAACAAAATTATTACGCAGCTGTAGTAACAAAACAGTTTTAAGTAGGACTTAAGTTTTATTTGGCAAAAAGAGCACATTTTCTCGGGATTTACTACATTTTAACGACATAGTAAAAAATACGATTATAAACTCACAAGTTATTGCAGTAATAGATGGTTATTACAAGTTTAAGGATAATAAAATTGCGATAAAACACGTGAATGGATCAATTTTCTACCTTACATTATTGCTCGATGAACAAGAGAATGAACACATTTTGATAAGGGAACACATTAGTATTGTAACTGCTTGATATTTTGACCAATCACATCCAAATAATGCCCATCAGCATGTGTTTTCCACTGAATACATTGAAGTCATGAGGTGTATTCTCAAGATCACATAGTTTATTTACTGTACAATTATGAGTTCAAATTCAGTGTAAAACATGAAATCTTTTATCTATAACACTTTAACATTCAACAAATGTACCTTCAACAATTTCTATACAACACGATAGGAATAAATAAAAATATTGGCTATTTATTTACGACTTTAGCTGGCATCCAACGCTAAATAGTAAATCCTTAATAACTGATAATATGTACATATTGTTTAATAAAAACACTGTTTATTCGTCGTATTATGCTTGATTGATAAATTGTTGCTACTTAAAATATGACCGTAACGGTGTGGGTCTCGTCTAAGCACTAATTATAAAGAAAGGATAGATTTCGAAAGCAATTCTCACGCTGCGATTTCGTAAAGCGTACTTTTTAAAAATAGACCCAAATTAAGTCCAACAATGTGTTTCTTTCCCTATAAATCTAGGTTTTGAGAACACCGTGATCCTGAAAATTTTATAATAAAATTATCTGAATTCTGAAGAGATCAATCACCAGCGCGAGATTTACTTACGGAATCCACTCCTTATGTATCACTAAATGCATAATATAACGCTACTACACGTATAATATACAAACTATAGTTATATTATACGATCTTATATACGTCAGCCTTTGAGATGTATCCAATTGTTTGCGCACTTTCACGACACGAGAGTGACCCGATGTGCGTTTAAATTCTTTCTTTTCATTGGTTTATTTTTTACATTATCTCTACCAGAAATAGAGATTTAATGACACGTGGAAATAATTTTGCAGGCTGACATTGCTACTGTAAAATTGGTGAATCAGTTTTCTCTATTGTTTACTTACAACGTGACATTATTTAAAGTTGTATTCAATCTAAATCTAAAAAGTGCAAAACTAGCGTTGTATATAAAGTAGCAAACTGTAGATTTGTGTTCGTAGGACTCAAATTATTAGGTACTATCTGTACTCTGAGTGACGCACGTATTGAATTTTCCTTCATTCTATTTGAAAACATATTCCGTCGGCTAGTTTTACATATTTAATAATCATGCTGTTATTGGCTGATACTGATAGCATACTGTTAATTTAAACAGGGTCTTAAATTTAATGATAGTAGTTGCAGGACGAAGTTGTTTCTCTTTTTGACACATTAAAACTTTTGTGAAGTGACTTTTTAAAAGATGATAAATTATTCGATCCATTTTACACAGATGTCAACCGAAATTAATTTTCAAGAGATATCAAAATTTCTAATGTTAAATAACTCAAAAACACTTTAATTGTTGTATCACTACTACACTCTACAATTGATATGGGTTACTTAACATTTGTAATTGACCCCATAACCCGGTGTTGTAACGTATTTAGAAAAAGACTGATTCACCAGTTCACGTAGTACATACAAGCATTATGAATTAAGTGACGCGTTACAGGCCGCGGCGAGACAAACGTAAGCTAATTATATAAAAAAATACTCGGCATTCTATATGCGGACAGGTGATTGAAATTATATATCTGTGTATATATATTTATGATAACATTGGAGGTCAAAACATAATTTTAATTTCAATATTTCGACATTATCATAAACACATGCACGCACACGAAATCAGTAACGTAACAGTAACGTCCATAGGAAAATAATTTGTTTAAATGACGCTTAGGATTCCCAAGATTTGAACTAAATTAATTTATAACAAAGTTAAAACAAAAGTAATCAAGTCAAATATTTGGAGCTTAAACTGAAGTTTTTTAGCATAATAAAACGCTAATATTTATAAAATACGCATAAGAATACCGAGTGCAGCGTACGCTACCTTATAATTAGTAATTTTTATTGTATTATTTGTCAATTTTTTAACTTTTTTTTGCTGTATGGCACCACAGCCACTATATTTCTCACGACACACACACGTGACGTAATTGTGCAATAAATAATATACAAACATGCTATTGAACTGCTTCTAAGGTTATGATCGGATTAGAATTTTATTTAATTTTCATGTTATCATTTTCAGTATAATGTGTAAATCTAAAACTTACTTAATATATATATATATATATATATATATATTTCCTCATTATTAAATTAATATCATAAGGACAACCCGCGAAGCAGTTCAATAGCCCAATTAATAACACACTCTATCACCATAACTAAAGGTTGACATTGCCTTGTACTGTCACAACCAGCCTCCAAGAACGACTTAAGCTCATTTGATATTTTTGAATGGTCTAAGAACGGTAAAAAGAAGATATTTGATACGAGGTCTGGTGGTTATTTTTGTTAAAGAATTATAGTCTATTTATTGTGATATTTTTGACACTCAATGATGAATGATTATCAAAATTTATGATGTCATTTAATTTTTAAATATAGTATTTCCGGCTTTTGGAATATATAAAATATAAAATAAATTTGAATAAACCACACCACAACAAATAAACCATAGTTATATAAAAATAAATAAAAAAGGCTAATTTGTGACTGACCCATCCATTAGTGAAGTAACAAACACACAGACATACAAACACGCTATCATACTACCTACAATCATTAAATATCGAAAATATTACTTTATGTTCAAGAATTCCAAGCCTTTTGTATCTTTTTATTACATCCTAAAATTCACATTATTACTACAATCTTGAATTTCTGAGCGATACTATTAGTTTAAAATTATAAGTAGATAAAAATGTTACAATAATTTAAGAAGCATGACATCAAATTCAAAATTTCAATATATTATTAAATAATCTTTTCGATTTTTGGTTCTTATAAAATATAATAAATCGAAAAGTTGTCAAAAGACTGATCTGTAAGAGCAAAACAAATATTGAAAAACATAGAATGTGCCAGCTGCATATCCTCCCGGGCATGCTGTAAAAACCAGCTAAGGGATCTGAGGGTTTCAGTATATTGCAATTTAGGCGATGGACTGACAACCTGTCACTACAGCAATATACGTACAAATCCATCTTGAATAACCCTAAAAACTTTGTCAGACGTGGCGGAACGACCTTTGTTTAGGTCGTTTACGCTCTGCCTACCCCATTAGGGATAAAGGCGTGATTATATGTATGTATGAAAAAATAACGCAATTTTTTAGAGATTTGTCTACGTCTAAGTTAAATACAGAACTTATTTCGAATCAAATCAGATATATATATATTTAATTTGGTTTGCACTCAGATCAGAAAATAAATAAGAAACGGAGATATTCATAATAAAAACAGCATGTATTTCAAAATATAAAATGTCTAAATAAATAAAAGCAATATCGCATACCAAGTATAAAATAAATTTCAGTATCATAATAGTTATCGTTAAATATACATAGATCAGCAGCTGGCAGGCAATAAATTGATCTCATTTAGTTTGAGCTAGTAGTGCTGAAAAGCATGGATGTTAGTTTCTATGCGTAAAATTATTGCTTTTACAAAAATCAGTAAGGACTGAATATATCTATAAAAGTCAGTTCTAACGCACAGTACAAATAAACTTTTTTTTTTATTGAAAATTCCAAAATTGAAAATAAATTGCTTCTGTTCTATACCTGCTTTGCAACTTTTATCTTTATCATATAACAGAAACAATCGTAAAAACTTATTTGTTAGAGCAAAATACGATATTTAAATTTAGTCGGTGAAATTTAAATTTTGTAACGCGTCATCGACTAAAATCGGACAGAAGATCTTGTAAGCGAAAATGATTAAATATCAAATGAGACAAAAAATATGCTGCCAGCTCCTTGTCTAACAGTGAATATACGCTAAATTCTGAGGCACAGCTACTTCCCTACTTATAACCACATACACAAAAACATCAATGGCATTCCGTGGTGCTTTAGAGAAAATATTTTGCACATTTTTTTTCACCTTTCATTCAAACAGGCATTCCGATCGAAAATTATTTCATAGAAAAAATACAATTCAATTTGTCGTGTTTTTTTTTTACATTAATCAATAATTTCACATTGTTTTTTTCCTTTCAAAAATATTTACAACAGTCTATTTTCTATTCTTGATTTCGAATTTAGTGTCCACGATAAAAATCATATATCAGAACACATTTTTGACTATTTTAAAACTGTCCACTTAAAAATACTCGATTTAACGAAGTTTTTATTTAAGATTTATTTTTTATCTATTACCGTCCATTGCAGCTAAAGAATTAAATAAAACTTACACACCTTGAGATCTGTCACTCACTTAATATTTTTTTTTGTTTTTTTTTCACAGTTTTTATCACATTTTTTTTAAATACTGTTTCCTCTTAGGTGCTTGAAGTGGGGCGATATGTCGCGGGCGTGTTTTTTATAGAATTTAGATTCAGTGTGACGGTTACCTGGGTTGCCACACTAGTGGAGGTTTTTGCGGAGACAGCTGAATTAGTTCAGGACGTGTATTTACCTGTTTTTGGGGACACCTGGAACAACATTTTTGAAATTAAATACTTTTGAATCTTCTTTATTTTAAGCATATACAGTGCGTAAAAAAATTGGTGAAAGATCTTCTAAAGAAACTGCCCAACCTTCCCTAAGGAATATAATAGGTCGAATCGAAATATGTTTTTTCTTTTAAATTTATATTGGGGAGGGAATGCCTTTGCCTACCAGTGGGACACAACAGGCTAGAAAAAAAACCAATTATGTTCTTATATTACATTTGGACCTATGTTCCTTGGGAAAAATGTAGGTTCCTGGGTAGGTTCATACTATTAAGTTTAGTCACATTTTTTTTACACCCCGTGTAATGCTTGGATAAAAGTCCATAACTCAAACCTGACTTTGATCTGAGACTACCAACTACTGACACAAATGTTATTATTAAATTCATTATTGTTTTAAGAATTAAACATAAAGTCATCATCATCTCCCTAGCCTTATCCCGTATCTCACGGGGTTGGCTTCCTAATCTAGGTGATTGAACGAGAGTACTGGTGTTTACACAGAGCGACTGCCATCTGACCTCCGCAACCCAGAAGGGAAATCAGACCCAATCCTAGATTAGGTCAGAGTTTTCAAGCCGCCAATGCTTAGCACTGGCCTCTGATATGGCTTAACGACTAATATCTACGGTACTAAACGATATTAACCGGGACCAACGGCTTAACGTGCCTTCCGAAGCACGGAAAAAGCACCGAATAAACGTACATATGAAATTCGAAAACCGAAAAACACATTGGTACGTGGTGGGATTCGAACCACGACCTCCCGCTCAGGAGGCAGCGGCCTTATCCACTAGACCATCAATTAAACATAAAGTAAACTTAAAAATTATAACAATAGGCGAGTTTATCTCTATAAGAGATCTCTTCCAGCCAACTATTATATACAGTTCTACAATAATAATATAATATTGAGTGTGTTATTTACCTGTGCGTGTCACGCCACCGAGCTGATAGAGTTGTAGTGCGCGCGGGTCCCCTCCGGCTGGTACAGAGTGATCGACGCGATGTAGTTGTTGGACATCACCTGAGGACAAAAAACAAAATAAGAAAAATCGCAGAAGGTAAAATGAAAGATTTCACTGAAGCTATAGACTCCAATTAGGAGAAAAACTGTTATCAAAGAAACTAACCTCGAAGATGATGTTCTGGAAGTCATAGAACAAGATGAGGTCAAAGAGGTTGACAGAATTAATGGAGGAAGATATGGCTCCGAGATTTCCAGGTGATTTACTAATATTGCAACTTGGAACCAAAGAAACTATTGAAATGTTGAACCCCCACCTCGAAGATGATGTCCTGGTAGCCGTAGCAGAAGGTGGAGCCGAACGGGTTGGTGGTGTTGGTGCTGGAGGCCCGGTTGAGCACGACGGGCCGCTCGCACACGCGCAGCGCGCGCTGCACGGTCTCCCACTTGCTGAACGCCGTGATGGACACGGCGCCGCCGCGGTCCACCAAAGAGTTCGGGTCGCATCTGCAAACAGGAAACCAATCACGGTGAGTTTTCGTAGTCTAGCGGTCTGAGGAGTGCAGGGTTCGATTCCCAGCTGTTGTTTGCAAAGTTGATATTTGCAAATTTATAACTTTGTGAGATTTTCCCCAGTTTGGTTAGGAAAATGCAGGCTGAATCAGCTTATTGTCTGGAAGAAAAAATAATCCGTGCTTCGTAGGGCACGTTAAGGCGTCGGTCCCCGTCGCTGTCTTTGATAGTGGTCGTTACGCAAGCCACGTCAGGGGCCTATAAACTGCGCTTTTAGCGGTTTAAAAACTCGGACACCAACTAGGGTGTAGGATGGGGAGTTTCAATGAAGGCATAAGTAAGGCATTTGATATCAAACATCATAAAGA
Organism: Scrobipalpa costella; assembly: GCA_949820665.1. NCBI lineage: Eukaryota > Metazoa > Arthropoda > Insecta > Lepidoptera > Gelechiidae > Scrobipalpa > Scrobipalpa costella. Next base: position 9,278,539 of record OX463315.1, read on the forward strand.
TGTTCAGTAAAATTGTTCTCGTACATAATATTGTACAAAAAAATACCCTAGCTTGCCTAAGACTATTTAATACGGTGTAAATTAATTGTACTTCAAGTTAAAAATCCACGGTCATTGCTTTCAGCTTAATATTACTCTATTTTTTGTTTTAGTCCTGCAAGGCAATATTTTAGGTCTCTTACTGTTCCTTGGTCATTTATGGGGGAATATTGATTCTTTTATTGTTCTTGACTAATACTCACTTGTCAGGCTGCACTTGCAGCTCGAACTCGCACCGGTGGTACGTGTTGAAGTTGTAATGTCCCGGGTAGTTGGTGTGCAGGACGAACTTCTTCACTTGGTGCGTGCGCGCGTCGAACAACACGTCCTGGAATCAAGAGAAACGCGATTATAATGACTGTATTTCTACAAACGTCTGGTACTATGATAGTTGCGTAGATAAATTTAGCGACAGAATTCGGTAGAGATTGCGATATTTAAGCGACAGTTTTTAGTGACAGTGACATATTATGTTACAAGTCAACACTTACCAGTCCTATAGTGAAGTAATTGAAGAAATAATCGCTAGCGGGCGGCGGGCGACGACGCGAGGACGCTCTATGGATGCGCATCTTGTCATCCGCCTTGTAGTACAACCGCTGAGAAGCTCCTAAAGCCCTCGCGACGGACTGGTACCATGATACTCACAAATTTAGCGAAACGACAGTCTCCGTAAGAGATTGCGATATTTAAGCGACAGTTTTCAGTGACAATGGGATTTCATAATACTTACCAGTCCTAAAGTGAAGTAATTGAAGAAATAATCGCTAGCGGGCGGCGGGCGACGACGCGAGGACGCTCTATGGATGCGCATCTTGTCATCCGCCTTGTAGTACAACTGCTGAGGTCCTCCTAAAGCCCTCGCGACGGACTGGTACCACGCTACTTACACATGTAGCGATAGCGACAGTCTTTGATAGAGATTGCGATATTAAAGCGACAGTTTTTAGTGACAGTGACATATCATGTTACAGGCACACACTTACCAGTCCTAAAGTGAAGTAATTGAAGAAATAATCGCTAGCGGGCGGCGGGCGACGACGCGAGGACGCTCTATGGATGCGCATCTTATTATCCGCCTTGTAGTACAACCGCTGAATCGCTCCTAAAGCCCTAGCGACGGTCTTGTAACACGCTACTAACACATGTAGCGATAGCGACAGTCTTTGATAGAGATTGCGATATTTAAGCGACAGTTTTTAGTGAAAGTGACATATCATGTTAAAGGTCAACACTTACCAGTCCTAAAGTGAAGTAATTGAAGAAATAATCGCTAGCGGGCGGCGGGCGACGTCGCGAGGACGCTCTATGGATGCGCATCTTGTCATCCGCCTTGTAGTACAACCGCTGAGGAGCTCCTAAAGCCCTCGCGACGGATTGACACGAGTCGCCGAATCGCACCACGCGACAAACGTTCACTTGGACAAGCTCTAGAGATCTGCTTGTTCCTGGAAGTGGAAGAAATTTTAGATTAGAAGGTGCTATCCAAAGATTGTACGTACGTCAGACTGTACGTTTATTCGGAGCTTTTACTATGAAGGAAAACATCATGTGGAAACCTGCACACATCTAAGAATAAATTCAAAGGTTGTGTGTGAAATCAACCAATCCGTACTGGACCCACGTGGTCGACTAAGGCCCGGCCAGAACCTCTTCCAGGGTTGGCTCGTGCCCCTCGGTGGGGATGTACACGAGCTGATTATGATGATGATGATCCAAAGATTACAAAAAGGAAGGAATGTAAAGTTCTTCATTGGAAGCAATGATTAAATCATTCTGACCTCTATTAATCATAATACCCAGTATTTACTTAGGGACGCGGTAAAATAAGAACTTCGCGAGCGTTGCGAGCGCAAGATTTCACGTTACAGATCAAGGTGTAACTCATATTGAGATTGCAAGATGCCACGATACTTATAGAATTCGCATTGCAGATCGAGCTACATTAAATCAAATAGCGATTTCACGTTATTGATCGAGGTATATTATCTTATCCTATATCGCAAGAGAAGCGAACCCCCCCACCGGGGTACACCTATGACCCTGGCTCGTAGACAGATTTGGCGCAGACGACAGGATACTATCTATCGTTGAGATCAGGATATATACTCTTGTGGCATCTCTTACCTTGTGTAAACATATGAAGCCGAAGCCCCTGCGTAGCCAACGCATCCCGCAAGAGAGGTGTAATTGATGTCGGACGCAGGATAGCGGCAGCGAAGGCAGAAGCGCTTCAGGTATACTGCCTTGTGTTGCTATCTTAGTGTTTCTTATTGTGGCGTATAGATGGCGCTTACCCTGTGTGAACATATGAAGCCGAAGCCCCTGCGTAGCTAAAGCGTCTCGCAAGACTGTAGCGCGACGCAGGTGCAATTGATGTCGGACGCAGGATAGCGGCAGCGAAGGCAGAGGCGCTGCAGTTATACTGCCGCCGGTGCCCGCTGTGGTTGTGTTGCTAGCCTGCAAATTATAATGACAATATAGTATAACATTTTTGATGAAGTCCAAAAAAAACTGAGGCTAAGGTCTTGAGCACTTCAAAAGGTCAAATTGCGACAAGCCGCTCATGATAAGGACGAATGACGAAACTTGGTGTCGGAGGCCAAAATCCACTTCTGGTCGCTGAGGCAGCGAAGTAAGTATAACAATTTGTACAGCATGAGGCTCCTGGCACATACATACATATAGTATATCCCTAATGGGGTAGGCAGAGCGTAAACGACCTAAACAAAGGTCGTTCCGCCACGTCTGACAAAGTTTTGAGGGTTATTTAAGATAGAATTGTAGGTATATTGCTATAGTGACAGGTTGTCAGCCGATCGCCTAAATTGCAATATACTGAAACCCTCGGATCCCTCAGCTGATTTTTACAGCATGCCCGGGAGGAAATTCAGCTGGTACATTCTATGTTTTTCTCTCACTCCCAGTCCAGCTTGGAAGAATCTCACTCCCAGTCCAGCATGGAAGAAGGCTCCTGGCAGCAGGAGGGAAATATAAAAACATCGCAGGTGCGAAAGAGATTCCTTTATAACTGTCCAAAAATGTATGCATTTGACATGTGTCAAGATGCTCATGTTATGTGAAAATGGGTAGTAGGTATTTGTATTGATAGACACCTGTTGAATAACAGTATGGAAACTAACCTGATGTTGAGATCCATAGTAGATGGTGGTGCGAGAGACGACGGGGGATCCCCCGTTGGGGAACTGCAGCGAGCCCAGTCCGTGCGCGTACCCCGGCTGAGAACACGAGGGAATATCGATAAATATCACCCAAACACCAATATAAAACACTATTATAACATAAGTTGCTCGTAAACTTCTACGCTGGACTGGAACCGAGGGAAAAATATAGAATGTGCCAGCTGCATTTCCTCCCGGGCATGCTGTAAAAACCAGCTATGGGATCTGAGGGTTTCAGTAAATTGCAATTTGGGCGATGGGCTGACAACCTGTCACTACAGCAATATACCTACAAATCTATCTAAATAACCCTCAAAACATTGTCAGACGTGGCGGAACAGCCTTTGTTTAGGTAGTTTACGCTCTGCCTTCTCCATTAAGGATAAAGGCGTGATTATATGTATGTATGTATTATATAAGTAAATGCAAGAAATTCATCAAAAATGTTCACTGTTCAACTGGTATCATTATTGGGAATCATATCATCTCCCTAGCCTTATCCCGTATCTCACGGAGTCGGCTTCCTAATCTACGGGATTAAACGAGGGTACTGGATTTTACACAGAGCGACTGCCATCTGACCTCCGCAACCCAGAAGGGAAACCAAAGCCAATCCTAGATTAGGTCAGAGTTTTCAAGCCGCCCAATATTTAGCACTGGCCTCTGATATGGCTTATATCTACGGTATTAAACGATATTAACCGGGACCAACGGCTTAATGTGCCTTCCGAAGCACGGAAAAAGCATCGAATAAATGTACATATAAAATTCTAAAACCGAAAAGCACATTGGTACGTGGTGGGATTCGAACCACGACCTCCCGCTCAGAAGGCAGCGGCCCTATCCACTACACCATCGGGCTCTCATTATTGGAAATCGGTATCATAATTGGAAATATGCAATGGAATATATGCGACTATAGGTATAAAAAGGCCTATAGATATACATATATATTTAGCTTGTGTGTGTGTGTGTTACCTCGAACTTGCTGTCGACGGGGAAGTAGAACGACAGGCCCCTGAAGTTCAAAGCGAATAGATGTCGCTGCGAGTCGTACAAGCCGGGGTGCGTCGCGCCGAAACAGTGCTCGATCTGCTCTATAGATGGCGTTATCTCCTCCGAATTGAAGCACATGCCGCTGGAAAATAAAAATGTTTAAATATTAGTCAACACATATATATATACATACCTGAGTTTAACTAGTTTCATATTGTAGATCTCTATTATCTTGAGCCGCTGAGCGACCGGGTCGAATATTAACCGGACGCCATCTTGCGCTATGTTTATTAGGGAGGGACGTATGGACGGAGGGTGGGGGGTAGGTCGGGAGGAATGAGAGGATGACAGGGACGGAAGGGTAGATAGTGACGGGAGGGTGGATAGGGACGGGAGGGTGGATAGGGACGGGAGGGTGGATAGGGACGGGAGGGTGGATAGTGACGGGAGGGTGGATAGGGACGGGAGGGTGGATAGGGACGGGAGGGTGGATAGGGACGGGAGGGTGGATAGGGACGGGAGGGTGGATAGAGACGGGATGGTGGATAGAGACGGGAGGGTGGATAGTGACGGGAGGGTGGATAGGGACGGGAGGGTGGATAGGGACGGGAGGGTGGATAGGGACGGGAGGGTGGATAGGGACGGGAGGGTGGATAGTGACGGGAGGGTGGATAGAGACGGGAGGGTGGATAGGGACGGGAGGGTGGATAGAGATGGGAGGGTGGATAGTGACGGGAGGGTGGATAGGGACGGGAGGGTGGATAGGGACGGGAGGGTGGATAGGGACGGGAGGGTGGATAGGGATGGGAGGGTGGATAGTGACGGGAGGGTGGATAGTGACGGGAGGGTGGATAGAGACGGGAGGGTGGATAGTGACGGGAGGGTGGATAGGGACTAGAGGGTGGATAGTGACGGGAGGGTGGATAGAGACGGGAGGGTGGATAGAGACGGGAGGGTGGATAGAGACGGGAGGGTGGATAGAGACGGGAGGGTGGATAGTGACGGGAGGGTGGATAGTGACGGGAGGGTGGATAGTGACGGGAGGGTGGATAGGGACAAGAGGGATGAGGGACTAATGAGGCCGCGAATGATTTTGAAATAATGTAAATGTGTTGATACTCACCTATACCTAAGTTTAACTAGTTTCATATTGTAGATCTCTATTATCTTGAGCCGCTGAGCGACCGGGTCGAATATTAACCGGACGCCATCTTGCGGCATGTTTATTACTAAGTCCACCGATAGTGGGTTCTGAAACAAATACGTGAGTATAAATTTAACATAAAATATTTAACTTAGCTTTGTTTTTTTTTTCATTATTAATAGTACAAGTTTAAATGTAAGAAATACAACGATTCAGCGTGTAAGGGACGATGGTGTCCCGCAAACTGAAAGGTAGTTCTGTTTTTCTTCTTTCTTCGGTTAAAAAAAATACATTTTCACAAAGAAATTCTTCCAGGGAACACAACAAAAGGTAAAGTAAAGAGAAAGGTAAAGGAGAAAGTATTTTTTTTATTATGGGAAAAAAACAAGTTGTTCCAAAAAATCATTTTAAATAACCCATCAAAACCTTGTCAGACGTGGTGGAACAACCCTAGTTTCGGTCGTTTACGCTATGCCAACCACATTATGGATAAAGGCGTGATTATATGTAGGTATGTATGCATTTTCACCAGACGAAAACCTTAACTTGTTGAGGAATACCGGAATACTGAACATAAGGTGAGATTTAAAGTATAGTGACACAGAAAAATAAAGAGAATGCAATACTACATTCCATTTTCTATCTCTAAGGGTCTGACGGAGTAGTGAAATCACATACAAACGTAGTTTCGCTTTTATTCCTAAACAGTAAAACCAAACTTAACCAACCTCCGTACACATGACCAAATGCATCATATATATTATGCTTCTAATTAGGTTTGGTTTCAAAATATTAACCAAGTACAAAATTAGAAAGCGAATTTATTTTAGGCAGTTTTCACGGTCTTTCTTCCACGCTGGCCTGGGACCGAGAGAAAAAAATAGAATGTGCCAGCTGCTTTTCCTCCCGGGCATGCTGTAAAAACCAGCTAAGGGATCCGAGGGTTTCAGTATATTGTAATTTAGGCGATGGGCTGACAACCTGTCACTAAGCAATATACCTTCAAATCTATCTTAAATAACCCTTAAAGCTTTGTCAGACGTGGCAATACGACCTTTGTTTAGGTCGTTTACGCTCTGCCTACCCCATTAGGGATAAAGGCGTGACTATATGTATGTATGTATGTTCACGGTCTTATTTTGTTTATGCTCAATATTTTCAAACCAAACCTTATTAGAAGCATAGATATGATGCATTTGGTCATGTGTTCGGAGTTTGGTTAAGTTTGGTTTCACTGTTTAGGAATAAAAAAAATGCGTTTGTATGACGTTTCACTACTCCGGCGGACCCTTAAGTATTCCATTTAACTTTGAAAGCAGTAAGCTCAAGTCACATAACTTATTTGCATTGAGCTGTTGCTATGTAAAAGTTCGTTTGCAAACTATTTTAATACCCTGAGCAAGGTAAGCTGCCTGGGATGCCTTCAGGTCTACAATTCAGGTTTAGCGAACAATTTGATAGCATTCTATTTACTGTTATTATCGTACTGCCTATCCCATACATACATATAATCTCGCGTTTATCCCTAATGGGGTACGCAGATTCTTCCATGCTGGACTGGGAGCGAGAGAAAAACATAGAATGTGCCAGCTGCGTCTCCTCCATGCATGCAGCATGCCCGCTGTAAAAGCCAGCTAAGGGATTCGAGGGTTTAAGTATATTCCAATTTTAGGCGATGGGCTGACAACCTGTCACTATAGCATCATAATAAACTGTAATTACCCTTAATACTTTTCAGACATGGCGGAACGATTATTGTTAAAGTCGTTTTCGCTCTGCCTACACCATTAGGGATAAAGGCGTGATTTTTTGTTTGTATGGGTACGCAGAGCGTAAAAGACCTACCCCATTAGGGATATATCATACTACTTAATGATATTATTTATAAATTTTACAGCGGGAACGTCTGAACTTGCTTCAATCACCAATAGGGAAAATGGTGTCATCCAAAGTGACGGCATTGGACGTCTATAATTAATTACATACATACATATAATCACGCCTTTATCTCTAATGGGGTAAGCAGAGCGTAAGCTACCCAAAGAAAGGTCGTTCCGCCGCGTCAGACAGTTTTGAGGGTTATTTAAAATAGATTTGTAGATATATTGCTGTAGTGACAGGTTGTCAGCCCATCACCTAAATTACAATATACTGAAACTCGGGCATGCTCGTTTTTACAGCATGCCCGGGAGGAAAAGCAGCTGGCACATTTTATGTTTTTCTCTCGCTCCCAGGCCAGCATGGAAGTATATTTAATTATGTCACGTGATAATAGAGAGCATTCTACACACAGATGGTGTCATTTAAAAATACATTTTTTTTAAAGGTCAGACGTCACTAAAACAAACTGTAAACACAGCTGTTTATTCGGTGAATCGTTAAAGATACAGTAAACGGCGATAAATAATGTACGAACTACGAACATGGACCTTTGTGACGTACGAGGTGTAAGGGACAGCGTCCCGCAAACTGATATAGCTCTCTTAACGACAGTGACAACTTCCACCAGGAAATTCTTTCAAGAAGTAAAAAAAAAAACTTCCATACATATTGTCTGATTGAGGTGGACATTTAGTATGGAAAAGCCAATTTTTGTTTTCACTTCCTGAAAGAATTCTAATACATTAAAAAGGCCTTTATCCCTAATGGGGTAAGCAAAGCGAAACAGCCTAAACAAAGGTCGTTCCGCCACGTCTGGCAAAGTTTTAAAGGTTATTTTAGATGATTTGTAGGTATATTGCTGTTGTGACAGGTTGTCAGCCCATCGACTATATTGCAATATACGGAAACCCACGAATCCCTTAGCTGGTTTTTACAGCATGCCCGGGAGGAAATGCAGCTGGCACATTGTATGTTGTTATCTGGCTCCCAGTCCAGCATGAAAGATAATTTATTTTATTTTATTCATGATAGGGAAACATACAGCAATAAAAATGACACTAACATAAACTAATATCAATATAATAACCCACAAGCCAATTAAGTTTCCACCAATAAATTAATACATATGTGTCGAATTTGAAAAAATTAAATAAAAATACATATTATATTCAAAATTTTACAATACATGATTTGATAAATTAAAGCTATGTAATGAAAAGTGACAAATTATAAATTATATTAGAAAATTATATTATTATATTTTATTGAATTTATATTACATATATGGTTTCACATACGAGATAATAAATAGGTGCAAAAGTATACTATTTACCTGATCACTATAAAGTACTTGGACGCCTCGTATCGTGCCCACTTGACTCTGTATTATGGCAACAGATTGAGAAAAATGCATCCCTGCAACAAACAAAACACATTTATTACAATTTTGAAACGTTTTATGAGCTACATACATACATACATATAATCACGCCTTTATCCCTTATGGGGAGGCAGAGCGTAAACGACCTAAACAAAGGTCGTTTTGCCACGTCTGAGAAAGTTTTAAGGGTTTTTTAAGATAGATTTATACGTATATTGCTGTAGTGATAGGTTGTCAGCCCATCGCCTAAATTACAATATACTAAAACCCTCGGATCTCTTAGCTGGTTTTTACAGCATGCTCGGGAGGAAATGCAGCTGGCACATTCTATGTTTTTCTCTCACTCCCAGGCCAGCATGTGTCTTTTATGTGGTGCATAATTTTATCTCTAAAACCAGATGTGGCGAAAACGCTCTTCTATTCCATATGTCCCATAACCATAACATTAAGCCGCGACTCTAGCGGTCAAAGAAAACATGAATCATAGTCGCGTGGGGCAGAGAGGGGAAGGGTACTTAAACATTTACCTTCCTCGAGTAATATTTGAGTGCTGGAGTCACGATTTTATGCAACATGTATTAACTGCCTCCGTGGTCTAGTGGCTAGTGCCATGGACTCCCGATCCGGAGGTCCTGGGTTCGATTCCCAGGGGGGAAAACACAAAGTTGATATTTGAGAATTTATCACTATGTGAATTTTTCCCCAGTTTGGGTAGGACAAACGGAAAAGATTTCGTGCTTCGGAGGGCACGTTAAGCCATCGGTCCCGGTCGGTTGTGCTACTAGGCGGTTTAAAAACTCTGACACCAGGGTTCATCGGGCCCATAGACTCGATATCCACTCGACAGAAGAAGCAACATGTATGTTTCCTAATGATGTAAGTAGGTACATAATACAATTTAATTTTATTTATGTATTTTGTTACAATATTATGCGATACAACGATATACTGACGACCTGTCACTACAGCAAAACAAGTTACTTTCTGGAATTACTCAATATTTGTCAAAAGTGCTGGAAACGCCTTTCACTAAGACGCTGATAAATCTATCCATCCTTTAAGGTAGGGTCATCGGCGTAATTAATATTTACCTGTCTACCTAACACATCACTATTTCACCAAATCATCCTATTACATACATACATATAGTCACGCCTGTATCCCTAATGGGGTAGGCAGAGCGTAAACGACCTAAACAAAAGTCGTTCCGCCATGTCTGACAAAGTTTTGAGGGTTATTTAAGATAGATTTGTACGTATATTGCTAAAGTGACAGGTTGTCAGCGCATCGCCTAATTTGCAATATACTGAAACCCTCGGATCCCTTAACTGTTTTTACAGCATGCCCGTGAGGAAATATAGCTGGCACTTTCTATGTTTTTCTTTCGCTCCCAGTCCAGCATGGAGGAAATCATCCTATTATCTGATAGCAGATGGCGTCAAAACAAAAACAAACAAATATTTACAACCATAGAAAAACACTTTACTACCATGCTGGACTGGGAGAGATAGAAAAACATCGAATCTTCCAGCTGCCCTTCCTCCCGGGCATGCTGTTGAAGTCAGCAAAAGGGACTCGAGGGTTACAGTGTATTGTAATTTAGGCGATGGGCTGACAACCTGTCACTATAGCAATACATATTACAATCTAAAATTGCCCTCAATTTTTGTCAGACGTGGCGATAGCGCTTTTTACGAGGCGTTAAACGCTCTGCCTACCCCGTAAGGGATAAAGGCGTGATTTTATGTATATATGTCTACCTAACACATCGCTATTTCACAAATTCATTCCATTATCTGATAGCAGATGGCGTCAAAACAAAAACAAACAAATATTTACAACCATAGAAAAACACCAGTCAATATCCTTGATCTTCCATGGCAGAAATAACAAGCTTTGATACAATAACAAAAACACGGCAATCTTATCTAAGCCAATGTCATCGCGCGTGGAAATTCGCGATCAACACGAGGTGAATCACCCGTCGTGATAGTGAACTACGTAATACTACGTAACTCTATTTGGTACGGCCGGCTGGGCGAGGTTTGTGTACATTGGTATTCTTAAACAAACTGTATAAAGTAAAACATGTATGTTGATTCTGTTGAAGTAAAGATTGGACTGCTACAGAAATAGTATAAGTACCTAGTAATTACAGTGCTAGATATCTCATATCTACCTAAAATTATTTTATAATCTTGTCATATTTAGTCCACGCCCACCTACCTACTTATTTAGTAGATCCCAGTAATGACTATAAGAAAAGTTACCGTTTCCAAATTTCAATTATACATATGCAAATGGAGTCCTTTTACAAATAATTCTTTTATTACTGTAAGGAAGGAATGTGGTTGAAACTTTTTTAAAACGACAATGCCACAAATGAAGCGATTCGACGCAAGCAGGGTTTGAAACTCAAAACTACTTGACATAATTTCTGTAGTTCAGATTAATTATTAAATACGCATAACCACGATTGTATTACAAACAGACATGACGTTTGAATTATAATTTCAACAAATGACAAATCAATCAAACTTCATCATATTGCGAATGTATAAAAATCTTATCAAGTTGACTGTTTTCGAATAGACGATATCGTAAACAGCCGAATTTACGCAAATTCGTTTCGGAATGAAGGAACGTAATAGTTTGCGAATAATATTTTTGCAATAACTCTGAATGCGGACGTAATTATGTTGGTTGTTTATCAAATGTGCGCGTATTTCCGAGAATTTTCGAGTGAAAGATAAATAACATAACAGTGCGTAGTAGAGTAGTTGCTAAACACGTGTATTTCGAGAAAAACAAATAAAATAAATACGCTGGATACGATTTGAATTTGAGTTCTTGGAATACCGTTCCATATCTACCAACTAGGCTGTGCCGTAGAGCTTATACAATCCAACTTTGTGAAATTATTGATTTCTTATTTATTTCTAACCGACTTCCAAAAAAAAAAAAACAAAGACGTAGTTTCTCATTTCGTCTTGATTTTTTTTTAGCTTACGGCTCAGGACAACGTTCTTATCACACATGATTCAGAAATAAAATAAAATAGGTATGTAACACAATATTAAATGGCTTAATGCTCAAAAATCTGTTAGTAATTAATTGTGAATGATTTCCATCCTGGACTAGAAGCGAAACAAGCCAATTTTCATTACGTTAATTGTTAGATTTTAAAATTTTTATTTATTTATTTAACAATTTATTGTACACAAATAACATCATAAACACACGACATAAAAAACAAAGACACAACAGGCACTGGTTATTTTACAACACATACATATAATCACGCCTTTATCCCTAATAGGGTAGGCGTAAACAACCTAAATAAAGGTCGTTCCGCCACTTCTGACAATGTTTTGAGGGCTATTTAGATAGATTTGTAGGTATATTGCTGTAGTAACAGGTTGTCAGCCCGTCACCTAAATTACAATATACTGAAACCCTCGGATCCCTTAGCTGGTTTTTACAGCATGCCCGGGAGGAAATGCAGCTGGCACATTATATGTTTTTATCTCGCTCCCAGTCCAGCATGGAAGAATATTAGAAATAACAAATCAAAAACTCAACCGCTGACAGGATTTGAACCCGTGTCTTTGGAAAACCGGCCCAATAGTATACTTGTAATATTATACGACAGATTTCGCTAGGTGTCCTCTTATGACGAGAAAGATGACGAATTATAAATAGCAGATCACTAATTCGTCGCTCGGGATATGGCGTTTCAAATCCTGCCAGCGGTTGAATTTTTGATTTGTTATTTCTAAAAATCATTATCATCATTCGCTTGCCCTTATCCCATTTACTTGTGGTCGGCGCAGTAAGTTTTCTTCTTCCATTCATCCCTATCAGCCGTCAGTTCAACACTCACACCTGTTTTAGACATATCATCTTTCACGCAGTCCAATCATCTTTTCTTTGGTCGTCCTCTCCCAACATAACCATCCACATTCAAATTCATTACCCTTTTGCCTATATATATGACTTTCATACTTCCGCATAACATGGCCAAACCATTTGTTATTGCTAATATTTTCAGAAATAAAATAGCACTGGTAGTGCAAAAAACTATAAGAAAACAGATTTGTTAGTCATTGGGAAAAACTGATTTTGTAAGCCGTTCTCGCTCTGCTTACCTCATAAGCTATCTCTATGCGTGATTTTACGTGCGTAAGAGTGCGAATAACTGCCATCAACAAGGTTAATGCCGTTTCAAAGTCAAGGACCAAATTCCAATTTCAAATCTGAATCGCAAATTCGACGAGGTGAATGAATGGATCAATTTAATTATTGAAAAATGCATTCGAAAATTTTGAATTAAGCTATGGGGATGGGGGTCAGCGACAAACTTGATTTTTTCAAAATAATTTTGAACTGCAAGAATTTGAGAAACGTTCATAATTACATTACATATTCTAAATTAAAAAGTTTATTATTAGCTGTTTTAGCTAAGCAACAAGATAAGTCTATCTAGTCTAGCTATGACATGGATAACTAAATATTTAATCTTATTTCTTCGTGCCAATGATAAAATAAGATAACAAATATTACCACCTAGAAAGTATGAACGTGGTTTCGAAATAATATGCAAAAATAAAGGCAAACCTGAAATTGCCGACCATTTCCTACTTACATTTCTTACTTCCATGCTGGACTGGGAGAGGTAGAAAAACATAGAATGTTCCAGCTGCCCTTCCTCCCGGGCATGCTGTTAAAGTCAGCAAAAGGGACTCTAGGGTTACAGTGTATTGTAATTTAGGCGATGGGCTGACAACCTGTCACTATAGCAATACATATTACAATCTAAAATTGCCCTTCAATTTTTGTCAGACGTGGCGAAAGTGCTTTTTACGAGGCGTTAAACGCTCTGCCTACCCCGTAAGGGATAAAGGCGTGATTTATGTATGTATGTATGTATTTCCTACTTACAAGTTGTTAGCTATCGCAAACATATATGAATAATACTTATGATCCATCTATAGGTGTAGGATTTAGTTTTGGGGGAAATCCAAACAAACCTAAGTGTTCTATGCATGGCGAGCGAAACGAGCGCGATTTTTTTTGTTAAAAAAATTGCCAGTCCAAGTAACGAAACTCCCAAGTTTTAACAAAAATGCAGAAAAGAAGGAACATGCAAACGATGTTTTTTACATCAGCCAAGTACCAATTTTTTTTCAGATAGGCTGCTAGACACTAATCTGGGCAAATGAGTTGTCAAACCTTGGTGCTTAGTTGGATTTCGGAGGGGGTTTGAACCCCCAAATCACCCCTGGATACGCCTATGGGTCCATCTATGTAGCATCTATGATATAAAATCTTTACACATGACTTTGCCCAACAACAGTGGCCAGACAATTAATATTTACAACACGTGGTCCCCGTATGTACAAGACAATACAAACTGTAGTATATTAATAAAATAATCTAAATATGAATAGGTAGAACCAGGAGCTTCTGTATGCTGAAATAATAGCGCCATATGATTAGCATAACTATAGGGAATGCAGAACGAGCTTAGGTTTAAATAGGTCTGCCTAGGTATAACTACATTCTATGGTATAGGTATTTTTGAATGGCTACGTGTAATGCATAGCATAATTTGAGAGCAATAAATAAAAACATACAATGTATCAGCTGTTTCTCTATCCGGGCAGTTTAGAGACTTCGGTGTATTGTGTGTGTTGTGATCTAAACTTCAGTGGATTACTGCCGGCAATTGGTTGTTTTTAATAGCTTATTTCTCCTAAACGAATAATTAGAAAATACAAAAAAAATATCTAAGAAATTAGTTCATGCAAATTGCAACATTTAACAATATTCTATTTCATAAATAAGTATGCTAAAAAAATCTGAATGTAAAGCTGTTCTTATCAGTAAATTTTATATCCCTTCTAAACTATTAGGAGCAGCGCTATCGCGGTTCCTTCGGGAGAATATCCGTATTACGATTATTTAAGATCGCAACATAGCTTTTTTTTAATCCGACTCGTAGTTTTTATGGAATTAGCTTTTCAGAGCGTTTTTCGCACATTTTTGACGCGGCCACAGACGTAACCGCCACGCCATAGCGCGTGCAGTTTTGAACGATATTCTAAGGCATTACGGGCGATGATTGCATATCTCGAAATCTACCTGCTCATCTGCCGTTGGGATACACCTTAAATACTTTTCTATTCCATTCTACGTATTTTATATAGGCGATGCGCTTATAACCCGCCACTATATCAATTAAAACACCCAAAGCTTAGGTAAGATATCCGTAAATGATAAAGGCGTGATCGAAGAGACATGTCAGACGCAGCGATTCACCCGTTTGTTTGGTCTTTGGCGCTCTACCTACACCCGAAGATTTGACGGCGTGATTGAAGGGAAGAGACGACGACGAATCAATAGTAAGTATAGCAAAGGACAAAGGTTCATAACCCGCTGATGGCAACATTTTGCAAGATTGTTTCTTGTATTGTAACTCTATGCTACCTGTTTCAATACTACCTTTAACCTTTAAGAAATAGCTTTAAAGTTTAAAGTAGCTAACTTGCTAACTATAATTTATACTAACTAGAAAATGCATAGTCGTCAATATTGAACTGGGAGCGATAGGGAAACATAGAAAGTGCCAGCTACATCTTCTTTCAGGCATGCAGTAGAAGTCAGCAAAAGGGTTAGTGTATTGTAGTTTAAGCGATGGGCTGACAACCTGTCACTACATACATGCGATACACATTACAATCTAAAATTGCCTTTAATTTTTGTCTTACGTGGCGAAAGCGCCTTTTACGCGGCATTTTACAGTCTGCTTACCCCGTAAGGGATAAAGGCGTGACTTTACGTATGTATGTATGTAGAAAATGCATGAAATTCAGGGTAGCAACTAACTAACTGCAAATAACTGTTAAATAATTAACCTTGAAGCATGATATCATATCAAATCATTCATAAATAAAATAATTAATACATTAGCAATAATGTTAGACCATAGGTACATATGTTTACACTGATATAGTGATAAGTGATAACCCTATGGGGTAGGTGGAGGGACAGTGTTTAAAAAAATTAGTATCATAAGTGTAATTATTTAAAAGATTGTTCGTGTTCCTACTAATAAGAAGATGAATAAATAAATAAATAAAGATACTAGTGCTTCAGAGGGCACGTTATGCCGTCAGTTTTGGTAGCTGTCTTTGATAGTGGTTGTTACAAAAACCATGTCAGAGGCCTGTTAGCTATGTATTAGGCGGTTTCAAAACTCTAACACCAGGGCTCATCGGGTCGATTGACTCAATACCCACACAAAAAAAAAACAATTAGATTAAAGATTGAGTATTATGGCTGTAATGACGAATTTTCAGCCTCATCATCATCATCTCCCTAGCCTTATCCCGTATCTCACGGGGTCGGCTACCTAATCTAGGTGATTGAACGAGGGTACTGGTTTTTACACAGAGCGACTGCCATCTGGCCTCCTCAACCCATTAGGGAAACCAGACCCAATCCTAGATCAGGTAAGAGTTTTCAAGCCGCCAATGCTTAGCACTGGCCTCTGTCATGGCTTAACGACTAATATCTACAGTATTAAACGATATTAACCGGGACCAACGGCTTAACGTGCCTTCCGAAGCACGGAAAAAGCGTCGAATAAACGTACATATGAAATTCGAAAACCGAAAAGCACATTGGTACGTGGTGGGATTCGAACCACGGCCCCCCGCTCAAGAGGCAGCGGCCCTATCCACTACACCATCGGGCTCTCGAATTTTCAGCCTATCTAATTCAAAATACACTGAATCTTTTAGGCCCATCTGCTGGCTTTTAGAGTATTTTCACCAACTGGTTAATCACATGTATATGTCACAGGGAAATGACGAAATTCTTCCGGTAGAAGGCGTATTCGATTGATCATTATGCCTTCTTACTGAAAATGTATTTCGACTTTTTCCTGCGACATATATAGCTAAGTGAAAAGTCTAGTCTAGATTCTACATACATACATACAATCACGCCTGTATCCCTAATGGGGTAGGCAGAGCGTAAACGACCTAAACATAGGTCATTCCGCCACGTCTGACAAAGTTTTGAGGGTTATCTAAGATAGATTTGTACGTATATTGCTGTAGTGACAGGTTGTCAGCCCATCGCCTAAATTACAATATACTGAAACCTCGGATCCCTTAGCTGATTTTTACAGCATGCCCGGGAAGAAATGCAGCTGGCTCATTCTATGTTTTTCTGTCGCTCCCAGGCCAGCATGGAAGTCCAGATTCTACACAAGAGAACTAATGATGTAGAAAATCTCAAGTGGAGATCATCCAACTTACAGCGCCCTTTCGTAGTTTGTAGGTACTAGGTAGGTAGGGCTGATGTTAGTGATGGATGCCATCTATTCATACATAGATATAATCAAGTCTTAAACAAAGGTCGTTCCGCCACGTCTGACAAAGTTTTGAGGGTTATTTAAGATAGATTTGTTGGTATGTTGCTGTAGGTTGTCAACCCATCGCCTAAATTGCAATATACAGAAACCCTCGGATCCCTTAGCTGGAAAAGGTTTTAATTTTGTGATTTGTCTGTGCTTTTTTTGTTTTCATTTCACTGTCAATAACATATATTTATTACAATAATAATATTCAAATCAAATCATATCAAATAATAATATTACGATGATAAAAAATAATCATTTCCTCCCGGGCATGCTGTAAAAACCAGCTAAGGCATCCAAGGGTTTCTGTATATTGCAATTTAGACGATGGGCTGACAACCTGTCACTACAGCAATATACCGACAAATCTATCTTAAATAACCCTCAAAATGTTGTCAGATGTGGCGGAACGACCTTTGATGGTCGTTTACGCTCTGCCTACCCCATTAAAGATAAAGGCGTGATTATATGTATGTAAAAAATAATCACCGCATTAACACATGTTCTACTACAATTAAATACTAACTTTATTTTGCTCTGAACACTTGGCTGATAATACGTACACGTGGAATACAAAATTATCAATGCAGTAAAGCAATTTTTACAACAAACAATTTCGTTTTATTTCCTCGCACATGTGACTGTAAATCTAACTTTGTTTTCTTGTTTTGAGTTGAATGACTGATTCTTTGTTCTTTATTAATAAGAATAAAAGTTAGATGTTAAAAGCAAGAATATTATACCAGGTGTCCTTACACGGACAAAGTAAGGGACAGCGTCCTGCAAACTGATAGGGGTTGGTCAGTCAACAACACTGAACATCTATCAGCAGGATATTTTTCTGAAGTGTTTTTTTTTTTATTGGCTTTTCCATACAAAATATTTACCTCAATCAGACAATATGTATGGAATAATAAATTTGCTTTTATTACTTCCTGAAAAAAAAAATCCTGCTGATAGTTGTTCTGTGTCGTTGACTGAGTAACTATTATGTGTTTGCGAGACGCTGTCCCTTACACCTGTAGCTCTCTCGCAATAAAAAAACTAATTGTCAATACCACTTTATGAAATGCCTCTGAAAATTAGTTTGATATGGTGAAAATAGCTGAAATTACTAAGCCTACTCCGTAACAACCAACCATAACTGGTAATAATTGCTATATAAAGATTAAGTCAGTGTTTCAAAATAAGGAAAAATTTTAAGATAATATAATTTCTTGGACTGGGAGCGAGAGAAAAACAATCGGCTGACAACCTGTCACTACAGCAATATATCTGCAAATCTATCTTAAAATAAACCTCAAAACTTTGTCAGACAAGGCAGAACAACCTTTGTTTAGGTTGTTTATGCTCTGCCTACCCCAAATAACAACAAAAGCGTGATTATATGTATGATTTCACAATATTTACATTTATTGGATAGGCTGTTGCAACATATGATTGTATCCATAGGCTCTCAGTGGCAAGTTTGTGGGTTTGAATTCTATTGTTAAGGGGCTTCCCTGGGCTAAGTGGCGCCCCCTTCAGTCAAAAAATCATAATTCACTGAAAACACAATCAATCGAAAATCCGGTAAATCATATTGAAGTATAGGTACAAAAGTTGATTTTAAGCATTATAAATCAATAATTCAATGTTGCTATGTCAATGTTAATTCAACTGCAGTTACAGATAGCAAATGACCTGATACCCCCCTCCCCATTCCATCTCCGGGGTACGAGTTGGGATTCCACCCTTATGTTGTCGACATTCCAAGTTTTCGCACAAAGCGGTACGCCTCTACATTTTTAATGCGAACGGCCAAAGTGTGGAACTCCCTGCCTGCGGATCTATTTCCGGAACGTTATAACCTGGGCCTTTTCAAGGCGAGAGTGAACAGGCATTTTCTAGGCAATCATGCTCCATCATAGTCTACATCATCACTTACCATCACGTGAGATGGCGGACAAATGATTGCCTATCAAATATTAAATAAATAATAGCAAAAGTGCTAAAAGTGGCTGTTTTTCACACATTTCCTATCTGTAACTACAACAAACTATAAGTTGTAACCTGATGAGATTCTAAATGACCTTCATTGCTTAAAGCTGATGAGGGCGCTGGCGTACACCAGAGATCCCCTTATTTAAAATTCAAATTCATTTACTTCCATGCTGGACTGGGAGCGAGAGAAAAACATAGAATGTGCCAGCTGCATTTCCTCCCGGGCATGTTGTAAAAACCAGCTAAGGGATTCGAGGGATTCTGTATATTGCAATTTAGGCGACAGGCTGACAACCTGTCACTACAGCAATATACCTACAAATCTATCTTAAACAACCCTCAAAACTTTGTCAGACGTGGCGAAACGACCTTTGTTTTGGTCGTGTACGCTCTGCCTACCCCATTAGGGATAAAGGCGTGATTATATGTATGTATGTCAAATTCATTTATTCATGTAAAGCAATCAGGTACAGTGGTAAGCAGTTATAATGGCTAAAATATAGTTTCACTGAATGCTGCCTTTGCAGGTATTTACATACATGTGTTAAAAATTACAATTCACAAACAAAATATGTAACAAAATATAAAATTAATTATGTCAAATATTCGAAAAAATAAACAAAATTAAGCAGAAACTATTTGACTGTTTTTATTTTCAACTATGTTAGGACCTTGTTGGCTTTGGTACCCATTTATTGCATGGTACATAATATTAATGCAAGGTTTCGGGACCATAGTTCTGCACACAGATTATACATACATATAATCACGCCTTCATCCCTAATGGGGTAGGCAGAGCGTAAACAACCTATACACAGATTATGTTTGTGTAAATAAAATACTTTCTGGTAGTAAATAGAAATTTGCATTGTTTCTTATCATATAACTTTCTAACAGTGCAAGAATTGTTAAAATTGGTCCAGTCATTAGCTTTCTTGGTTCATGGAGTAAACAGTAACAAATATGCACAAAAAAAATCTAATATTAGTGTAGACAAAATAATATAGAAATTCTCAAATGAAATTAGATAATAATTGGATAATAATGATGTGAGATTATTAATAAAGCAATTAATTTATAAAATAACAAGTAAGTAATAGTTGTATAATTGTCTTGGTTTTTGTTATATTCAGATTGATAACATTATTGTTTACATTTATGTTTTGTTTCTTGTCTGTCACTGACCTCCTGTAAGCCCAAGCAAGACTATAAAGAATTATATTTTATTTTCATATTTCAACCAATGTTCTTTGGGGAAAGTTGTTCAGTTTCTTAGTTAAGTTTATACCCTTATGTTTGGTCAGTTTTTTTTTTACACCCGCTATAGTAAATAAGTACCTACATAAAAAAATATACTTTTCAGTAACCTCATCAAAACAGTAACAAAACCCTTTATATTATGATTTAAATGAGTAAAACCAGGTCAACCATGAGCAAACAGTGTGATATGCCCTTGGTCATCCAACAAGTAGGTACTAGTAAAAAAGACTATGCCAAACCTAAGCATCATCACACGAAATCACTGACGAAATATCATGAATATACATGAAAACAACGCATCTAGCGGTTTCACGGTCAAGTATAGCGGACGACGAAAAAAAATAAACATACGTAGAAACAAAGAGGCGCCCCTGACATTTTGAGACGAAAAAATCAATGTAGCTACCTCCTAACCAGAGTATTCCTAATAGAAAATGTTGTTTATAGTTCGTTTTACGTCCTTCAGGATGCAAAATGAAAATTGCGTAAGCCAGATCCGTAGAAATACAACGCAAATTATTGACGTAAGGTATAAACATGTAAAGGCTCACCTAGAACGAACTCCCATGTATCGCTGCCCAGGGAACGCTCCGGAATTATTTCTAGGTCCAACATTGTGTGGTTCACACTCAATTCTCACTAAACTAACTAGCTTTCACTTTAAAAAACAGTTTTTTAACGCTAAAATCCGATATTACGCTGCGTTTCTTTGTTTGCCAACTTTAGTCTTCAACCATTTTGTATTTTGTCAGAGGAACTGTCATTACAAACAGCTGATTGTGTTTTGCCAGGGCCGTAGGTAGAGTGTTGAAAATGTTGTTTGGTATATCTCCATCTTTTTTATTTAACGTGCGTGGCGTGATGTGATTTTATCTTATCTGTAAAACATTACGTCGTAATCAGCTATAGTTGGTGTGATGTTGCAAACGTAGCTGTTATTTAACTTGTTATATCACTTTTGTGATTGTAGTTTTGTCGCTGTTGCTGGCTGACTTTCTGTGGCTTAAAACAATATCGTATGATGATTTCACAGTCGTTATTGGTTTTATTCTATTTGTATTTTCTCCATTAAAAAAGACCATAGCTAAACTAGAAACATGTATTTTTTTTTTTAATAATCAGTACGAAATATTACGAATCCATGGATACGGCTGCGAGCTGTCTCGCTCGTTGGAGTAAAGACATTTCTTAATCTTAAATCATTCAACACATTATCTGATGCGTATATATAGATGTGCCGTGCCCGAGAATATTCCCAACCGGTGAGAATATTGCCGGAAACGTAACCGAAAACGTTCCCAAGGTTATCTGAAAATTTTCAACATAATTGAAGATTTTAAACGGGTTTCTATACACCACTGACCAGTAAAAAAACATACAGAAATTGTTCATAGTTTCGAAGATTTCCACTGCCTTGGGAATATTCCCGGGAATATTTTTAAGTCAAAGTCAAATCATTTCTTGTAGTTTACTATGTGTAAAAGTATAGTTACAGGACTTACAGGTATTTTAGTTTAGTTGACAGACTTGACGGATTTGACAGTTTTGATGGATTTGACAGTTTCGACAGATTTAACAGTTTTGATTATTTTGACGAATTTGATAGTTTTGATGGTCTTGGCAGATCTGTCAGATTAAGAGTTTAAACAATTTTGACGGATTTTACAGTTTTGGCTGTTTTAGCCGTTGTGACTTATTTGATAGATTTTACAGTTTTAAGAGATTCGAAATTTTGACAGTTATGGCAGTTTTGATAAATTGACAGCGTTTTACCTAACAATAAAACGCTTATTAAATAACTTACCCTATTCGAAACCTTAAAACATTATTGAGAGTGGCAACACTGTTCTTCCCTACTAGGTCGGTGGTGACTATACCTGTCCCTTTCTAGCATAGCATGCTGTCTCTTTCTTAAATATCACTTGGCTCCATTTTCACCAGGCAGGCACGCAGCGAGTCAAGAGCGAGTGCTCCTAGTTTCATTGGGTATCATAAAAAGTAAAAATGATAAGATAAGTAATGATAATAATATTATCATTTTTAATATCACCAGCCAGGTGAGAAACTTTAGGTTTCGAATAGGGTAAGTTATTTAATAAGCTTTTTATTGTTAGGTAAAACGCTGTCATTAAAGAACTGTACCGCTATTCGAAACCTAAAAACATTATTGAGACCTGTTTGTTATCGCCTGGTGGACTAATCGCCAATGTGATAATAAAAAAGTACCCACATTTGTTTTTAAGATTATGTATAATCTGTATCTCGTAAATGTAAATAGAGGTAAGTGATTACAGGTTGAAAAATAATAACAGAGGTTAATAATTTTAAGAGTTAGAAGGAAAGATAAAAATTTGCTAAGTTGTCTAACATATTATTCAAGTATAAGCATTAGGTTGTTGAATTGAATAAAATAGAATAGAAAAATTGTCTGCTAAACATTTAAAGTAATTTATTTACTTTAGTTAGAACAAGTACTGATCTTTATAATGTAGTTATAATTAAGTGTTGTATAATTTTGTAGCTTAGCAATTCAGTAAAATTGTGAATTTAATTATCAATATTTTATTACAGATTTTAGATAACATTTTATCTTGAAGTGAGCTTATTATTATGAAGAATTGAAAACAGGACTGAACTTGATTAGTGTATATGTGTGCCAGTGAGTATGGAAAATAAGGTAAACAGTGTACCTACTTATAACAACATAGGTTGAATAAAAGATAATAAAAAAATTTACATGAACATTTGTTTTATTGTTTAGCATAATTACAATCCAGGCAATTTTATATAGGGCCTGATAATAAACATTAAGTAAGACATTGAAATCAGGGCAAAATAAAGTATATTGTTTCTGTTAATTTGATTCTGAATCCCAACTAGATATAATTAAAAATGATAAGAAAACATTCAATAAAAACAAAAAGTTAACAATATATTTTGATTATACTGGTTGAAATAAATTAGATGTCACTGACGCTTGCGTTTCTTTGATTTCTCGCTGGTAAAACTTAGAGAAAGTATTTTGAGATTTCCAGTTACCTCTGCTCAGTATGTCATCGATAGGATAGTTGAGTACCCAATTGTTTGACGCTACCGCGGGACGCATGCTCCCAGCAGTAGCTTCTATTCCTGCTTCTTGTAACATGTACTACACCCAATTTGCTATAATAGTTCTGGATGCAGCTTTAGGAGTACCTCGGATAGTTAAAAACAAGTTATTTACATTGCAAGAATTTCTTCTAACGAGAAGAACTTTAGATAATTCAATTAGTGATTTAATCCAAAAAATTGGGTTTAATGCATCGTTGTCTGGATTAGAAAACAATTTCCTACCAGATTATCTGTTGTTATAACCATCTGTTTTTGATCCAAATAATGGCCAAAAAATTGCGTGATCATCATTAAGAGTAAAATGATCAGGGTGTATAGATAGAAGGGTCAGATCATGAACCCTCCTACCTGAACATAATAAAAGTAAACAAGCTGTTCTTCGAGAACATTCATAGAGACTAATATTACGAGAAAAATTGTCACGCAGCCATGCGGACAACTGATCTATATCCCATATTGGTGGTTTTTCTGGTTTGGGCTTTAAGACTGATATGGCTTTCACGATACGTGTTACTAGTGGGTGAGAGCTAATATGATTATTAGGGTTACTTAGGGTTGCAACAACTGATCTATGAAAAAGAATAGTATTGTAAGAGAAATTACCATAAATATGTAGGTCTGCTAAGAACTTTGCAAGTTGAGAACCAGTTGGGGAATTATATGCAACTTGATGCTCAATGGCCCAAGTACACCAGCGCCGCCAAGCATCTTTGTATGATTTTTTTGTGGAATCACGCCAGCTACTTTGCAAAAGGGGATGCGTTATCCCACCCCCACATTTCCAGATCTCCATTTCTATCTCGTGCACTTTCGGTGGAGGGCGGTGCGTTATCGTATCGATGAGCACGGTGTCGAGGTTCTGGACGGTGAATGGAGCTGCAACTGCTCTCCTTTTGAGGTTGGCCCTCCAGAACGCTTTTTCCCAACGGGGGACTACTAATAAGAAGAGACCTTTCGACTGATTCATGTGAGTCAGCACCTTGGGAATTAGGTATGGGGGTGGGAACACCCAAGCTAGGTTGTATTGCCATATTTGGGAGAATGCGTCTATGAATACCGCCTGTTTGTCCGTCATGTCTAAGGACACGTACCTCGGAACGACATGGGCTCGTTTGGACGCGAAGAGGTCTATTTCCGGTGTGCCCCATTTGGCAAAGACTATTTCGGTCAGAAGTGGGAGGAGGTGCCATTCCGACAGCTTCTTTCCTCGTGACAGAGTGTCCGCTTCGACATTGTATTTGCCGGGTAGGTGATAAAGGTTTAATTGAATATTGAAAGTCTGGAGAAGTTGAAAGATGTGATAAGTTATTGCCATCAGGGTTTACGATCTCGTACCTCCTTCGTTCCTGAGGTATGATAAGACTGTCATATTGTCCGATTGAACGGATACTGTTGAGCCTGCTAGGTTGTGACACTGACTCGAAAGAACTTTCAAAATTGCTATTATTTCTTTTTGATTTGAGTGTAAACATTTCTCTTGAGGGTTCCACAACCCGCTGAACTGTTGATTGTTCAGGGAAGCACCCCATCCTAGCCCTGAGGCATCGGTTACGAGGCAATGAGTTGCTGGAGGTGTGTGTATTGGGGAACTTGTCTTGTGAAATTTCAGCCACCATTTTAGTTCCAGTATGACGGCTTGTGGCAGTAAGTACCTTATCTGTGGATTCGACTTTAATAATTCGTTCGTGAATGATAGAAGGTTCCGAAAGTTTAGCCTGCCGTACGGAACTACAATGCTGGCGAAGTTTAATATACCGATGCGCTTCTTTTAGGCATAATTGTTTCTTTTGAAGTGCTTGAATAAGCCGCTCTTCTGTTTTTAGATGTTTCTCTAATGGGAGATATTTTACATTCTGAAATGTATTCCACACGATGCCCAAGAATTGTAATTCCATTTGAGGAGTTAGGATTGACTTCTTTAGATTGATTTGCCAACCTAATGAGTTTAGAGTCTCTACTGCGACATTTATATGAGTCATTAGTACTGTTTGGTCCTGGTGGGCTAAGAGAAAATCGTCTAGGTATATGAGGATGCGTATACCTTTCTCCCTCAGTATTTGCCCTATCCAGTTTGTAAATGTTGCAAATATTTTCGGTGCTGTGGCCAACCCGAATGGTAGACACGTCATTTGTAGCAGTTCGCCTTTGAATGCTAGCCTCAGAAACCTTCGGTGGTTTGGTGCCACAGGAATGTGGAAGTATGCATTGGATAAGTCTATTTTTGCAAGCCAATCGTTTGATTGTAGGAATGACACAACTTTCCATTGATTTACTAATTTGAATTTGGTAATGTAAACAAATTTGTTTAACCTCTGTAAGTTTAGTATGGGACGGTGAGACCCGTCTGGTTTTTGTCTGAGAAACATGCTTGACAGAAAACTTGGTGATAACTGAGCCGTTTCCAGTACACCCATCTGTTTTAGAGATTGGATCTGCGATTTCATTTCCTTTTAATTTAGGGTGTTCAAATTTTAACAAGTCAGGCTTGGTATGTATAGTGGAGATTTGCTTAGAAATGGGATTCGATATCCATTTTTAATTATTTTCGAAATTGTTGTGGGGGCCCCTAAGTCTACCCATGTCTGGTAAAAATATGTTAGGCGCCCCGCTTGGAATTGTAAGTCAGTAGTCGTGTCGTGTCTTTCCCCTACGGGATGAAGACTTTGGTCTGATTGAATTATCGACGGGCTTTGGGTCTCGGAATCGAAATTTACCCTGCGCGGGTGCACGGCCAAATGGCGGTAAGGGTAACATGGGTTGACTATTATACATAGGGAAATGTAAAGCTCCTTGCGCAGGAGTAAATAAGGGTTGAGGCATGCCATGCGCTGGCGCCATTGGTCGAGTCATAAAGCTGTGAGTCATAGGGTTTGAGTGTTTTCATTAGCACTTCTCGAGGATGTTTTTGCTTTTGTAGCCGATTGAGGCTTTAGGGGGTAAAATATTTTACTGATACCTCCAAGTTTTT
The DNA here is from genome assembly GCA_949820665.1 of Scrobipalpa costella. Taxonomy (NCBI): domain Eukaryota; kingdom Metazoa; phylum Arthropoda; class Insecta; order Lepidoptera; family Gelechiidae; genus Scrobipalpa; species Scrobipalpa costella. The sequence goes on from OX463315.1 coordinate 9,304,912, forward strand.
CAATTGAGGACGTGAAAGTTTCAGGATTAAACAGTCGAAGGGGGGATTTTACGAATATTTGCTCGAACATACTTATATTTTACAGATCGCAAAATTACATCTCTTCTTTGTTGTATTAAGTCGGCACGGTGCCCACAAGACATTTGCAATAAATCATTGGAGATTTTTTGAAAATGGCCCGAGAAAGTATTTTTAATTCTATCTTCTAGTACTTGCATATCAATGATTTCGCAAGTTTTTAGCCAACTTATAAGATCACGAAATCCCCCTTCAACGGCTTCTTGTTGTTTTAAGAGACCTTGTGTGATGGCAGCAAAGCCCCTTTCAGTCAGAGCAAGAAAGTTTTGTCTATCATAAGGTTTTATATCGGTATTACACTCGAGATTAGTAAAGCCTGGCGTAGAACAAAACCGTTTCTGAGCATCATAATAACGGACATCTACCCATTCCTGGGAGTCTAAATGTTGGATAGATTTAAGACTTATTAAACGTCCTGAGTCCGATTTCGGTATATCTGGCTCTTTTAAAGTCGTATTGACGTTAAATAAAAGTTCCGATTCAGGGGGTAAAGGACCCGCCTTTTGGGTAATTTCCGTAGGGACCGAAACACCGGGTTCCGGTTCTGGAGCAACTTCTTGAGAACGGTAATCATAAGCATCGTTAAGATCGTCACTAGCATGAAGCGAAATTGCGTCCTCATCGTGTTCACTAGCTAGGCCTGGGCTATGATTCAAATGATTAGCACTTTGATTTTGGCAAATGAGGGATTGTAAGCAATTTTGTATATTACTAACCTGGCTTGCCAGATTTTCTATAAAGTTAGCGTCATATTGACGCTGCAGTTTCTTTGGAACATGCTCTATTGGTGAGCAGGGTCGTTTCGAAGCAGCTCGTGACGGTTGCTCCATGTTTACCCGAAATAGATTTTCTTGCACGTTATCTAGATAGAGAAGAGAATAAGTATTAGTAAAATATTAAAGTAAGATTAAAATAATATTTTCAAGAAAGGAACAGGTATATTTTTATCTAGAAAAAGAAAATAAATTATTATTTTCTATTATTTTATAACGAACGGTAAAAGGCCGTTAGATTTTTAAAATTCTGAAATTGTAAAGGAGAAAATGATTATAAAATTAATTAAGAAATTGAAATAAGATTTTTAAACAAACGGTAAAAACCGTTAGAAAATTTAAACTTTTGAAGTTAAAGTGTGTGGTGGGATAAATTCTCACCACGACCGCTCGGCACGAAGAACAAATCGCCAATGAAACTAGGAGCACTCGCTCTTGACTCGCTGCGTGCCTGCCTGGTGAAAATTGAGTCAAGTGATATTTAAGAAAGAGACAGCATGCTATGCTAGAAAGGGACAGGTATAGTCACCACCGACCTAGTAGGGAAGAACAGTGTTGCCACTCTCAATAATGTTTTTAGGTTTCGAATAGCGGTACAGTTCTTTAATTTACAGTTTTAGATTTGAAAATTTGAACGGGTTTGTCAGTTTTGTAATTATTTTAGTTATGTAAATTTTCACTGTTTTGACAGTTTTGGCTATTTTGGCTGAATTGATTTATTTGACAGCTATGCGACAGTTTTATTAGTTTTGACAGTTTCGATGGACTTGGCTGTTTTTATAATGTTTACAGATTTGATTTGACAGTTTTGACGAATTTGATAGATTTGACACTTCTGACAGATTTATCGCATTTTATGTGTTTCACAGACATAAGAGCTTTGATTGATTTGATAGGTTCCTTATTTTTGACAGAATTATGAATTTGACAAATTTGGGTGTAAGTCTGCCAATTTCGCCAAATCTCTCAGTGAAAATTGCTCGGGTTATTCGTTTTTGGCGTTGAATGAGTTGGGTTTTGAGGTTATAGCGCTGAACTTTTTTACAGGGTTTATAGAATTCATTTTTCTTGTTTAAAAGATGATCAGATGATATAAGATGACCATTAAAACTATGAAATAAGTCAAAGTGGATAAAATAACCAACACTGTAAATACAAAATTGACAAGATCATCCAAATTTGTCAAAATTGACAAATCCATCAAGTACGTATAACAGTAGAATCTATCAAACAAGCCAAAACAGCCACATAAGTTTAAATAGCCAAAATAGCAAAACTTGTCATAAATGACAAATTCGGCAAACTGTCAAATCTGTCAAAATTTACAAATCTGTGATATCTGTCTTAACAATCGAATAAGCCAAAACAGATAAAATTGCCAAAACTGATAAATAAAACAACTGTCAAAATTGACAATTCTATCAAATTAGCCGAAACGGCCAAATTAGTCAAGGCACAAAAATGCTACATTATAGTTTGCTATAAACATACATACATTTTCATCACATTATTGACTGGAAACTTTGGGAAATATTCCCGGGCACGTGGAAACTTTCCGGCAATATTCCCAACGGCACATCTATACCCATATTACATACATCACCGTACGAGTGTGCTGTGTGATGTGACAAATCAAAAAGAACCAAGAACTTCCTTTCACAATCACTCGTATCTTCACTAAATAATATTGCCCTTAGTACTGCCCTGTCCCGCCTTAATGACGCATGCGTACCAACCGTGAAAGAAAAAAATAATGTTGCATGCACTGTTTTATAGAAATCTCTCTCGCACTCGAACAAATCTATATCTTCCATCTTGCTTCCATCAACAGTTTGTGCTTTTGCTTTGTCTTGCTTGGATAAATCATATACGAGTGTCTCTCTCTTTCAGACTTGTTTATTGATAATTTGGAACGATAACGATGAGAACTTACATCGTTCGTTTGCTAGTACATTGCATGTAACTGAGGCAAATTTGTTTTTTCATTACTGTGAAAAGACGCAATGGAAAGCAGTTGTTTGCAGAAGTGCATACGATAGAATATATTATCGTTCATAGTACTTCGTCCCTGAATCATTTTCGCGATAGACAGCTCGTCTGCGACTGAAATAAATATTCTAGAAGGAAAATAATTAATCATTATATTAATTAGCTGGGAAAGTGTTTCATTCTCTAGCCTTTATTGTCGCCTAACTAAATTTAAATCTAGGAATAAAGATTTCGCGCCATAGTCATATTCTGACCTTGATAATAGACCTAAAACGTGTCTAATAAACTCCTACGCTCTTTCCTACGTAAGCCTATTGTGTAAGAGTGTTTATTTACTTCGTATCTAAATAGATTTCTTTCACTATTACGTACTTTGATGTGTACGTACCTAAATAATATACGCACACAGTTGTCGCGTGCCTGTAACGTACGACGTACGGTTTGCTTTTGTGATAGGGTCAACGAACGACCCGATAAACCTTTGTATTAAGTATATCAGAGTTTGTAATCCTCCTTATAGCTATAATATAAGATTAATGCCATGGCACATAATATATAATAGTACTACAGCCATGGATACTAGTTTTAGAGAAAGCGACGTGCCCTCCGAAGCACGGAACCATCTTTCTTGTTAGAAAGACGTAGTCACTTAGTAAATAGCAAATTTGGTTTCCTAAAGCTTAGACCGTTAGAACGTAGCAAACCTTTCTTTCCTTAAGAATTTTGTCTTCTTATAAATACATTTTCTCGAATGCTGGACTGGGAGAGCGAGAGAAAAACATAGAATGTCATCATCTCCCTAGCCTTATCCCGTATCTTACGGGGTCGGCTACTTATTCTAGGGGATTGAACGAGGGTACTGGTTTTTACACAGCGACTGCCATCTGACTTCCGCAACCCAGAAGGGAAACCAGACGCAACCCTAGATTAGATCAGTTTTCAAGCTGCCAATGCTTAGCACTAGCCTCTGATATGGCTTAACGACTAATATCTACGGTATTAAACGATATTAACCGGGACCAACGGCTTAACGTGCCTTCCGAAGCACGGAAAAAGCGCCGAACAAACGTACATATGAAATTCGAAACGGAAAAACACATTGGTACGTGATGGGATTCGAACTTGATTCGAACCACGACCTCACACTCAGTTTTGAAACTGTATGATATTGCATTTTTTGTACCTTCTTCTTTGATTTATAAACTTTTGCTCTTAGATATTTATTAGTTTTGTAGCATAAAATAAGAAAAATACTGATTACGTTTTGAACCTGCAGAAGTACAATTCGCACACGCCACAGTCGGCCCCACACGACTGGAAGTGTTGTTCCTTGCTAGTTCAAATATAAAACATCGATACGTCTACAATATCTATACGGATTATACATGTGTATATTTGTCAAGTCTGTTATAACAATGAAGTTTTCTTATTATTCTAATGTATAATAAAAATATTTCCGACATCGATTTGCAGAAATATGCTAAGAATTAGACATTTTTATCTTGTTTGATTGAGTATCGACAAACCGGTTTTGCCGACTCGTGCACAGCGATAATTGCTTGACCACTGATAGTTCATCGTTTTTAATGAATATTCAACATAATGAAACAGTGGGCACAAAATAAAAGCTTTGAAGACAATCAAAAATTATTTATTTTAATATTTGACCACAATTTGACAGAGTTTCGGCTTACTATCTTAACTCTAGGCAAAAATCGGCGCAAATGCCCCCGGCTGGGGTTTATAAAGGCTCGGCACCACGTCCACACTCCACTCGCTTGGCAGGTCTGGCGGGGGTAGTGGGAGTAGACGTGTTGGCTTGGCTTTGGCTGGCGTTGGACGATGCTGGACCAATAGGCTGCGTTACAATAAGTAAAATAATAAAAAGGAAAAGGAATGAATTAATAAAATAGTCGCAATGAAATATTAACATAGGTACCAGAATAAATCCTTTGATGTTCTAAAGTTGAAGAATTTTATTTTCATATTTTTTATCGATATTCTGTATTACATTTGTCCTAACGGTTTGAGAAAAATTGAAATGCCACCGACGCCACAGTCGTCTATAGCGGACAACGCGATGAATAAAGACGCGTAATAGAGATGCGCCAGTGCTAATTCGAAAACTGAGCTAAGGATAAACTTATTGAATATTCCAAGTGTTGTTTACTATACCACCACTATGATATATTATTGTTTTGACCTATATGAAAGAATAACTGAAAATTAGGAAGCAAAATAATGGTTTTAGATTAATTAAATTTTGGTTTAAAAAGTAAAGATTTACTTTTGGATTGAACTGTTGGACATCTCCATTTTTTTGAATATTTTTTTACCTAGAAATTGGTGTGGCGTTGGTTGCATTTATTTACCTTGGCGGCGAAAAGGTTAAATAACCCTCAAAACTTTGTCAGACGTGGCGGGGATAATTAACGCTCTGCCTACCCCATTAGGGATAAGGGCGTGATTACATGTATGTATGTATAAATAAAACAATATATTAGAATAAATAACATTTATTTCATAATATCTGTTGCCTGCAACCTGCCTATTTCTCGTAGATATGAAAATAAAATCATAATCTTCCGAATCAAAGAAAGCTTGTGTTTTTGAGATTTTTACACATTGAGCAAAACATGACCAAAATTTATTGACGTAAGGTGGACTTAAAAACAGCCAAGCTGTGTCCACACCTTTTTTCACTTCTGTAATAAATATCCATATGCGTACCTGTTCTGTTTGTTATGTTATTCTTGATTGTGTGTTTTTATTATTTGTAATGTGTTTTGTGGAAATAAAGTGATTTGCATTCTTCTTCTTCTTAGCGAGTGGATTCTCGAGTCAATTGTATTTGCATTATTATTTATCCTTTTTCTTATGTTTAGACTTTTTGTGCTTAGATTTATGTTTTTTACTCTTCTTCTTTTTATTCTTCTTAGTCTTAACTTCTTTCGCATCGACCCAAGAGTCGGAACTGGAGGAAGATATTTCATGGATTTCTTCTTCTTTCTTAGACTTAGTTCTGAATATTGGTCTAAAGTTGTCAGGCTGTGGTTCAGTTTCTAATCTTTTTTGGATATTTTCAGGTATTTTCGGTCCGTATAAATCTTCTTCGTGTGGTTCTGCTTTGTCATTACTAGTATTTGCTATGTTGGCATCTTTTCCATCCATTTTGGTTCGTTCAGGTTTTTTACCTTCAGAATTTCTCTTCCAAGCGTTGATTTCGTCAAAATCTATATTAGCAAATATACCTCTAGGCGGTGACGTGTTTCGTTCAAGATTCTTTGGAACATCAACGAAATCTTCGAAGTTTATTTCTTTGACTTTATCCTCATCTTTTTTAGTTGTTTCTTCGTCTTCACTGTCGCTAAGAAATATGGATTTGTAGAGGTCCATTTTATCGAATTTTTCAATGGTATCAGTAACTTCATTTTTATCTTTTATGTCCTTTTCCGATTCCTTTAAAAACAGCTCTGCGACCGTCATTCGTTTGTTAGAACCTGCATCCAATTCACTTGAAGAAGGTATTGGATTTGGCATCTTGGCTATTGAGCCAACTTTTTCTTTTGAAGGATTGGCTACTGGTTTTTTGGGGGTTATCTCTGTGGCTAAAGATTTAGAACCACCAAATGTGGTTTGTTCTTTTGCGAAACTCTCTCTGTCATGCACTGATGTTTCCAGATAAGAGAAGATTGAGTATGATACTTTTGGTTTGTCTGACTTTTCTGGTTCAGCTCTGAAACAAAGAAACAGAAATTAATTATACTAACAAAGTAACCCAAAGACCTTCCTCTCTACCACATAACTCAATTGTCAAGCGAACGACAACGAAAAATGCAGAGACCGCGACAACTTTGCGACAGATTCGATTACAAAACAAGTTCCATAGTACAGATTACACATAACTATTCACCCCCGGATCTGGTACATTAAACCTCTTGCAAACTAACGGCTCTGGTCTCCAAACACAAGTCTTCCTCGACATGACATGACCCCATAAACCCCTTTTTTCAGCGGCCTCTATCTGTTCCTTAGTAGTTAGACCATAGTTGGAAAAACATACCTATAGATTCCAGAATTTCCTCTCCACCACGAAACTCGATTGTAAAGCGAGCGACAAAAAAACATTCAGAGATTGCGACAGATTCTACTACAAAGCAAGTTCCATAGTACACAGGATTACACATACCTATTCACTCCTGGATCTGGTACATTAAACCTCTTGCAAACTAACGGCTCTGGTCTCCAAACAGTAGTAAACCTGGTCATGACTCCATAAACCCCTTTTTCAGCGGCTTCTATCTGTTCCTTGGTAGCTAGTCCATAGTTGGTGCGACTTTTGGCCACCGCGAATAGAGGGTTTGTTGCGTCGTCGGGTTCAGACGCGTGTGTGAATCTGGAAAAAAAATAGTAGAATGGTCTAACTGCCATTTCTTTCATGCTCGACTGGGAGAGATGGGAAAACATAGAATCTTCCAGCTGCCCTTCCTCTCGGGCATGCTGTAGAAGTCAGCAAAAGGGATTCGAGGGTTACAGTATATTGTAATTTAGGCGATGAGCTGACAACCTGTCACTACAGCAATACACATTACAATCTAAAATTTTCCTTAATTTTTGTCAGACGTGGCCTTTCATGAGGCGTTTTTGCTCTGCCTACCCCGTAAGGGATAGAGGCGAGATTTTATGTATGTATGTATGTCTAACTGCCGGTATAGTGGTCTGAGCAATGGGTTCCCGATCCGGAGGTCCTGGGTTTGATTCCCAGGACACCAAATTGATGTTTATTAATTTATCACTTGGTGATATGTTCCCCAATTTGGTTAGGAAAATGCAGGCTGAATCACCTGATTGTCTGAAAGAAAAACGTTTCGAGTGGCTGTCTTTGATAGTGGTCATTACACAAAAATTATTAGCTGTGTTTCTGATGAAGAGCACCTTAGATAGTCGAAACGTCGAGATCTAACCCTCCGTATAATAAAAACAAGTCATCCATTCAATTTTCATTATTCTTTATGAATAACACTGGTTTATTGCATAGTAATATAATGGTACCAATTGTTAAATGCAAAAATCACGACTTAACTCATATAAGTCTATACATACATAAATCACGCCTTTATCCCTTACGGGGTAGGCAGAGCGTTTAACGCCTCGTAAAAGGCGGTTTCGCCAAGTTTGACATAAATTGAGGGCAATTTTAGATTGTAATATGTATTGCTATAGTGACAGGTTGTCAGCCCATCGCCTAAATTACAATACACTGTAACCCTCGAGTCCCTTTTGCTGACTTCAACAGCATGCCCGGGAGGAAGGGCAGCTGGAACATTCTATGTTTTTCTATCTCTCCCAGTCCAGCATGGAAGTAAGTCCAGTATAAGTTTATACCTGGCATTTTCTGATATAAGACAACAGATAGGGACGGCAATAATTTTAGATAAGTTGTGTGCTCTACAATATTTACCTGTCTCCCATTTCTCCAGTAAGCGGTCTATACAACTTAGCCGCCTGCTCAAACTCGATCAACTCTCTGTTCCTTTCCCACTCACTGAGTCTGTCCATCGTGCTGTCTCTCTCTTGCATGAACCCTGCCCTATCCTTCACGAACATCTCATATCTTTGTTGTTTCTGAGGATTATTTGCGAAAGGTTTGAAAACTTTGGTTATTTCTTTGCCTGAGTCTTTTATGGATATGTAATCTAATTCTTTTGATTGAGAACTTTCTGTAGTTTCCGATTTTGGTTCAGTGCTTGAAGAAGTGAAGTTGACGTTTCTTCCAAGTAATTTGGCGATCGGGTCGTTTTGTATGGGTTGTGTTTGTGGTGGTGTGGTTTGTATGGGATCGTCTTGTATGGGTTTTGAAGCGGTTTCGCCTAAAAGCGCGCCTCTGGCTTGAGGGGTTAGTTCGTGGCGGCCTAGACCTGTGAAATATAAACCAAATATAAATTTTATATAACTGAACACACTACTTCCATGCTGGACTGGGAGAGATAGGAAAACATAGAATGTTCCAGCTGCCCTTCCTCCCGGGCATGCTGTAGAAGTCAGCAAAAGGGATTCGAGGGTTACAGTGTATTGTAATTTAGGCGATGGGCTGACAACCTGTCACTACAGCAATACACATTACAATCTAAAATTTTCCTCAATTTTTGTCAGACGTGGCGAAAGCGCCTTTCACGAGGCGTTTTATGCTCTGCCTACCCCGTAAGGGATAAAGGCGTGATTTTATGTATTATTATTATGAACACACTAATATAATTTACCACACAAATTTAATATAACTGCGGATATTTGGTATTCATCCATGTAGGTTTGGGAGCGAGAGAAAAAACATAGAATGCGTCAGCTGCATTTCCTCCTGGGCATGTTGTAAAAACCAGCTAAGTGATCCGAGGGTTTCAATATATTGCAATTTAGGCGATGAGTTGAAAACCTGTCACTACAGCAATATACCTACAAATCTATCTTAAATAACCTTCACAACTTTGTTAGACGTGGCGGAACGACCTTTGTTTAAGTCGTTTCCGCGTTGCCTTCCCCATTAGGAATAAAGGCGTGATTACATGTATGTATGGATTTGGTATAGAATTTCAGTGAAGATTTACATATTATAAAAATTGCTTATACTCAAACGCCAGTGGCATATTAAAACCTTTGAACCTACATATATTTTGGACTACTTGGTTTTATCAACTGTGGTTTTATTGTGTTTCCGTTTTTTTTATATATATTTAGTATAATGGTAGAAATTGCTGCTTTAGCAATAAAGCCGCCTATATTGTACTGTCACGTTTGTTCCTTTTTATTTCTGTTGTATGTGTTTCTTTGTGCAATATTTTTATATTGTAGTATAATTTCGTGCTTCGGAAGGCACGTTAAGCCGTTGGTCCCGGTTAATATCGTTGATATTAGTCGTTGAGCCATGTCAGAAGCCAGTGCTAAGTATTGGCGGCTTGAAAACTCTGACCTAATCTAGTATTGGGTCTGGTTTCCCTTCTGGGTTGCGGAGGTCAGATGGCAGTCGCTCTGTGTAAAAAACAGTACCCTCGTTCAATCCCCTAGATTAGGAAGCCGACCCCGTGAGATACGGGATAAGGCTAGGGGGGGGGGAGTATAAAAAGTATAAAGAAATATATACCTTGATCTCTTTGCGGTGCTTCAGTAGGCTCGAACCGTGTCCGCCTGGCGCCGGCTGCTAACGGAGTGTAGTCACGCGGCAAGGCCGGTGGGGGGTAGCTAGGGACTGAAGGGAACGGCGCGGTCGATTTCACGAAGCCTTCTATGACCTGCACAGAAATAAAATAAATTATTATTGATGACATCATTATTTAAGTGCGTTAGGGCTATTGGAAGCGAGAGAAAAACATAGAATGTGCCAGCTGCATTTCCTCCCGGGCATGTTGTAAAACCCAGCTAAGGGATCCGAGGTTTTCAGTATATTGTAATTTAGGCGACAGCAATATACATAACATAACACAATAGTACATTATTGCAAAGGCAGCGAAATAGGCAATTGCAGGTCGAGTATAAGTTTGAAGGCCGAGCTGCAGGCGAGGACTTCAATGATACGAGACAGGCAATTGCCATTTCGGCCGAGGCATATATAGTGCTTTTCTTAAAAAAATGCAAGGAAATAAAAAAGGGCCTTTTACATAATAAATTTAATTAATATTAAAAGTTACATTACTCATGTTAGGACAATTATTGAACGAAAATGTTATTGTTTTTCATATACTTTTATATATTTTTCTTTTGATTTCGCTGGAAGCAGGTTTTCCATCGCTAATTTAGCTTCTGATCTTAAATCTGGTGGAGTGCAGTCAATGTCCATTTCATTTTCACTTTCAGAATCATCGGAACTCATTTTAATTTGTTTATTAACAAAATAATTAACAACGAACTCCGCTTTACCGCCAATTTATTTTTTTATTTTACAGTTTGGTCCGAAAGGTAAACGCATCTGTGGCTATACAGCCACGAGAACGCAATGTGTACGATAGATGAAAGAGTTCTAAATTCAAACAGCACGCCGTTTCATACAACATTGCAGGCGTTCCAAATTCAAAAAACGCGCCGGGAAGTGATTTTGATTTTTCAGTCTACGTAAATATGATACTTCGCGTGTTCTTTCAAAAATTCAAAAATAAAGACAATATTTTCGCGCATGTTTAAGAAAAAATACTTTATTGCACGTAAGAATACAAATCATACAACACAATAGATAACAACAAAAAACAAGTACAACATAGGCGGCCTTATTGCTAAGGTAGCAATTTCTTCCAGGCAACCTTTGGGTCAAAGAAAAATGCGTACAAATCGTATGCGTACAATGCGTAGAAATATACCTACAAATCTATCTCAAATAACCCTCAAAACTTTGTCAGACGAGGTAGAACGACCTTTTTAAGGTTGTTTACGCTCTGCCCACCCCATTAGGGATAAAGGTGTGATTACATGTATGTATGTTCATAATTGAAATTATCGATTTTTATTCCAAAATGTGCTATGAATCTGTTCCGGTACGGAACAGCATTGTGAGTGCTAAAAATCTTCAAAATATCATGTTATAAGGGACTGACTGTAGAGTGCGCGATAGAACTATTAGTAAGAATTATTGTCACCATGGATGAACGGATGTGAAGGATTTATTGCAAAATATTCATTAGTTTAAGAGTTATAGTGCATTCAAGTGGTTAGTTAAAAAGAGAGGTCCGAACTGTCATAACCATAAGACAGGAGAGCCATACTAATTCCATATAAATTGTCGTTTCGAAGAGAGAGATAGATAGTCTATCTTTATAATGGTATATCTCGGTGATTAATTGATCAATTTTATTTCTGCTTTCACTGTTCTTTTCATAATTTAAGATGTTTTTAGAAAATAAGTTCAGGTACTGAAAATATGTTAGATGCACGTTCTCTAATCGCTTCCACTATAGTCACTTACGTCATTCTCCCTTTTGGGCGGTTCCACCTTCTTCTGCTGTTGTGCGGCTCCTCCGATCGCGAAGTCGTAGTGAGACATGTCTTCGGTCGCGTAGATGTCCGCGTCGTCCGCCTCGAACGCTCCCACGCCGAACGCCTGGCCGCGAATTGATACCTACAAATAATGCACTTCAATAAACAGTACAGCAATATACCTACAAATCTATCTTGAATAACCCTCAAAACTTTGTCAGACGTGGCGGAGCGACCTTTGTTTGGGTCGTTTGCGCTCTGCCTACCCCATCAGGGATACAGGAGTGACTATATGTATGTATGTATGTAATAAACAGTAGCTTGTTAAGCTGTTAAACTGAAAAACTACTAAACTGGTAATAAAACTCGACCAAACATAAGTATCATACAAAAGTGTGCTGGATCGCTTCGCTCGCGATATGCGATCATAACTCAGTCGATATGAAATCTCGTGCTCGCTTTGCTCGTTATACAATAGATAATATACCTCGATCAAAATTGTGAACTCTTATTCTCACTTCGCTCGCATTATGAGTATGTAGTAGTATGCCTCTGTCAATAACGTGATTTCCCGTGCTCACTTCGCTCGCATCTAGAAGTTGATGTGCCTCTTTCAATAACGTGAAATCACGTGCTCGCTTCGCTCTCAATATGAGATAATTATACCTCGATCAATAATGTCGAATATTGTCCTCGCTTCGCTCGAATTTCTAAGATAATATGCCTCAATTAATAACATGCACTTTCGTGCTCGCTTCACTCACATTTCTGAGATAATATGCCTCTTTCAATAAAGTGACATCACGTGCTCATTTAGTTCGCAATATGAGATAGTTATACCGCGTTCTATAATATCAAAGTCGAATCATTTATGTCTTAACATAAAATAAAAGTATATCACAATGAAGAAGAAGCATGAGAAACTCGCACTTTGCGCACCTCCCTGCGTTTTGTCTTATTCTTACTTTTGTCCATCCTATTGTTCAAAATAGGGTTTGAGACCGTAATGTGTGCCAATTTCGTAGGCTTCACTGAAATATCAGAGCTCCATACATCTTTGTCATTAGTATAGTCATCTAACTTACATAATGGCTTTCTGACATAATGTGTTTTTAATAGTATCTTTAAATTTATTTTCTGACAGATTTAATATATGGTCAGGTATCGTGTTGAATGAATATTGATATTTTATTGATATGAATATTTTTCCTTACATACATAATATTTACATATATAAATTTACATGGTTCAGTTAAAATATTTATCTCTTTGAACAATTCTGTTAGGGAATCACGACATCTGAGTTTGTAAATTGCTCTAATAGCTCGTTTTTTCAAAACAAAAATTTTATCAATGACAGCAGCGCGGCCCCACAGCAAAATTCCATAGGACATAATGCTGTGAAAATAACTAAAATATACAAGTCTTGCTGTAGCAACATCCGTGAGCTCTCGGATTGTGCGCACAGCAAATGCGGCTGAATATAGTCTCCCCGATAAAGATGTAATGTGAGGGAGCCATTGAAGTTTCGAGTCAAGTGTAATCCCTAAGAAAACTGCTTTCGGTGAACTCTATTTTTTCATTATTAAGTACAACATCATTATTGGAAGAATGTACATAAGGCAAAGTGGATTTTATACATTTGTTTTTTTTTTCGCTTCCAACACTAAATTATTAAGAGTGAACCAATTATGAATTTGTCCAAGAGTGCTATATATGTTGTCATAATTTTGTGTATGTCTATCAACTTTAAATAATACAATCTTTGACAAATTCTCTACCATGTAGGGTAAATCATTAATATACACTAGAAATAGGAACGGACCTAATATCGAACCTTGAGGTACACCTATTTTAACACGAGACCCTGATCACTTAGCTCTAAATCAAATCTTGTACTAGCTTCACTCGCATTTATAAGATACCTAGCGACCAGCCCCGGCTTCGCACGGAAATTATCAGTGTTTCTCTACTATATTATGCATGTATTATACATATAAACCTTCCTCTTGAATCATTCTATCTATTAAAAGAAACCGCATCAAAATCCGTTGCGTAGTTTTAAAGATTTATGCATACATAGGGATATAGGGACAGAGAAAGCGACTTTGTTTTATACTATGTAGTGATATGCCTCAATCAATAACGTGCAATCTTGTGCTCGCTTCGCTCACAATGTGAGCATGTATGCTTCTATCAATCTTCTCACCTTCTTCCCTTTGTCCCTCATCTGCAGATGGCTGGTGGAAGCAGCTTGGCCGAGATTGCCCAGCACAGAGTGCCGACTCAGCCCGCTGTACCCTAGGCCGAACCGGTCGCTCTTGTGCGCTAAGATATACGGGTCATAGTCGTCTGGCGCGAATAACGTTTCGTATTCAAATTCTGAATCTGAGCTGTCTTCTGATTGGGCGGTTTCTTTGTCCTGTGAAAGAGAATCGAATTTAATAAACATGGCACTTCCTTTTTTAATAAAATTTCTCAATTCGTAAAATTCTTTTGCCATAAAGTGTTATAGTTTGCTTCTTGTTTTTTTTTAAATAGCCTATAAATAGGTCTATTTTTGTTAATTATAAAAAAATGCGTTTGGTAGGTATGTACTATAAGCAATTAAATACAATAAATAAATACATATAATCACGCCTTTATCTCTAATGGGGTAAGCAAAGCGAAAACGTCCTAAACAAAGGTCGTTCCGCCACGTCTGACAAAGTTTTGAGGGTTATTGAAAATAGATTTACTGAAACCCTTGAATCCCTTAGCAAGTCTTTACAGCATGCCCGGGAGTAGGTAAATGCAGCTGGCACACTATATGTTTTTCTATTTTTTTATGTTCTATGTTTTGAATGCTGCACTGGGAGCGAGAGAAAAACATAGAATGTGCCAGCTGAATTTCCTCCGGGGCATGCTGTAAAAACCAGCTAAGGCATCCAAGGGTTTCAGTATATTGTAATTTAGGCGATGGGCTGACAACCTGTCACTGAGCAATATACCTTCAAATCTATCTTAAACAACCCTCAAAACTTTGTCAGACGTGGCGGAACAATATTGGTTTCGGGCGTTCACGCTCTGCCTACCCCATTAGGGATGAAGGCGTGATTAAATGCATGTATGTAAGTTATAAATAAATAAAATGATTTCCTTACCGATCTCAAATCCGGCGGCATATAACACCCGTACACCTTATGCTGTTGTTTAGCCCGTTTCTTCTGTTCCCTGCTCTGTCTCTCCCCGGCCCCCTGCCCCGGCCTCCACCCCATCGCTCGGAGCATCTTCACTGCAGCCGTCTCGTGCACTGCTCGGACCAGCTGCTCAAGAACTGGTTCACCTGAAATAGAGATCTTAAAATTGTATACAAGTCAGACTAAAAACGAAACGTAAAGCAAGCGAAGCGAGCGCGACATTTTACGATGTTTTAGTCATATTTTACGGAAGTAAAGTAATACAATATATATTCCAAATGGGGTAGGCAAAGCGTAAACGACCTAAAGAAAGGTCGTTCATCCACGTCTGACACAAAGTTTTGAGGGTTATTTAAGATAGATTTATAGGCATATTTCTGTAGAGACAGGTTTTCAGCCCATCGCCTAAATTGCAATATACTGAAACTCTCGGACCCCTTAGCTGATTTTTACAGCATGCCCGGGAGGAAACGCAGCTGGCACATTCTATGTTTTTCTGTCGCTCCCAGTCCAGCATGAAAGATGTAAAGTAAGCGCGACAAGAAGACATAATTCATACATTACGCGAGTGAAGCGAGCGCGACATCTCACAAATATGGGGTGTAATGGACAGCGTCCCTCAAACTGATAGGGGTTGCTCAGCTAACGAAACTGAACTACTATCAACAGGATTTTTGTTTAGGGCGTTTACGCTCTGCATATCATGACAATTCTGTATATTGTGTGTTAGTTTCCGATGATTCCGTGTTAGGTCCTGTGCTAAGCTGAGGTATGTATGTGGTTTGAATGAATGGGTTGTGCGACTTTGGTTATTATTAATTATTATTATGTTGGTATACTTTTCAGTATCACGGGCCCACAGGGACCCGGTCCTTTGAGGCATACGTGGGGCCAAAGCCAACAGCGTAGAGGTTATATACCAAGATTTTATACCAAATAATGTATTGTGGTGATGTGTACGTACATCACGCGGATACTCGCTCTGCTTGCACTATAGAAATACAACCAGAGCCAGCACCCGTATTATTATAATTTAACAATTTATTGCACACATTAACATACATAGGACACAAATATATAAACAAACAATAGCACAACAGGTACAGCTATTAATTATTAAGTGAAAGAAAGTATTCTTCCATGCCGGCCTGGGAGCAAGAGAAAAACATAGAATGTGCCGGCTGCATTTCCTCCCGAGCACGCTGTAAAAACCAGCTAAGGGATCCGAGGGTTTCGGTATATTGTGATTTAGGCGATGGGCTGACAACCTGTCACTACAGCAATATACCTACAAATCTATCTTGAATAACCCTCAAAACTTTGTCAGACGTGGCGGAATGACCTTAGTTTAGGTCGTTTGCGCTCTGCCTACCCCATTAGGGATAATAAAGGCGTGATTTTATGTATGTATGTATGTGAAAGAAAGAAGAGAACCTGGTATAGGTCCATCATGGAACTGCCTGGGCCGCGCCCGCTTCTGCCCGGAGAACTGGCTGTGAGTCTGCACGTGGCGCGGCGCTATGCCGAACTCACTTCGATCTTCTTCGTCCATGAAATCTTCAGCTCTTTGACTCTGAAAAAAATATTTTAATGTTATTCAGTTATTAAGAAAAAAAGAAGTAAGAAATGATAATAATTTTATTTTGTTCCACAACACGTTACAAAATTAAACTTATCCTAAAATAGAAATTATATTGTGTAATGGGAACAAAAATGGTCTCCACTCAGCATATGTGCAGGAAGCAGAAGCTACCTACAGCCCTGGTATTCTGTGAAGCCAAAATGAAATGAAATGTGGACAGCAAACTTGTTTCCATCATTCAATATTAGAAGTAGGTTAAAATGATACAACTAAATTCAGATACTAACTAATAAACTTTGGACTTAAATGAGATCTATAAAAAATATTTTAAATTTGCAAAAAATATAATAATAACGATTTTTTAAATATATAAATATACACACTACTAGACCGATATTAAATACCGTATTAGTTTGTCCCAGTGCAACAGCTTGTGGAAAAATATTTTGTACTTGAAGTTAAGTTTAAATATAACCTAACCAAAGGTCGTTCCGGCACGTCTGACAAAGTTTTGAGTGTTATTTAAGACAGATTCGTAGGTATATTGCTGTAGTGACAGGTTGTCAGCCCATCGCCTAAATTACAATATACTGAAACACTCGGTTCCCTTAGCTGGTTTTTACAGCATGCCAGGACAGCATGGAAGAAAAAAGTTAAGTCCTTCAGTTTTTATTTTTGTCTGTACTAAATAAGCAAACAGACAGACATAGCTAGATTAATTGAATCTTGACTAAAATTATTCCCATCCCTTTTTGGTCTCTATCTCCCTCTTCATAGTTTAATTAAAAACTAGCGACCCGCCCCGGCTTCGCACGGAAATTATCAGTGTTACTCTACTATATTATGCATGTATTATACATATACATTGAGTAGTTTTAAAGATTTATGCATACATAGGGATATAGGGGCAGAGAAAGCGACTTTGTTTTAAACTATGTAGTGATAATAATTGTAGATTTCATAAGAGACCAATGGTGTAGTGGATAGGGCCGCTGCCTCCTGAGCGGGGAGGTCGTGGTTCGAATCCTACCACATACCAATGTGTTTTTTGGTTCCGAATTTCATATGTACGTTTATTCGGCCCTTGGTCCGTGCTTCGGAAGGCACGTTAAGCAGTTGGTCCTGGTTAATATAGTTTAATACCGTAGATAATAGTCACTTAGCCATGTCAGAGGCCAGTGCTAAGCATTCGTGGCTTGTAAACTCTGACCAAATCTAGGGTTGGTTCTGGTTTCTGGGTTACGGAGGTCAGATGGCAGTTGCTCTGTGTAAAAACCAGTTCCCTCGTTCAGATTAGGTAGCCGACCTCATGAGATACGGGATAAGGCTAGGAAGATGATGAATTGTAGATTTAATTAACAATCTATTGTTTTTCTTATTACACTTAGCATAATTTGGTGTAGATTGGCCCGATGGTGTAGTGGATAGGGCCGCTGCCTCCTGAGCGGGAGGTCGTGGTTCGAACCCCACCACGTACCAATGTGTTTATCGGTTTTCGAATTTCATATGTACGTTTATTCGGCGCTTTTTCCGTGCTTCGGAAGGCACGTTAAGCCGTTGGTCCTGGTTAATATCGTTTAATACCCTAGATATTAGTCGTTAAGCCATATCGGAGGCCAGTGCTAAGCATTGGCGGCTTGAAAACTCTGACCTAATCTAGGATTGGGTCTGGTTTCCCTTCTGGGTTGCGGAGGTCAGATGACAGTCGCTCTGTGTAAAAACCAGTACTCTCGTTCAATCCCCTAGATTAGGTAGCCGACCCCGTGAGATACGGGATAAGGCTAGGCAGATGATGACTTAGCATAATTTAAAAGCCATTTAACTCACAGATCTCTGCGCCTTGTCCGCTCGAGAGCTCTTGAAGGTAGCTGGTGTCCAACCCTCAGCTGTGCCGACAGTGTTCTGGAAGCCGGCCGAGAAGCCCCCGGTAAAGGCTCCGTGGAACCGCCTCCTGCCATGATCATCCACTGCATACTGGTCTGTCTGCTGCTGGAATTTCTTCTTTGAGGGTATTTCATCTGAAAACCATTATTGAGTTTGTAGGATTGATAAGTGAGTATTTATATATGGTTTTAATAATAAAATAAATAACCCGCGTTATTGAAACAAACAACACCCCCCTAAAAAGGGAGATTTTTTCAATGAAAACAAAATATAAATAATATTATATAGTAGGTAGAGCGGAGGGAGTGTGGAGATATGGTAGAGGATTTTAAGATGCTGAACGGACACTATAATTTACAACATACATACATATAATCAGGCCTTCATCCCTAATGGGGTAGGCAGAGCGTAAACAACCAAAACAAAGTTCATTCTGCCACATTTGACAAAATTTTGAAGGTTACTTAAGATAGATTTGTAGGTATATTGCTGTAGTGACAGGCTGTCAGCCCATCGCCTAAATTACAATATACTGAAACTGTAGGTTCCTTTGGCTGGTTTTTACAGCATGCCCAGGAGGAAATGCAGCTGGCACATTCTATGTTTTTCTCTCACACCTAGGCCGGCAAGGAAGAAATTATTTACAAGGCCTTGATGATTTCAGAAGAGATGAGAACCCCTGACTCAGAGGACATGCCTTAAACTGACTGTTGCTGATACTGGCAGCCAGGGTATGATAAACATACATACATACATACATCACGCCTTTAGCCCTTACGGGGTAGGCAGAGCGTTTAACGCCTCGTAAAAGGCGCTTTCGCCACCTCTGACAAAAATTGAGAGCAAGTTTAGTTTGTAATATGTATTGCTTTAGTGACAGGTTGTCAACCCATCGCCTAAATTACAATACACTGTAACCCTCTCCCTTTTGCTGACTTCAACAGCATGCCCGGGAGGAAGGGCAGCTGGAACATTCTATGTTTTTCTATCTCTCCCAGTCCAGCATGGAAGAAAACTGGCAGCCAGGGTATGCTAAACCTCTTTTATATATCATTGCGTTTTCTACTACAAATTTGAATGTTTAATTCACTTGTTAAATAAAGTTTGTTAAAATAACACTGACCACTGAACTTTTTCTTATAATAACACACAGGCAATTACTTGTCAAACAGCATTGTGAGACAGTAGAACCAGCTGCCAGAGGAAGTGGTTTCTGCGGTTAATGTTATCCAGTTCGAGAATAGATTTGACAAATTCAAACAAACTGGGAAATTGTAAAGTGGTCAACTGGATACAGACCAAATTGAATTGAAATAATTGAATTTGAATTAGGTTAAGTTTGGCTTTTAATTTTTAGCCTATTGAAAGTAAACCAATCTTAGCATAACAATCTTACTCTCTGTTATGTAGAAAAAAAAGAAAGCCTATAGTCTGAGTGGTACAAGTTTTCTCTTCTATAGAGTCTATGGACCCGATGAACCCTGGTGTCAGAGTTTTTAAACCGCCTAGTAGCACAACAACACTAGTGGTTGTTACAATTTTGTGTAACAACCACTATCAAAGACAGCGTCCGGGACCGACGTGCCCTCCGCAGCACGAAATCTTTTTCTTTTCGGACAATCAGGTGATTCAGCCTGCAATGTCCTACCCAAACTGGGGAAAAAAAAACAAAGTGATAAATTCTCAAATATCAACTTTGTGTTTTACCCCCTGGGAATCGAACCCAGGACCTCCGGATCGGGAGCCCATGGCACTAGCCACTAGACCACGGAGGCAGTTACAGGTTTTTTAAGGATTAAAGATCTGGTGAAGTTCGTCGGTAGCTGCTCGATGCCGGAGGCGTTAGAACGTTCATCATAGAGATTCTTAGGGGAGGCCTTTGACTTTGAGTTGATGTCTATAGGCTGAAACGACGACGAATATGTTGTAGGTATTACCTTCATCAAAGGGCTCCAGTGGTGTTCCATAACGAATAACATTCTCATCATCCGAGCTAGAACTCATTGCTGAAATATGTAGCTACTTCTACTTCAGATTAATCTTCTTCTTCAGATTAATTTCATTTTATATAGTATTATAATCAAAATCAAGAGTTACACTACGCCAAGACAACACAAACATAACCTAAAAGTTGTTATTTTTTTGTGACATGAGTGACAGCAGGTATGAACAAAATCATCAACATACAGCCTAGTTGTAAAAATCAATAAAATCAAACAAATAGTTTTAATTTTATTACTTACTACGGTTAGCCTAGTTGAAATCGCTCAGACCCCCCTTTTCAAACAAGGAACACCCTCCGTCAGGGTAGGGAAACTATGAGTCATATTGGGCAATAAATTAAGCCATTCATACAATTAAATCTCTTGTAGCAATTTTCCGGGCGATCCGATCGATTCCAACTAGCTTACGGTGGCTTTGGGCTCCATACATGCACATTTTCTGATGTATAGGTTTTTCCCTATCAAAGAGTCTTACATTCAATGAATAAAATAAATATGCCTTTGAACAATTTTATTTTAAAACATAGGTAACACTACATCATGCTCTTCAGTAAATAAAATATTCAAAAAATATGTAAAATAGGTTATTGTTAATAAGTTAAGATTTTGTATATGTATACAGTACCATGGAAATAAATTGTATCAATACTGACAAGTTAACATAGAATGTTCAGACGACACCAGTTCTTATTTATTAACAATTCAATTCTATAGCTACGTCAATTTTAAAGCTTAATGAAGATTAAAATTTGCAAATATGGCAGTGGTGCGCCTATGCGCTATGGAATAAACCGAATTATACTATCAATTAAAAATGTCTTGCTAGACAGTGTATATTATAGTGGTATACCAAAAAATTACCATAAAATAACTCCTTATGTACTGAGATTCGTTAGTTTTTACATGATATTCCAGAAGACTGTTTTTAGTTCTTCTTAGCGATTGGATTCTTGAGTTGAACAACTCAATTAAATTTTTAGTATTCATCATCAACTGCTTCTGAATTTTCTTTCATGACAATTCACTCATATAACGCTGAAGTAATGTTCCTGCTTTCAATCTATCCGTTCCTTTGAGGCAGTCTTGAAACAACAGTGATAGATGTGCCCAAGGCTTGAAATCTGGCGGTACCGGGTATAAGAATGGATGATCATCACCAGCCAATATATGGCATGCAAAGAAAATATTATGATCACTAAGGTGATGCATACACATGTCAATTATTGAAAATCCATTTGCTGGTAGTAATTCGTATCTGGAGTCACGTTCATACCATTTTGGAAGATCAGATTTAGGTGATATGTGTTTGTCTAAGATTACTATGTCTTCTAAATCTACAATTGTGACTTCATCCTTTTCGTTAATGACTATGTTGTCTGTTGACCAATCCATGAGGTAGAAACGGAATCTGAAAAAGAAAGTTACAATTAATTTTAAAAAACTCAGCCTAACCCAATCTGAGCAGGTATAATATAAATATATCTATCTATCAATGTATTTAATTATGATATGTAAATTGTTTATTTGAGTGAATATTTAGCACTTTATTAAATATTTATTTAACACAGGCCCCTTACTCATCACACCAGTATTACTTATCACTAAATCTTTGTTTAGCTTAAGATACCTTTGTGAACTAATTTTAAATTTGTTTATTTATTGTAAATTTTTTGTACGCAATAAAGAATATATATAAGGTAAAAATCAATTTTTCAAATTTGTCTGGTTGCCAAGATTCAGGCTGTGTCCTATTTTGGAAACCTCTGGTAATGCCTAATGTTAAAATAAAAAACAAAATTTTTGTACATTCTTTCTATGTATTCTGTATAATGTCAAATTCTGTTTTATAATAAACTATTTTTAACATTTATTCTTTTTTTTTTTTTTTTTATATATATAGGCGAGCATTTGTCCGCCATCTCACCTGGTGGAAAGTGGCGATGCGGACTATGTTGAAGCATACTCACCTATGTAGTGCCTATTCACTCTCGCCTTGAAAAGGCCCAGGTTATATTGTTCCGGAAACAGATCCGCCGGCAGTTCCACTCCTTAGCCGTTCGCATTAACAATGTGGAAGCGAACCGCTTCGTGCGAATTTGTGGTATATCCACGACATAAGGGTGGAACCCCTGTCCACGCCTCGTGCTCCGGAGATGGAAAGGGGAGGGGGGTATAAGGTCATGAAGTGCTAACGCGCACTCCCCGAAATGTATCCTGTAAAATACCGACATGCACGCCACTCTGCGACGGTGCTCAAGGATCTGTAGTTTTGCCTCAACCAGTGCTGAGTCTCCAATGAGCTTCTTAGCACGTTTCTCGATTGAGTCTAAGGCAGCCAGCTGGTATTTAGCTGAACCGTCCCAAAGGTGGCAGCAGTACTCCATACTAGATCGGACTTGAGCTGTGTACAACTGCAATAGCTGTCCCGGTGTGAAGTATCGCCTCACCTTCGAGAGGATACCAAGTTTTTTGGCAGCTGTTGTGGCCAGAGACTCAATGTAACGTCCAAAGTTCAAGTCGGACGTAAGGCTCATACCAAGAAGCTCAAGATGGTCAGAAATCTGTACGGATACATCCCGGAAAGTTGGAGCCAGGTTAAAAGGACTCCGTTTGTTTTGTTGTTTTATTCATTTTCAATTCATATTGATTTTTATAATAATTATTTCTTATGGTTTTTGAAGTTATTGCTTACTTACCTATCATGTTTGTACGTAAAATCCATGGCAATATCTATTAAGTTCTTGGCCACAGTGAGTTTCCTACGCCAGTCGATATTGTAGAGACTACTCATGGGCTCTCCCTCGTAAGCTAGAACTTCTAGTCGACCGCAAACACCACCGAAAGCAGGGACATGCCAGCCCTTTGTTTTAGGTATCACCTTAAAAATTAAAAGAAAGTAAATTTAATTTTAGACAGACATAGGATTTAATATTCAGCTGCTAATTTAAACATAGAATGTGCCTGCTGCATTTCCTTCCATGCTAGCTGAAAAAAAAAACAGATAAGGGATCCAAGGGTTTCAGTATATTGTAATTTAGGCAATGGGCTGACAACCTGTTACATTTGTACGTATTCTGCTGTAATACTGTAGTGACAGCAGAATACCTACAAATCTATCTTAAATAAACCTCAAAACTTTGCTACTTGTGTTGGAACGACCTTTGTTTAGCTCTGCCTACCCCATTAGGGATAATGGCGTGACCATATATATTTTATTTTATTTACGTTTGCTACAAAATACTTCTTGACACTTTTAATGACTAAAGTCTAATAGGTAGGTCTTCCTTACCTGTATAACAATGGGTTCAGGATTGATACTCAACATCGTCCAAATGTTAATCAAAATTGACTTGTAGTTGGAGTTTATTGTACTCGAGAGAGCTGGCAGTATAAAGTCATGGATGCCAAATGCATAAGGACAGAAAGTCAGGCCCTTTCTATGCTCTAATGGAGGCGTAGAAAAGTTATACTCAACCAGCTCCTCAATTCTTTTGTTGATGTTGGTTGCATTCAATAAATCTAACGGTTTACAGTTATGTTTTAACTTCCACTGGTTACATAAATTCAAGTCAAAGTCTCTCAGCTCTGCACTATGAGCTAGCTTCTTAAGAATAACTTTACGGTTTGATTTTGTATAGCCATAATAGATATTCTTCACATTGAAAAGCAAACTCCCCAAATTATGACTCTCAAGGGTTATTTGGTTAGAATATAGTTCAGGGCACACGCTCACTCCGTAGCACGCTGGGCATTTGTTCAAGTCCGTAAGGTGCATCACTCTAGGCATCTTTAGGTCACCAAATATTAAAACTGTGATGAAAAATGAGAAGCCGAAAACGGATATTAGGATAAGAACTCGTTTCCAAAAGCGACCACGAAGCATCTTGTTTACGAGCATAATTCTAAAAAGTTTAGTTCTTTCACGAAAAAGGTACACCATTGAAATTTTATTCTTTTCACAAAAATAAACATTAAATTCAGAAAATAAAATTTTTGCTAATCAGAGTTTTGAAATATTTTTCGTCATTTTGCGTTTTGTTTGTCAGCATTATGGCTTAAATGTTTGTAAAAGCGAAAGGACGCTCCACAAATAGAAACATGCCCTCTCTTTGAAATAATATGGTTTTCGCAAAAATTGAGTTAAATAATCTGCATGACATTGACAGATGCATTCTATTCGCGTGGATATGCTCACCTAAAAGTAGAAAGTGATAGCTATATGTAAACTTCCTTGCATTAGTGAAGGACAGCAATATGTGCGCTAAAGTTTTCGATGGAACTGTCTAATCTGTGGTTATCTATATTGTTGATTCTGGTTGATCGATGTCTTTTGCGAAATGCTGACGATTTATTCAAAATAAAATAAAACAAAGCGGAATGAGATGATTCAGTGGAATGTAGAAAACTTTGTGACTAAATAAGTATTATTTTTCTCAAGTATTAAGTTTTTGTGTAACCAAAGTATTATCTTATAAATCAGCTGTTGAACTTGGTGCTTTTAAGATGGATTTGATGTGGTTTATAAAGCATAATTACACGGCGACCTGGTACGACATGATTGGTAAGTTGTAGTATCTAAGCTCTAGACCTTCAAAGCGGATTAACTTAGCGGAACTAAGTCTCATAACCTATTGTGTTGCAGTTACACTGGTTGGGTTTGAAAACTTCCTTTATTTTGATCAAATAAAACACTATACATAATGGTTACTGGATGCAGTTGTCTGCAGTTCTTTGTTATTGATTATATCTTATCTAATTAAAGGACTATCACAGTCTAATAAGACTTCTTTTATCTTATGCTAAAAAGTTTTGTTTGAATATTCGTTATCTACTTAAGTTCGTTTTTTTTTAATTTAATGTCCTATAGAGCTAAACATAGATATTATGATTAGGTTAAATAAAAAAACTACCTAAGGAATGTTTACAATTTTTTTACTGTTAAGCTAATTGTATGAAATTAATTTATTTTCCCATGATCATTATTAATTCAAGGCCATCCAGGTAATTTAAATGTCAGTTTAAAAATAGTAATTGTGATAAAACTTAAAATAGTAATTGTGATAAAGTAGTATTTAAACTATATTACCAAGCTGGACTGGGAACAAGAGAAAACATAGAATGTGCCAGCTGTACTTTCTCATGGGCATGCTGTAAAAAGGATCCAAGGATTTCTGTTTATTGCAATTCAGGCGATAAGCTGATAACCTGTGACTACAGAAATATACCTACAAATCTATCTTTAATAACTGTCAAAACTTTATCAGACGTGGCGGAACAAACTTTGTTTAGGTCATTTACACTCTGCATACCCTATTAGGGATAAAGGCGTGATTATATGTATGTATGTATCTATTTAAAAAGTATTGATATTTTCTATGTAATCTTCACCTTTGCCCTTTAAATACTCTTAAAACATCAAACTATTAAAGAATACCATCTACAGCTGAGATTCACATTCATTAAGTACCTGCTATTTAAGTATTTCAAAGGTCAAGGAGTATTTGTTTTTTGTTTGTTCATGCATGTTCTGAGTCATCCTATAATATTTAATTTGGTATGAAATAGAATAGTTGCTTATCACAATATTTTTTTGCATTAGATAGTATAATAAAATAGGCATGTTGACTGTGTGGCTAACAACAATCAATATGTTTATACTTAAAACTGATGGCTAAAATACTGTGGATCTTATTCATCATTTTAAAAAATGCACATTTGGATTTAATAATTGAGCGAAAAATATAGAAGTTATTGATTTGAGTAGTTAATATTTACTGCCGAGTGACGTCATAACTAGAGATGTCCAGTGGTAAAAATACGTATTTTACCGTAAAATACGGTAAGATTCAGTAAAAACCGTATTACACGACTACTTGAAACTAATGTATAGTTATGTACAGTTGCTTAAAATACTTATCTACACTCGCACTGTACGGCTATAAATATTGCACACCTGCATTTTGAAAGAGTAGGTTGCCAACCGTTGTAAATGTGTGACAAAGCTGATCAACTTTTCTCAAACTAAAGATTGTTTCTCAAAACTGACCAACTTTTCTCAAGATGGAACAACTTAAGTTAAAATGAAAACTGAACGACTTTTCTAAAAACTGAACAACTAATCTTAAAACTGAAAACTTTTCTCAAACTGAAACAACTTTGCTCAAAACAGATTTTTTTTCTCAAAACTGAACAACTTTTCATAAAATTGAACAACTTTTTCAAAACTGAACAATTTTTCTCTTAATAATCGAGTTTTTACTTGATAAAAGTTTCTCGTGAAACGTCATAAGTCGCGGGTAATTTTACGGTAATCTACGTATAACGGGTGTACAGCGTCCCGCAAATTGATAGCGGTTGCGCAGCCATCGACACTGAACAACTTTCACCAGGAAATTCTTTCAGGAAGCAAAAATAAAATTTCTATACAAAATGTTCACCTTGACAATTTGAATAGAAATCCAAATTTATAATTTCTTTTCCTGAATGAATTTCCTGGTGGAAGCTAGCCAGTGTCGTTTTAATTCAATTCAATTTATTTATTTCAATAACAATCAATAATATTGTGTTTGAAATACATGTACATTAAAATTAAATCGCGATCACATGATTACAGTTACAATAAAATGTTGACTGAGCAACCCCTGTCAGTTTGCGGGACGCTGTCCCTTACAACTGGTATATAAATTACTATCCGTATTTTACCGGCATATTCGGTAAAATTACGTAATTTTACATCCCTAATCATAACTCACTATTTTCATACAAGAAAGCGTTCTTGACATTTCATAAAAAGTTGCCGATTTGACTAGTAGGAAAATGGTGCATTGTGTATTAGCTGTTTAAAAAAACAAAAACTGTTTTAAATTCCATTTGAACATAAACAAAAGAGGAATAAACTCATTCGGGTTAGGACCCAGCACTATATTCAGGTGCTGAACTTGCATAAACTCGTTTACGCTCTACCTACCCCATTAGGTATAAAGGCGTGATTATGTGTGTGAATTTGCATAAACTACAGTGTGCTGCTGGTTATTTTTAAACCATACAATATTTTCTTCCGTGCTGGTTTTTACAGCATGCCCGGGAGAAAATTCTGCTGGCAAATTCTATGTTTTTCTCTCGCTCCCAGTCCAGCATGGAAGTATAAAGTAAATATAATTGATTGATAACAAGATGCTAAAGGTTATTGCACTTAAATTTTTACAGTTGTTGAGGCTCATTTAGACTAGTCAGTCAGTCAAAAATATACATACATACAATCACGGCTTCACCCTTATGGGGTAGGCAGAGCGTTAACGACCTAAACAAAGGTCAATCCACCACGACTGTCAAAGTTTTAAGGGCTATTTAAGACATATTTGTAGGTATATTACTGTAGGGACAGGTTGTCAGCCCATCGCCTAAATTACAATATACTGAAACCCTCAGATCCCTCAGCTGATTTTTACAGCATGCTCTGACGGGATTTGATCCCGCGTCTTTGGAAAACTGGCCCAACGCTCTTAACCGCTAAGCTACAGCAGAAATGTCCCGAGCGACGAATTAGTGATCTGCTATTTATTACTCGTCATAGTGGACGCGGTCGAATTTTTGATTTATTATTTTTAATATTTTCAGAAATAAAATAGCACTGTGAGTGCAAAAAACCATTAGAAAATACTCTTCTTCATATCACAATACAAGGGCGGATCCCTCCGTGGTCTAGTGGTTAGAGCCATCGGCTTACGATCCGAAAGTCCTGGGTTCGATTCCCAGGGGGGAAACACAATGTTGATATTTGTCACTTTGTGAGGTTTTTCCCAGTTTGGTTAGGACATTGCAGGCTGAATCACCTGATTGTCCGAAAAGTAAAAAGATTCCGTGCTTCGGAGGGCACGTTAAGCCGTCGGTCCTGGTCGCTGTCTTTGATAGTGGTCGTTACTCAAACCATGTCAGAGGCCTATTAGCTGTGCTACTAGGCGGTTTGAAAACTCTGATACCAGGGTTTATCGGGTCATTCGACTCGAAAATCCACTCGCTAAGAAGAAGGGCGGATCCAAGATTTCTTTCTGGGGTGGGCACAAATATGTCAAGTCCGCCCTTGTCACAATACAAGTCACCTTAATTAAGATTTTCTTCCCCCCCGGACTGGGAGCGAAAGAAAAATATAGAATGTGCCAGCTGCATATCCTCATGCTGTAAAAACCAGCTAAGGGATCCGAGGATTCAGTATATTGCAATTTAGGCGATGGGCGGACAACCTGTCACTACAGCAATATACCTACATACGAGTATCTATCTTAAATAATCTTCAAAACTTTGTCAGACGTGGCGGAACGATCTTTGTTTAGGTCATTTACGCGCTGCCTACCCCAATAGGGATAAAGGCGTGATTACATGTATGTATGTATGTTTATTTAGATAACCACTACACTACGCACCCGCGTCATTGTACGATGACCACTATTCGCGTCATTGTAAACCTGTCCTCTAATTGCATACATACATTCATACATAAAATCCCGCCTTTATCCCTAATGGGGTAGGCAGAGCAAAACGACTTAAACAAAGGTCGTTCCGCCACGTCTGACAAGTTTTGAGGGTTACATACAGATTACTACAGAGTAATCATCTGATTATGACGTACTATATTGCTATAGTGACAGGTTGTCAGCCCATCGCCTAAAATTGCAATACACCCTCGAATCCCTTAGCTGGGTTATACAGCATGCCCGGGAGGAGATGCAGCTGGCACATTCTATGTTTTTCTATCACTCCCAGTCTAGCATGGAAGCAATTCCTCTAATTGTACGTCAGTAATCGTTGCACGAAAATCCTTAACAGCTACGACCATTGGAATTATGATCTCGAATATTCAGTATAATGGAGTCTTTTATAGCAGTTTCTTCTCTTTATTAGCTTCTTCCATGCTGGACTGGGAGCGAAAGAAAAACATAGAATGTTCCAGCTGCATTTCCTCCCGGGCATGCTGTAAAAACCAGCCACGAGATCCGAGGGTTTCAGTGTATTGCAATTCAGGCGATGGTCTGACAACCTGTACTGCAATTATACCTACCAATCTATCTTAAATAAAAGTTTGTCAGACGTGGCGGAACGACCTTTGTTTAGGTAGTTTACGCTCTGCCTACCCTATCAGCGATAATGGCGTGACTATATGTATGTACATTCATTATAATACATACATACATACATAAAATCACGCCTTTATCCCTTACGGGGTAGGCAGAGCGTTAAACACCTCGTAAAGGCGCTTTCGCCGCGTCTGACAATAATTGAGGGTAATTTTAGATTGTAATGTGTATTGCCATAGTGACAGGTTGTCAGCCCATCGCCTAAATTACAATACACTGTAACCCTCGAGTCCCTTTTGCTGTCTTCTACAGCATGCCCGGGAGGAAGGGCAGCTGGAACATTCTATGTTTTTCTATCTCTCCCAGTCCAGCATGGAAGTAGGTTCATTATAATGGAGTCTTTATTAGCAGTTTCTTTACAAGGAGAACTATTACCTATTGTTGTGTTGCGATAGAGGTGGTATGCGTCAAATTGCCACCATGAATTCGCATGATGTGTGATTGCTCGGAGATGAGAGAAAAAAACAACCCGCACAGCCTAGTTGGCAGTGTATCTGGCTCCTACGCAGAGGGTCGTTGTAGTCACAGGAAGAAAAATTGCCGTTGGTAGCCGTTATTCGCAATTTTTCTTCCTATTACTACAACGAACTCACCTCCCTAGCCTTATCCTACCTAGGGGACTGAACAAGGGTACTGGTTTTACACAGAGCGACTGCCATCTGACCTCCGCAACCCAGAAGGGAAACCAGACCCAATCCTAGACTAGGTCAGAGTTTTTAAACCTCCAATGCTTAGCACTGGCCTGTGACATGGCTTAACGACAAATATATACGGTATTAAACTATACTAACCGGGACCAACGGCTTAACGTGCCTTCTTAAGCACGGAAAAAGCGCCGAATAAACGTACAT
This sequence comes from Scrobipalpa costella, assembly GCA_949820665.1. Lineage (NCBI taxonomy): Eukaryota > Metazoa > Arthropoda > Insecta > Lepidoptera > Gelechiidae > Scrobipalpa > Scrobipalpa costella. The sequence continues at coordinate 9,335,337 of OX463315.1, forward strand.
ATGTAATTCGAAAACCGAAAAACACATTAGTACGTGGTGGGATTCATGAAATTCGAAAACCGAAAAACACATTAATACGTGGTGGGATTCGAACCACGACCTCCGGGATGCTCAGGTGGCAGCGGCCCTATCCTTTACACCATCGGACGCTTACAACAACGAACTATGAATCGCTAATTCGTAAGGTTCTAAATTATTTTAATTACTATAACTTGATTCTGTTGGACCGATTTTACGATTCACTGCGTTTTTAGTGAATTATGATTTTTTTACTTAAGGGCGCCACTTGGCTAGCATCGTCACCTTAACAGCGTTTATACCGAGCGGTGGCTCCCTCACTCGTTAAAAAACATAACTTGCAAAATATGTATACTTTTTTTACTTTGTTCTGATAGTTCTTTAGAATTAAAGCTAATGATTTTTAGAAGTAGTGAATTAAGTAAGTAGCAAATAGTACCCTGCAGTTGCTATCGAAATAATTGCTAAAAACAGAAGTTTTTTTTTTAAATGTGTCTGTTTCTGGGTCTGTTCGTTCTTTGTTGGCGTTTCTGTGCATGTCCGATATATGGTACCCCGATACTGGGAATCCTAGGGGCTATGAGTCTTCTTCCATGCTGGCCTGGGAGCGAGAGAAAAACATAAAATGTGCCAGCTGCATTTCCTCCCGGGTGTGCTGTAGAAACCAGCTAAGGGTTTCAGTATATTGTAATTTAGGCGATAGGCTGACAACCTGTCACTACAACAATATACCTACAAATCTATCTTAAATAACCCTCGAAACTGAAGAACGACCTTTGGACCTTTCGGTCGTTTACGCTCTGCCTACCCCATAGGGCTAAAGGCGTGATTATATGAATGTATAATGTCTAATTTTATATCTAAGCGTGTTTGCAATCATGTGAAGTAAATGGTGTTGTTGTATTTAATTACTAAATCAATTTGGAAAATTCGTGTGATGAGCGTTTTGTTTACACCTAGAACGTTACTATTAAATGTTTAGACATTAATGGTAGTTTTATTATTACATTAGGAAATTAATACTTCACTATTTATTATTACTTCCATCCTGGTCTGGGAGCGAGAGAAAAACATAGAATGTGCCAGCTGCATTTCCTCCCGGGCGTGCTGTAAAATCCAGCTAAGGGATCCGAGGGTTTCAGTATATTGTAATTTAGGCGATGGGCTGACAACCTGTCACTACAGCAATATACCTAGAATTCTATCTTAAATTACCCTCAAATCTTTGTCAGACGTGGCGGGACACCTTTGTTTAGGTCGTTTACGCTCTGCCTACCCCATTAGGGATACAGGCGTGAATATATGTATGTATGTAGGAAATTAATATACTACGTACAGTTATACTAAATAACAATGATTTAGTTAGACAACCAGTACCGTCTATACCGGGTGTAAGGGACAGCGGCCCGCAAACTGATAGGGGTTGCTCAGTCAACGACACCGAACAACTTCCAACAGGAAATTCTTTCAGAAAGTGAAATCACAATTGGCTGTTCCGGACAAAATGTCCTCCTCGATCAGACAAATTGTATGAAATGCCTTTTTTTTCACTTGCTGATAGAATTTCCTGGTGGAAGTTGTTTAGTGTCGAGCAACCCCTATCAGTTTGCGAGACGCTGTCCCTTACATCTGTATTAGTACGCGAGAGTTACCTTTCTTTTTTTTCTTACCCATTTTACTACATACATACATACATATATTCACGTCTGTATCCCTAATGGGGTAGGCAGAGCGTATACGACCTAAACAAAGGTGTCCCGCCACGTCTGACAAAGTTTTGAGGGTTATTCAAGATAGAATTCTAGGTATATTGCTATAGTGACAGGTTGTCAGCCCATCGCCTAAATTACAATATACTGAAACCCTCGGATCCCTTAGCTGGATTTTACAGCATGCCCGGGAGGAAATGCAGCTGGCACATTCTATGTTTTTCTCTCGCTCCCAGACCAGCATGGAAGTATCTCTCGCTCCCAGACCAGCATGGAAGTATTTTACTCTTCACCACAAATTATGAAGGGCATTTCAGTTCAGATAAATGGGTATAGAATGAAATTGAATGTGGACGGATATGTTAGGAGAGGACGATCAGAGGAAAGATGGATGGATGGACTGTGTGCAATATGGTAATGTTGATAATAATGTTAAGAATAGGTGTGAGTATCGAACTGATAGATGATATTGAATGGAAGAAGAAAACATACTGCGCGACCCCAAATGATGGGATAGGGGGGGGCATGGGAATGAATGATGAAATTGGTATAGAGGTACTTTTGCTTTTTATATATACTATAATCTAAAATTGTGTACATACAGACTTACATACATCATGTACGCCTTTATCCCTAACTAGCGACCCGCCCCGGCCGGGCGGCCTCGCACGGAAATCATCATTATTTCTCTACTATATTATGCATGTATTATACGAATAAATCTTCCTTTTGAATCACTCTATCTATTAAAAGAAACCGCATCAAAATCCGTTGCGTACTTTTAAAGATCTAAGCATACGTAGGGATATAGGAACAGAGAAAGCGACTTTGTTTTATACTATGTAGTGATTAAAAAAATATGTATATGTCTGTCCATCTGTATCTTTGTTTTACATACATACATACATATAATCACGCCTTTATCCCTAATGGGGTAGCCAGAGCGTAAACGACCTAAATAAAGGTCGATCCGCCACGTCTGACAAAGTGTTGAGGGTTATTTGAGATAGATTTGGACGTATATTGTTTTATATTCCATAAAAAATATCATCTCACTCGATCTAGGTAAAAAACTCAGTATTCTAATCATCTATGAGGCTATAATTTATTTTGTTATTACTATTGAATTGTAGACATTATGGCAGGGGTGAATGTTTTGGTACTACCTATACCTAGTAATTATTGAGTTCAATGGCATTAAAACGTGGTACCTTATACGTGGTACTTATGAGTTTTTGAGTGCTAGGAGTACAATACAGTACAAAATACTTTATTGCACAAAGCAACACAAATACAATACATACAACATAGAAGTAAGGAACAAAACAGTATAATATAGGCGGCTTTATTGCTAAAGCAGCAATTTACTATTACCACTGGAATATAAGATTTCATAGGATCTACAGTCGCTGTCTTTGATAGTGGTTGTTACTCAAACCATGTCAGAGGTCTCATAGTTGTGCTACTAGGCGGTTTAAAAACTCTGACACCAGGGTTCACCGGGTCGATAGACTCGACACCCACTCGACAGGAGAAGATAGGATCTACATCCTTGGCTGGATATAAGTTCGAGTCGCATAAAGCTGTTTCTTCCATGCTGGACCGGGACCGATAGAAAAAAACATAGCTAACTGTTTCTCCTCGGGCATGCTGTAGAAGTCAGCAAAGGGTTTTGAGAGTGTGTTGTAATTTAGGCGATCGGCTGACAACCTGTCACTACAGCGATACACATTACGAGTACAAACTGAAAGTGCCCTATATTTTTGTCAGAAGGCGCTTTTTAAGAGATGTTTTGACTATTAGTAAAGGCTTGACTTTATGTATGTAAATATTCTCGTTTTCAAGAAAATTTTAACCCTTGTCCAATTTTAATTACACCCCCAAAAAAAGTTTTAGTTGTACAACTTATTAATTATGTTGTTTAGTATGATTAGATTACGCAGGGAAGCTGTTGAAGTTGATCTATTTTCAGTTTTTTTGTTGCATAATAATATTTTAACCCGAATTTCTTTAAAAAACACTGATAAAGTGTAAAGTGAACACTTCGCTATCATTATTAAACTGTATTAGATAATTTCTATGTGGACCGTTGCAGACGGGCAAACATCGTCCAACAAAACATAATAGAAAAATAAACTAAAATCTCGTATGATGATTTTAAACCCAAATCCGTTTGAAGTGGTTTTAACCGTCTTTATAATGAAGCAAACATTTATCGGCCTGCTATATCTGGTCCTCAATAAGTCCAAATAAAATAATTAAACATTCGCGTATACAGAGTTAATAAAAAAGGAGCGATTATTTTCAGATTCATAAGTTTTTGCCGTTTAATAAATGCATTGCATAACTATACCTCAACAAAAATATACCAAAGCATATAGTAAGGTAATGTAAAATGCTTACCAAGCAATATGCACGCGTGATGTATATTTTGCAAATATGCACAAATGAATAAAATAGGTTAGTATAAATCAAACATCGGTCTGTATTTGTCGTAAATATTGATCATCAAATCACTATTATCTTGTAAATGTTATCTGTCCTTGTCTAGCTATGTAAATTACAAATACCTAGGTAAAGTATTTGTGGATAACTCAGTCATCGACCTGATGTGTGTTTAAGTGATCATAAAAAAATGTTGTGAGTGTTGTGAAAGTATTTTTAAAAACATTTAAGATTGTGTTCAAATTGTGCACTTGATTTGATTAAGAAATAAAAATATAGACTCTACAGTCGTCGTATCTTCTTGTAAATAAATGCAAAAAAAAACAACGTACCAGGTCCGCTGGTTGGTCTTACACAAATAGATAACTGGCTAGGGTCATTTAATGTCGACCGTAAAAGTACAGCTTGAAGGCAAGCTTAACATCATTCTCATACCAACCGCGCGACCAATCATACGCGTCAACTTTTTTTTAATGTGTTCAATTTTTAATTATTATGTTTTTTGACTGTCGATTGCATGCGTAGAGCGTATGCAAGCGTATCTCGCGGTTAGGGGTTATCTTTATCAGTGCATTTAGTTTTTTTTTAAACTGTCGAGAATGGTTGACGGGCAGTGTACCGCGAGGACCGTGAAAGCGTACATGATGAGTGATCTGCTGAAGAAGTTCGATCTGGACGCGACCAACGATGTGGTCAAGATCTTCATCGCCGTCGCCGGCTTCTATGTCGGCATGTTCTATCGTATGTATTATTATTATATTCCTGTTTTTTCTTCTGTCAAGTGTGTTTTTGAATCAACATACGAGTATGTCCCAGATCTCTGATGAACCCTCGTGGCTAAATTTTCCTGAAGGTTTGAGGTTTCTATGTCGGCATGTTCTATAGCATGTATTTTTTTTATATTATCTACGCTCTGCCTACCCCATTAGGGATAAAGGCGTGATTATACGTATGTATGTACTTACATTAATGTCACGTTTGTATCCTTTACGGGGTAGGCATAGTGACATCGCCCTCATATTATAATAAAAATAGGCTCTTTTCGTCGCGTTTAACAAATTTTGAGGATCATTTTGTCATTTTAGTTAGAACGAATTTTGTGTAGTGATGGGTTGTCAGGCCTATGTCTGAAATCCTCGTGTATCCCTCTACTGATATCTACAGTATGCCCGGGTAGCAGCTGGAACATTCTATGTTTCTCTATCACCCATAGTCCAGTATGCTGTATAGTATATGATCTGCTGAAAAAAGGAGATCTTCATCGCCGTCGCCGGCTTCTATGTCGGCATGTTCTATCGTATGTACCTATTTATTTAATATGACCATTTTATTTTTGTATCCTGATTGATATCTTTTTCTGTCGTGTGTTTTCCAATCAACGTACGAAAACGACCAAATTATCTGTTACAACCCGATGAACCCTGGTGTCTAAATTTTCCTGAAGGTTTGAGACTGCTCGTACATCAATTTTATTGTAGACCCGATGAACCCTGGTATCTGAGACCTGAACCCCTGAGTGATGAATACGATGATAAAATATGTAACTGAGTATCTCTCACAATGTTGAATTTTTTTCCAATTACATACATACATATAATCACGCCTGTATCCCTAATGGGGTGGGCAGAGCGCAAACGACCCAAACAAAGGTCGTCCCGCCACGTTTGACAAAGTTTTGAGGGTTATTTAAGATAGAATTCTAGGTATATTGCTGTAGTGACAGGTTGTCAGCCCATCGCCTAAATTACAATATACTGAAACCCTCGGATCCCTTAGCTGGATTTTACAGCATGCCCGGGAGGAAATGCAGCTGGCACATTCTATGTTTTTCTCTCGCTCCCAGACCAGCATGGAATAAATTCCAATTAGTTATTATTATTATTTAATAATAGGCGAGCAGCTACAGGCTGATATGCCTATATCTAAGCTGGTATGTATCAGTTCATGTTAGTTTTAGTCACTTTACTACACTTATTGTCTGTCACTGTTTAACCACTTATCAAGTCTGTTCTTAAGACTGTTCACTGATGGAGCATCAATCACTTCCTGTGACAACTTATTCCACTGTGTTAGAACACTGTGTTACTTCCATGCTGGACTGGAAGTGATAGAAAAACATAGAATGTGCCAGCTGCATCACCTCCAGAGCATGCTGTAAAAACCAGCTAATGGATTCGAGGGTAATAGTATATTACAATTTTAGGCGATGGGCTGACAACCTGTCACTATAGCAATATACGTCATGATCATCTGTAATAACCCTCAAAACTTGTCAGACGTGGCGGAACGACCTTTGCTTAGGTCGTTTACGCTCTGCCTACCCCATTAGGGATAAAGGCGTGATTATATGTATGTATGTATGTTAGAACACGATTGTTGAGGATATGGTATCCAACGTTGTTGTTGGATCTCCAACAAGCTAACTTGTCTGTCATTGGCATGACGTGCACGATGAATAACACTCGGTCCAAATATGGCAGGAAGGTCTGGACAGTTGTAAATACAACTGCAAATGCCCGAGAGGATCTTAAAAGTTTCAATGAAGTCAGCTCGGTTACGTTAGGTGTAGTTAGGACAATACAGGCTGAAAAATTTACTGACTTTTGATTCTGGGCTTCGGAAGGCACGTTATACCTTCGGCACCGGCGATATCTCTGTTATTGATCGTTAGAAAAACCTATCAGAGGCGGTTTAAAACTTGACACTAGAATTCATCAGGTAGTTTGACCACATTACATACAAACATACATATAATCACACCTTTATCCCTAATGGGGTAGGCAGAGCGTAAACAACCTAAACAAAGGTTGTTCCGCCACGTCTGACAAAGTATTGATGGTTCATTAAGCTAGATTTGTAGGTATTTTGCTGTAGTGCTGGACTGGGAGCGAAAGAAAAAATAGAATGTGCCATCTGCATTTCATCCCAGGCTTGATGTAAAAACCGGCCAAGGGATCCGATGGTTTCTGTATGCTGCAATTTAGGCGATAGGCTGACAATCTGTCACTACAGCAATATACCTACAAATCTATCTTCAAAATCCCTCAAAACTTTGTCAGACGTGGCGGTACAACCTTTGCTTAGGTCGTTTACGCTCTGTCTACCCCATTAGGGATAAATGCGTGATTATATGTATGTGTTTTCATACATGTGCACTGCTACACCTGCGCCTAGGCATTCGATGGTTTGTCCATGTGGGTATAACGAAGTGGTAGCATTCAACAGAACAGACTAGGGTTGACTCAGTTTTTATATGGCGCCAAACAGCATGCTGTGTGCCGTCGATGCGTGAGATTGCCAGTGCCATAACAGGCATCTTCTGGGTGAACTGAACTCGCTCCATCGTCGACTCTGTCACGGTCATCCTTGACCTTAGTGTGTAGTTTCAAGAGCAAACCCAGTAATATTTTTTTTAAAAGTTGAGATTGTTTGATCCACGTTTGTTATTTAGACTGCGGCGCTGTTTTATAATGATTTTTAGTAGGAATAAAATACCCAGCCTAGTATACCCTACATACATACATGCATGAAATCACGCATTTATCCCTTACAGGGTAGGCAGAGCGTAAAACGCCTCGTTAAAGGTCTGACGAAAATTGAGGGCAATTTTAGATTATAATGTGTATTGCTGAAGTGACAGGTTGTCAGCCCATAGCCTAAATTACAATACACTATAACCCTCGAATCCTTTTTTCTCACTCTTACAGCATGCCCGGGAGCAGCTGGAATATTCAATCTCTCCCAGTCCATTTTGGAATAAACCTATATACTTACCTGTAATCCAAAGTAGTGTATGCAGATTCTGAACAATGTTGTTTTCTAAGGTCTACCATGGCAACAAAAAAAGGTTCTTTCAAATTTATTTCGCTATCCTTATTTCATCTTGAAACATAGCTGCCTGGAGTTATGCTCAGTTTTTTATCTCCCAGGAAGGGTCTGCGGGAGTACTGAAATCACATACAAACGTAGTATGGCTTTTATTCCTGAACAGTAAAACCAAGCCTAAACAAACTACGTACACATGACCAAATACTTAGCTATGCTTCTAATTAGGTTTGGTTTATAATAATACAAAATTAGAAAGCAAATTTAATTTTAGGCTTTTTTTACACAATCGTATTTTTGGTCTTTTTTTGTTTATGCTTTACATTTTCTAACCAAACCTAATTAGAAGCATAGATATGATGCATTTGGTCATGGTTTTACTGTTTAGGAATACAAGCGAAACTACGTTTGTATGGGATTTCACAGCCCTACACTCACACCAGCATAATTACAACTACTATAAACTAAGGAACTTTTTTGTTGCCAATTTAACATACCTTACTTACCCGACTTGAAGAATGTCGATACCATCCCATGATCCCGTTTATATAACCTCTATATGACTACTAATAACCACTATACGACCACCGCCCTGACCACCTGACCGGCTAGTCCAGACATGCCACAAAAACAAGTATGGAAGAGCTACAAAACCTACAATTTTGTAATAATACAGTACGTACCTACATTGCTGTTTAAATTAATGGTGGTAAAGTTACATTGCTGTTTAAATTAATGGTGGTAAAGTTACATTGCTGTTTAAATTAATGGTGGTAAAGTTACATTGCTGTTTAAATTAATGGTGGTAAAGTTACATTGCTGTTTAAATTAATGGTGGTAAAGTTACATTGCTGTTTAAATTAATGGTGGTAAAGTTACATTGCTGTTTAAATTAATGGTGGTAAAGTTACATTGCTGTTTAAATTAATGGTGGTAAAGTTACATTGCTGTTTAAATTAATGGTGGTAAAGTTACATTGCTGTTTAAATTAATGGTGGTAAAGTTACATTGCTGTTTAAATTAATGGTGGTAAAGTTACATTGCTGTTTAAATTAATGGTGGTAAAGTTACATTGCTGTTTAAATTAATGGTGCTAAAGTTACATTGCTGTTTAAATTAATGGTGGTAAAGTTACATTGCTGTTTAAATTAATGGTGCTAAAGTTACATTGCTGTTTAAATTAATGGTGGTAAAGTTACATTGCTGTTTAAATTAATGGTGGTAAAGTTACATTGCTGTTTAAATTAATGGTGCTAAAGTTACATTGCTGTTTAAATTAATGGTGCTAAAGTTACATTGCTGTTTAAATTAATGGTGGTAAAGTTACATTGCTGTTTAAATTAATGGTGCTAAAGTTACATTGCTGTTTAAATTAATGGTGGTAAAGTTACATTGCTGTTTAAATTAATGGTGGTAAAGTTACATTGCTGTTTAAATTAATGGTGGTAAAGTTACATTGCTGTTTAAATTAATGGTGGTAAAGTTACATTGCTGTTTAAATTAATGGTGCTAAAGTTACATTGCTGTTTAAATTAATGGTGCTAAAGTTACATTGCTGTTTAAATTAATGGTGCTAAAGTTACATTGCTGTTTAAATTAATGGTGGTAAAGTTACATTGCTGTTTAAATTAATGGTGGTAAAGTTACATTGCTGTTTAAATTAATGGTGGTAAAGTTACATTGCTGTTTAAATTAATGGTGGTAAAGTTACATTGCTGTTTAAATTAATGGTGGTAAAGTTACATTGCTGTTTAAATTAATGGTGGTAAAGTTACATTGCTGTTTAAATGAATGGTGGTAAAGTTACATTGCTGTTTAAATGAATGGTGGTAAAGTAGTGGACAGAGTACCGATGACATTGTAGACCACAGAATATATAATAGTACTTAGTTACTTCCATGCTGGACTGGGAGCCAGAGAAAAACATAGAATGTGCCACCTGCGTTTCCTCCCGGGCATGCTGTTAAAACCAGCTAAGGGATCCGAGGGATTATGTATATTGCAATTTAGGCGATAGGCTGACGAACTGTCACTACAGCAATATACCTGCAAATCTATCTTAAATAACCCTCAAAAAGTGGCGTGGCGAACCTTTGTTTAGGTCGTTTACGCTCTGCCTACCCTATTAGGGATAAAGGCGTAATTATATGTATGTATGTACATTGCTGTTTTAATGTATGGTTGTGAAGTAGTGGACAGAGTACCAATGACATTGTAGACTATCACGCCTACATCCCTAATGTGGTAGGTAGAGCGTCAATAACCCAAATAAAGGTCGTTCCGCCGCGTCTGACAAGTTGTGACAATGTAGAGATCATTTATATTTCGATACAAAAATCAATACTTGAATTATTTCTTGAAAATTTCGGCATTTACAGTTCATCCCATGTTGGACTAGGTGAAATAAAAACAAATAATGCACCATTTCTTTATCTTTCCGACCTTTCTGTAAGAGCTAGAAAAGGATAGACGGTCTTTATTTAGTCATTTGTATACTCTCCCTAGTCCCTACCCTGTAAGAAATATAAGCGTGAATAAGCAAGCGCTTCCGTTTTCGAAAGTAATTCTGACGCTCAAATACATACATATGTAGGTTGGTGTTTTAAGGAATAATTCCATACTACTCGTAAGTCATGAAAAAAAAGAAGCTAAAAGTTACACTTTGGTATGATTTTATTGAACCGACGATCTTAGGCGTACCGTGCCATCTTTATACCAGCCAACTGCCTCCGTGGTCTTGTGGTCAGAGCCATGGGCTTACGATCCGGAGGGGAACACAAAGTTGATAATTATATTATCAACTAGCGACCGGCCCGGCTTCGCACGGAAATTATTATTGTTTCTCTACTATATTATGCATGTATTATACATATAAACCTTCCTCTTGAATCACTCTATCCATTAAAAGAAACCGCATCAAAATCCGTTGCGTAGTTTTAAAGATCTAAGCATACATAGGGATATAAGGACAGAGAAAGCGACTTTGTTTTATATTCTGTAGTGATTTATCACTTCGTCGGGTTTTCCCCAGTTTGGTTAGGACATTACAAGCTAAATCACCTGATTGTCCGAAAAGAAAAAGGATTCCGTGTTTCGGAGGGCACGTTAAGCCGTCGGTCTCGGTCGCGTTGACAGGGGTCGTTACTTTAACCATGTCACAGGCCTAATAGCTGTGCAACTAGGCGGTTTGAAAACTCTGACACCAGGGTTCATTGGGTCGTTCGAATCCACTCGCTAAGAAGAAGACCAGCCAAAAACAAGTAAATCACTAGAAATAAAAAGTGAAAATACTGTTGTGAAATAAGATAATTTGAGTGACATAATGCTACTGTTACAGTGTCTCCAGGTCAGTATGATAAGGCCAATTTCCATTAAAAACATCACGTAGAGATAGCTCTTGTTTCGGCCCGAACTGTCTCTATGTTCATATTTATATTAGAAAGAGAAAAAAAAACATGACATGTGTATGTTTGTATGTATGTAGATGATGTTTCGAGATAGCTACCAGAGGAAGGACTGATTTAATTTTAGGCATCGAAATAGATTTTAGATTTTTGAGCCCAATTATTACTATTTCATTGCTTACTTAATTTCGCATTACAATACGAATAAAAGGACTCGAGGGTTACAGTGTATTGTAATTTAGGCGATGGGCTGACAACCTGTCACTAAAGCAATACATATTACAATCTAAAATGGCCCTCAATTTTTGTCAGACGTGGCGAAAGCGCCTTTTACGAGGCGTTAAACGCTCTGCCTACCCCGTAAGGGATAAAGGCGTGATTTATGTATGTACGTATGTAACGAATAACTCAAAAACTACTGGACTGATTTTAAAACTCCTTTCACAGTTAGAAAGCTAGGTTCACCCTGAGTAACAGAGGCATTTTTTTACCGCGGGAAAGTACACCATTCGCACGGGAAAACTTATTTAGCAGCAGCGGGTGACACCGCTGATAGAAAACTAGTATTGACTAAAAAAAACGTGCTCATTTTTGGACACGTACCGGGTGTAAGGGACAGTGTCCCGGGTTGCTCAGTAAACTAAACTGAACAACTATCACAAGGAAATTCTTTCAGGAGATGAAAAAAAAGAATGCCATACAAATAGAGCAACTCAATCAGACAATTTGTATGGAAAATCTCGTTTTTTTTTTCATTTCTAGAAAATATTCCTGCTGATAGTTGTTCAGTTCCGTTGACTGAGCTACTCCTATCAATTAGCGGGACGCTGTCCCTTACACCCCGTATATTCTAAAGGGTTAAATTATTCTGAGGTTAATTTGTGTTTTAAAAATGGCGACGTGTGAGAACGTCATAAAATGCTCAAAATAGCATGTCTCCTACCCGTTTAAGGTCCCGTTACACTTGACTATGAATAATGTGCAAATGACAGAAGATTACACGTTGACTTGACCAGTAAATGGTGGAATAAGTGCTCCAGATCGGTGGCCGTATTAACCTTTATGCGTTCATTAACGGCAGAAATACACCTGCAGTTTTTTTAAGGATGCACTTTAATGCAACCAAAGAATTTTATAAACTTTAGCTTTTTTTTTTAATGGACCTGTTTGCAAAATACTACAAAGTGTATATAATGCGTCACCGGGCTAAGACGGGGAGTTGCTACACGCAATCTACACCCTTAAATAGAATGGCAACTGCCTAAGGGCGCCCACTAGGGCTCGAACCTCGGCTTATGTTGTTGCCTTGGGAACTCCTTATCGGAGAGAATCTACCCGGTACGTGCCGGTAAACCCCAAAGTGGGGAGCAGAGGAGGGACCAATATAAACTTTAGCGTCGAAGCTGGCTAACCTAGGTTTAAATAAATTGTCTAATTAGATTTTACTATTTCTTCTTTTATTATTATTATTATACTAGCCTAAGCTGTCCCAGTGCTGGGAATTTTTTCTTCTAATATTTTTTATTTGTCTTGCACGTTTTTTTTATAAATTTAATTTCAACCTTTGGAAGGTATTATATTTGTATGTTTGTGATTACCAATTTGTTAAATAACTGTACCTACCTATATTCTTCTAATATATAAAACATGCCATCTGTACACTGGAGTTGACTGAAAAACAGCGTTGCAATGAGCTTTATGTTTTACTAGCGACCCGCCCCGGCTTCGCACGGAAATCATCAGTGTTTCTCTACTATATTATGCGTGTATTATACATATAAACCTTCCTCTTGAATCACTCTATCCATTAAAAGAAGCCGCATCAAAATCCGTTGCGTAGTTTTAAAGATCTAAGCATACATAGGGATATAGGGACAGAGAAAGCGACTTTGTTTTATACTATGTAGTGATTGCATAATTATACTGTGCCAAAACCATTTCTTAGTTAGTAGGTATTTTTTTTGTATTGTGTTTAGTATGTAATTAATTATGGTTTGCTTTTATTATTATTTCATTGTTTTGTCTGCCTGTGTGTATTTTGTTTGCTTACTTTCTATGAATAAATACATTTCTATTCTATTGATTTAACAGCATTTGATACACGTTTATTTAGAGATGACAATGATGTTTATTTAATATCACCAACGTAGATGCTCTCTAATTTTGCGTTATACATACATACATATAATCACGCTTTTATCCCTAATGGGGTAGGCAGAGCGTAAACGACCTAAACAAAGGTCGTTTCGCCACGTCTGACAAAGTTTTAAGAGTTTTTTAAGATAGATTTATACGTATATTGCTGTAGTGATAAGTGTCAGCTCATCGCCTAAATTACAATATACTGAAACCCTCAGATCCCGTAGCTGGTTTTTACAGCATGCTCGGGAGGAAATGCAGCTGGCACATTCTATGTTTTTCTCTCACTCCCAGGCCAGCATGGAAGCTATTGCGTTATTGAACTAAATAATATTCATATTAATTTTCTTAACTCTACCCCTCTAAGCCCTCTATGCAGCTAAGTTAGGTCTTGCGCCTACCAATCCCCAGTCGATATCTATAATCCCCAGACTATAATCAGTAGTCAGTTTACTTAGTATAGACAGAGGATTGGGAGGCGCAAATACGTAACCTGTTGGTCTGTTGGTCTCTGCAGGTAATATGGACTAGTGGTCGTTCCCCACTGATATTCTGATAACAGAGTTGGATTGTTTCCATGATGGACTGGGAGCGAGAGAAAAACATAGAATGTGCCAGCTGCATTTCCTCCCGGGCATGCTGTAAAAACCAGCAAAGGGATCCGAGGGTTTCTGGATATTGCAATTTAGGCGATAAGCTGACAACCTGTCACAATAGCAATATACCTACAATCTGTCTTGAATGACCCTCGAAACTTTGTAAGACGTGGCAGAACGATCTTTTTTTTGTTTAAGTCGTTTACGCTCTGCCTACCCAATGAGGGATAAAGGCGTGATTATATGTATGTATATTGGACAGCTTGACCTGACCACTAATTCGAAAGTGATTTCAAAGTTCGTCATCATCAAATAGCGTGTCCATTTGACGTCATTAGTCAATATCATTACTCTATTTACGTCATTAATATTAGTTAGTAGCATTTAGAGGACATCCAACAAAGTAAAGTCCCGTTTGCGATCGAAGTTCAGAATGTGCATTTTATCATTTCGTGGGTTCCAAAAATATATCAAGTAGCCACTTAAATGCGAAAGTAACAAAGGCGTTTTGTCTATATGTATTAGATATTGAACATGCTGGACTGTGAGCGAGAGAAAGACATAGAATGTGCCAGCTGCATTTCCTCCCGGCATGCTGTAAAATCCAGCTAAGGGATCCGACGGTTCATGTATATTGCAATTTATGCGATGGACTGACAACCTATCACTACAGCAAAATACATACCAAATCTATCTTAAATAACCCTCAAGACGTTGTCAGACCCCTCGTGTCCCTTTTGCTGACTTCAACAGCATGCCCGGAAGGAAGGGCAGCTGGAACATTCTATGTTTTTCTATCCCTCCCAGTCCAGCATGGAAGAAATTCAATATTAGTAGATTAATAAATATTAATAAACAAACAAACATATTAAATCTTTTTAATATAAATACCTAAGTACAGTCACATGTTCACCAGGATTTTACTCCGGTCTTTAACTTGCTACAAAAACGGGTCAACGTTTAAAACTTACCTCGATAAAATAAAAACCCTTCAAATCAGATTCATAAAAGTTTTAGTAGACAAGAAAACAAAACAACTTTGTAGTATGGATTATAATAAACTGTTTCTAAAATGTAACATCTGGCCGGTCGATGAGAAAGTATCGTTTCAGATTGCTCTAGAGCAATTTGGGTGTGACGACTTTAAAGTGTACGTCAATAATCCAATGTTGCATAGGAAGGTAGCTAATGAAGCGCTAATTGTACCTAGAGTTGTGAACTATTACGGTGAGAGGGCTAGACCGTATCTCGTTCCCAAAATATATAATGATATACCGTTAACTATAAGAAAGAGCACAACTAAAAATGTTTTTAAAGCTAGTCTAAAAAAATACATACTAAAAAATCTTAAAGTAAAACTGAACTCGAACTGATAAATAATAACAATCATTTGTTTTTATAATATTTGCAAAACTGTAACTCATTTAAACTTTTCTTGCTAAACTTACAATATTAACTTAGATAACATAAAGCAGTAATGTAAATGTTTAATACAGGGGAGTCTATTTCTGCCAACAAACTGTTGTACAGTTTGGCGGAATTTGTTGTACAAATATAAACATGCTGTCTTATGTGAATAAACGTTTTTTTTTATTTTATTTTTTAATGTGATTATTTGCAAATTATTTACATAAATTGTCACCTCATTACAATATGAGAATGTTATTGTTAACTTCCTTACCTGGTTAAGATCCCGTATGAGATCAAAGTTCAAAATGAATCACTTAAATACTTATACATACATATAATCACGCCTTTATCCCTAAAGGGGTAGGCAGAGCGTAAACGGCCTAAACAAAGATCGTTCTGCCACGTCTGACATAGTTTTGAGGGTTATTTAAGATAGATTTGTAGGTATATTGCTGTAGTGACAGGTTGTCAGCCCATCGCCTAAATTGCAATATAGGTACTAAAACCCTCGGATCCCTTAGCTGGTTTTTACAGCATGCCCGGGAGGAAATGCAGCTGGCACATTCTATGATTTTCTCTCGCTTCCAGGCCAGCATGGAAATAAATAAAATACATACATATAATCACGCCTTTATCCATAATGGGGGTATTAGGGGTAGGCAAAGCGTAAACGACCTAAACAAAGGTCGTTCCAGCACGTCTGACGAAGTTTTGAAGGTTATTTATGATAGATTTGTATGTATATTACTGTAGTGACAGGTTGTCAGCCCATCGCCCAAAATGCAACATACTGAAACCCTCGAATCCCTTAGCTGGTTTTTACAACATGCGCCTGGGAGGAAATGCAGCTGGCACATTCTATGTTTTTCTCTCGCTCCCAGTCCAGCATGGAAGGACTCTTAAATACTTGGTTCCAAATATTGCAATTTAGGCGATAGGCTGGCAACCTGTCACTTTTGCAATATACCTACAAATCTATCTTAATTAACCCTCAAAGTTTTGCCAGACGTGGCGGAACAACCTTTGTTTAGGTCGGTTACGCTCTGCCTACCCCATTCGGGATAAAGGCGTGATTATATGTATGTATGTATGTTCCAAAAATATCTCTACGGTTAAGTAAATTGAGGTCCTGCGGTTTAAGGTATCGAATATAATAATGTCAGTGACACAGCGGTGTTACCTACTTCTTAACTAGGTAATTTAAGGCTCGTATTTATAAAGGGATCTCAAGGTTGAGAGTAATATTCAGTATGGACTTGACAGGCTCTTTTGTACTGAAATTACATTTCTGATACGGAATCAAACTAGTCTCAAGTGCTGTTTATAATTACGGGACTAAATTATCTCGTGACTTTCTAAATGAGAATGTAATACATACATACTTACATAAAGTCACGCCTCTATCCCTAATGGACTAGGCAGAGCTAAAACGACCCAAACAAAGGTCGCTCCGCTACGTAAGTTTTGAGGGTTATTTTATTATAGATGATTTATTACGTATATTGCTATAGTGTCAGCCGAATCCTCCAGCTGGTTTTTACAGTATGCCCGGGAGGAGATACAGCTGGCACATTCTACGTTTTTCTATCACGCCCAGTCCAGCATGGAAGTATAATGAAGATAGAAAATCGATCACCGAATCTTCCATGATAGCTGGACTGACAGCGATAGATAAAGATAGAACGTGCCAGCTGCTTCTCTTCCCGGTCATGCTGTAGAAACCAGCTAAGGGATTCAAGGTTTTCAATATATTTTGATTTAGGCGATGGGACGACAATCTGTCAGTACAGCAATATTAAAATCTACCTTAAACCATAGATTTAGAATGGTTCATGCCTTAAACAACCCGCAAAGTATGTCAGACGTGGCGGAACGGCCTTTGTGTTCCTTGACGCTCTGCCTACCCCATTAGGGGTACAGTGATAGTACGAGTATGTTATGTTACGTTATGTGAATCTTTAATCACAGATTGTTTACAAACGCGGCGGTGCATCGTAGGAGCGATTGAAAAGTAGGATGTTCCAATTCCAACTGCTTTTTGGGCATGCAGTAGGAAACAGTACAGGGAGACGACGGTTTCGGCGCATTGGAATTTAGGCTGCTGTGGATCAGTCGGGCTGAACGATTCCAAATAAGTGATTCGGTGGTGGTGGTTTCCACAGGGAAAAAGCCGCATGGTTTGTGATCACGGTCATACCGAATATTAGCGTCTGTCAGGCTATTGGATTAGCTTAGCCTACTTCATCGTCGACCTCGTCTTGTCTCAGACACTAGGTCTAGACTAGAATCAAGATCAAGATAAAACCAATCAAAATAACAAAATAATGAGTTTATTGATCAGCTTATAAGAATATTTATTTACCAGACTTAATACCAGTCTACAAATGCAAGGAATCTGTTATTCATGTATTTTTTGTTGTATAATTTGGACTTGTTTCTAGTTCAATGCTAAGTCAGTGAATAACACTTCATGCGAAAAATGTATATACCTATTAGGTAATGTTTTCCTTGCATTACCTCCGAATGTAGAATGTAAATACCTACTAAATATATACATACATAAACACGCGACTGTTTTTTTAAAGGGTAGGTAGATCGGGTAGATGGTTCTGTCAATTTTGATGTAGTTTTTCAGAATTGTCACCTGAATTTTCTGTACTGACGAGATGTCAGTTCCTTGTCTTTTCATTTCACATGAACCCACGACACTTAGTACAGCAGTTCGGGTCACTATCAACTGAGCTATCAGACCTTTCCAACATTTTTATAATTCGTCGGCCATCTTAAAAAACATCATAGAAAGGAAATTAGAAGCCAAGAGTGTAGGAGGAAGACCGAGAGCAGTTACTTTGAGAAAATTAAAGAGAAGGTGAATGTCAAGTCGTATCAGGAAGTGAAATCGTTAGCAGAAGACAGAGAAAATTGGCGACTACTCCAACGACCAGTGCCCAGTACTAAAGGTGATTCCTAACGGCAAATGGTTGTTTTTAAGAGCTTATTTCTCCTTAACGATTCATTTGAAAATTCTAAGAAAATATACATATAAGAAATGAGTTCATAGACTGCAATTGCAACATTTAAAAAAAATCTAGTTCATAAATAAGTATGCTATAAAAAACTGGAAGTAAAGCTGTTTTTATCAGTAAATTTGATATTCCTTCTAAACTATTACGAGCGCTTTCACGGTTCCTTCGGGAAAATATCCGTATTATGATTATCTTAAATGGCAACAAAGCTGTTTTTAATCCAACTCGTAGTTTTTATGGAGTAAGCTTTTTTGTGCGTAATTTGCACATTTTGGACGCGGCCACGGACGTAACCGCCATGCCGTAGCGCGCGCTGATTTGAACGATATTCTAAGGCATTACGGGCGATGGTTACATATCTTGAAATCTACCTGCTCATCTGTCGACAAGAAGCACCGTAAATTGAAGAAGAAGAAGTCGATGTTCATATTTACCAAGATGTGGAAGATAAACTGTGACCATATCGCCGCTAGATAAAAAGCAAGAATAATAAATTGTTTATATTTTTCTCTCACAATATGGGCGGCATTGACCGAGACCGACTTGAAAATGCCTACATGATTCAATGTCGTTGCTAGATCGAGTTGTTTTTATCTCTTATCTGAAGAAGACAGTTAGCCGAAGACAGTTAGTTATTCCATGCTGGTCTGGGAGCGAGAGAAAAACATAGAATATGCCAACTGCATTTCCTCCCGGGCATGCTGTAAAAACCAGCTAAGGGGTACGAGGATTTCTGTTTATTGAAATTTAAGTTGGGCTGACTACCTGTCACTACAGAAATATACCTAAAAATCTGTCTTAAATCACCCTTAAAACTTTGTCAGACTTGGCGGAACGACCTATGTTTAGGTCGTTTACGCTCTGCCTACCTCATTTCATTAGGTATAATCATCTGGGCGTCTTCACATCACCGGAGTTTAGGCCGAAAGGAATAATGTTCCGCCGTTTCCGTGGGAATACTCGGCGCACAGCTCCTGAGTCAGCATAGTTGTAATAGTATGTTATTCTATTATTAGGTCTAAGTTATTTGTAGTGTATTTATAGTACAGTTTATTAGATTTAAGTTTATAATGTATCGTATTTTATGTATTGACATGGGCCTCAGTTGCCTGAAATAAAGCAAGAATTTATAATAATTTAGTGACAGTTTGTCAGCCCATCGCCTAAATTGCAATATACTGAAACTCTTGAATCCCTTAGTTGGTTTTTACAGCATGCCCGGGAGAAAATGCAGGTTATGTATTTTTCTTCCGTTCCCAGTCCAGCATGGAAGGAAAAACCTAAAATAAGTTCAGGTGCCCCAGTGACCGATTGTTCTAAATAATCACCGACTTACTCACATACCTATAAACAGAGACTGATAATACTTTCGCTTTCTAGACCATTCTCGCTGCACTGACAGTGTTATCTATAAAATATAATTGAAATAAAAAACAATAATGTTTTTTTTAACGAGGAGAGCATCCTTACATCCGTTGCGTGATGTTATCGCCCATTGTTTATAAATTCATGAAGTCATGAACTTGTGGGTTGAAGGACAAACAGAACAGTAGATGGATTTAGGCAGAACTATGTTTTTCTTGTCGCGACTTCACTTAGTTTTATTTCTACAAAGGAAAAAAGTTATATACTAACCCCCAAAACAAAAACAACATCTCAGGCAATGATATTTTAAGAAAGATACGTTACGCTCATACTGCACGCACATTTTAATTGTTCCGCGACACATATACATGCATATTTATAACATTGCATATCTAAACAAACGCTGAGTGCGACACAAAATAGGCAAAGCGTAAGAGTGAAACAGATAGCTATTTGTAATCAGTGCAGCTCGACTGCCTAAAATTGTCACAATTAGGACCATTTGACGGCACGAGATTCGCGCGTTGGTAACGTATCTACCTATATATAATATCATTGATCTCAGGTGACTAAACCATCTTGAAAATGACTGATTCCGTGTTTGGATCAGTTATGCACATCGGATGGTGTTAATCTGCCGCCATAGAGTAGGTTCGCCTTAAATGCTCTGTTTAGGAGATCCAGCCTTCCGAAAGTACATTCCGAAAAGTGGGGTATCAGATGAAAGAGCTCAATGAGCCGATTCCAAAAATACACCACACTATACATTTCAAAAAGCAAAATTCATAGGCAAAAATTGCCTTTTTTACGTAACTACATGCTGAAATATATAGTGTGGTGTATTTTTGTAATCGGCTCATTAAGCTCTTTCATCTGATACCCCACTTAACAGGTTCAAAGTATCCTACACCATGACGTCACGCCCACACCATCCGATGCGCATGAGTGGTCTACAATCCTACATGCTCCAAACACGGAATCAGTCATTTTCACGATAGTTTAGTCGACCCGTTCACCTCATATACTAAAACGCTACCAACAAACAAGTCCATGGCAAACATTATTATCTTGTACTTGTAATAACTGTCTCTAGATTTATTTTTATGTGATTTAGCTTTTCAGAACCAGCCTATACCACTTAATTTTATTTTTTCGCGCTTATTTTCACTATAACTATAGACGGACAAACAGACGTGAAAATGTTATAATATCTAGTTAAAACATATTCTTATTTATACAGACAGACAGGCTGTTATGATAATATGATTAAGTAATTTAAGTATCGAGTATTTTTCTCTTAACTTTCATTGTTTATATAATTAAGATGAAGATAACGGTTTATTTTCATTAACTTACTTATTATTTAGGTATTGAAACAATCGTTTTCGTTTGACTTATCACATTAAAGTCAGTGGGGGTTTTGTAATATCACAAGATAATAACGAGAACAAACAACAAATATTACCTACTTGTAATACTTTGAAGCCATGGATCATGGTCAACTTTATCTATGTTACTGCCTTGAATAGAATCAAAAACCACTTCTAACCAATACACTTAAAAATAAAAACTCTATTGAACAGTCACAGAAAATAATGTACGTTGTCTGTGGACTAATAATAATATGAATTGATAGTCCAGTTTAGACATGAGACCAGTTGAGAACATGAACAGGAGGTGGGTAGTTACGCAAATATTGACGTATCTTTTCTTAGAGAACTAATGCACGATAATTATAAAAAAAGTGTCAAAAAATTGAATACCTATATTTTAGTTTGATCGCAATAATAGTTGATGATAGATTCTATATTTATTTTCTGGACTACTATATGATAGATAGAATACATACATACGTTACGTCTTTATCCCTAATAGGGTAGGCAGACCGTCAACGTCACGCCACGTCTGACGAGTAAATTAATAATTAGT
This sequence comes from Scrobipalpa costella, assembly GCA_949820665.1. Lineage (NCBI taxonomy): Eukaryota > Metazoa > Arthropoda > Insecta > Lepidoptera > Gelechiidae > Scrobipalpa > Scrobipalpa costella. Next base: position 9,357,203 of record OX463315.1, read on the forward strand.
TTAAGATAGATCTGTATCTTGGCTGTAATGACATGTTATCAGCCCATCGCCTCATCCCTTAGCTGTTTTTTACAGCATGCCCGGGAGGAGATGCAGCCATTGCCAGATGGAACATTCTATGTTTTTCTATCGCTGCCAGTCCAGCACAGAAGAAAAATAGAATTATCCACATAAAGTTCTTAGGAGAGAATGGTAGCTATTCTATATTTTAAAAAAAACACGTCACTAAGATAACTTTATTAGTCTTTGTTGTTGAACTAAGCGACGCAAAAACTAGTCCTTTACGAACTTGACTCTTGATCCTAATTCTTTTCAAGACGGTTTAATACTCAGTGTAATAATAGGGTATTATTACCTTTAACCGTGGCAAAGATTAATATTGTTTACTAGTAAAGATTTCCTCTTATATAAAATCAACGTGTATTGTATATCCCTTCAGCGTTCACAATCAGTTCACTATGTATATCTCTGAAACTCTGAAAGTACCGACAATGTTTTAGAGGCATTGTCAATATCCCACGCAACACTCTAGGCACCGACTTAAGTTTATGATACATAGATGAAAGAAGAGTTGAATAGAATTGTTTTCAGATAATTTCCATATAAGACTTCCATGCTGGCCTGGGAGCGAGAGAAAAACTTAGAATGTGCCAGCTGCATTTCCTCTCGGTTATGCTGTAAAACCCAGCTAAGGGATCCGAGGGTTTCAGTATATTGCAATTTAGGTGATAGGTTGTCAACCTGTCACTACAGTAATATACCTAAAAATCTATCTTACATAACCGTCAACACTTTGTTTGACGTGGCGGAACGACTTTTGTTTAAATATATGTGATTATATGTATGTAATTTCAATACTACACTATCAAAATGTCTATCTTGCGTGGAAGTATTAAAATCAATGCATGTTGTGGAAAATGCCCCCTTATCCACAATTTATTTTTATTTCGTGACAATTTATTAAAGTAATGTTGATTGGTAAGAATAAAAAGATTATGGTGATTCAACCATCTGTAACTTTCCTGGGTATATGATGAAATTTTCCTTCACTTCACAAGTTCCAGCTACTTATCTCTTTACAAACATTTTAATTACATAATTTGTCATCGAGATTAATGTGTAATAATAATTTATTGATTATTATTATATTGTAAAACATTTAGTCACATATTCCATTCCCAAGAAAAAAAGGACAATTCAGACTGAATAACCTGATTCTCTGAAAAAAAAAAACAACCGTGCTTCAGAAGGTTCGTTAAGCCGTCGGTCCCGGTGGCAGTCTTTGAAAGTGGCTGTTATATAAATCATGTCAGAAGCCTTGCTATAAGGCGGTTAAAAAACTCTGACACCAGGGTTCATCGTGTCGATCGACTCGACTCACGCGGCAAAAATAAGAACAAAAAAAATAGAGGATGTCTTTCAATGCCTTGACGCCGTTTACTAAATGTTGAAAACGTTTGCTCATCTTACTGACTCATAAAATACATACATATAATCACGCCTTTATCCGGTATAGGGTAGGCAGAGCGTAAACGACCTAAACAAAGGTCGTTCCGCCACGTCTGACAAAGCTGTGAGGGTTATTTAAGATAGATTTGTAGGTATAGGCTGAATTGCAATATACTGAAACCCTCGGATCCCTTACCTGGTTTTTACAGCATGCCCGGGAGGAAATGCAGATCACACATTCTATGTTTTTATTTCGCTCCCAGTCCACCATGGAAGAAATAAACTAACTAATAAAATAACTCATAAAATCGTCAACATAAATAAAGTGTTAACAGAACATCGATCATAACTTGAGTCAGCTCCAGTCCAAGTGATAGGAGTCAAAAGCTATCGACAAATTACGAACAGTGCAATAAACATTATCTTAACGATTGCAATAACAATTATTCTGTCTGGAGTTTACTTACGGCGTGTCTGAACTAAGTACGATTAAAGTTAAGCTAGATCATGATCGATTATTGCGTAATAATCACGTGATTTAGTAACGTTCACGTTTCTTCCATGCTGGACTGGGAACGTGAGAAGAAAGAAATCCTCCCGGGCATGCTGTAAAAATCAGCTAACGGATCCGAGGGCTTCAGTTTATTGCAATTTAGGCGATAGGCTGACAACCTGTCAGTACAGCAATATACCTACAAATCTATCTTAAATAACCCTCACAACTTTGTCAGACGTGGCGGAACGACCTTTGTTTAGGTCATTTACGCTCTGCCTACCCCATTAGGGATAAAGGCGTGACTATATGTATATGATTTTAGTAATAAAACACTTTTTGGTAAGAGGTGCTTTCTTGACTTGAAGCTGCTCCTGGCCATACTTCTTCTTCTGCCTAGGGTTTTCCCGGCCAATGCCGCTTTTCGGCATACTTCTTCTTCTGCCTAGCGCTTTCCCGGCCAATGCCGCTTTCCGGCATAACACTCTTCTGCCTAGCGTTTTCCCGGCCAATGCCGCTTTCCGGCATACTACTCTTCTGCCTAGCGTTTTCCCGGCCAATGCCGCTTTCCAGCATACTACTCTTCTGCCTAGCGTTTTCCCGGCCAATGCCGCTTTCCGGCATACTTCTTCTTCTGCCTAGCGCTTTCCCGGCCAATGCCGCTTTCCGGCATAACACTCTTCTGCCTAGCGCTTTCCCGGCCAATGCCGCTTTCCGGCATAACACTTTTCTGCCTAGCGTTTTCCCGGCCAATGCCGCTTTCCGGCATAACACTCTTCTGCCTAGCGTTTTCCCGGCCAATGCCGCTTTCCAGCATACTACTCTTCTGCCTAGCGTTTTCCCGGCCAATGCCGCTTTCCAGCATACTACTCTTCTGCCTAGCGCTTTACCGGCCAATACTGCTTTCCGGCATACTACTCTTCTGCCTAGCGTTTTCCCGGCCAATGCTGCTTTCCGGCATACTACTCTTCTGCCTAGCGCTTTCCCGGCCAATGCCGCTTTCCGGGATACTTCATCTTTCGCCTAGCGTTTTCCCAGCCATTGCCTCTTTCCGGCACACTACTCTTCTGCCTAGCGCTTTCCCGGCTAATGCCGCTTTCCGGCATACTTCTTCTTCTGCCAAGCGTTTTATGGCTCTTTCTGCTCCTGTTTGCCCGGTCTTCGTCATCCACTGGTCTCATCCAGCGTTCTCTTCCATATCATATTCGCTTTTACGACGTCTAGTCTTCGGTCTGCCGCGTGATCTAGGGCCTTGGATAGTGAGGTCGGGACATCTTTTGAGACGTAGTCTGGTGGTCTGCGACGTATGCCTAATAATGCCCATACCATCGAAGACGACTTTAGACTATAAAATGTAAAATCTTGTTAAATAACCCGAGATTTGCAAAATATTGCAATTTTGGAAATTACCAGATGATCCAGTAACCAATAGACTATAAGTACCGTATCTTTACCAAAAGAGCACAGATACTAGTTTTTAGTAGTCTGTTGACACTCCGGTTGCCCAGTAAATAACAAAAGGCGTGATTATATCACAACTGAAATCCATTAAAATTGTTTTATTAAAATGAGGTGCCAGTGCAAAGGTTAAGGTTCTGTTTGCCATATAACCGGATATAATTAATTTTTTTTTTTTTTTCATGTTAATGACTTACTGATTTCCAGAAGTCGTTGAACTATATCAACAAAATAATTAATAGGTGTTTAAATTAAGAGGCGGAGGTGTTGATTTTCGTATCAGTGTATTAAAATGGTCACAGTCGTATCTGGAAATTCACAGTCCGTGATGCGCGCATGATGACTAGCAAATGTAGAGCATTCAAGCTAGGAGGAAAAACACTACAGACTAGACATACAGAATTTAGAAAAATATCATATAAGATTTGTGCAGGATATAAATCCGTTGAATCTAAACTCGAAACGACTCTTGGATTAGAGAGATAGGTGTAGACGTATTTATTCGAAGCTACTTCCAAAGAACTGTGTCCCTGTTTGGGGTTTCAAAGAAGTAATAGTTTAACGAAAGTATTTTTTTCTTTAGCGTGTAAGTATTTTTGATAAAATACACAAAAATAGCTGACGATAAAAAGGTGTTTGAATTAAGTCGTGACTCCTGCTCTCAAAGATTACACGAAACATATCCCCGCGGGGCGGAGAGGGGATGGAAAATGTTTGAGAAACCCTTCCCCTTCCCGTCTATGTTTCGTGTTTTGTTTATGCGCAGGAGACTCGGCTTTAGGTAGCGTGACAGTAGCGTGCGCCGGCGCAGATGGCGGGCAGACGCTGACCCGGACAACACATAGTTTATCAACACATACAAACAAACAGGTATAGAATAGAACAAACAAGGTGTCTCTCTTGTCTCTGAGCGCCAGTAAAGTGATCTTTATTTTCGCTATCATTATATTTTAAGCCTTCTAGAATATTTACCTAGAGTGAAAGGCTCTATGGTCCTTCAGATGAATGTCGAAGAACACAAAACGCTGTTTCGTCTTCAATTCGACTTTTCAGATGCGGAAGTGTCCGCATGACAGTTGGTTTACAAGTTTACTCTGGCGATTTTTTTTTTATTCCATAATTCTATCAGTTACGTTTTATTTAAACGCCACTTCATTGAGGGTTACAGCACCTGTGATCTAGTGGTTTGAGGCATAGCTCCCGATCGAAAGTAGTGAGTTAGATTCCCACGGGAAAGATAAAGTTGATGTGTCACTACGAGATTTTTACACGAACTATGGCTAAAGTCTATTAGGGGAAACTTGAACACCAAAATTTATCGGATCTTTCGTTCAATACAGGAAGCCTAAATATCTTATCTTATCTTTTAACTTCTCTTTACCATAACTTAATCTTTGAAAACCAAACGTATTTGTTTATTTCTTCAATTAGTTGTAATCTGTTCTTCCTGGGAGCGAGAGAAAAACATAGAATGTGCCAGCTGCATTTTCTCCCGGGCATGCTGTAAAAACTAGCTAAGGGATCCGAGGGTTTCAGTATATTGTTTTAGGCGATGGGCTGACAACCTGTCACTACAGCAATATACTTACAAATCTATATTAAAGAACCCTCAGAACTTTGTCAGACGTGGCGGAACGACCTTTGTTAAGTTCGATTACGCTCTGCCTACCCATTAGAGATAAAGGCGTGATTATATGTATGTAGTAGTCGATTCCTAATATAGCACAGAAGCCTATAGTGATAGAATCCTTATTTGTCTGCGTGATAGTGATAACGATGGCTACTGATATCAGGATACATCCTATGACCTCTCACCCGGATGTCAGCATGCAATCGCTTGCATTTATGGAAACTTTAAAATTAGTTCACTTATCGCTTACATTTATTATTGTTTATTTCATTGGCATTATAACGGCAAATGCTAATAAGAAAACCCAGTGTTCTGTGGTGGACTTAGTTTTTATAGGATTGAATTGTACATTTTCTAGCGTTCCATTTGATAACAAAGAGAGAAAAAAAGGGTTAGCTCACGACACGACCTTTGAATTGGAAATGAATTGATTGAGATTCTAAATGCAGGATGCTTTTAGGATTTTTGGGATGGGTAGGTACGTTTTTGTGCTTATAGTAAGATGAAATGAAATTGATAAATACTCCTAAAGGTTTAGTTATTCACATTTAAAAAAATAATAAGTGTCAGATTACAAGAGGGGCTACCCTTATCCATCTTCTTCTTCTGCAAGTGGATTCTCGAGTTGAATGATCCGATAAACCCTGGTGTCAAAGTTTTTAAACCGTCTAGTAGCACAGCTATTAGGCCTCTGACATGGTTTCAGTAACTGACGAACCACTATCAAAGACAGCGACCGGGACCGACGGCTTAGCGTACCCTCCCAAGCACGGAATCCTTTTTCTTCTCGGACAATCAGGCGATTCAGCCTGCAACCAAACTGGGGAAAACCTCACAAAGTGATAATATGACATATCAACTTTGTGTTCCCCCTGGGAATCGAACCCTTGACCTCCGGATCGTAAGCCCATGGCTCTGACCACTAGATCACGGAGGCAGCCTTATCCATGTCCAAAATTCATCCCAAAGTTGTTCCCATTTACGTCTCATGTGACTCCGCATATCATGACCCCCCGACCTTTGTCCCTCGTCCACAGACATCGGCCAGACGGTGACCCGGACGCCGCCAACTGCACCAGTTAAATACATACATATATAAAGCTACGCTTTTATCCCTTTAAACGCCCGGAAAAGGCTTTTTCCGCCACGTCTTAAAAATTGAGAGCGATTTAAAATATAAATGTGTATTGCTATAGGGACAGGTTGTCAGCCCATCGCCTAATCACAATACACTGTTACTCTCGACTCCCTTTGTTGTTTTTTACAGCCTGCCCGGGAGGAGAAGCAGCTGGCACATTCTATGTTTTCTTTCGCTTCCAGGCCAGCAGGGAAGGCCATTTATATAAGTAACGAAGGTTATCCCTAGAGTCAGTTCCTGACATGTGTATCCCATGCGACTCCGCGTGTCACTTGACCCCCCGACCTTTGTCCCCCGATCCCCAGACATCGGCCAGACGGTGACCCGGATGCCGCCCACTGCACCAGTTAAATAAGGAACAAATAAATAATTCTACTTTTTATTTTATTTACTGTTTTTGATAGGCGGTTGTCGACGCGTCCTGTGGGGCAGGATAGTGTTTGTTAGGACTTTGATTTGTTACTAAGTTGACTGTGGTTATGGTTATGAATAGGTACGAGTATATCTATTTACTTACATTTTTATAATGGGCATTGCAGGGCAAATGTACGATAGTTTGCCAATATGTCTCCCAGTGTTCCGCGATGGATGTTTCTATTCTAGGACACAGTTGAAAATATCTTCAATCGAATTTTAAAAAAAAAAACAGCAATTTTTTTTTTGTTCCCTACAGTCCAGGAAGCAAATAATCGTCAAACCCGCAAACACGACGACCGCACGGGTCGTTTTTTTAAATGTGAATAACTAATCCTTTAGGAGTATTTATCAATTTCATTTCATCTTACTTTAAGCACAAAAACGTACCTACCCATCCCAAAAATCCTAAAAGCATCCTGCATTTAGAATCTCAATCAATTCATTTCCAATTCAAAGGTCGTGTCGTGAGCTAACCCTTTTTTTCTCTCTTTGTTATCAAATGGAACGCTAGAAAACGTACAATTCAATCCTATAAAAACTAAGTCCACCACAGAACACTGGGTTTTCTGTGCATTTGCCATTATAATGCCGCACCAGTTAAATAAGGAACAAATAAATAATTCCATTTTTTATTTTATTTGCTGTTTTTGATAGGCGGTTGTCGACGCGTCCTGTGGGGCAGGATAGTGTTTGTTAGGACTTTGATTTGTTACTAAGTTGACTGTGGTTATGGTTATGAATAGGTACGAGTATATCTATTTACTTACATTTTTATAATGGGATTGCAGGGCAAATATACGATATTTTTGTATAAGTTTGCCAATATGTCTCTCAGTGTTCCGCGATGGATGTTTCTATTCTAGGACACAGTTGAAAATATCTTCAATCGAATTAAAAAAAAAAACAGCAATTTTTTTTATTCCCTACACTACGCAAACACGACGACCCGTGCTTTGCGACTTTACTAACATCATGTTTCTCTTGTTCGCAGTGGAATACGTGGACACAGAATACAGTTTATGGCTGACATGGTTCCTCACCCCGGTCATCGTCACATTCCTGCTGCCAGCAGTCATCATCGTGCTCATATACCTGAGCAGCATCATCTTCCATCTATACAGGCTCTACAGGTAAATAATTCATCGTATATTGGGCGTCTGCCGGATACCAGAAGAACTGTGGGCGAAAACTAGCACTCTGGAATCCACCAACCACAAAACGACGCCATGGAAGACCCATCACATATGGCGCTAAGAGCTGACTTCTTGGGGCCCAAGAGAGAGAGGATTGGAGAGGAATAAGAGGGAGGATTGATAAGATAACATGGAACTTGGGACTGGGCAAGCTGGCAGCATTCCCCCTCAAGCTAACAAAGCAGGCTAGCAAGGCTAATCCGTTGTGCCAGTAAGCTACCAAAACCAAACCAGCGATCATTAGTGACCTCACCGAGATGCTTTGAAACGTAACATGTAGGTTTTTATATGATTTTTTGTACCCTATCTAGTTATTTTAGAAAAAAGAAATAGATAGTTACCTACCTTATACTTAGATCAGTCACATTTAAATCATTAAACTATGGTATGATTCTAGTTCCACCGTACCACCAGGGGTTGTGTGAGTGATATGGTGGGTCCGCAGGGGTTTTGGGGTATAATCGGAATTAATAGTTATTAAAATTATTACAACTAAAAATATATTTCCGTGTAAAGATAAAAATAATTGCTAGCACTATCTTGACCCAGTTCATAGTTCACCTTCATGAATGAACTTAAATGAAGGGTCATAACTTCTATCTTCGTGTTTTATATTATTTAAGTATTTATTAACAGGCAATTTTTATTAAACGTTTTTGACTCTTTTATCTCTATCATCATAGGCCGCCAGTTCACTGTTGAACATAAGCCTCAAATGAAAGAAAGAAAAAAAGAAAATACATTTATTTTAGACACAAAACAGGTCACAATATGTAACAAGGTAAAAAACAAGTAATAACATAATATTTTTGTGACTAAAAATGGTCTTCACTCAGCATATGTTACAAGCAGCGTGGTAAACTGCTTGTAGCGCTGGTCTTCCGTGAAGCCAATACTAACTATTTAAATCTAGATTTGTGTTTATACAGCAAACTAAAATGGAGGCAATATTTACCATACTCGCCACGCTTAGCAGGCGGATGAGCGAGTAGAAGCAAAATATTATTATTTGAAATGCTTCTGCCCATTTCCTGTTAACCTATTGTCGCCTTTGACGATGCTATTCTCGCCCAGCACAACCTCTTTACACCCTGTATGATTTAACGGCTAATCACGGGCTAAACCTTGTAGATAAACTTTGTAGACACATTTGAAGCTCGTGGTGATGTGATGAAACTACCGGAACACGGGTGTATCACGCTTTTAACACACTGATTAAAAGTTCAGTTGGCGTTTTCTTTCGTTTTATTGGTCTTTCCCATGGAAATGATTTATTTTCCTGTATTAAAATGTCGACAAGTTAAGACCAACTTACGTAATAGAATAAGATTATTTAACTTGCTCATTATGTTTTTTTCATCATGTTTTTTTTACTCTGGCCTGATTAAAAGTAGGAGTCAAAAAGGTGAATTGATGGTACCATTTGAAAAAAATAAAAAAATGTATAAGTTAATTAGATTAATTGGAAAGATTATATTTTTAAGGATTTTTAGCACTCACAATGCATTTCATATAATATGAAAGAAAAAAAAGAGGGAGTGACGAAGTACCCTCTACCGTTTCTGTAGCTCAGTTGGTATAGTAATGTACCGGCATTCCAGAGACGCGGCTTCGAGTCCTGCCTGAAACTAATTTATTATTTTCTTTCTTTTATATTATAACTAGCGACCCGCCCTGGCTTCGCACGGAAATTATCAGTGTTTCTCTACTATATTATGCATGCATTATACATATAAACCTTCCTCTTGAATCACTCTATCCATTAAAAGAAACCGCATCAAAATCCGTTGCGTAGTTTTAAAGATTTATGCATACATAGGGATATAGCGACAGAGAAAGCGACTATGTTTTATACTATGTAGTGATCTGTTGTACCTCTCCCATTTCAGAATGCGTGTAGTGGACGGGGTGCCATACGATTGGCGACAAGCGGGCAGACTCGCCGTGTGTGCACTATGGGACGCTCACGGGTGGTTATGGCATGGTTTGTACAATCAAATCAATTTATACACGGGACAAATGGTAGAATGAGATGGGAGTTATTTTTAAACCAGCCAAACAGTCTAACCAAATCCATGGGCATCTTGCTGAAGAACAAAAATTGATTATCGGCTGTGCTAGGTTACATTAACGGCACTCAGCATAATGCTTCTATAAGAAGTCCGACTAAACTACCGCAAAGTGAGTGTCCCGATATTTCAGTATAGTTACTTTTTGAACAGAATATTCCATATAAAGATTTGAATAACGGGCACTCACTTTGGAAAATAAGTCGCGTACTTTACGACATGTTTCGGGACATTCGGAGTCCCTTCATCAGGTTGAGTTTGTCGGCTGCCCCGACTGTCGAATGTCCCGAAACATGTTGTGAAGTACGCGACTTATTTTCCAAAGTGTGTCCCGTTATTAAAATCTTTATTTAGAATGTCTCACTTAAGTTTAAATAGAATATTCCATGTTATTATAAATAAAGAGTTATACTTTTTGAACTGTGATTTGTATTTCCAATTCCAGGTTACGAAATACGTGGCATAGAGAACATCCCGACCGAAGGCCCGTTCTTAGTGATCTACTACCACGGAGCCTTGCCTATAGATATGTACTACTTCATAGCTCGCATGTTGTTACATAAACGACAGCACATACACACCGTCGCGGACAGGTTCATGTTCAAAATACCTGGTAAGTTATATATTTATACCAGATACATACTCGCAATCCGCCTTTCCCCTAATAGCGTAGGCAGAGCGTCCACGACCTAAACAAATGCTGTCCCGCCACTTCTGACAAGTTTGGAGGGTTATATCGGATAGATCTGTATATTGCTGTAGTGTCTAATATAAAACACTGAAACCCGCTAATCCCTTATCTGGTTTAGACAGCATTCCTGGGAGGAGATGCAACGCAGCTGGCACATTCAAGCTTTTTCTATCGTCCTTAATCCAGCATGGAAGTGACACTATTTTACAATAGCATAGAGTGAAAATACCATTTATTTTACTTAATTTTGGATTAAGGGTTTAGGGAAATCTTGAACTGGACCATTCATATAGACTTTTTACTTTACCCCTTTTTTTGCTATCTAAACGCCATTACTCCCATGCTGGACTGGGAGCGAGAGAAAAACATAGAATGTGCCAGCTGCAATTCCATCCGGGCTTGCTGTAAAAACCAGCTAAGGCATCCGAGGGCAGTATATTGCAATTTAGGCGACAGGCTGACAACCTGTCACTATAGCAATATACCTATATATTAAATAACCCTCGAAACTTTGTCAGACGTGGCGAAAATACCTTTATTTACGTCGTTTACGCTCTGCCTACCCTATTAGGGATGATGGCGTGATATATGTATGTATGTAAACGCCATGGCTGCAAACCTTCTTTCTTTTATCCTCTCTATCTTCTTCTGTCGAGTGGGTATCGAGTCTATCGACCCGATGAACCCTGGTGTCAGAGATTTAAACCGCCTAGTAGCACCACTATCAGGCCTCTGACATGGTTATAGTAACGACCACTATCGAAGACAGCGACCGGGACCGACGGCTTAACGTGCCCTCCGAAGCACGAAATCTTTTACTTTTCAGACAATCAGGTGATTTTCAGCCTGCAATGTCCTAACCAAACTGGGGAAAAATTCACAAAGTGATAAATTCTCAAATATCAACTTTGTGTTTCCCCCCTGGGAATCGAACCCAGGACCTCCGGATCAGGATTCCATGGCACTAGCCACTAGACCACGGAGGCAGTTATCCTCTCTATCGATCTACTATATCAATATCCCCCCCCCCAGGCTGGGCGACCCTGCTGGAAGGTCTGTGCGTGATCCCGGGCACGGTGCAGACGTGCGCGGGGGTGCTGCGCGGGGGCAACCCGCTCGCCATCTCGCCGGGCGGCGTGTACGAGGCGCAGTTCGGGGACCACTACTACCGGCTCAACTGGAAGAACCGGGTCGGGTTCGCCAAGGTCGCGCAGGAAGCTAAAGTGGTGAGTCTATCTTTAAGTACCTACATACATTTTTGTGAAATGTCGCGCTCGCTTCGCTCGCGTATCATGTATTTAAACTTTCGCCATATGTCGCGCTTCGCTGTTTGCTGTCGCTATTATAATATTGATTTACGTAACGCGAGGGAAGTAACGCTCACCTCCCTCGCGTTACGTATTATTTAGTTTTACTTATGTGTCGCGCTTGCTTCGCTCGCGTGATATATTTTCTCGGTTTGCTCACGTAATATGTTATTTCAATTTTAATAAATGTTGCGCTCGCTTCGCTTGCGTAACATATTTCTTTTTTTTTTGTTCCTATAAGTTCTATTCGTTTCTATTTCCTTTATTACAACCTTTTCTACGTTGATGATGATAACAATAGTAGTTTATGCAACTGTTGCACAATGAAGGGTATTGCAATGCGAGTGTGGTTTGTGCTCGCTTCGCTCGTTTCACAATGGTATCACGAGCATTGTAATACCTAGTTATGTGCAGTTGCATACACTATTTTATCTACTCTCATACACATCTCATACGCATTTTTTTGCATTTTCCATAGCCTGAATTCTTGGTAGCATTTCTCGTACAGTTTTCTTGACTTGGCGGGCAATAAATTATTGGTAATTTCAGTAGCGGCATCTAAAATATCCGGTGGAGTATTAATATATTCCTCACTAGAGTCACACATTTTTAGCAAACAGTCAATTAATTCTTCCTTGAGTTGCGCGATAAACAAACAACAAAAACCTTTCACCGTAGAAAATGGCGGCAAAATTAAGCGCACAGGAAAACCGTCACCGCGCATGCGCCGTTACCATAGATTATTATAACTTTACAGATTTTTGGCTTGGAATCGGGATTTTTTGGTATTTACTGTGTGATTTTTATCTTTCCTTGCTTCCAGCAAATAAATTTTACTTTTCGTTGCATCTTTGTTAGAATTTGCTAGGGCAGGTGCAATGCAAAGTAAACTAAGATGCAACAAAAAGTAAACTTTTTAATTTTTTCATCATTCTGTTTAAAAAGTATGATATTATAAATTCGTTTAGAAGTTTATAATTCGAACATTACTATATGAGAGTAGATAAATGTTTTTATGTGGTTTTCTTTCCCCGTAGCCCATCGTGCCAATGTTCACTCAAAACGTGCGGGAAGCGTTCCGGACTGTCGGCTGGCTGCGGGGCATCTGTCTAAGGATCTACGCAGCCACCAGGATCCCCTTAGCACCAGTCTATGGAGGCTTTCCTGTCAAACTGATCACGCATCTCGGCAAGCCCATACCGCACGACCCAGCGTTGTCGCCGGAGCAATTACAGTTGAAGGTATGTAGCGCCATCTATGAGCCTACCCAGTATTCCGTGCTTCGGAGGGCACGTTAAACCATACGATACGAGTCCAAAGACCACTCATTTTAATAGTTTTATTTTGTTACTTTTACTATGTAAAAATAACTGGTTAGTGGTAGTTATAACAACCACGTCAGGGACAGATTAGCTGTGATACTAGGCGGTTTAAAAACTTACACATCAGGGCGTACGCCGACTCGGAAACCCACTTCATAAGAAGATCCAAGTGCCAATTTATTAATTAGATTAAATAAAACTATCTACTTTCTGATGTTTTACTATCTTAAATAAATCTATAAACATACATACATATAATCACGCCTTAATCCCTAATGGGGTAGGGAGACCGTATCGACCTAAACAAAGGTCACGTCTGACAAAGTTTTGAGGGTTGTTTAAGATAGATTTGTAGGTATATTGCTGTAGTGAAAGGTTGTCAGCCCATCGCCTTAATTGCAATATACAGAAACCCTTGGACCCCTTTGCTGGTTTTTACAGCATGCCCGGCAGGAAATGCAGCTGGCATATTCTATATTCCCTCGTTCCATGGAAAATATATGCTTGTAGTTTGCAGCTTGCATGCATGTTGAGGTTTCCATTGCTTAAGTTACATGTAACTTACATCTCAAGCAAGCTACTTATATTAAGGAAACCCGGCTAAATCATGATTAGTTTTTCCAGCATGGAAGTAAAAATCTTAAAAAAAAAACTATAAAAAGGGTATAAAATGCTAAAACAAGTTATAAATTTCAGGTGGCGAGCGCGATAGAAGACTTAGTAGAAGAGCACCAACGTGTACCGGGCAGCATTCTGCTCGCGCTCATAGAACGAGCGATCGAGCTTCCCAAACAAAAGCGGAAACACACACAAACGGAGAAACGAGAGTCCCTCACCAACGGCAAGTGCCATAATGGTATCACCAGGATCGACAGCGAAATCATCGACCACGTGCCAACGGACAGTGACAAAAAAGCTAGTGACAAAAATGCTAGTGACAAAAAAGCTAGTGAGAAAAAAGCTAGCGTCAAAAATGCTAGCGATAAAAATGCTAGTGACAAAAAAGCTAGTGACAAAGAAGCTGGTGACAAAGTTAAAGATAAGATAGGAGATCAAGTCGCTAATGGTGAGAAAAACAATGTGATAAATGATAAAGACAGTGGTAAGGTGAAAGTGTCATAATAAGTGATAATTTGTGAGACTGAGTGTGTACATGATCTGATGAAGGAATTATTGTGGGAGGAATTATAAAAGAGACGACTTAACTAATAGCGGGTGTAAAGGACACGGTTAACATTAGGACATTTGTAAGTACACTGCATAAGTTGGTAAGTTGGCTTTCAAGTAGACGTTTACACGGATCCGGTACCCAGTACTATTTTGATTAAAGTTGAAAGGCAACTTGAATGTGAACTTGAAAGCTAACTTGCATAACCCTTACATTACACATTTCAACTTACCAATTGTACTTACAGCTTGAATAGTTCAAACCAGCCTTGAGGGACAGCGTCCCACAAACTGATAGTTGTTCACTATCAGCAGGATTTACTTTAGCTTATGATTATGAATGAATAAAGCCTTGAAATTCTTACAGTTTTAATATACTCTGGCGTAGTACACAAATGAACTTGTGAAGTGAGCCAAATCTTTGAAAAGACATTATTGGTGCTAATTCTGCTGTAAACACAACTTTACTTAAATTAGGTAAGTTATGATACTTTCTAAAATTTAAATTAATTAGAGATAGAAATAAGAAATACAGTAGCTGATTAATATCCGTCCAAAGTGACTAGTAGTAAATAAGACGACACCATCTATCTTTATTATTTCCAACTCGGCTTTAGAATGAAGGAAAACAAAGTTTCATGTCTTTTTTTTTTCAAAAACATATTTCAAAAACAAATTATATGTGTGTTACTAAAACTACTGTCATTATTTTGTCATATCTGATAGGTAAAACTTATTTTAGAAACAAGATTCTTGATTAAAAGACATGAAACTTTGTTTACCTTTATTCTAAAACTGAGTTGGAAATTCTATAGCATGCCACCATATATTGGCGTTCAACATCATTTTGACAGAATTATAATCAGTTGTTGTAATTATGTCTCAATTAATTGTGATTACACAAAGGCCAAAAATCAAGATTAACTTAACTTATTTAAATTTTAGAAATGACAAGATCAAACTATAATAATTTAAGTTGTGTCTACAAGAGAATCGGCACCTTTATCGAGGTTTTAAATATATTTTTAGGATTATTTGGTCCAAAGCTATAACAAATATTAAAATCAAATCTAAAACGCATGTTTATTACAAGTCCAATATGCCTCGTATATTTAGTAGTTTTAAAAATCAACAAAATAATTTAGAATGATAGTACAAAAAGTATAGTCATTTTCAGTGTAAATGTACCATCATCATTTCATGTACCGGGTGTAAGGGACAGCGTACCAAACTGATAGGGATTGCTCACTCAACGAAATTGAACAACTTTCACCTTTTTATTTTTTCAAGAAATGTTTTTTTTCCATACCAAATGACAACCGCGATCAGAAAATATGCATGGAAAAAAAAACCCCGAAAGAATTTCCTGGTGCAAGTTGTTCAGTGTTATTGACTGAACAACCTATATCAGTTTCTGGAACGCTGTCCATTACATCCGGTATATTAATGGTATTATAGAATAGGCTGGTTAAAATCGCGCAGACCCCCTTAGTAAATCCCGGAAAATTGCTACAAGAGGTTTTATTGTATTAATGTCTTCATTTATTGCCCAATATGACTCTCTAAGTTTCCCCACCCTGACGGACTTGTGTAAGTGGGAAGGGTTTAATTTTTTTCTGTATGGGTTTTTGTTTGTTCTGATGCTTATCGTATGTGGTAGCAAATGTAAGGGCATTTTGAGCTGATTCTAAAAATATATAACGTCATTATAATAAGGTCACCAATATTTAATAAAAAATAAAATTGAAAAGTTTGAGCTGCTCCAGATACGAAACTGTACTTTCAATATTTTTTGTAGCAATTTTCTGGTCTGTCGAAGATTGTCCAAACATTACTACAAGCCTATAAAGGGTTGGTAATTTATTGAAGATTCCCTCCATATAAAAAGCCCCAATACATTTGCCTTGGTTTAACTTTAATCCTAGCAAATATAATACGATTAATCGAACCTACATTATTTACATGACAGCATTTACGAACAAGCTTTTCCTAAAAAGAGTAGATACATGATTTTTGAATAGTTCGGGGTGTAAGGGCGTTTGTGCACTGATCCATATTACATCCGAATCAAATTCGTGTTAGGAAAAATTCCGTATGAAACTTATATCGATGAGTGCACAAGCTGTCCTACAATTACTAGGAAGGCCAAATGAGATAACAATCTAATATTAATTAGAATTTTCTACACTATTCGAAAACTACCTGATATTTTTTAAATAAAATATAATATTTTATAATTCCATTTGCTGCAATTCTACGAACCTAAGATTAAAAATACTTATCTATGTGATAGATAGTGATAATTTAAAGTTATATCTGTACTTTTTCTTTATATCATACAATTCTTAGTATGTTTTCAATTTGGTACCATTTTGGTACTCACACATAAGAATATGTTTAAAAAAATGTGTATTTTTCTTTGTGTACCTATACCTATCTATGGTAACTTAGCAAAACGTTCCCTTTCGAAAAATATCCCTTTCCCAAAATGCAAAATGTGCCTTTGAATATTTTCTGAAGTCTTCAGTATTTGCCCACTGTTTGAACTAAATCAGTAAAAAAAATTACATTTTGCGAAAAGGGACATATGAGAAAGGGTAATTTTGCGACCAAGGGACATTTTGCGAAAGCTACATTCAGCGAAGTTTATGTATACCTAGGTATTTAGTAGTACCTTTTGCCGTAGAAATACTGCATTACTTTTGAGTTTATAATAACTGAATTTATTCCATAATTCTTTAGGAAAATATCTGTAAGTATCCGCAATTTATTATTTACAAACAGTTTTTTTAGGCGAATTTATGATTTTTATTGGAATTTTCACTTTAAATTATGTTCTAAACATATCATCGTAGCAATTTAAATTAGAAGCTTATTGCTAAATAATATGCTATATTTTATAAATGTCGCAAAATATTTATATATTTTGTAACACGACACATTGTCACAATTAGGTATTTAATTGGATATTTTAGAATTGGTTGTCTGACAACTATTCAAAATGATTTAAAACGAATTATTCCATTTATTTATATTTACTTAATTATAATTAGTAAACGTCTGTAATTGTTCCAATTAGTTTTTAAGGTGACAAAATTGTGATTTGGTAGATTATCGAAATTTCGACTTCATTTTCTTTTTAATTTAAATCTTGACTATAACGGATTCATGCTAGGGTGAGATTTAGGTATACTTCGTATTTTGAACGTTGATTTATCGATACCACTGTATTTTGCGACCCATAAACCGATTTTTCTTGGCAACTTAGCACAAGTTCAGATTTTGGAACCGCAGACGATAACCTTGTAATAAATATATGTTTTGCGGTTGGCTTTCTTTAATGTTGTAAAGCAAAAACAGGTTGTGGACCGCAAAACAAGTTGGTATCGATAATGCATTGTTAAAAAACGGAGTATAGTGCCAGACTTTTATCCAAATTCCCAATTTCTACACTATGGAAATAAGTGCTTTTATTCTTCTCTAAACGTTACAGAGATCGAGTCGACTAATGTATATTTAGGTCTTTACTTTAAATTAAAGCCTTTCTTATGTATAGAATTTAGATCATAATATCGTTATTAAAACAATACATACAAAACAGCATTTAGAACGAGTAATAAAATAAATATGATGTAGTTATCTAATAGAAATGATGTTATTTCTAATAGACTATGCTTACGTTTAGCTATGTGTGTAAGTAGTACTTAAGGTGCCAGAGTTTTATACCAAAATTAAACCTATTTACTATACGAACTGATGCGTGTACATTTGTACGTCTACTTAATTTGCAAGCGCATATAAATAATAATGAAATATTTTCAAAATATTTGGTGGTTTCTTTTCACTTTACCTCTATTTACTGTCATTAATTTAATTACCTATACACAGCAATTATTTTTACTTTAGTTTTTTTAGTGAGCTGGGAAAAAAACTTTGCTTTCAAATTAAAAAAACAAATTGTAATTTATTGATACATTTATTTTCTTACTTTCTAATAATTAAAAAAGTCTTAATTTAGTCTTATACAATTTCAGTTACATATTTACAACTAAGTAGGTATAATTATTTTGAGGTTAGGATTACTAAATAAATGAGGAAAAAGCAATGCTGACTTATCTTGTTATCATCTTTTGAGTAGAGCCTACCGAAAGCCGGGTTTCCTTTATGCAAGTAGCTTGCTTGCCAGATGTAAATTACGTGTAACTTGCACAACGGAGTACAAGCAAGTAAGCAAATAAGCTACAAGCATGTATTTTTGGCTTGTAAATACACTTGCACGCCAGTAAAAACTTTCATGCAATTATGCTTCCAATGTAAGTATTGCTTAAACGCCAAGGTGACGTCATACTTGCATACAAATACTTGTATATTAGAAACCTGGCTTTAGGGTGTTTGTGCACTCATCCATATTATATCCGAATCCAACCAAATTGTAGGATGGGGGGCCGGGGATGCAAGGAAACAACTCTTGAACTGAAATTTTCTTATTTATAATCTTCACAAAACATTACATCCGCCTTTGCCAGCTTCATCCAGACTCCATTACCATACTGATTCGCTCACTCTTTCGCACTCATACCTTTCTTACATCTTCGTCTACAAACTATCATACTTAGTCGTTCGGAAACAGACCATTCACCATAAAGATCCAATCCCACATGAATATGACACGTATGGATAAGTGCACAAGCTGTCATACAATTAATAGGAAGTCAAATACGAATCTAATCTGGACAAATGAGCTTAGTGTGAGTTTATTGTAGGAAGTCGTACTGATTGACGTCATCGAACTGTTGTCCCTGCGTGTTGGGGCGCGGGCCGCCGCCGCCAGGACGGTACTGCGGCTGCTGAATATTCACATACACACATTAGAAACAATCAAACTGTTTAAACTTAAGTTAGACTCAATAAAACTGTTTAAACTTAAGTTAGACTCAATAAAACTGTTTAAACTTAAGTTAGACTCAATAAAACTGTTTAAACTTAAGTTAGACTCAATTGACAGACATTGACAAGGTAACCTTGCTATAGCTTGGCAAGCTTGCGCATTTAAGGGTCCGCCGGAGTAGTGAAATCCCATACAAACGTATTTTCGTTTTTTTTTTTTGTTAGAAATGGGTTTGCTCAGGGATGACCATGACAGAGTCGACGATGGAGCGAGCTCACCCAGAAGATGCATGTTATGGCACTGGTAATCTCACACATCGATGGGAAGCAAGCTGTTTGGCGCCGGACTCCAGTGGTCGGGTGGTCGCGAGCCAGCCTGTCGTTGCCCGGGGTGGACCACTAGGAGGTAGATCCCTATCCCACCCCAAAAAAGTAAAACGAAACTTAACCAAACAACGTATACATGATTAAATGCATCATATCTATGTTTCTAATTAGGTTTGGTTTGAAATTATTTACCAAGTACAAAATTTAATTTTATGCTACTTTCACATAAAATCGTATTTCTGGTCTTATTTTGTTTATGCTTCATATTTTCAAACCAAACCTAATTAGAAGCAAAGATATGATGCATTTGGTATATACGGAGTTTGATTAGGTTTGGTTTTACAGTTTAGGAATGAAAGCGAAACTACGTTTGTATGGGACCCTTAAAATTCACTCTTATTAAAATCTAAAATGAGACAAGATCAACGTTTAAGATGTTTGCCGGAAACAGTATCAAAGTTGTGTTTTAAAATCCAAACCAGTAATCTGGAATTCCACCGAATAATCCGGTTAATAGTTTCGGGAATTAACAGAATTAGAATATTGTTTTTGACGTACAATTATTTATATTAATCTACAGAACTATTTTATAAAGTGATAATACTGATAATGATGTTAATGCAAAATTAGAAATGATAAAAGAAAGGAAAAGATCATGCAAAAGAAGAAAGCCCACACGCCTATAACGATTATGACAAATTAAATAAAAGGACTTGAATTCAAAGCTTGTAAGACGTGGCGGAGCAGCCTTTATTTGGGTCGTTGACGCACTGCCTACCTCTTTAAAGATAAACGCGTGGTTGTAGGTGAACTCAACAACTTGTGTTTTAAATCGTTATAAGCGCGCAGACAGCGTTTAGAGACCATTACTTCACCACAAAAACTTTAGCATCAATATTTTTGTTATTTTGTATGTAGTTTTACCCGGTGTGAATTCCTTGATAATTGTTTTATTGTTTTAAAAATTAAACATAGAAGTAAACTTAAAAATTAAAACAATAGGCGAGCTTATCTCTATAAGAGATCTCTTCCAGCCAACCTAATGAGGATGATAGAAGGGAAAATCACGGGAACAGATATATTAAACGTAATTACGTTAATAATATCAATATGATACATAAATAAATGGTAAAAAAGATATTGTAATGAATCTAAATATATAAATGTCATAGAGAGTTCATAAAATGCTCTTTCAGTCTCTTCTTAATGGTGTAACTCGAGAGACTCTCTTGTAGAGTTTTAGGTAATTTATTCCAAAGTTGGAAGTTTGTTTAACAACTCCTCAGTCGCATCTAAATAACAGACATCAGCATAATCGAGGATGGGAAGGAGAAGAGCTTGTGCAAGCATCATTTTAGTGTGAAAAGGAAGGAAATTTTGGAGCCGTTTGAGAGAGTGGAATGAATAATGCATACGTCTACTAACCTCATTCACCTGTGCCGACCATGACAAGTCACAGGCCAAAATCAACCCAAGATTCTTAACTTTGTCAGTATAAGGATTGCAAATGGTGTATAAAAAATCTTAGGTAGATCTGCAACCTTAATCAATCAATATATTGCCTAAAATGTATACCAGCCCACTAGTTCAACTTTTTATTTTCCTGTAAAGTTAAGGTTGCCTGGAAGAAAATGCTGCTTAGCAATAAAGCCGCCTATTTGTACTACTATTTGTTTCATTTTATTTTCTCTTGTGTCTTTTCTGTGCAATAAAGTATATTCTTATCTTATCTTAATCTTACAATCTTTGTACTTTATCATTGTACTTAAAAAAAAGTGATGGTCCCTATCAGTTAGTAACAGAAGAGGCAAGCATTACTTGTGCATATGCAGTGAGTGTGTGAGTGCGAGTGGGAGGTCGCGGCGGTGTTGTGCGCTATACGGTCGCCTCGCTCTCACATGTGCGGTCGCGGCCCGCGCGGGTTCTGTTGCTGCTAGAAGGTGGGAGAAGGAATGTAACAACGCCTACTACAGGTTATACAACGTGTAACAGAGAGGGTGTATGCACCGGAAAGGATATGAACCAGCCCATGAAACTGAACAACTTTCCCAAAGGAACAGAGGTTAAAAGAAGAAAAAAAAAAGTTTGAGCTTCCATACAAAATGCATCAGCTGATAGCGCGTGTAGTATGGAGAGTAAAACTTTTTTTTTTCGCTTTTTGACCATGTTCCTTTAAAAAAGTTGTTCAGTTTCATGGGCTGGTTTCCGTTCCTTTCCGTTACACGTTGTATAGAACACAAATGCTTGGAACTGTTTTGTATTAACTATTTGACCGTAAAAAAGTGTAGAAAAGAAATTCATACTACATATAAATGTTTGACCACGTTGATAACAGAAAAAGAAATCAAACTATAAATGTTTGCGTAAGATTTTGAAATTTACGCGGAGTTGTTCTTACATAAAGGCTTATTTTAAATTATATGTCATATAATACGCAATTCGAGAACCATTTTTTTAATTATTTAATCAAAAATGTTCAATTTTTGAAGTAAAGTGGACTAATAAAAAGAGATTGATTGCCTATTTAGGTATATTTATATTAAGATAGATAAGATAACTTTTATCAAAAACAGCTGCAAACTCTCACTTATTGGTTAGACAAAGCCTGGTTTTATATGAAATAAGATTATAAGACATTGCGGATGTACTCAAACAAAAATAAACTTTATATGACTTAAACATTTTTATTTGATTCCGTTATAATATTGACAAAAAATACTGTTAACACTTTAGTAAAAATATATGCTTTAATGTTTTATAACTTCATAAGATAAAAAAAAAATCATCGTAGTTCCAAGCGTTTGTGAAGAATAAGCTGACTGGCTGGCAACACATATGCGCAAAGAATTGTTAAAATTTGTAGCATGACTAGAAGAATCAAATCATAATGACTTATTCATAAAGATTTTCTAAATCATCGATAAATACATAAAAACTTTGCGCACATGTAATAAAGAAATAAAATTAAAAAAATAGTTAGAAGGTATCGCAGCGAAGGCAATGAGAAGCCGCTAGAAACATAAATGAAAATTAGTTATGATATGAAAGGTTTATTATTTACAAAGAACAGGAGAGTGATACAATTACTGAATGATATAAACAATGCGTGAATGCTTAACTTTAGTTCAGATGATCTAACTAAGCTTTTGTATAAGTGTTATTGAGAGAAATGTAAGGTTTAATTTCATATTGCAAGGTTATAATTACAGCGCTGATTTGGTAATTATAATTCCACATACCGCTGTAAAGATAGACTAAGGAATAAATCCAGGGAATAGACAACAAAATTTACTCTTTAATTCACTAAAAGTCCCAAACTGGATCTATGGACAAAGACCACCAATAGCGAAAATAGAATGAGAAAGAAGATGAATTCGGAGCGCGTTACAAAACATGAGCTTCTCCAATAATATTAGACTACGTTGTATTAGTTTATAAGTCCTTCTTGTACAAATTTAATGGGAATTAAATAAAATGTATTATTATTATTATTAATAATATTAAGCATTCGCTAGACTTGGCAGGCGGATTGGCAAGCGCTCCACATTTTTTTTTTTGCTGAAATGTTTGTACCTAGAAAGGTAGCAACATTTAATATTACGATCTAGCCTACTAAGGCTAATGAGTAATTTACATCTAACTTATTTTGCTACGTTGAGTAACTCTAAGAATGTGTCAATTAACACTTTTCTTATTGTCTCTATTAAGGGGCGTACCACATGAAGTTTTTTTTTTATGTTATCCTAACCTAGCATCACCAACTAACCTGCTGTAACAGATGCCTGAGTCCTGGGTTGGAAGGCATCATGGGTCGCATGAGCCGGGGCGCGTGTTGCCCGGGGGGTGCGCCCACGCCGCCCACGCCGGGGGAGGCCACGCCCACACCGCCCACGCCCACGCGCGCCCCCAACTGCTGCTGCAGTTGTTGTTGGAGTTGGTGTTTGCGTTGCTGCTCGCGTTGTTGTTGCTCCTAGAGTAAAAATAAATGAGATGAAATAGCTTCCATGCTGGACTGGGAGAGATAGAAAAACATAGAATGTGCCAGCGGCATCTCCTCCCGGGCATGCTGTAAAAATCAGCTAAGAGATTTGAGGGTTTCAGTATTGTAGCGATGGGCTGACAACCTATCACTACAGCAATATACCTACAAATCTATCTTAATTAACCCTCAAAACTTTGTCAGACGTGGCGGCACGACCTTTGTTTAGGTACTTTACGCTCTGCCTACCCCATTAGGGATGAAGGCGTGATTGTATGTATGTATTTTGCGCTTTGCAAGCACCATGATTGTCGTGGATGTTACGGACAGACAGGTGTATCTGATTATACTAAAATTGTATGTAATTTATTGATCTGTAATTGTACGTAATGTATTTGCTGATCATTATTAATGTATGATCATCAGTATTAATTTATTCTAATTATAATTAGGGAATTCTATTCATTTTAT
This sequence comes from Scrobipalpa costella, assembly GCA_949820665.1. Lineage (NCBI taxonomy): Eukaryota > Metazoa > Arthropoda > Insecta > Lepidoptera > Gelechiidae > Scrobipalpa > Scrobipalpa costella. Next base: position 9,381,201 of record OX463315.1, read on the forward strand.
GCATGATTTAAAGACATACTAATTTAATACATTGACTATTTGTTTTTTTTTTTTTTTACTGTTAAAATTTTTATTTTATTTTTGTTTACATTATTGCTATTATAAATATTTTTTTGACATATTTATTCATATCAATCTTAATTTATATTTTAATATTCAATTTAATGACAGTCCTCAATTTGCAGTGCCCTCGACAGGGCGTCATATGTGATACTATCTGTAATATTAGATCTTAAGACACCATGTGACAGCAAATAAATGAATTATGAATTATCCCTGGCCCTTTCTCTTGAAAATTTTTGATGTCTGACTCGGAAATTTTTAATCTTGCAAATTTTGCAAAAAAAAAGCAATTTTTCCATACCAAACATAGCATTCGTATGCGATTTATAATTCTTTATAATTCAAATTTGGCTCCTGATTGTGTAACATTTTGAATACTTAAATTTTCGTTCTTACCTCCATTAGTTATTAGTTTATTATATTATAATTGTACTTATGTATTAGTCTATTGTACCTATTCATATTTATGTAACTAGTAAGTACTTTGTCTGTGTATTATATTTAAATTTATAACAATAGTAACTGCACTATCCTCCTATAGTGTATGTTATCTATCTTACCTCCATTAGGGATGAAGGCGTGTATGTTATCTATCCTACCTCCATTAGGGATGAAGACGTGTATGTTATCTATCCTACCTCCATTAGGGATGAAGACGTGTATGTTATCTATCTTACCTCCATTAGGGATGAAGACGTGTATGTTATCTATCCTACCTCCATTAGGGATGAAGGCGTGTATGTTATCTATCCTACCTCCATTAGGGATGAAGGCGTGTATGTTATCTATCTTACCTCCATTAGGGATGAAGACGTGTATGTTATCTATCTTACCTCCATTAGGGATGAAGGCGTGTATGTTATCTATCTTACCTCCATTAGGGATGAAGGCGTGTTTGTTATCTATCTTACCTCCATTAGGGATGAAGACGTGTATGTTATCTATCTTACCTCCATTAGGGATGAAGGCGTGTATGTTATCTATCCTACCTCCATTAGGGATGAAGGCGTGTATGTTATCTATCTTACCTCCATTAGGGATGAAGACGTGTATGTTATCTATCTTACCTCCATTAGGGATGAAGGCGTGTATGTTATCTATCTTACCTCCATTAGGGATGAAGGCGTGTATGTTATCTATCCTACCTCCATTAGGGATGAAGGCGTGTATGTTATCTATCTTACCTCCATTAGGGATGAAGGCGTGTATGTTATCTATCTTACCTCCATTAGGGATGAAGGCGTGTATGTTATCTATCTTACCTCCATTAGGGATGAAGGCGTGTATGTTATCTATCTTACCTCCATTAGGGATGAAGGCGTGTATGTTATCTATCTTACCTCCATTAGGGATGAAGGCGTGTATGTTATCTATCCTACCTCCATTAGGGATGAAGGCGTGTATGTTATCTATCCTACCTCCATTAGGGCTGAAGGCGTGTATGTTATCTATCTTACCTCCATTAGGGATGAAGGCGTGTATGTTATCTATCCTACCTCCATTAGGGCTGAAGGCGTGTATGTTATCTATCTTACCTCCATTAGGGATGAAGGCGTGTATGTTATCTATCCTACCTCCATTAGGGCTGAAGGCGTGTATGTTATCTATCTTACCTCCATTAGGGATGAAGGCGTGTATGTTATCTATCCTACCTCCATTAGGGATGAAGGCGTGTATGTTATCTATCTTACCTCCATTAGGGATGAAGGCGTGTATGTTATCTATCCTACCTCCATTAGGGATGAAGGCGTGTATGTTATCTATCTTACCTCCATTAGGGATGCGGGCGTGTATGTTATCTATCTTACCTCCATTAGGGATGAAGGCGTGTATGTTATCTATCCTACCTCCATTAGGGATGAAGGCGTGTATGTTATCTATCTTACCTCCATTAGGGATGAAGGCGTGTATGTTATCTATCCTACCTCCATTAGGGATGAAGGCGTGTATGTTATCTATCTTACCTCCATTAGGGATGAAGGCGTGTATGTTATCTATCCTACCTCCATTAGGGATGAAGGCGTGTATGTTATCTATCTTACCTCCATTAGGGATGATGGCGTGTATGTTATCTATCCTACCTCCATTAGGGATGAAGGCGTGTATGTTATCTATCCTACCTCCATTAGGGATGAAGGCGTGTATGTTATCTATCCTACCTCCATTAGGGATGAAGGCGTGTATGTTATCTATCTTACCTCCATTAGGGATGAAGGCGTGTATGTTATCTATCTTACCTCCATTAGGGATGAAGGCGTGTATGTTATCTATCTTACCTCCATTAGGGATGAAGGCGTGTATGTTATCTATCCTACCTCCATTAGGGATGAAGGCGTGTATGTTATCTATCCTACCTCCATTAGGGCTGAAGGCGTGTATGTTATCTATGTTACCTCCATTAGGGATGAAGGCGTGTATGTTATCTATCCTACCTCCATTAGGGATGAAGGCGTGTATGTTATCTATCTTACCTCCATTAGGGATGAAGGCGTGTATGTTATCTATCTTACCTCCATTAGGGATGAAGGCGTGTATGTTATCTATCTTACCTCCATTAGGGATGAAGGCGTGTATGTTATCTATCCTACCTCCATTAGGGATGAAGGCGTGTATGTTATCTATCTTACCTCCATTAGGGATGATGGCGTGTATGTTATCTATCCTACCTCCATTAGGGATGAAGGCGTGTATGTTATCTATCTTACCTCCATTAGGGATGATGGCGTGTATGTTATCTATCCTACCTCCATTAGGGATGAAGGCGTGTATGTTATCTATCTTACCTCCATTAGGGATGAAGGCGTGTATGTTATCTATATTACCTCCATTAGGGATGAAGGCGTGTATGTTATCTATCTTACCTCCATTAGGGATGATGGCGTGTATGTTATCTATCCTACCTCCATTAGGGATGAAGGCGTGTATGTTATCTATATTACCTCCATTAGGGATGAAGGCGTGTATGTTATCTATCTTACCTCCATTAGGGATGATGGCGTGTATGTTATCTATCCTACCTCCATTAGGGATGAAGGCGTGTATGTTATCTATCTTACCTCCATTAGGGATGAAGGCGTGTATGTTATCTATATTACCTCCATTAGGGATGAAGGCGTGTATGTTATCTATCCTACCTCCATTAGGGATGAAGGCGTGTATGTTATCTATCTTACCTCCATTAGGGATGATGGCGTGTATGTTATCTATCCTACCTCCATTAGGGATGAAGGCGTGTATGTTATCTATCTTACCTCCATTAGGGATGAAGGCGTGTATGTTATCTATCTTACCTCCATTAGGGATGAAGGCGTGTATGTTATCTATCCTACCTCCATTAGGGATGAAGGCGTGTATGTTATCTATCTTACCTCCATTAGGGATGATGGCGTGTATGTTATCTATCCTACCTCCATTAGGGATGAAGGCGTGTATGTTATCTATCTTACCTCCATTAGGGATGATGGCGTGTATGTTATCTATCCTACCTCCATTAGGGATGAAGGCGTGTATGTTATCTATCCTACCTCCATTAGGGATGAAGGCGTGTATGTTATCTATCCTACCTCCATTAGGGATGAAGGCGTGTATGTTATCTATCTTACCTCCATTAGGGATGAAGGCGTGTATGTTATCTATCTTACCTCCATTAGGGATGAAGGCGTGTATGTTATCTATCCTACCTCCATTAGGGATGAAGGCGTGTATGTTATCTATCCTACCTCCATTAGGGATGAAGGCGTGTATGTTATCTATCTTACCTCCATTAGGGATGAAGGCGTGTATGTTATCTATCTTACCTCCATTAGGGATGAAGGCGTGTATGTTATCTATCTTACCTCCATTAGGGATGAAGGCGTGTATGTTATCTATCTTACCTCCATTAGGGATGAAGGCGTGTATGTTATCTATCTTACCTCCATTAGGGATGAAGGCGTGTATGTTATCTATCTTACCTCCATTAGGGCTGAAGGCGTGTATGTTATCTATCTTACCTCCATTAGGGATGAAGGCGTGTATGTTATCTATCTTACCTCCATTAGGGATGAAGGCGTGTATGTTATCTATCTTACCTCCATTAGGGATGAAGGCGTGTATGTTATCTATCTTACCTCCATTAGGGATGAAGGCGTGTATGTTATCTATCTTACCTCCATTAGGGATGAAGGCGTGTATGTTATCTATCTTACCTCCATTAGGGATGAAGGCGTGTATGTTATCTATCTTACCTCCATTAGGGATGAAGGCGTGTATGTTATCTATCTTACCTCCATTAGGGATGAAGGCGTGTATGTTATCTATCTTACCTCCATTAGGGATGAAGGCGTGTATGTTATCTATCTTACCTCCATTAGGGATGAAGGCGTGTATGTTATCTATCTTACCTCCATTAGGGCTGAAGGCGTGTATGTTATCTATCTTACCTCCATTAGGGATGAAGGCGTGTATGTTATCTATCTTACCTCCATTAGGGATGAAGGCGTGTATGTTATCTATCTTACCTCCATTAGGGATGAAGGCGTGTATGTTATCTATCTTACCTCCATTAGGGATGAAGGCGTGTATGTTATCTATCTTACCTCCATTAGGGATGAAGGCGTGTATGTTATCTATCTTACCTCCATTAGGGATGAAGGCGTGTATGTTATCTATCTTACCTCCATTAGGGATGAAGGCGTGTATGTTATCTATCTTACCTCCATTAGGGATGAAGGCGTGTATGTTATCTATCTTACCTCCATTAGGGATGAAGGCGTGTATGTTATCTATCTTACCTCCATTAGGGATGAAGGCGTGTATGTTATCTATCCTACCTCCATTAGGGATGAAGGCGTGTATGTTATCTATCTTACCTCCATTAGGGATGAAGGCGTGTATGTTATCTATCTTACCTCCATTAGGGATGAAGGCGTGTATGTTATCTATCTTACCTCCATTAGGGATGAAGGCGTGTATGTTATCTATCTTACCTCCATTAGGGATGAAGGCGTGTATGTTATCTATCTTACCTCCATTAGGGATGAAGGCGTGTATGTTATCTATCTTACCTCCATTAGAGATGAAGGCGTGTATGTTATCTATCTTACCTCCATTAGGGATGAAGGCGTGTATGTTATCTATCTTACCTCCATTAGGGATGAAGGCGTGTTTGTTATCTATCTTACCTCCATTAGGGATGAAGGCGTGTATGTTATCTATCTTACCTCCATTAGGGATGAAGGCGTGTATGTTATCTATCTTACCTCCATTAGGGATGAAGGCGTGTTTGTTATCTATCTTACCTCCATTAGGGATGAAGGCGTGTATGTTATCTATCTTACCTCCATTAGGGATGAAGGCGTGTATGTTATCTATCTTACCTCCATTAGGGATGCGGGCGTGTATGTTATCTATCTTACCTCCATTAGGGATGAAGGCGTGTATGTTATCTATCTTACCTCCATTAGGGATGAAGGCGTGTATGTTATCTATCTTACCTCCATTAGGGATGAAGGCGTGTATGTTATCTATCTTACCTCCATTAGGGATGAAGGCGTGTATGTTATCTATCTTACCTCCATTAGGGATGAAGGCGTGTATGTTATCTATCTTACCTCCATTAGGGATGAAGGCGTGTATGTTATCTATCTTACCTCCATTAGGGCTGAAGGCGTGTATGTTATCTATCTTACCTCCATTAGGGATGAAGGCGTGTATGTTATCTATCTTACCTCCATTAGGGATGAAGGCGTGTATGTTATCTATCTTACCTCCATTAGGGATGAAGGCGTGTATGTTATCTATCTTACCTCCATTAGGGATGAAGGCGTGTATGTTATCTATCTTACCTCCATTAGGGATGAAGGCGTGTATGTTATCTATCTTACCTCCATTAGGGATGAAGGCGTGTATGTTATCTATCTTACCTCCATTAGGGATGAAGGCGTGTATGTTATCTATCTTACCTCCATTAGGGATGAAGGCGTGTATGTTATCTATCTTACCTCCATTAGGGATGAAGGCGTGTATGTTATCTATCTTACCTCCATTAGGGATGAAGGCGTGTATGTTATCTATCTTACCTCCATTAGGGATGAAGGCGTGTATGTTATCTATCCTACCTCCATTAGGGATGAAGGCGTGTATGTTATCTATCTTACCTCCATTAGGGATGAAGGCGTGTATGTTATCTATCTTACCTCCATTAGGGATGAAGGCGTGTATGTTATCTATCTTACCTCCATTAGGGATGAAGGCGTGTATGTTATCTATCTTACCTCCATTAGGGATGAAGGCGTGTATGTTATCTATCTTACCTCCATTAGGGATGAAGGCGTGTATGTTATCTATCTTACCTCCATTAGAGATGAAGGCGTGTATGTTATCTATCTTACCTCCATTAGGGATGAAGGCGTGTATGTTATCTATCTTACCTCCATTAGGGATGAAGGCGTGTTTGTTATCTATCTTACCTCCATTAGGGATGAAGGCGTGTATGTTATCTATCTTACCTCCATTAGGGATGAAGGCGTGTATGTTATCTATCTTACCTCCATTAGGGATGAAGGCGTGTTTGTTATCTATCTTACCTCCATTAGGGATGAAGGCGTGTATGTTATCTATCTTACCTCCATTAGGGATGAAGGCGTGTATGTTATCTATCTTACCTCCATTAGGGATGCGGGCGTGTATGTTATCTATCTTACCTCCATTAGGGATGATGGCGTGTATGTTATCTATCCTACCTCCATTAGGGATGAAGGCGTGTATGTTATCTATCTTACCTCCATTAGGGATGATGGCGTGTATGTTATCTATCCTACCTCCATTAGGGATGAAGGCGTGTATGTTATCTATCTTACCTCCATTAGGGATGAAGGCGTGTATGTTATCTATCTTACCTCCATTAGGGATGAAGGCGTGTATGTTATCTATCTTACCTCCATTAGGGATGAAGGCGTGTATGTTATCTATCTTACCTCCATTAGGGATGAAGGCGTGTATGTTATCTATCTTACCTCCATTAGGGATGAAGGCGTGTATGTTATCTATCTTACCTCCATCTGTTTGTAGGTGACCTCCTGCTGTTGCGCGGCCTGTAGGTGCGACATGATGTCCATCTGCGACTTGAACTGCGCCTCCTGGAAGTGGAACGACTACGTTCACTCAGACATACCGCGCACACAGCCACACGGGGGACTGCCACAGAGTGTAAGGGACAGCGTGCCGGGAACTGGGTTGCTCAGACAATGAAACAGAACAACTTTCCCCAGGAATTTATTTCAGGAAACGCTTACGTAACGTATTGATTAAATTTTTAATCGATATTGGATTTGCTTCGCTCGCATATTAAATTTTCGTAAAGTATCAGGCTCGCTTCGCTCGCGTAGCATTTTGAGTAAATATTCATGTCAGAGCCACAAACTCGCTTCGCTCGCGTAATTTATTGTTTTAATGCATTTGTTTCTATGTATGTTTGCTATGTGTATTTCTCATATTTTGTATCGACATTTTTTTATTCTTCCATGCTGGACCGGGAGAGATAGAAAAACATAGAATGTTCCAGCTGCTCTTCCTCCCGGGTATGCTGTAGAAGTCAGCAAAAAGGGACTCGAGGGTTACAGTGTATTGTAATTTAGGCGATGGGCTGTCAACCTGTCACTATAGCAATACAAATTACAATCTAAAATTGCCCTCAATTTCTGTCAGACGTGGCGGAAGCGCCTTTTACGAGGCGTTTAACGCTCTGCCTACCCCGTAAGGGATAAAGGCGTGAATTTATGGTTTTTTAATGTAAATTATAAAATGGAGAATTAGTTGCGATTGTCGCAAAACGTAAAATATTCATGAAAATGATTGTATTGCAGGCACAAATGTATGACATTTTGAGTAAATATTCGCGCTTGCATAATGCGTTAATTAAGTTTTCATGAAGTGTCGTGCTCGCTTCCCTCGTTTTATGTTACTGACTCAGTTTCTTTCCATCTCCGGCAATGAATATGCCGGCTGCCGCCCAAAATGTTTCGTTCAGAAGTCGTATTTTTGAACCGCACGAACTCAAATACGCATACGAAAGAGTAACATTCGCATACGATTTTCATACAATTTGCCATGCGAATGTTAGTCTTTTGTATGCGAATTCGATTCGAGTGGTTCAAAAATACGACTCCTGTCCGCCGCCCGTGATAGCCCTGTGTATACCGCCGTGCTGTGATGGTTACCTGTTGGTGCGCGGCCTCCAGCGTCTGCTGCAGGTTCTGTATGCGCTCCAGGTTCTGCTGGCGCGCGGCCTCCAGCCCGCCCAGCTGGGGCTTGGCCTGCTGCATACCGCCGCCCATCATCATACCCTATCGATGAATACAGTAAGAATAATTAGTTTAACTGCCTCCGTGGTCTAGTGGCTAGTGCCATGGATTCCCGATCCGGAGGTCCTGGGTTCGATTCCCAGGGGGGAAACACAAAGTTGATATTTGAGAATTTATCACTTTGTGAGTTTTTCTCCAGTTTGGTAAGGACATTGCAGGCTGAATCACCTGATTGTCCGAAAAGAAAAAGATTTCGTGCTTCGGAGGGCACGTTAAGCCGTCGGTCCCGGTCGCTACTCAAACCATGTCAGAAGCCTGATAGTTGTGCTAATTTAAAATTACTTGTTTAAAAACTCTGACACCAGGGTTCATCGGGTCGATAGACTCGATACCCACTCGACAGAAGAAGATTTCTCGTCTTCTTAGCCCATATTTCTCTTTCATATTTAGAATTAAGTTAAACAAAGTTTCATGTCTTTTAGTCGAAGATTTGTTTCTAAAATATGTTTTAGCCATTAGATATGATAACATAACAACATAATAAAAATAGTAGTTTTATGTCATCTAACTATCATTTTTATTTTTGACCATTTGTTTATCTTTATTCTAAATCTGACTTGGAACCTATAATTTTTCCTCTCATATGAAGATTGCAAGAAAACTCCATAATTTTAAGTTTAGTTTAAGTTAAGCCCGCCTTTGCACAAAATGAACCTAGATTACGTTTAGTCAAAGAATCTCTGTATGTACAATAAAGAATAAAGGAATCGATGATACTAGTTTTTAAACGTCTACAACTCAGGAGGAAAACCAGACTCAATTCTAGATTAAGCTTTTGCCAGGTTATTGGCCAACCCAGCTGTCAAAGTTTGCAAGCCGCCGCCACTGTTTAACAATGGCCTTCCACATAGTCCAACGAAATGATTAATATCTACAGTATTAACTGGGAGTAACATACTGATCTGGGAGCCAGAGAAAAACATAGAATATGCCAGCTGCATTTCCTCCCGGGCATGCTGTAAAAACCAGCTAAGGGATCCGAGGGCTTCTGTATATTACAATTTAGGCGATGGGCTGACAATCTAACATACAGCAATATACCTACAAATCTATCTTAAATAACCCTCGAAACTTTGTCAGACGTGGCGTAACGACCTTATGTGAAGGTCGTTACGTCACTCTCTGCCTACCCCATTAGGGATAAAGGCGTATAAGCGACCCCCCTGCCCCCCAACTGCGCCATGTTTCCGCTCATGCCGCTCGTTACCTGCGGGTGCGGCTGCCCCATGCCGGCTGCGGGCCCCGCGCCGCCCCCCATGCCCCCCAGCTGCGCCATGCCCCCGCTCATGCCGCTCGTTACCTGCGGGTGCGGCTGCCCCATGCCGGTTGCGGGCCCCGCACCGCCCCCCATGCCCCCCAGCTGCGCCATGCCCCCGCTCATGCCGCTCGTGCCGCTCGTTACCTGCAGGTGCGGCTGCCCCATGCCGGCTGCGGGCCCCGCGCCGCCCCCCATGCCCCCCAGCTGCGCCATGCCCCCGCTCATGCCGCTCGTGCCGCTCGTTACCTGCGGGTGCGGCTGCCCCATGCCGGCTGCGGGCCCCGCGCCGCCCCCCATGCCCCCCAGCTGCGCCATGCCCCCGCTCATGCCGCTCGTGCCGCTCGTTACCTGCGGGTGCGGCTGCCCCATGCCGGCTGTGGGCCCCGCGCCGCCCCCCATGCCCCCCAGCTGCGCCATGCCCCCGCTCGTGCCGCTCGTTACCTGCGGGTGCGGCTGCCCCATGCCGGCTGCGGGCCCCGCGCCGCCCCCCATGCCCCCCAGCTGCGCCATGCCCCCGCTCGTGCCGCTCGTTACCTGCGGGTGCGGCTGCCCCATGCCGGCTGCGGGCCCCGCGCCGCCCCCCATGCCCCCCAGCTGCGCCATGCCCCCGCTCATGCCGCTCTGCCCGATGCCGCCGCTCGATATGCCCGCCGTCGGCATTGCGCCTGAACCTGCGAATACAATAAATTTTCTTATACAGGATTAATAGTTTCATTACAAAAAAATACACAGAATGTTGTATTTTGAATTAAATCTCCTGATGTTGTGAACCAATCTGCTGATGTTGTGACCCAACCTCCTGATATTGTAACCCAACCTCCTGATGTTATAACCCGATGTCCTAATGTTATAACCCAACCTCCTGATATTGTAACCCAACCTCGTGATATTGTAACCCAACCTCCTGATATTGTAACCCAACCTCCTGATGTTATAACCCGATGTCCTGATGTTTTAACCCAACCTCCTGATGTTATAACCTGATGTCCTAATGTTATAACCCAACCTCCTGATATTGTAACCCAACCTCCTGATATTGTAACTCAACCTCCTAATATTGTAACCCAACCTCCTGATGTTATAACCCGATGTCCTGATGTTGTAACTCAACCTCCTGATGTTATAACCCGATGTCCTAATGTTATAACCCAACCTCCTGATATTGTAACCCAACCTCCTGATGTTATAACCCGATGTCCTGATTTTTTATCCCAACCTCCTGATGTTGTAACCCGATCTCCTGATGTCATTTGTTGTTATCTTTTCTTTTGCTCTCGTTTGCGAGATTATAACCTGAATGAGCTATTAACTAAACAGATATACATAGCGAGTGTGAGTGGAAATGTTGAAAAGGGAAGACGTCAAAGAACGTACCGCGATCAAATCGAGGACGTTCTAGAGAAAGGTCAGGTGAGGAGTACCCTAAACCGACGAGCGTGCATGTTTGCAAGGATCGTAGCAAATGGAAGGATGTGATCTCTGTCTACCCCTCCGGGAAAGAGGCGTGACATTATAGTAAAAGTAAAGTAAAATTTATTTGGGCATTACAAACACTTTTCAAACAGTATAGTGATTGGTGTCTCTCTTTAAGCTAAATTGCCTGTGTCGGGAGACACCACTCTTCCTAAATATGCACTTATTTATAAATTTGTAGGTATCCACAAATATATATATGTACTAATTTTACTAAGCTAACAAAATTAAATTAAATGAAAAAAGAGATAGTAATAATAATACAAACTCTCATGGATGTATATTAAGTCTGTTTGTGTAAGTAAGGTGGTGTGTGTGTGTGTGTGTGTTTTTTTTATATATGTAATATTAAGTTGTGTAGTCCAGTAATTATTGATTATGTATGTATGAACCTTTTATTATGATGTTTCTCTTACCTGTCATGGTGCTAGTTGGCATGGTTTGTGACATGGTGCCGGGCGCCGCGCCGGGAGGTAGTTGCTTGTTGATTATTTGGGTGATCTGCTTCTGGTGAATCACCTACAAGACAACAAATTAACACATGAAAATTTATTCAATGTTAAAGCAACGGGTTAATCATAATTATAATTATATATAATTATGAATATAATTAATCATAACTAAACCGTTACAACTGCCAGTATCAAATAGCTGAGCTTTTGTCTGTGTTACCCATTTTAATGCGAAGTTTGTTTTATCATGTTTGTGCTTTGTATAAAAGTAAACAAAATAAATAATATTAAATAATTACCGTGAGCGTAAGAGCGTAAACTACCTAAACAATGGTCGGTACACCACGTCTTTGCGTACATTGCTGTAGTGACAGGTTGTCAGCTCATCACCTAAATTGCAATATACAGAAGCCCTCGGATCCCTTTGCTGGTTTTTACAGCATGCCCGGGAGGAAATGCAGCTGGCACATTCTATGTCTTTCTTTCGCTCCTAGACCAGCATGGTTTCAGAATATTGCAATTTAGGCGATGGGCTGACAACCTGTCACTACTGCAATATACCCACAATTCCATCTTAAATAACCCTGAAAAATTTGTCAGACGTGGCGGAACGACCTTTGCTTAGGTCGTTTACGCTCTGCCTACCCCATTAGGGATAAAGGCGTGATTAATTGATGTATGTATTTAGATAACTAGGCAACAACTAGGTTAAGCAACATAATTGAAAAATAAGTCCTTATCAGTCATAATTTAACACATCACACATCAACACTTTGTTTACAAAACGTACCAGGCCACTCAGAAAGTATTGCGATAAATAGTTTTTATAGCTGACTGGACGGTTAGAATCTTTTTTGAAAATATGATTACTTGTAAGTAAAAATATGTGTGTTCCATTTTCAAAATTTCCCTCCACATTTTTTGCGAGCCAATTCAAAGTATCGTGTCTTACTGAAAAATGGATCTGCGCCGGGAACATTTTAGAGCTATGATTTTTTACGATTTCAAGTGTCGCCTGAAACCGGATGAATCGTTCGATAGACTTCAAATGGCATTTATGGATGTAAGACCCTCCAAGGCAACCGTGTATCGTTGGTATAACGAATTTAGGCGCGGTCGACCAACCTTGGAGGATGAAGAAAGAAGCGGTCGCCCTTTGACGGCTATTACGGAAGAAAACGTGCTAGCAGTGAAAAATTTAATCCAAGATAATAGGCGAATTACATATCAGGAGATTCAGCACATATTAAAGATTGGATCGGAAAGCGTTCACGAGATTCTACACGGGCATCTTCGCGTGAGGAGGATAGTATCGCGCTGGGTGCCGCACTACTTCACCGACGCTCAGAAGCAGGCCCGGGTGGAATGGTGCCGTGATATGCTGAACAAATTTGAAGCAGGCTCGTCTCGGCGTGTTTACGACATCGTAACAGGTGATGAGTCCTGGATTTATCAATACGATCCAGAAACCAAGCGCCAGTCGACAGTTTGGGTGTTTCAAAATGAACCAACGCCAAAGAGAAGCGAAGAAAGAAAGTGAAGCGATCTCGAAGCGGGGGGAAGATTTTGATCGCTAGCTTTTTTAATTTGACTGGCCACTTGGATCGGGTCACCCTCCTTACAGCCCTGATCTAGCACCGTGTGACTTCTTTTTATTTCCAAAAATAAAAAATCTGCTCAAGGGGATACAATTTGCAACTGCCAAGTTGTTTACCGAAAGCTCGTACCTTTATTATTGTAAAAAATACAGTAATTAACCTCCAGGTCCGTTTACTACTTATATCTAAGAATGATGTTCATGTATGACTGTTTGTTTTTTAAATAAACAAAATAAATTAAAATAAACACATCACGATGTATGTATGTGAACTGACCTTTCTTAGCCTATCGACGAAGGTAGCCTGGTTGTTCGGTATGAAGCCGAGATACGCCTTCTTGTCGGGCGTGTACAGCAGAATAAGCACCTTGATGTCGCACTGCGGAGGCGTCGAGAAGTGCACGCAGCCCGCCTAAAATACGAAAAAAAAAACACGAAATATTATATAAACAAAAAAAACCTTGCCTCCGTGCTTCGGAAGGCACGTTAAGCCGTTGGTCCTGGCTAATATCGTTTAACACCATATTGCATTGCATATTGTGAAAAGCATTGTCGGCTTGAAAACTCTGACCTAATCTAGGATTGGGTCTGGTTGCCCTTCTGGGTTGCGGAGGTCAGATGGCAGTCGCTCTGTGTAAAAACCAGTACCCTCGTTCAATCCCCTAGATTAGGTAGCCGACCCCGTGAGATATGGGATAAGGCTAAGGAGATAATGTTTATAGAAATTAAAAAAAAAACATTCTGTGTTCCATGTGCTTATAACGTTATAATCTATGTTGATTTTTTGATCTGCCTATGACGTAAAGTCGCTATTTGGGCCACCATATACATTGTCTTTTTACACATTCTAATTCCTAAGGTAGACACGAAAAAAAATATATATCATATAATATTATAGAAACCAAAAACATACTGTGTTCCATGTGTAGATTTTTTGATCTGCCTATGACGTAATATCGCTATTTGGGCCACAATATACATTTTCCCACTTCCACCTCGAAAAGAACACATTTCGCGCCTAAATTCCGTGAGTAAAATACCTTTTTATTCTTCAGAGAGGCAAAGTAGCTTTTTAATTATTTAGAATGAGGCACATGCGATACGGTTTAAGTCATATTTTGACATAAATAGCAACCATTTTTTTTCTCACATAACATAAGGGAAGGCGAAAAGCTTGAGCCCATGCAGCCTAAAAATTAAATATAGGGGGTGCGTTTCGAAAATGATTTTAGCCTAAAATTTAAATTTTGTGACAACTTTTTTGTTACGTTTTACTTTTTGCTATTAAAAAAAAATAGATCATGATGTTGTCTGTAATACTACATACTATATACATATTATACTAAAAACTATAAAATAAATAACATTTACTATTAATTTTAGTATAATATTTTTTTAGGTGTTGTTGCAATTCCGAAACGCAACTTAAAAAATAAACAAAATTTTCTCACTGGAAGTGGGAAAAGTTCAGTTGTATGTATCACACGAGAGCAAATTCATTTACATCTCGTGCTTTAAATCCTTCGTTGAGCTCAGGATACTATTTTTGAATCACTCGCATCGCTCGTGATTCAATTTTAGTATCCTTCGCTACCTCAGGATTCAAAATCAGCACTCGCAGTAAAATTAATTGTGCCTGAAATACAATAATTTTCTTGAATATACGTTTTGCGAAAATTGCAACTAATTCTCCATAATATAATAATTCATAATGAGTATTTACGCTTTGTATTATCCAAGTGCTAAAAGTAGCCACTTTTATGCTTAGTGTGAATTATTATATTGTAAATTATAATTCTTCCATGCTGGACTGGGAGAGATAGAAAAACATAGAATGTACCAGCTGCCCTTCCTCCCGGGCATGCTGTAGAAGTCAGCAAAAGGGATTCGAGGGTTACAGTGTATTGTAATTTAGTCGATGGGCTGACAACCTGTCACTACAGCAATACACAATGCAATCTAAAATTGCCCTCAATTTTTGTCAGACGTAGCGAAAGCGTCTTTTACGAGGCATTTTACGCTCTGCCTACCCCGTAAGGGATAAAGGCGTGATTTTATGTTTTTTTTATGTAAATTATAAAATGGAGAATTAGTTGCGATTGTCGCAAAACGTAAAATATTCATGAAAATGATTGTATTGCAGGCACAAATAATTTATTACTATTGAGGGTACCACCCATGATCTGCTACCACCTAAAGGTAGATATCTAGTAATTCCGGGTGGGACAGAATAGCAATCACCCCATAGCTTATTACAGGGTGTCTATAAGTATTATACTTTATTTATTACTATGTATATGTATGTATTTATGAAGATTGTAGGTATATGTATTATTATGTATACTGTTCTACTCAATTGATGAACTTTTAAATATACATTGAGTAAAATTAAATATTATTATGGATCATTTTTAGAAATTTTTAGAAATGTATTAATTTTAATTTTAAAAATGAATTGTAAGTAGAAATTACTTAAATGAGATTATTTAATATTACATATTTTAAATGATAATATTGTAAAATGACGTGTAAATAATATTTACCAATAAAAATGATATGATATGATATGGTCTTGGACGAATAATCCTCTGGACGCGTCACCAAACAAAAATGTATGAGAACTCGTTCAACCAAAACTAGGGGGGAGGGAGGTATGACAGATAATACCCGAACAGATTTAAAAACTACGCGCTTCCTAACATATTTGTTTATTTTTGACACTTTTTAAATATTCGGGTTGTATGTCTTTTTTGATCGTGTCATAGATAGTGTTGTACCCTAGTCGATAATCGATAAAGAATGAATGTTGAGTGAATGATGTTTCCTGAATCATAGAAATATGAACACGTGTTTTTATTAAATTATTTTTGAAATAAAAGTAAAGTAAAATTTTCAAATCGATCACTATTCATTGAATTTATACCATTATCGATCTATACACTAAGAAATCTCTAGAGGGGTCTTGTCTGTACTTTGAATATTTTCATGGAAACATTATTGCAATAGGCATTATAGCGATACCACCAACGCCTATATAATAAATTTTAAATATTTATCTGTCTATCTGTCTGTATCAACATGACGCCAAAACTACTGAATCGATTTCGATGGGAGTCTTTTTATTCAACTAAGTGACATTTGACTCAACAAATGATACATATATCATACTGCCTTATTTAGGGGGTTGGCAGTTAATTGAATTTTGGTTGTATTTGAACCGATTTTGATGCATCTTTTTTTTTCATCTAAATATTTTGTAGACTCAAACATAAATTTCATCACGCTACACGTAGCTTAAGTTACGACTTGGGGAAATGAATAAATTGTATTTTGGGTTTTGACTTGGAACTAAATACACATATCTATTAAGCTACGTGGCTTCGATTTAAAAAATGTACCTTATCATTTACATACTATAATAATTAGTCCTCCCACCGATTTCCGGTGATGGCGGCCAATCTCCCAGGGATCGGCCAACTGCACAGGATCCGTTTTTTAGTGCCTAAGTGTTTGCACTACACACAGGTGCACTCTCTGTTCCTTCAATGTCTTATTCTGATGGGACTGATTGACTGACACGACCAGAGATAAATCAGGCACAGGACAAACTATCTACATGCCCATCCGACAGCATGGATCATCTTACTTTTCGGACAATCAGGTGATCAGCAATGCAATATCATAACCAAACTAGCAACAA
The DNA here is from genome assembly GCA_949820665.1 of Scrobipalpa costella. Classification (NCBI taxonomy): domain Eukaryota; kingdom Metazoa; phylum Arthropoda; class Insecta; order Lepidoptera; family Gelechiidae; genus Scrobipalpa; species Scrobipalpa costella. The sequence continues at coordinate 9,398,086 of OX463315.1, forward strand.
TGCAAAGTCATTGTCCCCCACCGGAAATCGAACCCGGGACCTCTGGGTCGAGAGCCCATGGCTCAGACTGCTAGACCACAGAGGCAGGAGCTTTTTAAACAAAGAACAGCATAACCAACATTGTTCATGACTACCACGCGTACTAAAAAGTAGGCATAATTAGATGTAAATGAAAATAAAAAGTCACGCAACCACAGATGAAGTTTATACCAGTTAACAGATCACAAAATATTAGCGTTGGCCGTTCAAATGTTTATGTTTTTCTTAGACCTACGACATGCCGGCGACGATACAGTAAATAATTCCTATCGATATTGTTCATCGATTGTGTCACGTCTCTAGATTAACAAAAATGAATGAACAAATGGAAAAAATACAATTATAATCCGACTCATTAGAGAATGACAACATACTGGTTTACATGCATTCAGAACCCTGGATGTTTTATTGGGTCGTATTATTCACTCCTGTCACCGCGCATTTTATTCATTTTAGAAGAAAATAACAAGAAATATTGATCTAAAATACAATTGCATATGAAAAAAAATATTGCTGATTCGATTACTATAAGTTTTGCTAAACAAAACAGCATATTTCACCATTTTCAAAGTTATTTTTCCTCGTCGAAATTTGAAGTCACACTGACGTTGGTAGTTTGTTTACTGTGTCCAAATTTCACACTATCGGTCTAGAGGGGTAAGGAGTAAAATGTCATAATTGCACGTCCAGAGGTTGTATCGTCCAAGGATATGGTATAATATTTATTGTTTTTTATTATGATATTAGGCTTTGAATTTTATTTAATGTAATTTTACGTATATTATAATTGTACACGCCTTATCTGCGTAACTTATGCACTTTCACTACTGTAGGTCAGTTGGAAGAGATTTCTTTTTAGAGATAAGCTGTGCCTGTTGTGCTATTGTTTATTATATTTGTGTCCTCTGTATGATTATGTGTGCAATGAATTGTTAAATAAACAAATAAAATAAATATCTAAGCATCATTGGAGTTACTTACAAACCCGTTGACCATGACTTTGGTGAGGCTGTCCAAGGATTCGTTTGGCTGCAAATGGAATAATACTGACTTGCTGTCCTTAAGATACTGACCACCGATGTTGCTGGGAACAACATCATATTAACATTACATCTAGGGGTACAGGAAAAAATATTCAGTTCTATTATTTACTTCCATGCTGGCCTGGGGGCGAGAGAAAAACATAGAATGTGCCAGCTGCATTTCTTCCGGGGCATGCTGTAAAAACCAGCTTAAGGATCCGAGGTTTTCAGTATTTGTAATTTACAGCAATATACCTACAAATCTGTCTTAAATAACCCTCAAAACTTTGTCAGACGCGGCGGAACGACCTTTGTTGGGGTCGATTACGCTCCAAATACTCCATTAGGGAAGAAGGCGTGATTATATGTATGTATGTCTATTAGGAACACATGCTCAAAATATTTGCAGTTTATTTTAAATTATCTTATACGAAACAATAAAATGTTGCCTGTTGGATTGACAGGCATCTCACAGTAATATATATTTTTTGATCAGTCTTTACCTAGACCAAAAGGCCTAGTTTCCAGACCAGAAACTAATTAAAAAGTAGTTACCTGATGAGTTGTTTGGGCATGAGTTGCATGAGTAGCTTGTTGGGCCACGTGTCCACTTTCAACTCAGGCTCGATATCTTTCGAGTTGGCCGATACCTACAAGTTTCATTGATATTAGAATTTCATATATATCAGTCAAAGCACTGAAATTGACCAGAAAATACATAACCCAAAAACATCAAGTGATAAAACGCGTATCGCTAGCGAAACGAGCGTGAAATTTCATATCCCAAGCAAGAAGACGGTAATCTTCTTTCATGCTGGCCTGGGAGCGAGAGAAAAACATAGAATGTGATAGCTGCATTTCCTCCCGGGTATGCTGTAAAAACCAGCTAAGGTATCCGAGGGTTTCTATGTAATATAAAAGAGTATATTGTAATTTAGGCGATGGGCTGACAACCTGTCACTACAGCAATATACTTCCAAATCTATCTTAAATAACCCTCAAAACTTTGTCAGACGTGGCGGAGCGACCTTTGTTTGGGTCGTTTACGCTCTGCCTACGCCATAAGGGATAAAGGCGTGATTATATGTATGTATATGTAAGACGGTAATCACGAGCGAAACGAGCATGAAATTTCTAAGTAATGAATGAAGCGCGTATCGCAAGCCAACTCGACGAGAAATTGTATCTCCCAAGTAGGTCCAACCTCGAAACTGGGTAATACGAGCGAAGCGAACTGCTATGATTGAATACGATTTGGTATGACTATTCAGTCTAACAGCCACTGCGACCTGTAGAGATCTGTAGCTAAGTACGAACCTGGCAAGGGAGTAGCCTGGTGACCTTCTGCTGGTCGCCGGGTTGTTTCCCCTTCTCCATCCACTCCAGCACCCCGCTCCAGATGTAGGCGCGCTGCAGGGGCGCGGGCGCGGCCGGTGATGTTGACGGGCCCGGCTGGGACAGCATGCTCGGCAGACGCTGGACAGGACAAAAACAACTTTTTAGGGGTGGTCCATAAAAAAAATACAAATATACCTTCGCGTGAAAAAACATCTATTTACGCATCTTTAATGAAATTTGATGACCTTACAGAGGGAGTCACTACCTAAACGGGCGCCAGCTGCTTATTTCAGTTGACGGTAGTCAGTTACTGATCTAAACAAGTGCCAGTTACCTACCTGAGCTGGCGGTAGTAGACAGTTACCTACACACGCATGAGCCAGTTACCTACCTGAGCTGGCGGTAGTAGACAGTTACCTACACACGCATGAGCCAGTTACCTACCTGAGCTGGCGGTAGTAGACAGTTACCTACACACGCATGAGCCAGTTACCTACCTGAGCTGGCGGTAGTAGACAGTTACCTACACACGCATGAGCCAGTTACCTACCTGAGCTGGCGGTAGTAGACAGTTACCTACACACGCATGAGCCAGTTACCTACCTGAACTGGCGGTAGTAGACAGTTACCTACACACGCATGAGCCAGTTACCTACCTGAACTGGCGGTAGTAGACAGTTACCTACACACGCTTGAGCCAGTTACCTACCTGAACTGGCGGTAGTAGACAGTTACCTACACACGCATGAGCCAGTTACCTACCTGAGCTGGCGGTAGTAGACAGTTACCTACACACGCTTGAGCCAGTTACCTACCTGAGCTGGCGGTAGTAGACAGTTACCTACACACGGTTGAGCCAGTTACCTACCTGAACTGGCGGTAGTAGACAGTTACCTACACACGCTTGAGCCAGTTACCTACCTGAGCTGGCGGTAGTAGACAGTTACCTACACACGCTTGAGCCAGTTACCTACCTGAACTGGCGGTAGTAGACAGTTACCTACACACGCATGAGCCAGTTACCTACCTGAGCTGGCGGTAGTAGATAGTTACCTACACACGCTTGAGCCAGTTACCTACCTGAGCTGGCGGTAGTAGACAGTTACCTACACACGCTTGAGCCAGTTACCTACCTGAACTGGCGGTAGTAGACAGTTACCTACACACGCATGAGCCAGTTAACTACCTGAACTGGCGGTAGTAGACAGTTACCTACACACGCTTGAGCCAGTTACCTACCTGAGCTGGCGGTAGTAGACAGTTACCTACACACGCTTGAGCCAGTTACCTACCTGAACTGGCGGTAGTAGACAGTTACCTACACACGCATGAGCCAGTTACCTACCTGAGCTCGCGGTAGTAGACAGTTACCTACACACGCATGAGCCAGTTACCTACCTGAGCTGGCGGTAGTAGACAGTTATCTACACACGCATGAGCCAGTTGCCTACCCTAAACAGGCGCCAAATGCCTTACTAATCAGGTTCCAGTTACATATTCGTACTGGCTGTAGAAGCAAGTTGCTTACCTAAAAGTGCGCCAATAACCTACCTGAGCGGATGGCGGGAAGACAGGCTGTGCTTCTTCTTCTTCTGTCGAGTGGGTATCGAGTCTATGGACCCGATGAACCCTGGTGTCAGAGTTTTTAAACCGCCTAGTAGCACAACTATCAGGCCTCTAACATGGTTTTGTGTAACGACCACTATCAAAGACAGCGACCGGGACCGACGGCTTAACGTGCCCTCCGAATGACGAAATCTTTTTCTTTTCGGACAATCAGGTTATTCAGCCTGCAATGTCCTACCCAAACTGGGAAAAAAATCACAAAGTGATAAATTCTCAAATATCAAATTTGTGTTTTACCCCCTGGGAATCGAACCCAGGACCTCCGGATCGGGAGCCCATGGCATTAGCCACTAGACCACGGAGGCTGTGCTAACTGCGTAAGAAGCGCTGAATATGTTGCATAGAGCGGCTGCCTAGGCGGCGGGCCGAGCTTGTTACCTAACTATTAGTCAGCTCGGCTTAATCATTTGGGTACACAATACAGAACAATAGCCTTATCAATCCTGTGTATCTCTGAACTGAACATGAATCATATAGTAGGTAAATAGACCATCACTACATAGTATAAAACAAAGTCACTTTTTCTGTCCCTATATCCCTATGTATGCATAAATTTTTAAAATTACGCAACGGATTTTGATGCGGTGTCTTTTAATGGATAGAGTGATTCAAGAGGAAGGTTTATATGTATAATACATGCATAATATAGTAGAGAAACACTGATAATTTCCGTGCGAAGTCGGGGCGGGTCGCTAGTTCCTTATAAAACATGACATTTACCTGAGCGGTTGGCGGGTAGGAAGGCTGTGCCAACTAGGTAAGAAGCGCTGTATTGGTGGCATAGAGCGGTTGGCGCGGCGGGGGGGCGAGGAGTTGCCTACCTTCTATACTCGGCTATGGCTTGATCATTTGGGGATCAACACAGAACAAGGGAAAACTCAATCTATCCTGGTTGTGCCCACAAACTAATCGTGTAGATCATTAACTTGTCTTCATTATTAACTCATCTGAGCAGGTGGCGGGTAAGATGGTTGCGCCAGTTGAGTTTGTAGCGACACATGTTATTGTAAGTTTTAACTATTCAGCAATATGTAACATACTGTAGTGTTCGGCGTGGTGAAGCTAGTTGTCTCCCGCCCGTCACAGAGAACACACACCAACAAGTAATTGTATCAAGTATTTGCGAAGACAATATAAGGCCTCAAAACAGTTTCTGAGTTCATCATTTCTACAGCCATCCTTCGTCACACTTTTATACCTCTTAAAGTTAGAAGCGCCGAATTCGTCCCATAGAGCGGCTGGCGCGGCGGGGGGGCGAGGAGTTGCCTACCTTCTATACTCGCCTATGGCTTGATCATTTGGGGATCAACACAGAACAAGACAAAACGCAATCTATTCTGGTTGTGCCCACAAATTAATCATTAAACTGTCTTCATAATTAACTCACCTGAGCAGGTGGCGGGTAAGATGGTTGCGCCAGTTGAGTTAGGAGCGCCGAATTCGTCGCATAGAGCGGCTGGCGCGGCGGGGGGGCGAGCCAGTTGCCGCGCGGAGCTTGCGCGCGGGGGAAGGGGGGGGCAGGAGGACGCGGGGCAGGCGGAGCACCTCGGCCTTGGCTATAAAAAAATACATCGTCATTCATAAGTTCATAACATATACAATGTGTAACATAAAGGGTACATGGATCGTGAAAGTGTGCATCTACCCATGAAACTGAACAACTTTCCCTGAGGAATATATGCGCTATCAGCTAATGCACTTTGTATGGACGGGCAAATTATATTTTTTTATTTTTCGACCTGTGATTCTTAGGGAAAGTTGTTCAGTTTCATGAGTAAATTCACACATTCTCGATGCATATACCCTTTCTGTTACTCGTTGTATACAATCACGCCTTTACTCCTAATGGGGTAGGCAGACCGTAAACAACCTAAACAAAGGTCGTTCCGCCACCTATGACATTTTTTTTAGGATGATATACTGCTGTAGTGACAGATTGTCAGCCTATCGCCTAAATTACAATATACTGAAACCCTCGGATCCCTTAGCTGGTTTTTACAGCATGCCCGGGAGGAAATGCAGATGACACGTTCTATGTTTTTCTTTCGCTTCCATGCCAGCATGGAAGAAATATACAAAGAATATAGAAAATTTTGGCTTGTGGCCATTTTGCAGTGAACATTTCGGTTGAAAGTTTCAGTTTATTTTCCATATACTTTATCCTTTAGATATAAGAAAAGATAACAATATACTTTATTGCACAGAAAAGACACAAGAAAAAAAAATAGTACAAATAGGCGGCCTTATTGCTAAGCAGCAATTTCTTCCAGGCAACCTTAGGGCACAGGAAAATATAAGTGCATACGTACCCGTAAACATCGGTCTGTATCTCTGGTACGGGCGGTGGCGCTGGGCTCGGCGGTCGCTCTTTGAGGCTGAAGCCGCGGAGTAGCACCAGGTGCCTTGGGTCCTGTTGAATCAAAACACATAGTCAAATTACGAATCTATCGCAAACCAAAAATGGAGATGTATTTCATCATCCAGTCACAGTCATTATTCGCATTACGTGACGTTCAATCCAAACGTAAATTGGAGTTGAAGTCTCCCAAAGAGTATTACGTTCTTCTTCTTATCCCTTTTGAATCCATAAGTTTGAGTGTCAAGCAATACATTTTTTTCAGGGTTTTATGCATAACACGTCTGGGGGAGTACCAGCCTCATGCTTATTTCTGCCGCCAAGCAGAAGTGTTCGCACTTCTGTGTTTCGGTCTGTAGGGCAAGAGAGCCAGTGAAATTACTAGCACAAAAGACATGCCACCTTAGGTCTCACGGTGTGCACCGCACTTTGCTATTACACTAGGATCTAGTCGGATGGTAGGTGTTATAGGCTACGGTACTGCTTACCATTAGGTGGGCCGTATGCTTAGTTGCCAGTGTATAACATTACAAAAAAAACAAAGTAAACAAAGTATGATTGATTCGTACCAGCTTTAAGCAGTAATTTTAAAAGCGCGGCTGAATTTCCGTGCAGCCATTCCGAAAGGTCTGAGCCAAGCCGCCGGCCTGTCAGTCGGCGATACTATGTGTAGCGGCTTAATGGTCAGAGCTTGCTTTCAGGTCAGGGCTCCCGATGTGCCGGTCATGGGTTCGATTCCTGGAGAACACAACCGAAATGCCTCAGACACGCATGCATGCCGGAGGCTGCAAAGATGGACAGCTGCGCGCCTCGCTCACACAACAAGCGACTTACTGCCCACTGCCTGGTGTTACCTTGGCATAGTTCCGCTGTTGCGCGGCATGTAGCTCTCCTCCCGCGTGTTCGTAAAGCGCAGCTAGCGCTGGAACTCGACGCGCTGCAAAGATGGACAGCTGCGCGCCTCGCTCACAGAACATGCGTGCGCAAGCTTCTACTGTAGCTGGTACGCCTGTAACAAAGATAGAATAAGGATCAATTTTCATATTTTGGGAAAATAAATAGCACTAAGTGTTCTTCTTCTTCTTAGCGAGTCGACTCAGACGTTTATATTTGTGAGGACCAGTATGTACTTAGTGTTAAATCCTCAATAATATGTAAAAAAAAAATATATATAAAATGGTGTGAAGATTAATTAAAAATCATGCATAGGTACGATACACTCAAGCCTTAATCCCTTACGGGATAGACAAAGCGTAACGGTCTAGTATAAGGCATTCGCCACATCTGACAAATATTTTAGGCAATTTCAGATAGTCAGGTTGTCAACCCATCGCATAACTATATTGCAATACACTAATATGTCATTTGTTAAAATACAAAATATAAGCATGGGTAGATAAAGTTAAGCCTGTACCCCTAACCGGGTAGGGAGAGGATCAACAGCTTTCTAAAAATCGTTTCTAAAAATAACAATGAATGAATGATGACTTATATAGTCCCTCTACTGACTTTTAGAATATTTTTAGGAAAAGAACCAGTCGATACATTCTTTGTTTTTATCGCTCCCAACCCTAGTACAGAACAGCTACTTCCAGTACAAAGGTTCTAATAAAATGCAAAGTCATCAAACTGATAATGAAAAAAAAAAATACGATTCCATACAAATTGTCTGATCAAGGAGGACATTTTGTATGGAAAAACCAATATTTATTTCCACTTCCAGATTTTTTGGTGCTAACACCAAAAAATTCTCTTTCTCTTCTTTTTTTTCAGTATCGTTAACTGATCAACCCTTATCAGTTTGCGGGACGCTGTCCCTTACACCCGGTATTTTAACTGTGAACATCAGCGCAAATAACTTACGATTGTTTTTTATAGTTTGTATAGTTTTAACGCAGTAGATTACTAAGTAGGCTTAAATCTTTAGCACTAAATATACCTAACTATAACAAAAGTAAAATTACATTTTTCAGAACGGTGCCGATTTTGTTGCAGACAAAACTTAAAAAAAATAGTTTAATCCTAACACGTTCTAAACCCCGGTCGGGAATTAAAAATAACCTGTCATAGAGGTACCATAGAGAAGGGCTTATAGAAAATGCATAAGTCCCTCTCTTATTCTGTCTCTGTTTTTCTCTATGACAGGTATTTTTAATTTCTGGCAGGTCTTTGAATAAAAAGATACAGCAACACAACATCTGATTATAATCCTGTCAAAGCGACGTAAAATGCCTAAAATAAGACGGCATGTTAGATGTTGTCGTCTTATTTAAAGAAATATGTATAGGAACATCACTCTGACGGGGTTATAATCAGCTATTTGTGTTGCTGTCTCTTTATAATTCAAATGTTTATACTAAAGTTAATTAAGTAGAGTCTATAACAGAATCGACACCAATATAGGGTCCTACTATTGTCTTAAACATGAATGGTTTAACTGGAAAAGACCATGCCTTTTAAAAAGAATAGGCGGTTTTTGTTATAACTTAGAACCTTCTTAAAACAAATATTCTCAGAAAAGTTTTGGGAATACCGTATTTTGCACTTCTTTGTGTTTCGAAAAATATCCATGTGGGATTAGCGTGGTCTTAGTTGACTTCATAAAGATAGTCAGAACTATAGGTCAGTCTTTTCGGAGCAACCGTGCGCGCAAGGACAACTTAAAGTTTATATCGGCACAGTTCTTTTATAAGTTCAGTGTACTTGTGATAACATCAGTCAAGCCTTTTCCCGTAGGTATTGCACAGGGACGACTACCTAATCTAGGGGATTCGACAAGGATACTGGTTTTTGGTAGTGGTTTGCTAGTGTTTTGGTTTGTGGTAAGATACCTTAGTATTCTTCAAAATGAATTATCCTGACACGCGTTGGATCGTTTACATGCTTGCGGTGCTTATATTTGCTGTTCTGTGGACGGTGATACAATTTTTTAATCTCGTCGAGGACAGAAATCCCAGATGGCAAAGTTTAAAATTCGCCCTGCTCATGTGTATCGTGTAAAAGATATAAAAATCTTACGCTTTTTTGCGTACCTAATATTCTTTCACGATCTGTGGCTTTAATCTTCAGTTGTTTGGTGATAAAAGAACCCGATAAACAAATATTGAATTAAAATTATATCAACAAAATAAAATTACTTTAAATCATAATAAATATCATAAATTTTATTAAATAATGTTAATTTTATAAAAATCAAAAAGAAACATAAGTATAGAAAAAATCTGGGCATATTTGCATTATTTAAAAATGCGAATATGTATTTCTTCTTATCTTGCTTCAACTTCATATTGTTAGATTTGATGAGGTTTCTTTCTATTTCCTAATTCTCCTTTTTTTATTCATTCCCATACGGTGGATTATGTGTTATTTCCAGTCCATTAATTGATTCTTTTGCTGTTGTTTTCTTTATTGGTCCTGGTTAGCGAATTGTTAAACTGACATAAAATTTAGAAAATGTCAAGGAACAGATTCTTAATGCTTTCGTGTTTAAAAATAATTGTTGTGTCCGCGTTGTTAAAAAACGAATAACAAGCCTTTTCTCCTAAATAAATAACAATTATTGAGTTGAACTTTTCGACGATATTGTTATAAAGATAAAGGCTGAAGTAGCTTTTGTACGCTAGTTTTACGTTACTCTTTTTTTCACATTTTCCATTGTTTTGCCATATATTGAGTCGTTCATCAAATTGAAAAAGACTTTCTCAAAGGCTGAAGTGGCTTTTGCACGCTAGTTTCAAGTTACTCTTTTTTCAACATTTTCCATTTTTTGCCATAATAAATTGACTTGTTCACCAATTTAAAAAATCTTTCTAATACCTTCTGCACGGTAATTTTATGTTTACTCTTTTTCAACATTTTCCATAAACAGAGTTGTTTAAAATAACGTCAAATTATAATATAGTTATTTTCTGAAGTTTTCCCAAGTCTGGTTAGGACATTGCAGGCTGAATCACCTGTTTGTCAGAAAAATAAAAAGATTTCGTGCTTCGGAGGGCACGTTAAGCCGTCGGTCCCGGTCGCTGTCATTGATAGTGGTCGTTACTCAAACCATGTCAGAGGCCGGATAGTTGTGCTACTAGGCGGTTTAAAAACTCTGACACCAGGGTTCATCGGGTCGATAGACTCGATACCCACTCGACATAAGAAGAAGATTAGGGATAAAGGCGTGATTATATGTATGTATAAGTCCCTCTCTTAATCTGTCTCTGTTTTTCTCTATGACAGGTATTTTAAATTTCTGGCGGGGCTTTGAAGAAAAATATAATATTTAAATAAAAAAGATACAGCAACACAACATCTGATTATAATCCTGTCAAAGCGACGTAAAATGCCTAAAATAAGACGGCATGTTAGATGTTGTCGTCTTATTTAAAGAAATAGGTATAGGAACATCACTCTGACGGGGTTATAATCAGCTATTTGTGTTGCTGTCTCTTTTCTAATACAAATGTTTAAACCAAAACTAATTAAGTAGAGTTTACAACAGAATCGACACCAGTATAGGGTCCTATCATTGTCTGAAACATGAATGGTTTAGCTGGAAAAGACCATGCCTTTTAAAAAGAATAGGCGGCTTTTGTTACAACTTAGAACCTTTTTAAAACAAATATTCTCAGAAAGGTTTTGGTCATACCGTATTTCGCACTTCTTTGTGTCTCGAAAAATGCCCATGTTGGATTAGCGTGGTCTTAGTTGAATTCATAAAGATAGTCAAAACTATAGGTCAGTCTTTTCGGAGCAACCGTGCGCGCAAGGACAAATTAAAGTTCTCTTATATCGACACAGTTCTTTTATAAGTTCAGTGTACTTGTGATAACATCAGTCAAGCCTTTTCTCGTAGGTACTGCACAGGGTCGGCTACCTAATCCAGGGTATTCGACAACGATAAACAAAAATTTAATTAAAATTATATCAACAAAATAAAATTACTTTAAATCATAATAAATATCATAAATTTTATTAAATAATGTTAATTTTATAAAAATCAAAAAGAAACATAAGTATAGAAAAAATCTGGGCATATTTGCATTATTTAAAAATGCGAATATGTATTTCTTCTTATCTTGCTTCAACTTCATATTGTTAGATTTGATGAGGTTTCTTTCTATTTCCTAATTCTCCTTTTTTTATTCATTCCCATACGGTGGATTATGTGTTATTTCCAGTCCATTAATTGATTCTTTTGCTGTTGTTTTCTTTATTGGTCCTGGTTAGCGAATTGTCAAACTGACATAAAATTTAGAAAATGTCAAGGATCAGATTCTTAATGCTTTCGTGTTTAAAAAGAATTGTTGTGTCCGCGTGGTTAAAAAACGAATAACAAGCCTTTTCTCCTAAATAAATAACAATTATTGAGTTGAACTTTTCGTCGATATTGTTATACAGATAAAGGTTGAAGTAGCTTTTGTACGCTAGTTTTACGTTACCCTCTTTTCAACATTTTCCATTGTTTTGCCATATATTGAGTTGTTCATCAAATTGAAAAAATCTTTCTCAAAGGCTGAAGTGGCTTTTGCACGCTAGTTTCAAGTGACTCTTTTTGCAACATTTTCCACTTTTTGGCTTAATATATTTAGTTGTTCACCTATTTGAAAAATCTTTCTAATAGCTTCTGCACGCTAATTTTATGTTAACTCTTTTTCAACATATTCCATTGCTTTTCCATACACCGAGTTGTTTAAAATAACGATAAATTATAATAATGTTATTTTCTGAAGTTAGTATTAATTTATCTACTTTCAAACAGCCTGAGCAGCGTTTCTCAGGATCATCCTATCAGTCGGTAAAAAAATTAGACTTAGCCATAGATATGTTAAAACAGATGATTTTTGATCATAATATAAGTCCTGCGTGAATTTATTGTTTGCCCCGTTTTAATGAGTACATTTTTTTTCAAGATTAGTAATTCTAAATCAGCTTTGATTGTTTTAGGCGTCGCATACCAACTTAAACCAGGTGCAGTAAATTATCTGAAATTTTCCAAACTACCAGCTAATAAGAGGACATCTGTTTTTAAATATAAACCTGAATACTCTCCAATGTTTTTGTTGAAATGTTGCCAGACTTTGTTTGCATAAATGTAACTAACATTTGATATTTTCGAGTTAGTTCAGTTCTGTCGTCATCGATTCGATCGTTAAACTTTGCAATGTATGCATATGGATAAACCTTTTTAAACCAGAAACTGGAAATCATCTTCGCAAACCTGCAAAAAATCGACCATTGTTTTCGTCTTCTATTATGAATACGAAGAATATATTTTTTTGTTTACATTAGGAAAATTGCCAAAGGGAATCACTGCAAAGGGACCACCACGAACTCGGCATCAGCGCTAAAATCAAATTTCGACTTTTCTGCGGAAGTGTTCATTTTGAAAACTCTAATCAACAACCTTCCTAACATGTCGTTTTACAAATACAATACAATACAAATATTCTTTATTGCACATAAACAACACATTGTACAGGAACAAACATTACAAAACAAACAAAGTACAATTAGGCGGCCTTATTGCTAGGGTAGCAATTTCTGCCAGGCAACCTTTGGGTAAAGGAGTAGTTTTTTAATATTATGCGGGATAGTGCAACAAACTATCATGGACGCTAAAAGACATAGATTTAGTAGACCCAGAGTTTTACATCAGTCGCCCAATCGATCTTCTACTCGGAGCCAAGGTTTACGCCACTATCATACAAAGTGGGGTTATCAAAGAAAACCAAACACAGGTCGCTCAGAAATCGCGACTTGGATGGCTCAAAACCGGTGATGCGCCGTCATATCAATGCAATATTGATGATATTCAGCGCTTTTGGACAGTTGAAGATATTACAGAGAAGTTAAGTTTATCAACCGAAGATCAATACTGCCTAAAATACTATCAAGAAACGACAACACAGGAAGACGGCAGATACGTTGTTTGCCTGCCCTTTAATCCCGAGAAACGAGATTCACTGGGCGTGACCAAGAAGAAAGCTATAGCGCAATTTCTACAGCTTGAAAAGAAATTTTAAAATAATCAAAAACCCGCTGAAGAATACAAGAACTTCATTCATGAGTATATCAAGTTGGGCCACATGCGCGAATGTCAGAATGAATCACTCGACGACAGTAATTCGACACTCGTCTATTTACCGCACCATTGTGTTTTACGATTACATGCTTTAACTACTTTACTGCGAGTCGTATTTAAGTCATCAGACCCATCATCGAACGGTCTCAGCCTAAATGACAAAATGTTCAGCGGCCCCAACTTACAGCAAGAGTTATTATCTCTTATCATAAAGTGGAGACAGTATCCGATAGCATTCACAGCGGATATAGTTTTTTTTTTTAGACAAATCATGCTAAACTTCAAGGATCAAAACTATCAAAGGATCATTTGGCGAGACACCCCCGATCAACCCTTAAGGAAATTTCCGCTGACAACTGTCAGTTATGGCCAGAAAGCTGCACCTTTTTTATCATGATGACATTAAGACAACTGGCTAGTGACGAATGCCACAACTACCCGGAAACAGCGAAAGTGTTACCTTCTACACGGAAGCTACGATTTACAATCAGCAAAAAAGCTTCAAGCAGACTTAATCAATCTTATAAAGTCCGGCGGATTCAACCTACGGAAGTGGTCATCAAATAGACCGGAACTGCTAGAGGATGTCAGTCAGCACATGAAATACAGCCGACTTTTGAGTTCAAAGATCAGGAATGTACCAAAACACTCGGAATTCGCTGGCACCGACAAGGCGATCAATTTACCTTCCAGCTGAAAATCGAACAAGCATCAACGTCAGAAAAAATCACCGAGAGGACCCTGCTTTCGAACATATCAAAGGTGTTCGATCCATTGGGCTGGCTGTTACCAGTAACTACAAAACTAAAGTTACTATTTCAAAGAGTTATCTCACATCAAATACAATGGGATGACCAAGTACCCGATGATATCAAGAAAGATTGGGTATCAATTTCAACTGACCTGCAAAACATCAAAAATATCAAAGTTCCACGATGGCTAACTATATATAAGCAAGGAAAAACCAAGTATAGAACTGCATGAATTTTGCGACGCGTCATCAAAAGCGTACGCTTGCGTAATCTACTGTCGGACTATCGATCAAGAACGGAAACAGCCGACGCCGCAAGTAATTGTTGCAGCGAAATCTAAGCTCGTTCCTGCAAACAAAAACATCAATCTTCCCAGACTGGAATTTTGCGCAGCACAGCTTCTATCAAAGTTAATGGAGACTGTAAAGAAATCACTATCAAATTTCATCATCGAAACTTTTGGATGGTCAGACTCGACGGCAGTATTGGGTTGGCTGCAAGGTGATCCTATCAAGTGGAAACCATTTATCACCAACCGAGTTATCAAAATCACTGAAATTATTCCAGCCGATAACTGGGATTACGTTAAAACAGGAGAGAACCCAGCAGATTGCGCCAGTCGCGGTATCAAGGCCGAGCAACTCATCAACATCCTTCGTGGTGGAATGGACCGATCAGGCTAGCATCATACCATCAAATTACAGAAAAGCCTACTTTCACCACTGATCAAGAAATCAACACATCAAAACAATGTCACGTGGCGACTACTCACCATGCCTCGGTTATCATATCACTGACGTCATCAACAAGTCCAGCTGTTTGACTCGAGCTACGCGCGTCGTAACATGGATGCTACGCGACTTATTACGAGACGCTACGAAATTAACTTACCTTACTACAGACGAGCTACGCAGAGCTAGAAACAAAATAATCAAACACGTGTAAGATACGGAGTTTCCCGACGAAATCAGCAACCTGAAAAAAAAATCAACCTGTGAAATCAAAGAGCAGAATATTGAGTTTGAAGCCGGTTTTAGATGAAGATGGCATGTTGAGAGTAGGCGGAAGAATCGAAAATGCTCACATCAAATGGGAACTGAGGCACCCACTTATCATTCCTCAGAACAGTCGACTCACTGAACTCATCATCGATCAAGCACACAAAAACACGTTTCATGGTGGTGCCCGTCTCACTCTAGCACATCTAAGACAATCATATTGGATAGTGGCAGGCAATATAGGTATCAAAAAACGTCTCCGGCAATGCGTCATATGTCGAAAACAAAATCCAACGAAAATGTGTCAAATAATGAGCGACCTTCCTGAGTGCAGATTGAACGTAACCAGACCCTTCCATGAATCGATTATACTGGCTTCGTAAACGTGAAAGCAAACAAGGGTCGTGGCATTAAAACCACCAAGGCTTATATAGCTGTCTTCGTCTGCATGAGTACCAAGGTGGGCCACCTGGAAATTGTCTCAGATCTGAGCTCAGACGGGGATGTCCGCCCGGCGAGGCACTCTTTGTCACATTTACAGTGACAAAAAAAACAATATTGTCGGCGCAAACAGAATCATCAAGAAGGAATACGCCGAGATAAAAGCCACCTTAGATGAATCATTCCACAATGCGATCAGCGACATGAATATTAATTGGCATTTTAACGCTCCATCATGGTCGTGCGCCGCCGGTGGCCTTTGGGAGGCCGCTGTAAAAAGCCTAAAACATCATCTGTGCAGAGTAATCGGCACTCAACACCTGACATTTGAAGAAATTTCGACGCTTTTATCACAGATTGAAGATTGTCTAAATGCGCGCCCGCTTCGTGCATTGAGCTAAGATCCCGACGACATCAATTATCTAACGCTATCTCATTTCCTATCAAGCGGACCGACTCTGAATATCATTGAAACAGAGAGAAGCGAACGTACTCGTTGGAGACTATCACAAAAAATATTCCAAGATATATGGAGAAAATGGCAAGCCGAATATTTGTGCCATTTGCAATCACGTAGTAAATAGACATCACCCAGATCAAGTATCAAAGTCGACGACGTTGTCATCATTCACGACGCTAACTTACCTGCCGGAAAATGGGCTATGGACCGAGTAACTGAAGTCCACCCAGGGAAAGACGGCTACGTGCGAGTAACTTCTGTAAAAACAAGAAACGGCATAATCAAGAAACTTAAGCAACACCTATTAGGAAAAACAGCAGACATGAATCCAATAAAAACATCAATAAAGAGAAGCAAAAAATAGCACCAAGTAAAAAACGCATCAATTTTATAACAATGGCACTTATGTTGTTTATGTTATTGATGACACCAACGCAATGCACCTACAACATAACAAATTTCAAGAGCGATCAATCTTTTAACACCTCAGCAACTTCAAGATGAATTAAATATCATAGCCGGACAAGTATCAAAGGATCTATCTGTTCCATGCAAAGAAATCAACAAAGATTTCGCAAAACTGTATCAATTGATGAGAGTTAGAACGAGAATGATCCACCAGTTTCTCCTATTTATAATCAGAATACCATTGGTGAACAGAGATACATATGGAATCTACAGATTAGTACCCATTCCACAGCAAGAAATAAATTATTTGATCACCATACAACCTATAGCCGATCAAGTAGCTATAAATATGCAAAAGGAATCATTCATTCTAATATCAAAGGAAGATATGCAGCAGTGTATGCATTTCGATACATCGACGCTTATTTGTTCACTACACGGACCGATCTATTAACTAAAATCGGACGAAAGCCTTTGCGTTAGAGCTCATGTTACAAGCAAATGTAAAACGACATCGAGACTTGTAAAAACATCTGGTCGAATATAAATACAATCAACGCCTATTTCTTCTTTTGTTGTGACCAATGCTCCGCAAGAATCATCTATGGCCAAGAGATAACTGCACAGCACATGAACAAGGCTGGAATCATTTCACTTCAAACAGATTGCATTATCAAAGGAGATGCCTTCACAATCTTTACTCGACAACTACCATCAAGCGAGGTCAATTTACACCCAGAAGTCATTCGATTCGAATTACCTCCGATCAACAATGTAATCGACTTATCAGTTTCCACCTCTGAATTTGAATCACCGACTGAGACAGAGCATCAAGAAAATCAAATATACATCAAAGTAATTAGTCAGCAAATAGAGCGAAATCCGAAGGAACGCTAGTCGATCAGGTTTCCTATCACGACGTCCATCATTACGCAGCTATTTACATAATTGCATTTGTATTGCTAATTGGGTCTGGTTTCCCTTCTGGGTTGCAGATTGGGTCTGGTTTCCCTTCTGGGTTGCAGAATTGGGTCTGGTTTCCCTTCTGGGTTGCAGATTGGGTCTAGTTTTTCCTTCTGGGTTGCAGAATTGGGTCTGGTTTCCCTTCTGGGTTGCATAGGTCAGATGGCAGTCGCTCTGTGTAAAAACCAGTACTCTCGTTCAATCCCCTAGATTACGTAGCCGACCCCGTAAGATACGGGATAAGGCTAGGGAGATGACATTTGTATTGCTAATTATAGTAGCATTATACAGGGTGGCCAAAAAGTCGTGGATCAAACGAAACAGGGAGATAAAGGAGGTAGTTTCCAACAAAAAATCTTTCCCCAGCATGGCCACAACTTCATTGCACGAAAAGATATGAATTATTTTAGTTTTTTCAATGAAACTACCGAGTTTTTTTACAATTTAATCTGTAAAAAATTAAATTGATTAAAAACAATAAAACAAAAGGTGTTGTATTATGAGTCGATAATGTATCAATACTACAAAAAATGTATTTAAGCTCTTGGTATGAAACTTAACGAGCAATGATTTGTTTTCTGTAAATTTTGAAGCGTTACAAAAAAAATACTTCTCACTTTAAGAGCACTTATATGAAAAAAAAATGTATTACGGAAAAGTGACCTTGTATTAAAAAAACTTGCTGGTTTAATGCTGATTCAAATGAGGTACACTTTACTCTTTGATCTTTAGTTTTGGATTTATGGTAGTTTTTTCGTATCAAGGTGCAAATTTAACAAAATGGTAAAAAAGATTTTTCTCATACATACTAGGTAGTAATTTCAGAAGCCATCATGAAATAAAAGAACGATTATGACTTAGTAATCTTTATTAAAATACAAATTTTTACGTTAAATGTTCAAAGTTCCTACCTCTGACCATAATGCACAATCTGCACCGCCTAATAAAATTCGCACGTAATCGGCGGAATGCACGTCTGTTATTTAGAATTTGTAACTTAGCAAACTCGAGCTTTTGTCGTAGTTCTTGTTCGGTGTTATTCTCACTTCGATACACTATTTCTTTAAAATAGCCCCAAACAAAAAAGTCTATGGGATTTAGGTTGGGCGACCGGGGTAGCCATGCAATAGGTCCGCCTCGACCAGTCCACCGGTTAGGAAAGCGCTCGTTCAAATGTCCTCGAACTGCTCTAACGTAATGAGGCGGGGCGCCATCTTGTTGCAGCCACATTTCTGCCACTCTATCTTCAGGAATCTCAGCTTCATTCAGTATTTGGTTCAAATTATTTTGTAAAAAATTCAAATACTCAGCACCATTCAGCCTTGGTGGCATTTCATGAACCACAAGCTGCTGGTCAATTATTCCAGCCCACATGTTTATGCCAAACAGATGCTGGAATCGATCATTTCTGATGATATGTGGGTTCACTCTGGCGTAGTAGTGTAAATTGTGGATGTTAAAAATTCCCATTCTTCTAAAATTTGACTCATCAGTCCATAACACTTTGTTGAAGAACTGCGGATCCTCTCTGTGTCTTCTAAGCATCTCTCTGCAAAATCTGATTCTAGGTTCGTAGTCAGCTGGCAGTACAGCTTGCACCCTTTGCACATGGTAAGCGTGATATTGATTTCTTTTAATAATAAGCTGCACCGTCGATCGTGGGATACCGAGATTTCTTGATATTTGGCGTTGGCTAATACCAGGGTCCAATCTTAGCTGTCTCAGTATTTGCTCTTCATTGTCAAATCGTACTACTGGTCTACCTGCTCTCGCAGCATGCTCCCCGGGTAAGGTTCCCTCCATGTACGCATTATGCACGCGCATAAAGACCCTGTAGTTCGCGAAACGGTCTCGGTTAGGGTATCGTTGTCGATATTCTCTGGCAGCAGCCCGAGCATTGCCGTCGCAAAAGCCATAGAGGTAATGCATTTCTGCATACTCCCGTTGGGTGTATGCTCTCCTCGCAGCAGCCATCTTATGCTTAAGTAGCCAATCCGCAGCGATTACAAAATCCGATTCACACAGCGCAGGTCACAGGTAGGCAATCAATAACAAGTCCAAAAACGAAGAGTAGGTCACAGGTAGGCAATCAATCACAAGTCCAAAATCGAAGCGTAGGTCACAGGTAGGCAATCAATCACAAGTCCAAAAATGAAGCGCGGATCACCAAAAAATACCTTGCAATAAAATACGTGTGCGTAGTCACAGTCAGGAAGTGAGTGAGACACTAAACGAAAAAAGAAACTCACGCGCTTCCACCTCTCCCGCTCTGCTCCGCCCGGCATTCTACTACCTGAACTAACCTTTTGTTTCCTAGAATAAAATCGTTACCTGAAGGAAGATACTTTTTGACAAACGATTACATGGTTAGTGTGAAACAGTGTCTGTCCATTTCATAAATCCTATTGTGACAAGAGCAGTTCTAGCGTTCCAACGTACAAAAAACTAGCAGTTTATGATAAACTAATAAATTTAAAAATAAGGCTAACTTAATGAAATTTGCACCTTGATACGAAAAAACTACCATAAATCCAAAACTAAAGATCAAAGAGTAAAGTGTTGTACCTCATTTGAATCAGCATTAAACCAGCAAGTTTTTTTAATACAAGGTCACTTTTCCGACGTGGCGGAACGACCTTTGTTTAGGTCGTTTACGCTCTGCCTACCCCATTAGGGATAAAGGCGTAATTATATGTATGTATGTTCTGTCGTCTTGGTGCGTATTCGGTTTGTGCGTTTGTAGTCAGGAGTAGTATTATTGAATCACTCGAACTTCAATGGGCATACGAAAGAGTAACTATCGCATGCGATTTTCTTAAAATTTACCATGCGAATGTTAGTTTCTCGTATGCGAAATAGATTCAAGTGATTCAAAACTACGGCTCCAGCGTTATTATTTTGAAACCACTGACATACTGTAACGAAAATAGATAACGAAAGAAAATGCAGTAAAAAACACCATTTCGAAAGATTTCGAAAAAATCTCCTAACTGGTATTTGTTTTGTTATCTTAAGTAAATGGTTTATTTGTATGTGGTATCCTTGTTGTTTTGTTAGGCAACAAAAATATCTTTTTGGATATTAGTGTAGAATTTAAAAATTATATATATAAGTATTTGTATTTACTCCGGCTTTCCTATCGATAAAATTCACCCTTCGCCACTGGTACTCAGTATCTTGATATTGAAAAGTAATCCATGAAACAATAACTACCATACAAGAGACTTTACCGAGGTATTATTACATTAAAGATATCGAACGAAAGAAGAATTCGCAGATGCGTCTATCAAAGCGTACTAGTTCTTAGTTCTTAGCGAATGGATTCTGGAGTCGAGCATTCATTAAAGGAAAGTCAAGATTAGTTCCAATCAAGGATCAAGAAAATTTGAAAATACTAAGATTGGAATTGCTTGGAGTTTTGATTGGAAATAGACTTCTAAAGTATGTGGAATCGTCA
This sequence comes from Scrobipalpa costella, assembly GCA_949820665.1. Classification (NCBI taxonomy): domain Eukaryota; kingdom Metazoa; phylum Arthropoda; class Insecta; order Lepidoptera; family Gelechiidae; genus Scrobipalpa; species Scrobipalpa costella. Next base: position 9,419,015 of record OX463315.1, read on the forward strand.
CTTCAATTGGATATAAAAAATCAATTCTGACAGTCAATCAATTGTCATTGATTGGTACAATTCGAATAAACTTCTTACACCATTTGTTGAACGAAGAATCCAAGAAATTAAAAGAAATAAAAAACTGATATTAAGATATATTCCTACGAATTTTAATCCTGCAAATGTACAATACAAAATTCTTTATTGCACAAAGAAACACATACAACAGAAATAAAAAGGAACAAACGTGACAGTACAATACAGGCGGTCTTATTGCTACAGCAGCAATTTCTACCAGGCAATCTTTGGGTATTGAAATTGTACAAGCAGAAAGCAACTCAACAGTTGAAAGTGACAAGTCAATCAGCGACATGAATATTAATTAAAGCCAGAAAGTACTTGGCCTGTTAATCTATTAAGGGGACATTCTTTCTTGACCCGGGTGGATCTGTCACAGACAGATAAAAATATACAGATAAAACATTGAAGGTTATAAACGATATAAAGGCAAATGAAAAAGAAGATCAGGAGAAAATTATTACTGAATCTGGAACAGAAAAAAAGTGGATCTGTTTATTCACTTGCTCAGCTGTAAGAGCTATACACTTGGAAATAGTGAAGAATTTATCAGCTGATGAAGGTCTTCTAGCGTTAAGAAGAATGATCGCTACAAGCGGTGTTCCGGCAGTGATCACATTAGATAATGCCGCACAATTCAAGTTAATTTCTAAGGTTTTAAACAATGTTAACAATGGCATAAAATGAAAATTAGTTCTACAACTTGCACCATGGTTTGGTGGATTCTACGAACGACTAGTAGGACTGGTAAAGCATTGCTTAAAAAGAACATTGGAGAAACATCTAAGATTCACAAATACTTACTGTTATTACAGAAATTGAAGCAATTCTTAATACTAGACCGCTTATTTGTGTAGATTCTAAACGGAGTTAAATATAATGACCACCACAAAATGCTTTGATACCCTTAGTTCTTTTACCAAAAATATATACTGAACACCAGAAAAATTAAGTCTAAAATTACAATAGTACTACCTATTTTAGTCACGACTGCTCTTCAAATTGTATTCGAACACCAAATATAGTAAATGACCACCAAATGCTAGCGAGCAAATTAATGCGATATTTCTGTCTAAATAAACTACTATGGTTGCCATAAAATGTAGGCTTATTACCAAATAAAGTATTATGATGCCATATTAAGTTATGTCTCCGGCTTGCAATCCCCCCTCTCACCGCATCGCAAGCGCCGCGCTCGCTCGGACACGATCTCCAATTTAGTCACGTGCAAGCACTTGCGTTCATTGGGTGTGTTTTGTTTTCTGTCTGTTGCGCAACCGACCCAATCAGTTGGTATCTTTGCAATGGCTAATGAAAACTTAGCGGGACCGAGTTCTTGTGCTCCGCTGTTGAGTTCGTCATCGGAATCAGATAAAGACGAAGATAAAACCACAGAGCATACGAAAAAACGTCGAAGGCAAAATAAAGTTTGGGTTTTTGAAAGAAAATTTATAACTGTGCGGAGCGCAGAGGAATTTATCAAAAATGAGAAGACAAGACTGAAGAAGGAGTAAAACGTTATTATCGTTGTAACAAAGTGAAGCTTCGGGCTGAAATTCAGTGTTCTGCTGCGATTTATCTTTTATTTGACGCATCGTGTGATGATATATTATTATTTCGTACTGAAACATGTCACGACCATGAAAATAGTGACTATCAGTCGACTAGTGGAATAAATCAGGCAACGAAAAAGGAAATAGAAAAACTATTCGAACTGCGTTTGAAACCTAAATCTATTATGAAGAACTTAAGTAAAATTGATGGACTAGTTCTGCCGACTAAGTTACAGTTAAACAATTATCTTAAAATTATACGTAAGAAAAAATACGGGCCGTCGGTAATAAGCTTGGGACAGCTTGAATTATGGTTAAAAGAAAACTCTAAAGTACCTGATGACGATCACGAAGTTTTTGTTGTGGCCTATGAAATTTCTGAAGATGATTCAGATCAGAATTTCCGGTTCATGTTAACGACAAAATATTTAATCGGTCTATCACGCCAATGTTCTGTTCTTCACGCGGATGCCACATATAAGCTCATTTGGCAAGGGTTTCCAGTACTTGTGATTGGAACTACAGACAGAGATAAACATTTTCACCCATTTGGATTAGCTGTGACAACAGCAGAACGAACGGAAGATTTCATATTTTTATTTTCCGCTTTAAAAAAAGCAGTTTCCTTAATCTTCTCAGACACTTTAACTTGTAAAGTTTTGGTCTGTGATGCAGCGAAGGCTATACAAACTGCCTTTGCGTGCACGTTTGGAACGGATACAGTCATAAGAATGTGCTGGGCGCATGCGAAAAAGAAGATACAAACAAGAGTAGAGCAAAGTGTGCAAAAGAAATCCCAAAAAGAGATTTTACAAGATATTGATGCTTTACAGTGTGCCTCAACTCAGGAAATATTTGATCGAGCCAGCGAAAAATTTTTGAACAAGTGGAAAGCCGAAAATGATTTTGTTACATACTTTGAAAACGAATGGCTCATACTAAATCGTTGCTGGTATTTGGGCGCATCACCGGGGACTCCTGCTACAAACAATGCTCTAGAATCTTTCAATAAAACAATAAAAGATGGTGGCACGCTTCGTGAGCGTCATCCCTTGGCGCGGTTCTTAGTAATTGCTTCTGATATAGTCAAGGACTGGTCTAATGAATACATGACTAATTCTGAGAGACGGTTCGCTGAATTGCCGACAGTATCTTTAAAGACGTGGACAGAAAGTTACCAATGGGCAAAACTGTCGAAGCAGGTGCCATTAAAGAATAGCACTGAGCTAGTTTGCTCATACAGAATTCCAGCTGGGTCGGATTTAGATTGCAAAAATTATGAAAAGCCGTGGGAGACCTTTGACGAATACAAAGAGCAACATTTTAGCGAGTGGGAAGTTATAATGCCCCGAGTAAAGGAAAATTGGTTACACGGCACATGCAATTGCCCAAAGTTTCTCAAAGATTACATTTGTAAGCATCTCGTCGGATTGGCGATTCGGCTTAAGCACGTCCAGCCACCTTCAGAGGCCAGAGCTATTCCTATTGGCATGAAGCGCAAAAGAGGACGACCAGCCAAAGCTAAAAAAGCATTAATTGTGCAGTAAATTATTACAGAAGACTGATTCTTCTTAAGATTTTTTAAATGCTTTTAGTTTTAAGATCTTTATACTGTTTATTATTAGTTTTAAAAGGACAAATTTTTATGATTGTTTCAACAAGTCAAAAAAAGGATTATTGAAATTGGAGTTTTATTTTTTATCTTAGGTATAGCATCCTAGGTATAGTATTTTTTTCGTAGTGGATTTTGAGACAAAAAGGAATTTATTTACTGTGTTTGTCAAATATTTTTTCCTGAGGGTAATTTACTTTAATCGGATAACGAGATGTTATTTTTTGCATGTCATTTTAAATTTAAATGTGGCCTAATAATTTGGTGTTTGTTAACTATTTCTGGAGGAACAATGATTTTTTTGGACTCAGTTTGCTTAAAAAGGATAGCAAGATGTAAAAACCTTGGTTATAATTTTACATTAAAATGCTGTTTTAATTTTGGTGATCATTTACTACTTTCGGGTTAACAATGATTTATTTGGGGTCATTTTGCTAAAATAGGATAGCAAGATGTTAAAACTCTGGTTATAATTTTACATTAATATGCGGGTTTCATTTTGGTGATCATTTACTATTTTTGTCTGCTATATGTTACTATATCTGGTAGTAAGTTAAACATAAGCCATTCTAAACTAGTACACATATTGAGATCGGCTGATTTCTTGACTGTTGGAAAATGTTTACTGCGGAAATGATTTGTAAGGGAGTTGTGCTTGAAGGCGGATTTGATTAAGGGCTGGACAAGAGCTCTTAAGATTTTAGAAGAATTCAAGGCTATGTTTACAAACCGCTATCTTCCAAGTCTTCTTGAAAGATTCAATAGTTTACATAAAATCAAATCAAATAGGTCAAATAGTGCAAATTAAAGGAGATAACAAAAATCGGGAAGATTGGAAGGTTGGAAAGATCATAGCGCTTGTGAAAGGAAGTGAGGGATTCTGTAGAGTTGCTAAAGTACTAGTAAGTAACAAAGAATTTACAAGGTCTGTTTCACAATTGTATCCACTCGAAATTGAAGGAAACGAAACTCAAATTAGGAAGTGTTTGATGTAGACAAGGAAAATGGAAGTCCTATACGAGATGATGATTTACACATACACATAGAAATGAAAGTCCTATACAAGATGATGATTTACACATACACATAGAAACGGAGGAAACGTGTCTATGTTGAGAGCCATGACAATTTAATTCATGAAAATGAACAAGTTAACGTTGCTGAGAATACTTCTATCACAAAAGCTCTGGAAAAGATCAGAGAGTGGACGTGCGGTCTTGTCAACATTTTCTAATTTGGGCCGTCGCGACATCTCGCGATGCTACCATAGACTAGTGTTGTTGTTGGTAACACTGTCTGTAAACTGTAAGTAACTAGTTAAGGATGTCAAGGACAATGCCTATTGTACTCCTCTAGGTATTAACTTTACGACTTTTTAATGATCGCCGCACTAAACGATGATATGTAACAGATCATGCATTTTATTACTAATCTATTCTAATAATTTCATATGTAATAATTGTATGTATTTTTAATACTCGAAAGCGACGGTAGAGTTTACAGATTGTGCAATAACTTATTACTAATCTTTCCCACAATTTGGTTTTACGACCAAATTCCAGCAACATCCTATTCGGACACCCCGATAAGGCACGTGTAACACTAGTATATAAGAATCCTTTTCTTCCTTTGCGTCTCCATTTCATTCTATTTCTGATGTTCCGACTGTGAACAATTCACCTTATCTCTATTTTGTTACCCAGTTGTATATTTCAAACCAGTGCATAATAAAGTTATATTCAAGAGAATATTTCAGCATTTTATTTCATCCGTATTTACTATTTATATTTTGTACTTACTTTTTATTTGGATAATGGTGGCAGCGTACTCTACAATTTGAGTCCAGATAAATACAAAACTGCTCAAACAAGGCAAACAATATATAAGGTGGCAGCGGCGGGATCAATCACTGTGATTCTAGAAAGTAATTCTGGAACTCCAAGTAAGTAGAAACTATCTACACCTTCGCGGGTTTATAATTCTTATCAAAGATTAAGAGTTAAGGAACCATACAACTTCGGTAAAGAGAGAGACTCACCCCTTTCACTTTGAGAAATTGAATCGACAACTGCATACAAACATATGATTCGGCGGAACATACCAGAACAGGAATAGAATCGGGAGGATCCAAAGACGAAATTACATCGTTATCCTTCCTTAACAAATCATCCCTGTCATTGACATGTGTGCTGTAGGGATTATAACTGTATTTTAATAATTGAGTTTATTTTATTATATTTTATTTCCCAAATGCAAACATTTTCTTGCATTTGTTTTATGTGAATATTATTACGCAATATTATGCGAATTGTTTAAACTTCGCAGCGTGTCTATATAAGGAGACGATTTATAAAAAAAACGATTTATTGAAAAAGCAAATTTTACGCAACATTGTTTTGCCTACAAAGGTATTTTGGTGGTACCAGTTTGAATGTGAAAGTTTAGCGTCTTTAAGCTCGTGTGAATGTGTTGGTTTTAGCAAACCTGAAAAATATTGCTAGTTATTTTAAATAAAAAAGAAGAATATTTGGAATTTATGAAAATAAGAACGTATACAGTCGTTACCTCTAATTTTCAAGCAATAATTGTTATACAATTAAAACTTAAAAACTTTCTGAAAAGGTGTAATCAATCAAATCGATATCCAATATATTCTAAAATAATTTTAATTAGAATTGCTTATTTAAATTCACATAATCTTATTGGCATAGATATAACAAAATTTTATTTTTAAATAATTTTAACAAAACTTTCCAATGTGAATTTCTTATCGGATGCGGCTCAGAAGGCACAAAGGGAAATAGGCAATGTTGCTCAGCAAGCAGCTGGACAAGTAAGGAATGCAGCTAGACGTGAAATAGATCGGGTAACTGATCAGATAGCTGAAAGGCATACTCATCAAGAGCATATACCTCATTCACCTGATTATCCTCGCGGATTACCTGAGCATTATAACGTTTAATTTAGGAAAACGCAATATCATCCTCCATAGTTATTAGTTTATTAGTTGAACCTCAAACAGGTCATACTAGACCAGAAACAGGTCATCCTGACCGCATAACATCATATCAACCGCAAATAGGTTATTAGGGACATCAACCGCAACCAGGTTACTCAGGACATAAAAGAGAATATCAGGGACCCCCTGAACATTCTTCACCACCCCCTTATACTAGTTTTGAAACACGCAGTGAGACGGGCGCTGACATCCCTGATGATTTCCCCATTAGCTATTCTCCTAGACCATCAGCGAGAAATCCGCGTACCATTTCAAAATAGAGAAAGGGCTAGAATAATATTTGCTGATTTGCTTGACATGATACCGACATTCGACGGTTGCCCCAAAATGTTGAATAATTTTATAGAGAAAACTGAATATACATTAACTACTTTAGGAGATTTAGACCCAAATGAAAACTTATTCATAATCCAAAAGATCACTAGTAAACTTGTTGGTAGAACAGCCATTTTAATAAGCCAATACGATTATGTTGCAGTAGATTGGATTTCTTTAAAGTATATGCTACTTTTGCATTTCGGAGATCAAAAATCAGAAGAATGTCTTGCTATAGAACTACAAGACCTAAAAATAAAACCTAACGAGTCTTTTCACGATGTCTTTTATAGGATACAAACAGTTAGAAGTAATTTATTTTCAAAATTATTTAATGACGACACTTTATCCAAGCAAAATAAAATGGCAATTTATAATCATAAGGCTTTGAATGTATTTCTTCGTAGTCTGCCTAAATACTTACTATTAATTGATTAATTGAAAGGCCTTTACAAACTGTTAACACAGAAGTCAACATTCAGAGGCAAAATTTAACCGACAATGATTAGTTTTATTTCGACTCCTAATGAAAATCATGTACATAATAGGAATTTTAGAAATATGACCATTTTATTTCTAAACACGGGAGACACAAACGCGAGAAACTATGTTTCCAATCGCCCTAGTTTTAACCCAAACTTAAATGCTAGATTTTATAACTCGAACTATAGATTCAACAATTTAAACACTACTCGAAGAGTTAATTAGGGTTGCCTAATTATCAAGGTAATACGTCGCAAGAAGTAAATCTTTCTACTTCCACGGAATCAAGGAGACCATTCAGATCTCAACATCAGCCATGGCATAAACGTAGAATTAACAATGATTATTTTCAGAGAAATTTCACTAACTTTCATACTCAACCTGACAATTTGTCAACGGATCAGACGACAACTTTTGCAAATGAAAAACAAAATTTTCAAATTACGGCCTCAGAAACAAATCCCAAAGTTTAAAAGACATCAATCTCAATTCCTTACCTTTCATTCTAATTCCTGAGGTTAATGCAAAAATGTTAATCGACACGGGAGGTTTAAGGTCATTTTTGAATAATAAAATTACTAATAAATTTTATAGCGATCGTAAAACTTTTAAACCATTGGACGTAATAAGTACGCATGCTATTAGCAAACATTATGAAGTAATTGTCATACCGTTATTTAGATAATTCAAATCCGCTTTGACCCATAAATTTTAAGTTTATGGTATTGACCCACATTACGATGGATTATTCGGTGTTAATATATTAAGAAAGTTACAAGCAGTAATCGATACAGAAAACGTAAACTTAGTAACACCAACGGCAAAGCTTCTTATCAGTTATGACTCACAGTTGCAAGAAACGGCTCGAGTAAATTCTATTGTTACCATCACGTTAGAACCGCGTATGTAGCAAAGAGGCAATATTCCAACAACACTTACTAACGGAGAAGGCTTTTATACTTTGTAGAATGTTACGACGGTGTACGCATGCCTTGTGCACTAGTAAAGTGTGTCAATGGGTTTGCATACACAGTTATTCAGAACTCTACAAATAAATATATTACGATTAAATTTAAAAATCCATTTAACGTAACTTCAGCCCACAACTTTTGCTGATAATGAACAAATTTTTTATAGATAATTTCCAGAAATGATGAACATACCACATGAATAATAAAGAAAAAGATCAGATTTATAGTCCTTGTTACAAATACAGAGATTTATTTCATCATGAAGAAATTCCATTAACGTTTAGTCACGAAATTAAACACGAGATCCGCACTACTGACAGTAGTCCAATATATATAAAACCTTATCGACAACCACCAATTCAAACTGGAAATAAAAAACAAGTTGACGCTCTATTAAAAATTAACATAATTAAACCTAGTTTTTCCCCATGGAGTGCACAGTTCATCTTGTACCAAAGAAAATTGATGCAAGTGGTGAACTCAAATAAAGAATGGTAATAGACTATCGTAAATTGAATGAAATTACAGTCGATGCTAAATATCTTTTGCCAAATATAAATTATTTATTCGATAAACTTGGTAATAGTTCTTACTTTACTACTCTGGACTTAGCTTCTACATACCATCAAATAGAAGTCAAAAAGGAGGACCATCCAAAACTGCTTTCAGTACACAATTTGGCTATTATGAATTTAAAAGAATGCCATTTGGCCTAAAAACAGCTTCTGCTACTTTTCAGCGTGCTATGGATAGCATCTTAAGAGGTTTACAAGGAATTCATTGCTTAGTATGCCTGGATAATATACTCATTTTTTCTACTTCATTAAAAGCAAATATCGAAAAATTAAAGTTAGACTTTGAGATCTTATGAAAAGCTAATCTCAAAATACAGCTTGATAAATCCGAGTTTCTTAGAAAAGAAGTCCTTTATTTAGGTCATACAATCACGAAACAAGGCTTATAGCCAAATGATGACAAAATCCAAGCAGTTCTAGATTATCCATTACCAAAAAATTTTAAATATCTACTTTGTTACCCAGTTGTACATTTCAAACCAGTGCTAAATAAAGTTATATTCAAGTCAATATTTCAAATTGCATAATGGTGGCAGCGTACTCTACAATTTGAATTAAGATAAATACAAAACTGCTCAACCAACTTAAACAATATATTTAACTTTTCAGATAGGGAACGGGTACTAACCTTGGCACCCCCCCAGTGATTGGCACTTTGAGGTTTAATATGCAAATATTAAGGTTCGCTGACTAATTACCAAAAATAAAATGTACCAAATAATGCCCTCATTATTTATTGGCAACACTAAATGGTAGTTATGAATTTTAATAACTGGTAACACTGAGAAAAAAAATCTTTTCTGTCATGGTTCCGAGCGCGACAACTTTATCGTGATTTTTTTACAAATTTTGCTAATACTGGGTAAGTTTGTAGGTTGTTTTTTATTGTTACTAGATTAATAAATGATTGGTGTGTTGTTTGTACTAGTTAATGAGTTATTATATTACAGTTTTAAAGCAAAATTTGTCATAAAAATCTGTTGATTATTGAGTTCTTGGGGTGCCAATGACTATGCCCATGTTTTGTATGAGAGTACAGTTTTTTGGCACGGGGGCCAAAGAATAGATAACGGTTTAACAATTATCGATGTTAGATTTTGGACTTTATAAGACGTGTATTAAAAGTTCTATTCATAAAAAGCCATATTATGGTGATAGTGAGTCTGCATCCAAATTTTGGCAGGGCCAATTATTGTACTTTTAAGGCGATTGGCAGGGCCAATCATTATACTCGTATGGTGCCAATAATTATACCGACTTTTGGTGAGGAGTACTAGTGATGTGCTAACTTTCATGTGATTTATTAGGTAAATAATTATAATAACAATAACAGGCCTGATAGAAAGTAACATTGCCTCCTACGGAGAAGGTCCTGGATTTGATTTCTTCATAACAAAATCATGTTGTGTCTAAGGTGCTATAACATGTAGGTATAATAATATGTAATTAAAAAAAGGTATTTAATTTAGGTAGTAAACACAATGTTGGATGGTGCTGTGTGAATTAACCCAGATTTTTTTATTATTATTCAATTCAACAAAGATATTCAAGATATAGCTTCCATGCTGGGCTGGGAGTGATAGAAAAACATAGAATGTGTCAGCTGCATCTCTTCCCGGGCATGCTGTAAAAATCAGCTAAGGGATTCGAGGGTTTCAGTATAATGTAATTTAGGCGGTGGGCTGACAACCTGTCACTACAGCAATATACAGATCTATCCTAAACAACCCTCAAAACTTGTCAGACGTGGCGGAACGACCTTTGTTTAAGTCGTTTACGCTCTGCCTACCCCATTAGGGATAAAGGCGTGATTATATGTATGTGTATGTATATTCAAGATAAATCATTTTACATCTTGCATTTTTTTGTAAATGCTCTATAATACAATTAAGAAACAGTACCCAAAATTTAAGAACTAAAGAAGAACCGTGTATACTCGTAGTTATAATACCTACTAAGTTAGAGTTCCTTATTGTTATTCAACTAACTACCTACCTATCTAGTTTATCATACCTACTTTGTTACAGTGAAATTATGCCGAAACCACCCGCTGCTGGAGAAAAATATGAAAAGAAATATAGCAAAGAGGACGTACAGCAGGCACTTGACGCTATAAAGGATGGAATGCCCAAAAAAGAAGCGTCCCGCAGGTTTGGAGTGCCAAGAGCGACACTGCAGTATAGATCGAAATGCGAAGTGACTGACCCTAAACCCGGTCCACCAACTGCTCTTGCAGCAAGCGAAGAAAAAGACCTAGAAGATTGGGTAATAAATTCGAGCAAAAAAGGTTTTCCACAACGGAAGGAAAATGTTTTGCATAGTGTGGAGCAGTTTCTTCAAAAAAATCCCCGAGAAACACCGTTCATAAATAATAAACCTGGTGAGGGCTGGTACAAACTATTTCTAAAAAGAAATCCGAATATTGCTTCCAGAACGGCTGAGGCTGTGACCTCAGCCAGTGCTAATGTTTCAGAACAAAATATAAGACAGTGGTTCAAACAAATTGAAGCGAAGTTAAAAGAAGAACAGCTATTTGAAATTCTTGACGATCCAACTCGAATCTTTAATGGGGACGAAACCGGTTTTCAGCTGTGCCCCAAACAAGGCAAGGTGTTAGCTGAAAGGGGTGCAAGAGACGTGTATAAGGTTGATATGGCACCTGCAAAATCCTCGATTACCGTGATGTTTACATTTTCAGCTTCAGGTGCTATAACACCACCCACGGTTATATGCCCGCTTAAGAAAATGCGTGCTGAAATTTATAACTCAATTCCTCCGCATTGGGGAGCCTCCTCATCGGAGAATGGTTGGATGACGAAAGAGCTCTTTTACAAATACATAGTTAATGTCCTACACCCTTACCTTATAGCTGAGAACGTGACGTTGCCCATAATCCTGTTTGTTGACGGTCATAAAAGTCATATGAACTATGATTTAAGTATGAAATGTAAAGAGCTGGGTATTGTACTGATAGCACTTTATCCAAATGCGACAAGGATTCTACAACCGGCAGATGTGGCTGCATTTAGACCAATAAAAAATGGATGGAGGAAGGCACTTTTAGATTGGAGGCAAAAGAATGTCACAAAGCAGCTCACCAAAGTTGACTTTGGATATGTACTCCAAATTGTTGTAGAGAAATACATTAGTGCGAGAGTGATAAAAAATGGATTCAGAGCTTGTGGACTGTATCCCTTTAATCCTGATGCGATTAAATATACCAAATGCATAGGGAAAAAACAACCGACCACCAATGAAAATGCTGTTCCAGTTCCAGTACTTGGGAAATTCCTAACAATGGCAGATTTCCATAAACTCGTGGACTCGAATACTTTAAACAGACTTGAAAATGAGATTCCAGACCCAGAAAATGGTTTTCACAGAGGTTTAAGTAACATTTACAAATTCTTGAAGGATGATAGTAGTACCGACAATGATAATAATATATCGATTACGGAGCCACAACAACAACATGTCCGATCACCTGCTAGAGACGTTGAGTTAAAAAATAAAATCAACCCCCAGGAACAATTACTTGTTCAAGATACTTGGTTTGACATTAATGATATACCTGTTATTGTATGTCAAACCGCTGACCAGCAAGATGTTTGCAAAAATGGTGCTGCGGCAAAAAAAAAAACCTCTGAAAACCAAAAAACACTACAAGATATAAACAGTGGTATTTCAAACATTGATGAAACATTGGCAAATGATATAGAAAATGACATTTTAATCGAATACCATGACGTTTTGGACACTGGAAAAGAATCACCACTTGTTGTAGGTAAACATGAAAATTCATACAACAATGCTTTTATAGAAAATATTTCTAAACCTCAACTTTCTGAAAACATTGAAAACATACATTGTAAAGACCATTCTGTTTTGGAAACTCCCTTAGTCAAAATCGGATGTCAAGATAAAGACATCAGTCAAATAATCAGTGATGCAAAGAGTCAAGAAAAGGATAACACACAAATTAAAAGCTTTTTAGATATGCCACCAACACCAGCACGTAAAAAAAAGAAGTTAAATTTATCATCACCTCTGTACTTGTTAACGGGGAACAAATGGCTAGAAAGAGAAAGATTAAAACTTGAAGAAAAAGAAAAGGCAAAAGAAGAAAAAGAAAACAAAAAAAAATAAGAGAAGAAGCAAAACAGTTGAAAATAGCTCAAAAGCAGGAAAATGCAAATAAACGTAAAAAAAATAAGGGAAAAATTAAAATAATAAACAGTAAAAGCAATATTTCAGATGAACCTGGAAATGTTAAAGTATCTGATAAAATAAAATCTAACAATAATAAGAAAGTAAATGAAAAACTAAACGAAACAAGTTTTGAACCAGAAAGAGTAAGTAAAGAAAAAAATACTTTGAACAAAACCGACACATTCATTAAAGTTAAAACCAAAGAGGAAGAAAATCTACAAACTAAAGAGACTGAATTAACAAAAAAATGTGAATCACCTATAAGTGCCAAAGAAAAAGAGACTGAGCGAATAAAAATTAATTTTCCATTCGTTTCTTTATGTAAAACCAAAGAGGAAGAACAGCTATTAACAAGAAACACTGTATTGACAAAAAATTATGACTTCACTATTAGTGCTAATAAAAATGAGACTGATCGAATAAAGACTATTAGTTCCGGAAAAAAAATTAATATAATTTCAACAGTAAACATATTACCAGCTGAACTTAAAAAGGTAAAAAAACAATTATTTTTAGACACCGAATGCAACACTAAAACAAAGACAGATCTAAAAAACACATCTTTGATAATAAAGAAACCTCAGGATACTATTTTCATAAAGAATAAAGCAAATAAGACTGCTGAATTCAACAGAGAAACCCCAAATCGAAATGCAAGTGAAAGATTGGTGAATACAAATAAACCGGGGGAGTTGAATGTTATTTACAGGGAACCTGGAAGAATTAATAAGACCGAAATAATTTCTAAAGTTAAAAAAATAAAGACTGAAGCGGGACGAAATAACGATAAGTATGAGACTGCTTTACTTAACCCTTCAAAGAAGAGAAAGCTTGACGATTGCTATGATTTAGAGCCGGACGATCTTCATCTTCAGAGGCTTGAAACGAAACATGTACTAGAAAGGCGCGCGAATTTCGCAAGAGTGTTAGAGCGTCGTGCGACTTTTAGAAATGAAAAAGAACTTGAAGATTTCATTAATTACACTTAAATAATTTTCTTAGTCATAATTTTAATTTCATTTAATAAAGTAGGTAACTATTAAAAAATTTGCAAATTTACTTTGTTTACACATGAATACCCGTAAGGTTAGGAGGAGAAAATGTTACAAATCTAAATAGATTTCATTAAAACACTACATTACATTCAAACACGTACACACACACACACACACATACGCACGCACGCACGCACACACACATGCACACACACACACACACACACACACACACACACACACACACACACACAAACACACACACACTCTATTTATTATTAAAAATAACATAAATATAAGCCGTGAAAATAAAGAATCGAATTGAAAATGGCGACGGCTCGCATGCTTTCTCGCTCAATCTCTATTAGGGAGAGCGAGAAAGTATGCGAGGACGTATGCGGACTAATCACGAAGCGAGCGGACGCCATTTTCAATTCGATTCTTTAGCTGCATGGCTTATAACAGTTAATAGGTAGCTACTATTTGTTGCAGCATTTTATTATTACAATCCAATTCAATTCCCAACACTATTTGTTCTCCGTCGTATTGATTGGCATACCACGTGTATAATGATTGGCAGTGCCAGTCATTGTACCTTTCACTATGTTAATCACTATACCAGCGAGTGCCAATAATAGTGCCCTGGGGACTTTTTCAATATTTGTTTAATTTTATCATATAAAGTCTTATTAATACAGCTAAATTTTGGTTCGAAATGGTTCCTAATATATTTTACAATCAAATGCGTTAAAGTGTAGGTCACTATTATAAACGGTTGATTTTATTCAAGCGTTAAAAGTCAGAAAATTGCTTTAGGTGCCAATCATTGTACCTCTTCCCTATTTCAAAATGTTGACAATAACAAGTGAACTTTATGTAATGTAATGTAGAGCATATTAAAATTATGGCTAAAATATGTGTGTTGTATAGTGAAGATATCCTGGATTCGAGTTCTTCATAAAGCTAAGTATTTACAAAAATGAAAAGTCATTATATTCAATAGGTACATAATATCAATTTAAAATCAGTCTTGAACTCTTTAAAATTATGTATGTTGCCTGTGATTCAGAGGATGTCTGTGATGCTATCAGACAAATGTTTATAATAATAATGCTGTTGCTACTGCTGGGGAGGCATAATGGCTGAACCAGAGTAGTATGATTTGCACTAATAGCAGAAGTTGATCTAATGTTGTTGCTACTGCATGCAAGGGGTATTTTCAGACTTCATATTAATCCTTTTTTAAATAAAAAAATGGCTTTTCCATACAAAATGTCCACTTCGATCAGACAATTTGTCTTTTTTTTCACTTCCTGAAAGAATTTTCTGGTGGAGGTTGTTCAGTGACCTTGACTGAGCAACCCCTATCAGTTTGTGGGACGCTGTCCCTTACACTCCGTATACTGCTGCGTGGAAGGCAAGAAGGAAACCACCACAATGAATTCCACTAAAAAAGGAGTAATATGAAGGCTGAATCCCAAGAAAGCTGGCAATTACTCCATCGACAAGAGCAAAGCTCTTAAATTTATGATGATGATGACGATGAAACACTTTAGTGTAAATATGAAGTCAATATCTAAATTAGAAGTCATGAAATTGATAATTTTTATATTTGCCGATATTTCATAAAATCATGTAACCACTATGGATTGACTACCATGTTGCTATTTTTAGCATGCGTAGTGCCTGGAAACGCATCGATGACAAATATACAGAGTCTTAATAACAACAACACCGTCCACTTTGACAAGATCACGGTCAAGCACGAGAGAATTGGCTATTTTCATGCTGCAATAAATGCCCGATTCGTATTATTTGCTCGGCGGAAGTTATGACAAAGTCATTTATCCGGCAATGGACTGATAAGCCTTGATAAAGGTTGCGTAATTAAATGAGAAGTTGAGAACCTTTTTTTATTAATGCGCAACATGACTACAAGAATGAGATATATTTAAATCAAGACTTGAAAATTGACACTCTACAAATGCCAACATTAAATGACATCATCAAAGTCCGATTGCCTGATAAATTTATCTCGGTATCGCACAACGAAACATTCGATATAGTACAAAAGAATATTGACGCAGCAAAAAATTTAGAACTAGATACGTTCACCAAAGTGAATCAAACGCATTGCATCGTAATTTACTGCATCCTATTTATTGTGACGTGTAAATTGAGTAAGTCACACGCAATATTACAGAAGATAAAGAGAACCCTGCTTCTTTAAATAGTGTATCGATTGTTGATGCCCGATAGGCTGACGCTAAAGACTTCACACGTTCTCTATCAAAAATGGACTTCGGGACATCTCCGACACAGAAATTAAATATAATCTTAGTGCAAGTACAAGCAATTTACAACGTTAATTATATTTCACATTTGACATATTACTTTATTTTATATGAGATACTTAATTTTTTTTTAACAGTTTACTTGTACCTAATAATTTTAGTTCTAGTTTTTTTCCTTTTTGTTTTACCTGTATTGGTAATATGTACGAGCTACGTACATTTTATTTGAATTATGTCTACCTAAGCTTAATGCTTACTGTAAAAATAATCATTGACGTTGCACTGGCGCTTGCGACCTAGTTGACACTCTGTTCAATTTATACTTTCAATAAAATCATTCATTAGATTCGGTTGTTTTGACTTTTTCTACGAGCTTTTCCTGACAAAATCTTAGCTTCAAGCCGATTCTACCTGACAAATTGACTATTAAATGAGTGGTTTATACAGGATTACTTATGTATTACATGCGCGTAAGTTACTAGTTCAGTATGTCAAGCAGTATTGTCTATAATTATGTAGTATGCAAGTCGATGCACTGTGCGACATACTGAGTAAGATGGTTCCGTTACCGTTAATGGAAAACAGTATTAATTTATTTTTCGTACGTATGTTGATGAAACTTTGTAATTTAATCATTGTTTTGTTTTTATAATTTCAGACGAGGCAAGGCGCTTTGCAGATAGATATATTGGCATGTTTAGATATTTATTTTACGACGAAATTTGCAGGGGATTTAAAGTCTGTATTTTAATATTGCTTGTCATTATTGTATAGATTTTTGTCTTTCTTGTTAATTGTGATCAATTTGAAAATCAACAGAGTGCCTTACTTAAGAACACATGTTTAACAAACCACTTCCATTATAATAGCTCATGTTTTTGATAAAAACTATAAACGCTTCATTTTTCAGTCTGTTCATGAACACGCGTCATGCCGCTCGGAAAATGCAGCTGGCTTGATGCCCTCCCTGCCTGGCTGGCAAATTGGAGACTGAGCGTAAACGTTGGAAAGACAACCATCAGGCTATCATAATGGGTCGTGGTCGGCTGGTTTCTCCGAAATTGAGGCTTCATGGGGAGAAATCCGGTGGCTAACTCAGGTTAAATACCTCGGGCTGACCATAGACCGAAGCCTGTCCATGAGTAAGCATGCGGTGAGCGTGATTGGGCAAACAAGGGCTACCAGGCTAGGCTGCTTTTGCTTCCCGTCCCCGTTCGCTGCTCGAGGCTCCCGTTGCGCATGAAGGTCGGCGTCTATAAGACGTACGTGAAGACCCGTATAACGTACGCCGCGCCAGCGTGGTACGCGTTGGTCTCTGAGACCAACCGCCGGAAACTGCGGGCCCAGCAGTCGAAGGCGCGGCGTACTATCGCGGTAGCGCCAATTTTTGTCCGCAACGAAGTCATTCGGAGAGACCTAAAAGTCGATTCTGGATGAGCTAATATCCAGGCTCTCGACTAGCATGTTCGCGAGCGCTGATCGGTCAGTTTTCGAGCATCTCCGAAATCTGGCCCCGTATCTGAACTCAAAGCAAAGTCTTTTGTAACGGAAGAAGAGGGACTTTTATTGCAATCTATTGATCCCATTAACAAATATTTTCTAAAAAAAAAATGTACCCTAGTGGAAGCGGGAGAAAATTTTCGCCAGCATTCCGAAAATTTGTACATTGCCTGAATTTTATAAGCCCACGAGCATATAAATATATAAGGCAACAATTCAAAACCTGTTTACCTTATCCGTCTACTTTAACAACATGGTACAAAAGTTTTGATGCTAGACCACGATTTACTACAGAATCATCAGATTGCATCAAATCACTAGCTAAACGAAAGGATAAAAAACTGTACTGTGCCGTTACTATGGACGAGATGGCAATCAGAAAACATGTTCATTGGGACGGGGAAAATGCATTGGTTTGGTTGATTACGGAGAAGCGTTAGATGGCCATAGCATTGATGAAGCTAGAGAGGCGTTGGTTTTTATGGTAACTTCTATCAATGATGGGTGGAAAATTCCTGTAGGGTACTTTTTAATTAACAGTTGCACCGGAGAGCAAAAGGATAATTTAGTAACACAATGTATATTTTTTTTATTGGACTGTGATTATATCAATTATTGTATCGTCACTGACATTTGATGGGTGCCCTGCAAATTTTGCCATGGCTAAAAGTTTAGGTTGCATTTTGAACTCAACTGAAAATATAACACCATTTTTTGTCATTAAAGATATATGAGATAGTCATTATACCAGACCCCGCTTATATGTTAAAATTAGTTAGAAATACAAAAAAAGAACTTACCAATGCACAGGGAGAAAAAAAATTTGGAAATATATTGAGAAACTGAATGAGTTGCAAGACAAAGCAGGCATGAAAGTGAAATTAGCAGCTCAAACTTTTAGTAGTTCTGTAGCCATAGCGATACAGTTTTGTAATCAGACTTTAAAACTGCGAGAAATTTCGGGGTCGAATGCCACTGTTGAATTTATAACTTTAATCAATAATTTATTTGATATGCTTAATAGTAGAACTCTTAATGCGTAGTTTCAAAAAGCCAATCTGCGAAAAAAAATATAGATAAATCCTACACTATTTAAATGAAGTTGAGATTTACCTCAAAGAATTAAACTTAATGGGAAAATCAATACTGGAGACCAACCGAAGGGTTGGATTTTTTAGGCTACTGATATAATATATAAAGTGTTTAAAAAAGATGCATTCTGATTACATTATAACAAAGAAATTAAAATTCCTCCCGTGTTAAAAACTTAGTCAAGACCATTTAGAGTGTTTTTTAGTGCAATTAGGGCCAAGGGTGGATTGAACAATAACCCAACTGCCTACAAATTCAAAAGTGCTTATAAAAAACTCGTAGTGCATGGCGAAATAAAAAGTATCGAATCAGGAAATTGTATTACCCTGGAGGAAATAAAGATTTTAACTCATACCGAGGTCAGATATGAAGCAAAAATTAATAAGTATGCGAGCCAGAATATTAAGGTCATAGATAATCAAAAGCCGGCAAATATTGATGACGATCATGATTATATTATAGGTGATCCAAATAAACTGACCATGTTTACGGAGGAAATTATACTGTATATTATTTAATGTCGTATAATTATAATTATTTAATGTTAATGTCAAAAAAGTAGAATCTGTCCATAGTAGAATCTGTCCATAGTAGAATCTGTCCATAGTAGAATATGTCCATAGTAGAATCTGTCCAAAGTAGAATCTGTCCAAATTAGAATCTGTCCAAAGTAGAATTTGTCCAATGTAGACTATGATGTCCAAAGTAGAATCTGTCCATAGTAGACCAAAGGATTGGTGGGATTGTGGTTAAAAAATTCAAAAAATAACTTTAAAATGTGACGATTGCCTGCTGGCACTAGTCGGTATTAAATATTCCGGACTTATATCTGTCGTGGGCTTATCGTTAGATTGGCCAGATCGAGATATGCCCGAGCACTTCTTGAAACGCCGGCACATCATGATTCGGCCGGGCATATCGCGATGCGCCAAGTAAAAGGTTGGGCAGATCGACGAGAATAACGTATTTGTCGATATTCCGAGCTAACAACACGGCGGATCGTGAAATAGTTGCATTTCGCGCCGATAGTGGCGCTGTCTTCGCGCGCTCGGCTTTGTTTACGCGATCGGAAGATGGCGGCGTTACAAACAAGTGAATGTGGTGTTGATATTATCAAAATGAACAGTGAAAACGAAACAAAAAGTGCATTTAAAGAACAATATTACCATCAGTTACTTGATTTCTATGAGGGACATAAAGATTCTTCGCACAATGTAAAAAAACCATGGACTTCTCAACGTATTTTAGAGGTTAGTATTTAGTTGATAAACAAGTGTTTATTTTTGCATAATAATGTGTAGGTGATGCGTTTCTCTCATGTCATTATGTATTAAAATTCTTAGATTGATTAAGTAACTAATGTTTGTACGCTAAAGTTCCATTTTATTTTTTAGGTTATTGAACAAATAAAAAGAAGTAGGGTGACCATGCAGCGGGTCTCTTCGGACTATTATTGGAGTGCAAAATATGATGTCATGGAAACTTCTGACAAAGATTACTTAATTTTCAAAAGAAAAACTGCCGATGATCCTACAGTGCGCATAGTCGCCGTAGATGAATATTTTGATATATTAACAGAAGTTCACAAAGCTTTTGGGCATGGTGGCAGAGAAAAAATGATATATAGTATTAAAAACAAATTTCACATACCGAAAAAAGCTATAGAAATATACATTAAATTGTGTGCAGTGTGTGAAATGAAACGTTCCATGCCAAAAAAAGGTATAGTGACAAAACCAATTATATCACCAGATTTCAACTCACGAGGTCAGGTAGACCTTATTGATTTACAATCAGCTCCGGACGGGGAATACAAGTGGTTAATGAATTATCAGGACCATGCTACCAAGTTTCTACACTTGAGGCCATTGAAATCTAAGAGGGCTGTGGAGGTGGCGTTTGAACTATTTAAAATATTTTTGGAGTTTGGTGCACCATTAATTTTACAATCTGATAATGGGAAAGAGTTTACAGCTCATGTCATTGAAGAACTTGTGCAGTTGTGGCCAGTATGCAAGATCGTTCATGGAGGCCCTAGACGTCCTCAAACGCAAGGAAGCGTCGAACGTAGCAACCAAGACGTAGAAAACATGTTGCGTTGTTGGATGAAAGATAATGATTCTGCTAATTGGTCTGTGGGTTGCTACTTCGTACAGTATTATAAAAATTCATCTTTTCATCGTATAATTGGTAGATCACCCTATCGTGCCTTGTTCGGTTCTGACCCCAAAACATTACTGAAAGGTACTAATATCCCGGACAGTGTTATTTCATCTATTCAAACTGAAAAGAAGAATACTACGACAACCTCGATGGAGATAATCTTGCCTGAAGGGACAAATGTTGATGGCTTAAGTAGTAAAGCACTAACGCTTGATGATGAGATGGTTTCGGCCAAAGTGAATATTCCTGAAGCATTAAGTGTACAGGATGCCCCAACATGTATAAATGCGGCACCGGCGCCTGCCAATATCGCAGACAGTGTTATTTCATCTATTGAAACTGAAAAGAAGAATATTACGACAACCTCGATGGAGATAATCTTGCCTGAAGGGACAAATGTTGATGGCTTAAGTAGTAAAGCACTAACGCTTGATGTTGAGATGGTTTCGGCCGAAATAAATGTTCCTAAAGCATTAAGTGTACAGAACGTCCTAACAAGTGTAAATGCGGCAACGGCGCTTGCCAATCAAGATCTGAAAATAGAAAATATTGAAACCGCCGAACAAAAACTTGAAGCAACTAATTGTTCACCCAGAAATGATACGTCCTGTATAGAAGATTTAGCTTTGCAAACTGTTAACAGAGCTTCTACTAGCAAAGATGTTTTTGTCGTTTCAATTCAAGGGGTTTCAGCCAGTAGCGACACGTCACTAACGACTAAGAAAGCCGACTGCAATACGCAGATTTGTTTGGTTTGTACCAAAGAAACAACTGGAGCTCATAGTTGTAGATCGTGCTTTAAACCAGTTCACGTTATATGTGGTCTCACTGACGGTGAAGAAGGTTACGGGTCTCTGATTTTATGTTTCATATGCAAAAGAGAACAAGACATTGCAAAAGAAAGAGCACAAACTCTTAAAGGTACCAAACGGGCTGCAGAAAAAATGATTGACCAAACAGTCAAAAAGCTTCCGTTATTAGAAGTTGGTAATAGCGTCTTGAGAAATGTTCCAAAATTTGATCGTGGACCACTTGATACCAAGAACATCGCAGGTAAAATTGTTGACATTAGGAATGGTGTATTTAAAATTGGTACTACTTCTGGAACAATAAAAAACTGGTTCCCGAGACAAGAATTACAAATTTCAGCCAAAGATTATAATGGAGACATTTCTGAATCATTTATAACATTGCGTCATGCAGTCACATGTCAGTCCATGTTTGGAGGTCAAGGTTTCCAGAAATGCTCCTGCAAGCCTGCCAGAAATCAATGTCACACCAAAAGGTGTGCATGTTATAAGAATAATGTTCTCTGCACTTCAAAATGTCATCAAAGTATATCATGCATCAACAAATGATAGATATCTCAAAAAATATTTGACTTTCCTTTAATATTCAATACAAAGTTTATTTTCAACTGATTAAGTCTGTTGTTAGTCTGATTGAGGAACATTTTTTAAGTAGGTACCTATTTAATGTTTATAAACATTTTTTAATTTAATTTCTCTTTCTGCATGGCGGTTGTCGGGTTGTATTACCTATTTCTAAAGATTTTTTAGGTATTTAAATGTTACGAACGTTTGGTTTGTTATCTTATTTTATTACCAAAGGGCTGTGATTGAATGTGCCATTTTTAGAATTTTTTGACGATGTTATTAATGTTTGTCATATTTAATAACAAATAAGAGGTAACTATTCTTTGAAAAACTATTTGACGTTCCTATTAGTATAAGTTTGTTTTCAACTGATTAATGAGTCTGATTATTTAGTTACACTTTATTATTTAAATAACTCATTTTTAATGTTATTCATTATTTTTTAACATTTTCATTTAATTCTAGCTGTTGCTCGTACGTGCCGTTTTCTACGTGATGCCTGTGTTAACATTTTATTAAACCTTACTGTTTATTTAGATATTTTATTTGCCTCAAATAGGCGTTTTGTTATTTTCGCTCCAAAGAACTGTGATTCTATGTGCCAGATTTGGAATTTTAAAAAATAATGTTAGAGCTTCATAACAATAATTATTTTCAATTTTAATAAACATTTTAATTCTTAACTTTATTTTTATTTGCTAAAACCTTGGACACCCTACATAATCGATATGCCTAAAGTATCTCTGGCCAAATCGCCAAACGTTAAGTGTTGAACGATATGCCCTGTGTTGGATGGCCAGATGATGATGTGCCGGAGTATCACGTTCTGCCTGGGCATATCTCGATATGGCCAATCTAACGATAAGCCCACGACATATCCAATGAAGATAAGGGGGGGCCTTAATTATCCATCTCATGATGTGATTAAAATTTGTACGTTGACTGAAAAAATATTAAGAAAACATTTACACAAGGGTATTTAATTTTTTTGCTGAGAAAAATATTATGCCACGACTTTATACGAATAGTAGTATCGTAGTATTGTTGTTAGGCTGTGGACGCGGGTATGACCCCGCTGACGGCGGGCTCGATGAACGCGGGTATCTTCAGACTATACTCGCTCGAGGTCACAGAGTGCAAGCAATTGTACATTATAGAATGCACCAGGGTACTTTAGAAGCATGTATTTATGTATAGCCCTGCCAGGAATTAAAAAATACCTGTCATAGAGGCAGGGTTCGAAAGGATAATTATCAATGATAATTATCATGATAATTATCGTGATAAAAACAGGTTGATAATAATCAATTGATATAAAACCAAACCATGGTTCCAACTTATTATTACACTGCGCCTTGTCTAAGATGGGATGCAATGCTTAAGTGCACAAAAAATGAATTAGATTTTTGTCATAATAGTGGTTATCACACCAGGGAAAAGAAGAAGAGTATCGAAATGTAGCAACCGCTATGCGAAGAACAATAATAAACATTTAGCCGAGTATAATTCAACGGAAATATTTTATCTTATTTTACACTGCGCCTTGTCTAAAATGCTGAAGTGCACTAAAATTTAATTGGATTTGTTTACAGATTTCGACATCACAGAGTATAAGTCAGAAAAAATAATTGTAGCATCGATACGTGGCAACCACTATGCGAAGGCCAAAACAATGGTAATACTTTAATGGTTATAAAATAATATGAAGATACAACCAACCAACGTTTAAAGCCAAAAGGAACGTATTTGGATTTAAAAAATATTTACTGATCGTCACCCTAATTTGGTAAAAAGAATTGTTGACAGGAAAAATAGATGGCGAAGGCCGAAAATTAATATTTAGCCTCAAAATGTAATTGAATATGGATGACGGAAGAACAGAAACTGCTATCAACTTAATACCGTCAGTATTATTTCGGTTTTCGTATATGCCTTTTGGCATTAGAAACACAGCCCCAACATTTCAAATATTTATGGGCGAAGTGCATCGCGTGAGACATTTGATTTCCACGCAGCAAAGATAAGACAACAACAGACTGGATAGACAATGCCAGATTCCCTTTTGATATTTGCAAGAACATGGACTCGGTAAAATAATGTTTACCGATGCTTTATATTTTCAATCGCTGTTAAATGTACCTAGTTCCGCGCATAAGGCGGAATATTATTAAGACAGAACTTGAGAAGAAACAGACAAGATACAATAAATTTAAACGACAAAAAACTGGCAGTGGCAATAGCCCCGAACTGAACAACTTTACTTCGATGACATTTTTATTCACCAAAAGCACACATGATCGAGACACAATTCATCTCTCACACAACACAGAGAGTTTATTTCTTTAATTATATTTGTTTTTTTTTTAAGTTGTATTAGGTAAGTTTATATTAAATTAGTAATTGTTTTTTGTATCTTTTTAATACATAGTTTCATTAAACTTTGTTGAACTGCACAGTTTTTTTCGTACGTTATTAATGAAACTATATGTATATAAAAAGAAGCGACAACCAATTACAAATTTTATTTAAACTATGGTTGCACTCTATATTTTATATAGAAACAATTTTGTAAAAAATTAAGTGTATCACATGTATCTTTAAGTATTAAACACCCTGTTTCTAATCAATATCAATGAAATAATGGCAGGCATTTCTACCTGTTGAAATGCACCAGGTATAAACAAACGGAAATAAGTTTTTTTTATTTTTAATGAATAATGTTAGGAACACCCATTTTTTTAAGATATAGTAACACTTTGACACAGTTACTTTTGAGAACACTTTGTAATTTATTTAAGAAGCAGTAGCCAAAAATGTGAAGTGTAAAATAAAATTTAGAATGTATAACCACATTCTAAATTTTATTTTGTATGTCACACTTCCGGCTGCTACGAAAGCTACTGAAATATTCTTTATTTTATTGTTTTAAAATTGTTTTGTTTTTATTGTTGTAATCTTTTCGACATGTATATCCTGCCCGTCCTAACGTATGGTGCAGAAAGTTGGTCATTGACCGCGGTCCGCCTAAGGGCCATGGAGCGCAGCATATTAGGTGTGAAAAGGATTGATCGAATCCGGAACACCACTCTGCGCTCAAAAACCCGTATCAAGGATGTAGGAGAAAAGGCTGCCAAGCTTAAATAGGATTGGGCGGGCCACGTCTGTCGCATGCATCCGAAAGTTGGGCCAAGATCGCTATTGACTGGGTGCCCAAAGATAGCCGTCGAGGCAGAGGTAGGCCCCGAGAGAGGTGGCGTGATGAGATAGATGCCTTCGAAAACGACTGGATGCAAATTGCACAAGACCGAAAAAAGTGGAAACAAAAAGGGGGGGGGGGGGCCTTTGCCCAGCAGTGGGACAGACCAGGCTAGCTAAAAAAAAATGTTTTAATTCCACTGTATTCGGCGTTCCCACGGTGTTTCTGCGATAGTGAGCCTAGAGGAGTTCATAGTAATGAATTATTTCAGCGAAGACGATGGTGTTGATGATGATTATGAAATCGAAAAGCCAAAACGTAGCAATGCGTAAAGAAAGCCACCGAGCGTCTGATTTGTCGGTAAAGACAAAGGCAAAATTAATTATCAATCACCTTGCCAAACTTACTACTAATTTTATCTTCAAATATAAAATTGATGTTTTTACAGGTTCTCCTCGCTTCGCTGTGTTTTTTGCCACAGGTTCTTACCAAAATCCTGTAGGAAACCACAAAAATGCTTGTATGGTGTAGTCCACAGTATCAAAAAGTATATCATAAGTGGTCACAGTCCTCCACAATCCGATCATATTTCAAAATTGGGTGAAATATCCAGCTACATATCAAGGGATGGATAAAAGTACAAATTAAATTTTAACTTGTACCTTATGATAAACATATCCAAACAAATCCAAAGGAAAAAAAGTCTGGGAAGAATTTAGCAATTTTTTTTATCTAGATTGCTTGACGTATAATAGAAAACAACGAATAGTTCGCCCATAAACACCAAAACAAATATGGACAAAACACTTTTCCCTTTCACTTCCCCCCCCCCCCATGTTTAAAAACGAACACAACCCTCCAACATACCAATAACCAAAATCAGCAAGAACAATAACATAAAGGATTATGATGTCACAGAAAAGTATAATATTGATAATGTACGTATAGTATGGGTACATATACGTATACCAGATCGAGTATCATTTTGCAAAAAGTCGAGTCAATTTCGCTTTGTTTGTGCTAAGTAGGTAAGTGACCCCTAAATCCAAAGATGGATCCACCCTCGTAATGTATTGTATGTATGCGTGTGTGTGTTTTGTAGGTTCAAGAGTACATAACAAACAATGTAACTAACCTGTTTCTATCCTGGACTGGAAGTGAAAGAAACACATAGAATGTACCAGCTACATCTCCTGGGCCTGCTGTAAAAATCAGCTAACTGATTCGGGCTACAGGATATTGCAATTTAGGCGATGGCATGAACAACCTGCCACTATAACAATATGGCAGTGCCTCCGCAGCCGGCGCCGGCTTCCAAAATTTATGTGATTGGGTGCCGGCGGTACACATGTGTATGTTGGCAGCACTGCATCACATCAAATGTCATGATGTCCCAAACGCCATTTTGTTTTGTTGTGTTTGACAGTGTTTGATTTTTGGTTTGATTGAGGTTGGTTTGTTTTAGTTCAAAGATTTTCTCGGACTAACACTATGGCTTGTGCGAATGTGAAAATAAAAGTGAATGATAGATTTTCATCATTGTACTGTGATTTATTAACAACATTCGCTTACACGCAAGTCGAAAGACAGATCGTATTGGCAGAGTGCTACAAAGGGGCATATTACATTATCATTTATCTCGGATCATAGATCTATGAGTCAATTTATTGGATAATGTAATATAGGAATATGATTCATTTTTTCCTTGATCATAGATTTTTGACATTTTGCTGAGAGATTGCATCCAATACGGTCATAGAAACAGGTGTTGCCAGTTA
The DNA here is from genome assembly GCA_949820665.1 of Scrobipalpa costella. Taxonomy (NCBI): domain Eukaryota; kingdom Metazoa; phylum Arthropoda; class Insecta; order Lepidoptera; family Gelechiidae; genus Scrobipalpa; species Scrobipalpa costella. The sequence continues at coordinate 9,446,206 of OX463315.1, forward strand.
TTTTTAATTTTTTTCTGCTAGGTATTTAAAAGCAAATATTAAAAAAAGAGTTTTTAATTTCTTGTTCGTTAATATGTTTCAATTAATGTAATGTAGTTCTTTTTCTAATTATATACTTGCATAATCTTGCTGAAAGAACAAAAAACAAGCCATACTAAAAATTACGATGTCTTTTGGCAAATCGAATTCTCTGAGATCTGGTAACCCTGACGTCAATACCTGACACCTGTCAGTGTCATTCATACATCAATCTGTCGCTGTCGAGTTGAGTCCCATGCTCGAGCCCGTAAATATTTTGAACTGAAATCTTTATTTCTTCTTACTTTGCATTGTACTGCAATGGCGCCGCCCTTTGACTGGAGTTTTGAGAACACTAAGTTATTGATTTCCCTTTATGAAGAAAACGACTTACTATACGACAACTTACATCCTCATTACAAAGATAGAAATAAACGACTGGCGACGTTAGTTAAAATCGCAGAAATATTGACTGTAACAATAGGTAAAGTCTGTGTTGTTGCTGATGTAAGAAAAATAATCAACTGTTTGCGGTCTCAATATTTGGCTGAAAAATTGAAGGTAAATTTCATTTACTTATCATATAAAAGTGACTGTTAATATGATTGCATGCAGACTGAACTACCTGATTGTCCATAGGAAAGATGGTTCCGTACATCGGCTGTCGATTCCGGTTGCGGCTCAACTTTAGATTAGGTTCTGCGAGCTACGCGCTTCCAATTTTTTGTGGGGGTTAGACATTAATTAGACGTACAAAAATCCAAAATTTCAAAACGCGGCGATGAGCGGTTTGCGAGAAATAAATTTTCAAAATTATTTACTTTTTATGCAGAAATTGTTTGTCAAAAACGCATTGAAACAAAAAAATATACATTAACGTTCCGTTTTATGGGTTGCGATTTATTTGTTTCATAAATACGCGCATTAATGTGTCAAAGTCATGACAATTTGTGATTCAAATCGGAAATGTCACGACAAAAATTTGCGAACGGAACGCAACTACATGTCAAAGGGGCGGCCATTTTGTAGCGTCATTATTCAAGGCTTGTACTCGCGTCTGTGAACACGTCCGTGACCTTTCGCTTGAGTCGTCTTGAATATAGCTCGTCAGTCCCCGTATTTTTGAAGTTATGTCTTCATCCTCCGAGGAAGAGAGTGTTGTGGTGCCGGTTATGGACTCTATAGAGCCGCCGGCGGCCAGTGAAGTGTCGGTGTTGGACTCAATAGAGCCACCGGGTGCTTCGGAAGATGCAGTGCGTGAGGTGTCGGTGTTGGACTCAATAGAGACACCGGCTCCTTTGTGCAGTGGAGCGAGTGAGGTGTTGGTGTCTGCGACGAGAGGGAAACGGGTTAGGGCATCACCTGATCCCGTTCCTTCTACGAGTGGCGCCATCTCATCTACAAGTGCGGTGCGCGAGCTGGTGCAGCTACGGGCTGGTCCCGCAGAGAGCGATCCCCGCCCATCAAAGCGCACGCACTTGTACGCTTCGGAAATTGTGACTTTTTGGAACATGGAGCGCATTATCAGTAAGTTTAAATAAAGTATGAAAGATGCTAAATGTGTTATATGAACATTTATCATGTAAAAGTCAAATTTTAGTCACAGACCTAAATTAGTTAACCCCGAATTCCACGTGGTACTTGTCGCTCATACCCCTAGAGTGTTTTTGCAAACCCGGAGGATGAGTGCCTGAACTTTGTTACGCAAGGGCGGAAGGGCTGCACTTCCCGCAGCGCCGGAGCAGTCAAAGAAGTAAATTTGTTGTTGTAAATTCAATCTGGAGTACCACTTTAATTTAATTTGCTCCCCTTTTTTAAAATTACTAGTTGGTTACTAATTAGTAACTAAAGAGTTTTTTTTTTCTTACAGGCGAACTTGGAACACAGGAGCAATGTCTGCAGTTTAGTGAGGAGCAAGGCCTGATAAAAGCTACAAGGCTTTGCAGTTACCATCAATCTCCCATGACGGTGGTATCTAAGGGATCGGTGGGCTCATTTCGCTGTCAGAAGAGGAACTGCAGGTGTCCATTTATTAGCCGAAGTAAGGGGACGTGGTTTGAAGAAGTTCGACTCCCATTACCCCTTGTCTTCCGGTTAATGTACTGCTACAGCATGGATTATGATTATTACCAGGCCCGCATAGAGTGCATGACCAGAGACCGGCAAAATGTTGTATCAGAAGCTACCATCAGCGACTGGTACAACTATTGCCGTGAAACCATTGTGGTCCATGCCTTGGAGCATATTGAAGAGAAAGAAAAAATTGGCGGGCCTGGAAAAGTAGTGCAGATTGATGAAAGTAAATTTGGACGTCGAAAATATAATAGAGGAAGAAGAGTAGAGGGCCACTGGGTGCTGGGAATGATAGATGATGAGACAAATGAATTAAGACTAGAAGTGTGTCCCAACAACCTCAGGAATTCTGAAACACTAATTCCGTTAATTAAAAAGCACGTCAAGGAGGGTACAATTATACACACATATTGTTGGCGTCCTTATGATTGTTTGCCGGATCACGGATATATCCATCGAAAAGTAATTCACAGTGATCCGGACAATCCATTTATTGCTGAAGATGGGACACACACCCAGCACATCGAGAGCCAGTGGCGGAATTTAAAAAGAAGATTTGGGCGAATTAATTAACAAGGAAATTTCGAAGATTGGCTTATTGAGTACATGTGGCGTTTAGACATTAAGAAAAATTTTAAAAATCCTTTTGAAACTTTAATAGAGGCAATAAAATATGTATATAAAATTTATTTTTGTGTTTTTTTTCTGAAATATGCGACCAGAATTATTCTAATTAGGAAATCTTTTAATGTTTAGGTAACGCCTAGTAATAGGTCCGTTAGGTTAGACTAGTGACCACAACGCACGAGCCGAGCGAGCGCAGCGAGCGTGCCGCGGTAGCGGCCGGCTATTGCCACTTGTTTTCAATTGGAGAGACTAGTATGAAAGAACCGACTTCAGGGCACCCCATGTTGACCTTGACCTATGTACTTTGACCTATGTTGATCTTCACCTTTGACCTCTGACTCTGACGAACAGGACGTATGTTGACCATGACTTTTGACGTTTGACCTCTGTTGACCTTGACCCTCGACCTCTGTTGACCTTGACCCTCGACCTCTGTTGACCATTCCCACCGGGGCCGAATGTATGTCGGGGGGTTCAGGCTATTCGAGGCGAGTTTGGAGTGCTGGAGACCTTTTTTTTAACCCGGCGCCATTGACGTCAACAAAATTACGCGGTCAGTGACATCGGGTAATATTTACCCGAATTTTATTTCGAATATTTTTCGATTAATTAGTGAATAATTTATATATATATTTGTTATTTATTAAAGAAAATACCTTTACGTATGTGAAAAAATAAAATATGGCACCAATAAATAATGAAAATATTTTTTATCCTTATTTTTCATAAACACTGGAAAAATCAACTTGAAAAACATGACATTTCTTAGAAAACAACTTATGGTAGGATATTTAGTTTAATATTTGAAAATAATCATCTTATCTACTTAAAAAAAGAACAAATCAACATTTTACAGAAAAAAAAATAGAACTTTAGTCATCTTCTTCGTTATTCACCATCATGGAACTGCTGCAATTTTCACAGTTTGCAATCAAATGGTCTGGGCAAACATAAATCTTGCATGCATGACATGTATGTTTCGTTTTTTTATCTTTTTTGGACGGACATATTTGACATCTTCTATATACAACACGTGTGTCAGGTATCTTTTGAGGAGGTTCTTCAGCAACATCTCCTATGTCTGAAGCAGCCACCGACCCGTCTTCATCAGAATCTGGTTCCTCCAAAACCTCCAAAATCCGTTCATCTTGGTTTCTTGAAGCCATTTGTGACCAAAAACTAAAAAAAGAAACAATATAACCTATAAAAATTACCATAAACACGAATAAGAACATGTCATGAAAACACGACACTAACTATGACGGTGGGTAAGACTTACCCGTTTTGAATTCAAACACTTGTATCTCACTACACTAGCGGCGTAAAAGTGATGTAAACGATTAGTCGAATAGAGGGTGGTTGTATCTCCAGCTATACTGTCGGATGAGTAAGATGGACGACAGAAAAAAATAATATACCCTCTTAAAATCACCTCGGGTAAATATTACCCAGCGTCAACGACGCCGGGTTAATAAGCGGTAGCGATTTTCGCCGGAAGTGCTGTGTGCGACCTATATATCTATTTATATATAGGTGCGATCCACTATAGGGTGGACAAGTCATGCGGATGTGCTTCCCATCTAAGGCACCTATACAGTTGTATACATTCCATCTATTTTCAAACTTTTCAGCTATATCTTCCCATTCTCTTTCTGTATTTGGTATCTGTAACAAATAATTGTTACAGATACCAAATACAGAGGAAGAACTTATTGAGACAAAATTTAGAAAGAAGAGACAACTTGCGCAAACAAGTCATACATCTAATGATGACAAATTAATACATGAAGCAATCAGCACCATGAGAGACATGTCCCAAATGGCTAAGAAACCAACAGTGAATAAAAACATCAATTCTTTTTGCCAATTTATTGAATCGGAACTTAATGATATTTTGTCTGCTGGTGATGTAATCCATGTAAAAAAAGCCAAACGGCAAATACAACAAGTGTTGTTTCAAATATGGGATGAAGTTGATAATGCTCAATCAAGACCATCTACGTCCAGGTCAAACGTTTCATTTTCTTCAGAGCCTATGTTAGCAGCAGAATGTGATGAAGAGGAAGGAAATAATTCTACATTGTCCCATATTCAACAAACAATTGAACCAAACTTAACCGGACTGACAAATGATAGTAGAACATTCAATATTGACTCTATTGATGCAGCTTGCACCGTGCAGCTTCAAAATAATACAATGGCAAGAAGTGAACTGCAAGAAGAGGTATTCATGTCCACCGATGATAATGGAATGATAATAATGGATGCTACACCTCGAGTTATTGTACAAGATGTCAAAACATATTATGAAAATTCAGATTTCAAGTTCTAAATGAAAATTGTATTATTTTTTATAATTAATTACATCTAATGTTTCTATTAATATGACTTTCTTTTTTTTTGCTCTGAACTCGACTCTCTAACCGTATAACTAGTTTCAATAATAACATGTCAATAGTCACTTACCTTTAAATGAATATTCTTTAGACACTCATAAATGGCTTTGCATGTTTCTGGTATAATTTGAGTTAAGGTACATTGAGGTATCCGAAAGGAAAACTGTAAACTGGAATAAGTTTCTCCAGTTGCTAAAAATCTTAAAGTCACCAATAGTCGGTCTCTTGGAGAAACTGAGTTTCTAAAATGTGTGTCCTGTTTTGCAATACTGGCTGCAACTTTTGAAAGAATATATTCGAATACTGAGTTGTCCATTCGCAGATAAATCTTAAATGACCTTTTGTCTTCTTCTTTTAGCTCTTGAACTAAGTTCGAAGTAACGCCGATATGATCACGTCGTGCAATCCATGATCTTAGCCAGATTCGTTTTTTTCTTATATTCCTTTTTTTCTTTTTCTTTTTTAATAGTAAAATAACGGACACTGCCGAAGCAATAGTAGCGCACACCACCGACGCATTCTCCATTGCAACCACATATGACGTAAAATAGGATCAAACAACTTTGATAGTGTAATACACAGATATGACTCAAATAGTCAATTATCTTGGATCAAATATATGATCAATTAAATGATCCAAGATAAATGATAGTGTAATATGCCCCAAAGACAAAGACCTGACTCATATAAATGATGAATTAATTTTGATGTCTTCATCGGAAGGTTTGTTACAAGTAACTCCATCCTCATGCGAGTGCCTGTTTCTAAAATCTAATCAACTTCCGTGTCGTCATATATTTAAATGCAGGGAGTTCTTGTCTTTACCATTATTTGAACCAACCTTATGTCGCAAAAGATGGACCAGACAGTATTGTGCAGACATATTACAAAATGACTCTCATGAGGAGACACACAACACTCCTGAAATAGAAATGCACAACACTCTTATGGAGACGGAGGTACCATGCCAAATGCTAAAGAATGACTTGAAAGCCTCTTTAAGCAGTCATAAGAAATTTACTATTATGGATGGATATGGAAAAAAAATGGCTCAGTTGAGTAGTGAAGTGTCTACCAAAGCTTTTCATGAAAGAGTTAAAATTATTCGGAAAGTTATTGAAATGTGGGAAGAAGGAAAAGATTTGATGTTGAATGTAAACTTTTCAAGGATATTTGAATCTGATGCTGTAAAAAGTCAAGAAATATCTATTCATAATGAAGAACATTCTGAGTCACAGGAATCTACAAATGGTAATTATTTAATAATGATTCCTCAAATTCAGTTTCGTAGGGTTCCTTATTATGTACAGCTTTATATTAATGTTCCAATTTCTTGTTTCAGCTGCAGCCCACCTCGAGGTCTTCAAAAACAAAAAAAATGCAGCATTGATGAAAATCCTGCTGAAAGTGTAACAAAAGAACAACTTTGTGAAATAGCTGACAGTACTGCCAATGAAGGTATTATTTTTGAATCGCTAAATAAATCACAAGAAGAACTGGATGTCTTTATATCCGAGGATAACAGAAACAGGAATTCAATTAATTTGCAAGATATTAAGATGCCTCGCAATGTCTTAAAAAGAGGACGACCAAAGGGCTTTGGCAATACAGTGATTGGCCTCAAAAGACAGAAATCAATGAAAACTAAAACCACCTATAGAACAACATCTGATAACAGTGCTGAAACTGAGCAAAGTTTGGAAGAAGAGTACCTGGAAGAATATCTAGCAGAATATTTAGATGATTAATATAGCTAGGTATATACAAGTAGGTACCCTTAAGGAATACCTACATCCATTAATAGAGGCCTTAGATTTTTTCCTTGCTTGGTATGGGTGTGCATACTGTGATTTGTGCATTACTGAGCTGGATGCGTTCAAATAGATCTTTTTAGATGTATTCTCTAAGGTAGTAAGTAGCTGAATACATAAATGCGTATTTTTTGTTTTGTGTATTATATTATAATATAAGCAAAATAATAAATAGCTTTACAATGCCTTCCATGATTTTGTTTTTATTTCCATCCACGGGCCGGGGGATTTAGGTTCACCTCATCTCCCTGCCCACCTAGGTATATGTATAAACTCTCTATAAGGAAAACAAACAATACCTAGCAATAAGAAAAAGTCAAGGCCTGCGCGGTGGGCGCCGCGCTTGCTCTCAAATTGGCGCAAGTCAGTGACCGGCCTAGCAGAAAGAACCGGCCGGCGGCGGTCTAACTCATGGACTTATTATCCTCTAACTAAACAATCGTACTACTGAGTCTAGAGGGAACCGGCTACCTAATTGACAGCCGGCGCCGGCAGCCAGCGCCGGCTACCGAATCAGTGACCGGCGTTGGGCGCCGATTCGGCAGCCAGCGCCGGCTACTGAATCGGCGGCCGGCGCCGGCTGCGGACGCACTGCCTAACAATATACATATTTATCTGGAAAAAAAAAACCTCAAATCTTGTCAAAGGTGGCGGACCTTTGATTGGACTGTTGACGGTCTGCAATAAAGCCGTCACAATGTATGCAAATGTGACTAACCTGCGGGCGCTATGCCCCCCCTGTAGGCGGAGTACGGCGGGCTACAGCACACGAGCAGCACGTGGACGGGCACGTCTTGTCGCAGCTCCTCGCAGCACAGCAGCACGGTCGACAGAGCCTCCGTCACGCAGGCTCGACTCTCGCAGTGACCGCCAATGAACCTAGCAACGATTCATTTTATTATGGATAATCGATGGTGTTGTGGATAGGGCCACTGCTTCGAATCCCACCACGTACCAATGTGTTTTTAGGTTTTCGAATTTCATATGTACGTTTATTCGGCGCTTTCTTCGTGCTTCGGAAGGCACGTTAAGCCGTTGGTCCCGGTTGATATCGTTTAATACCGTAGATATTAGTTGTTAAGCCAAATCAGAGGCCAGTGATAAGCATTGGCGGCTTGAAAACTCTTGACCTAATCTAGGATTGTGTCTGGTTTCCCTTTTGGGTTGCAGAGGTCAGATGGCAGTCACTCTGTGTAAAAACCAATACCTTCGTTCTATCCCCTAGATTAGGTAGCCGACCCCGTGTGATACGGGATATAGGCTAGGGAGATGATGATGATGATAGAGAATGTAATATAAGAATGTGTACGAATGAGATATGGAAAGGGAAAATGATGTAAGGAAATGTGTTATTACAAACTTTAATAACGACAAAGAATAACATGTGGTGCAAAGAACCTTGTTCTTTGTATCTCGCGGGGTCGGCTACCTAATCTAGGTGATTTGCTTCTGATTTGGCTTAATAAGTAATATCTCCGGTATTCAACAATATTAACTGGGACCAATGGCTTCACGTGCCTTCCGAAGCACGGAAAAAGCGCCCAATAGACGTACATAAGAAATTCGAAAACCGAAAAACACATTGGTTAGTGGTGGGATTCAAACCACGACCTCCCACTCAGGAGGCAGCGGCCCTATCCACTACACCATTGGGCTCTCATCTCGTCTATAGGATGATGTACCAAGACTAAACCGGCACTGTCAACAAAACTGAACTGTTCAGTCCAATGCACAGCATCCTTAAGAATTTTATTTATTTCTAGGCAAAAAAGTAAAATCTGTAAATGGAAAGTCCTTAAACTTACTGCATCTTATCAATAGTTTCGATAACATTCTGTGGGCTGTTGAAGGGACCGTAAGTGGACACGGGCAGCCCCGGATGAGAATCAGCTGCTTTGTATGTGACAATACTGTAAACTGAACCGCTGCCGCTGCCTTCTTCCAGCGAGCCTCCATTGAAATATCTATAAGAAATGTAAGTACATATAATCATACATACAAATAATCACGACTTTATCTCTAATGGGGTAGGCAGATCGTAAATGACCTAAACAAAGGTTGCTCTCTCACTTCTGACAAAGTTTAGAGGGTTATTTAAGATAGAAGTATGTAAGTATATTATGTAAAAATTTATGGGTCAATTAACTTTTTAGCTGACACAGTAATTTTTTTTTTCTTTATTTTCTTAATAGAATATTTAAATTATTTCGGTGATATTTGGTAACATATAAACTGAAAAACATAGAATGGACCAGCTGCATTTCCTCCCGAGCATGCTGTAAAAACCAGCTAAGGGATCAGAGGGTTTCAGTATATTGTAATTTAGGCGATGGGCTGACAACCTGTCACTACAGCAATATACGAACAAATCCATCTTAAATAACCCTCAAAATTTTGTCAGACGTGGCGGAACGACCTTTGTTTATGTCGTTTGCGCTCTGCCTACCCCATTACGGATAAGGGCGTGATTATATGTATGTATGTATGTATAAACTGAAATTGTGTTTTCCTAAAAAAAGCAGTTATCTTTATCGGACTAGTAGACTAAAATATCTCCCAAAGTAATTATTTTTGTCACTTGTGTGTTACTGAAAAGCGAAATAGAATAGAAAATATTTATTTCCCACCAAATTGTTATTAAAACTTTAAAGATCCTCTCAGACAAATACATCTGCCTAGACCTTCCTGCCATATTTAGACCGAGTGTTGTTCATTGTGTACGTCATGCCAATGATAGACAGTTAGCTTGTTGGAGATCCAACAACAACATTGGATACCATATCCTCAACAATAGTGTTCTAACACAGTGGAATAAGTTGCCACAGGAAGTGATTGATGCTCCACCAGTAAACAGTTTTAAGAACAGACTTGATAAGTGGATAAACAGTGACAGCCAATTAGTGTAGTAAAGTGACTAAAACTAACATGAACTGATACACACCAGCTTAGATATAGGCACATCAGCCTGTGGCTGCTCGCCTATTATAAAATAATAATAGTATTCACAGTTACCATATTTTTTTCTGTAAATTTAATGCTCATTATCAAAATTACATATAATCATGCCTTTATCCCTTTAATAGAGTAGGCAGAGAGTATACAACCCAAACAAAGGTAGTTCCGCCACAACTAACAAAGTTTTGAGTGTTATTAAGATAAATTTGTAGGTATATTGCTATAATGACAGGTTGTTAGCCTATTGCCTAAATTATAATGCACTGTAACCCTTGAATCCCTTTTGCGGACTTCTACAGCATGCCCGTAAAGAAGGGCAGTTGGAACATTCTATATTTTTTCAGTCGCTCTCAGGCCAGCATGGAATATAATATAACGTATCATTGTTTTAAACAATGTATAAATGAATATGAATATTTACTTACTCTAGCGTAGGAACGATGTAATTAGTTTTTAATTCATTAATAAAGGCCCCATTAGCGGCGGTAGTTTCAACAACAAATATCACTTCGGCCGGTATGGGAGTCTCTGGAGCTGTTACCACCATTGTTTTTAATCACAATTTCGGTGTAATAACTAGCAATATAGCTATATTAATCGTAAATCAAAGTAAAAAAAATATAAAGCTCACTGACAGCTGACTGTTTTTTTTTTACATTTCTCTCATTAGGGTAGGGAAGGCAAAGAGCATGAACCCATGCAGCCTAGTACCTACGCTAGCCTAAAAGTCATAAGAATGCGCCAGTGATTCACATCCCAAGGTTTAACAGACTTTTAAGTTTTACGCAAGGATATTAATTTATTTGAAAACTTATGTATTGTAACTATGGAGCAATCTAGAATAAATGATTTTATTATTAATATTATTTTTATTATATCAATCCAAATTATACGGTAGCGCCTTCCTTTGCTTCTTACTCCTGCTATATTTGCCCCGTCAGCAGATTATTATGTTAAATCCACCATATTAATACAATAAACACTGCAAAGAACTTATTAAGAAGACCGAGGAACAAAGTCCGTCTCATTTTTCATGTTCCCCGCGCGAAACTCCAACCTAACCTAACTCATTAGCATGCGAATGTTGTGCCCACACTCCCATGCTCGATGAAGATTTACATGAGAGTGTCTAGTCAAACCATAACAGGATTTCTGTACTTTATTTCTCACTTTCACAATATTGTCTTTCACTACCGGCACATACATACATGCATATAATCACGCCTATTTCTTTAATGGGGCAGAACATAAACGACCTAAACAAAAGTTGTTCCGCCCGGTCTTACAAAGTCTTGAGAGTTATTTAGGGATAAAGGCGTGATCATATGTATGTATGTAGGCATATTGCTGTAGTTACAGGTTGTCAGCCCATCGCCTAAATTAAAATATACTGAAACCCTCGGATTCCTAAGCTGGTTTATTTTTATACAGCATGCCCGGGAGGGAATGCAGCTGGCACATTCTATGTTTTTCTCTCGCTCTTAGGCTAGCATGGAAGTACAGCCCATTATATACTAATCCCACATTAAAATAGCCGCGAATAGATAATTTAATACTTAATTCTCAGGAACAGTACTGAATACAATAAATACTACTTTAGAAAGCCAGGAACTCATTTCTCCAGCGACTCGTTCACTATTCGTTACGATTCTGGCGCCAAATTCATTGTTTGTTGTTTCGTAATTTTTTTTTTATAATTCTCTTGGCCTGGTATCTAAGACCTTTTGGTCATGTCTTATTTAAGTTTCACTTTCCAGTTTCAATATTAGAGTTTTAAACACTTCACTTTATTTAGCTTATATGTTCTTCACAGTGTTTTTAATAAAGTTAAACAATGGCACAAGAATCTTTTCATTTTGTAATAGGTCGATGAGGCGGCGGGGTGGATTTTCAGTCTGTATTAGATCACCGGTTTCACTTGCAAGCACTAGTCTTTGTAGAGAAAAATGACGGCATTAAAAAACAATGTGATCGATGTCACAGCTGACATTACTATTGCAGTATGGGCAAATTCTATGTTCTTGTATTCTTAGTCTTGATAGGTGAGCAGGAGTTTTGTGGTGGCCAAACCTAAGTCTGTTAATCGTACTTATAAAGTCCCGGCTAGCACTTCTATATTCATTTTTTGAATACCATGGTTTCGATGGTAAGTCTTGTTGAACGCTCCCATACCATTTTCCTTTTTGTTCTTGATCTCTTTTCCATGTATCTTTCCAAAGCTGTATTATATTAGGTCTTATCAAACAATAGTAATCAGTTAATAGAGCCTTAATTACATATTTTAAATCTAATACCTTCCTTCAAATGCAGTCTTATCTGCTACTTCGTTCCCAATAATGCCCCTATGGGATGGAATCCACATAAAAGCTACTTCAATATTTTTAAGAAACAGTTGATATATACAATTTTTAATTAAATATAGTAAATAATTAGTTTTGAAGGAAAGTTTCAGACATTTTAAACCTTCAACAAGACTCAACGAGTCTGGTAGGATTAAATAATTATGACTTATATTTAAATGATTAATCAGTTTTATAGCTTCTAAAACTGCATAAGCTTCCGCTGTGAATATAGAGCAATGATTATCCAGGATAAAGCTTTGAGCAAATTTAGTTTGAGGATCATACACAGCTGATCGGACATAGTCAGTTCCTTTGCTACCATCAGTGTACAAAGTATAAAATTGCGGATTTTCATCCAAAAATTGTATCATATCATTATTGGAACTAATCATTGTTTGTATTACTTTAGTTGGATGAGTAGTGCTGTTAAAAGAATAGTCATAACATGGCCATGATTTATTATTTATTTTAACATTGGAACATTTATTTTTAAGTTCCAGGAAAATTCGACACAGCTGAGGAGAAATATTTCTCAACACATCAACTGCGTCAGCCAGTGATCCGGAAACACTGACCATGCTAGGCACTATTCTTTTAACAACATGGTTGTTATCTGATGATAGAAGTTTGACACAATATCTTTCTGTGAGTATGAGCCTCCTCAATGTGAGGGGCATTATATTGGTTTCCACCTCCATAGCCCTTATAGGCGTTGAGCACATGGCTCCAGATATAATTCTTTAGGCTTAATTCTGAATAATATCTAATCTATGTACATAAGGACTATTTAAATAAACTAAACTACTATAGTCAAAATGACTACGTACTATAGATTTATACAATATACACAAAACATTGGGGTCTGCACCCCAAGAAACACCTGCAAGGCATCGCAGGATGTTTAAACTTTTAAGGGCATTCTTAGATATGTACTTAATGTGTTGTCCAAAATTTAAATTTTGTTCAAAAATTACACCTAAAAAATCATTTTGAGTTACCCTTGATATAATGTCACTGTACGAGATAGTGTTCGGCGTAACCAAACGTGCCTACCTCAATGTACACGAAATAAAACTATACTATAAATGGACTGTATATTTATTAACGAAAACTACAAACAAAATCTATATACGAAATTACTGGTAACACTATGAAAAAGATTGGCACAAAATCTTTAAATATTTATAAATTAAACTATAAACGGCACTTCACACTTCTATTTATCACTATTAATCTTAATATTTCCACTGTTATTCTTATATTTGCTGCTTTCGGAACTATTCATAAACGGATACGAAACGGAAACTGTTTACGGAACTCTCTATCGATAACTATAAACGAACTATCACGGAAACACTATACGAAACGATTACGGAACTGTTTGTCGATAACTATTAACGAACTGTCGCGGAATCACTGTCACTGTTAATATATACTGTTCACTTCACTATTTCTTCCCACTATTCGATCACTGATTCGAAACTGAATCGGAAAACTGTATCACGGAACTATATCACTGAACTATACTGTATCTATCACGAAACTATATCTATTCTGTTCACTGTCCACTATTTTTCCACTATTCGGACTGATCTCCCGAAACTATATGCTTGGTGCGGTCTACGCAGCTGTTTATATACTCCAATCTCGGTACTGTAGAATTCTCAGGAAACAGCTGGCAACTCTTTTCTCGAAATGTAAAGTGTCTTCTGTAATGTTCGATCGAGATAGCTAAATACAAACTGTCACTGGTAAGACAGGGATGGCGTTATATCGATTCTCGAATATTCTTGATCATACGTCAAGTTCGTAAAAAGACAAGAATAGAATACTATTGCTATCTCGTTCTATCACTCGCTCTGATTGGTTGATTTGAATTTGCCTCTTAATTTAGGGATGACAGCTCTCAAGTGTGGCCATCCTAAAAAATACTCCTTAATTAAATTAAAATATAAAATACTTAAGCGCCGTCGCGAACAGTCACCATTATAAGTAATATCCCTAGAGGGATTTTCATTACCAAATATCATTAAGCTGCTTTTGGATGCATTAATTTTTATATGTAATTTGTCAGTATAGTAACTTTTTAACTGTTGTAAAGCTAAATTAAAATTATCTATTGCTGTTGATAAGTTAGAGTGAGAGGTATAAATTGCTAAATCATCCGCAAACTGAAGGATATTTACATTTTTAGTATCTACATATTTACATATCTGACAAGTGTACAAATTGTATATCAAAGGTGAAAGCGTGGCCCCCTGCATCGTGCCCTTTGATGCGTTTTTGGGTCCATGGAGAATATTATTATGTTTAACAAATACTGTTCTATCTGTTAAAAAATTGTAAATCCATTTTGAGACTTTTCCAGGAATATCTAGACTACCAGTCAAAATCTTGACTAGTATGCCAGGGTCAATACTATCAAAAGCACCTTGTACATCTAAGAGTACACAAACTGTGTGTGATTTTGAATTTTTGGCTCTTTTCAGGTCCGCAAAAAGTGGGATAAAACTGTCTGCACAACTTCGACCTCTACGAAATCCATATTGGCATTGTGGGATGAGAGCATTGGACTCAGCATACCAGTCAAGACGAGTTTTCAACATATTTTCAAAAATCTTTCCAAGACAAGATGAAAGTGAAATTGGACGATATGAGCTTGCAAAATCAGGTGGTTTGTCAGGTTTTAATAGAGGAATAACACATTGAGTTTTCCATGAGTCTGGAATAATGTTTTTCTGCCAAAGATTGTTAAGAATAATAAGAAATATAAGTTGAATTGATGGATGGATTTTTTTTATTAAAATACACGGAAAATCATCAAGACCTGGAGTTGTATTTTTTCTAGACTGTAAGCTCAATGTGAATTCAGACCATGAAAAGGGTTCCAATAAGAGTTTTGAGTTTGAATTTTCATTATTACAATCAAATAAGTTAGAAAATGAATTAGGATCTATTAAGTTATCATTATCTGTCAATTTAGATAGAAAAGGTTGAAAAAATTCATCTTTATAATATTTATTATTCTTTTTGCTACCCTTAAATATTTTAATAAATTTCCAAATTCTACTTATGGGAGTAGTTCTATTAAAAGTTTCACATAAAACATTCCAAGATTTTTTTTGTTTCTTAATAGTGCGTTTTTTGAGAGCATCTAGACGTTTGTACTTAATGTAATTATCAATAGTAGGGTCTTGTCTGTACAACTTTAAAGCATTATAAGAGGCAATTACACTATCTTTACATATACTATTCCACCAAGGAGCTGAAGTTCTACCACGGAAGGGGTTGGTTCTTACAAATCGTGGTATTACTAATTCCTTAAGAGTATCTAGACGAGAATAAAACTCCATATAAGAAGATATTGGATCTTCTTCATCAATCGTCAATTCCATAAAAACCGTCTTGGAAAGTTCCTGAAATCTTTTCCAATCTGTTTTATTATACAGAAATTTATCTACAGGTGGATTGATCTGATATTTTTCAACACATAGAGTGATGTTGGTTATTGTTGGGAAATGATAACTTCCCATGGCATCATCATGCACCGACCAATCACAAAAAGGTGCGAGATTGGCGCTAACAAACGTAACATCAATAGCTGATGGATTACGTGTTGGGTAATTGACAGTCGTGAAGTTTCCATCATTTAAAATAGACAAATCACAATCATCTATTATATTATATAAATCTTGGCCTCGGCCTTTCGTAGTTAAACACCCAAATGCAATGTGATGCGCATTAAAATCTCCGCTTACAAATATCGGTTTAGGTAGGTCACTTATTATATTACGTAATCTATTCACTCTAATATGACCACTTTTAGGTGGACAGTATACACAAAGGACGGTAATATCACCTATAGAAGAAGAAACTGACAAAGCAATTGTTTGTATGTCCTCATAAAAGTTCGTTTCTAGAATGTTATACTTTAGATATGATTTTATTAATATTGCTACTCCATTATGACTATTTGCTGAATTTCTATTATAAAAATTATAACCAGGGATACGGAAATTCTGATTATCTTTTAGCCAGGTTTCATTTATCAAACAAATATCTATTCTTTCTTTTTGCAAAAAATCAATAAGCAATTCTTTTTTACTATTTATGCTCTGAATATTGTATTGCGCAATTCGTAATTGTGATTGGGTGTTGGTGTTTATTATATCCATTAAAGACGTAATTATTGAGAAGCTGTTCTTTAATAGACGCCTTAGTAGTAGGTACGTCGTCACTAGTTTTGTTGCCTAGTTGAACTAGTGTAGTAACTATGGCGTTTCTTATATCGTCATTTTCAGATATAATTTGCCTTATATTTGGGGAAGAGATTTGGGCAGAGGACATATCCTCAGGTTTAACAATGGACTTCTTTACATTTTGTACAGAATTGTCAATGAGGTTTTTATTTACATTTTGTTTTTCTTTAATAATATTTTTTTTATTTACAGGAGGAAATCTTTCCGGTAAAGGAGGGAAATCCATCGACTTATTATTTATATTAAAATTCGCTGCGCTTAACACGCCAGCGTAAGTAATTGCCTTCTTTTTCTCCTCTATTTTCCTTGCCTTCACCGGACAGACCCTCGAGACCGCCAAGTGGGGTCCTTGACAATTTATGCAACGAAGCGCATTGGGCGTAGGACACTCCTTATAGAAGTGTTCTTCACCACAGCAACTGCACTTCTGTTTGCCGTTACATATTTTTGCTGAGTGATTAAATTTGAAGCAGCGGTAACACTGCTGCAGAGGTGGGACATAACTGAAAACTCTGTACGAATACAGGTCATATTGTACGTTGTCTGGTAATGAGTTTGATAAGAACGTAATACTGACAGTTTGGAGCGGAGTAAGCTCTTCACCGCTTTTCATTGTAAATCGCCGAATTGCCACTATGTCATAAACTGAGGTGAGCTTTGTGTATAGTTCCTTGGTAGTAATATTAGTTGGGACAAGTCGGATGACACCGACACGTTCAATTTGTGCAGCCGGGATGTACGCTTTGATATTGTACTTATCGAGGAAAACAGAGTTGTTCAGGAAGTTGTTTGCCGTGTTGTGTTGTTTGAACAGAACAGCAATCTTGTTCGCCTTTATGCGGCGTATGGCCACCACACCTTTCACTTCTGATACAAAAATGTGGTTCAGGTATATAGGACTTTTATTGCCCAAACGCTCAGTGCCGGTACTCTCAACAAACACTTTAAATTCTGTCATGGCAGAGTTCCCAGGATATTGTCTCTTACAATTTGGTTTGAGAAATGGTTTCGTGTATAAAATAGAGTCACTTTCCTCACCACTACTCCCGCCGCCATCACCGCCTTCCTTACATGGCCCCATTGCAGGAGGGATTTCTTTGTTCCGTTTATTCTTAGGTTTTGCAGGTTTGGGGGGTTTATCCCCCGGATCATCATTCCCCCCCATAATGGAGGCGGAATGGCACTATTTTTACAATATGTACACAACTATAAACAGTATTATTAAAAGGAAAATAATATTTTTAAAATTTGGAAAAACTTTTGTAGCTTTCGTTTCAAATTCCCGCCAAAGAATCCTGTTGTTTCGTAAATGGCTATTATAAAGTTGCCATTTCAAAAAACTGCTTATTTAAAAAATAACGTTCGTGAAACGTTTAGCTACATGTCACAATATCATGCATGCAAATTTGAAGGCGGCTCGGCGGCGGGTGACAGCCACAGGCGGCCCCGGCATGCGGCAGTGGCAGCGGAACGGGCATCATGCATACAAAACTGAGTATTACTTTATTATAATTATTGCTTTCGTGAAAATAAAATCGGAAGTGTGCGCGTCTCAATCGCAAGTTAAAAGCGCACGGGTACATACAGTACCATTTGTAGTGCTTATCTGCTGTTTCTCTCTTTCTATATTCTATCTGACTCTCTCTGTGTTTTGCCGATTTTGCGGCGGATTTTGCGTACAATCACAGATTAGACAGTATATGTACAACGGCCGGTGGAAGTGTGAAAAGAAAAAAATATTGTTTGCTTTTTGCCCTGTGTTTTTGCCTATGCTACATTTGCAATTTTTTGTGTCATATTTGGAACATTAACTTACTATTTCTTTTCTTTATATCAATAAATAGAATCAGTGCGTGGAGATTATTGTTTTGAGTGTATAATGGAGAGGACCTTCCGTTCAGTGCGAGTTTTGAACCGGTTTATTCGCCGGCCCGTTGGAGTCGCCGGTTTAAAAAACCTTGCTACGATTCCCATAGATGATGCAAGCCAAGACCTGGTAAATGCTTTCAACCAGGACATCAAGGCAGGTAAGTGTTTCTATTACTTATTTTTTTAACATAACCTAGCACGTAACCTTACGTGACGAAAAGTTTTCGAGTTATCACAATTCTAGATTATAACGTTTTTTCTTAGAATGTAGGATGAGTTATCGTGCAGTTTTATCAGATAATACTATATCTGTTTGCGTAACGAGATGATTTTGCTTATTTACTTTGTGGATGTTATTATTGCGCAGTCTATAAACCCAAAAATAATATTGAAATTCTTCGTACTAAAAGTGGCCGTATGGTATTTTGTCGTTCTTTGTTCTGCTGCCCGACTTGGGCACACTTGAGTCGGGTCGTCTAATCGTCTTACCGTAGTTTTCTGGAATAGCTAGCTTAGGGTCTGCATTCGCTGGCAGTACTTAAGTAAGTAAAAACTTGTTTTTGCACACATTTACAAAGCATATACAGACAGAAACAGTCTTAGACATATATAAATATGCACAAAGGCAGTCATATCGCTGACAGCAATCTCTACCAGACAACCACTACCTTCATTCTTTCTTCGTATTCTTGCTCTAAAAAGCTTGCTCTGAAATGATAAGTTGACAGTTCTTACAGTGGTATATTGTTTAATTTATCTTTACTGTAAACGGTTCCAAAGTTTATGGTCAATTTTAACTACTTTAAACTGCGAAAATCTGTATTCTTCATGTGTATAATCATTTCCAAACTCCAGATTAAATTTAAAAAAACTAAATATTTCTAAATGAAAAATTTCTTTGTAAAAAGCAGTAAAATGGTCATTCCCTATTCACCCCCTAATTGGGTTCAATAGGGATGAGAGTGGGGTGTTTTGGGAAATTGTCTAGGGTTGATACTTAACAGAAAATAAATCGATGTGTAATTAAAAAAAATACTAATAATAAATTGTTCTATTTTTAATTCTATTAATTAAACAAAAAATATAGTTAATAGTTATAGTATAACTTTAAAACTATATAATAGAATTGACAAACTTAGATTCTTAGTAATAGGTAATGTAAAGAGGTTTTTATTCTTCTTCTTGTAATATTTTTATAATTTCCTCCTTTTTATTATAATAATTCTTTTGATTTGATGAATTCCTCCTCGATTTTGTCAGTGGAACTGACTTTTTATATTTATTCTTTACCGGCATGGGTAAGGGTTTTGAAATATCAATAAGTATATTAGTATGTTCTTTAGCTGTTTTAGAATTATTTCAAACTTTATTGCCTTTATCGGTCTCAACTAAAACAACTTTCTATTTCTATTTCTTCGCTTAAAACAATTGGTAATGCTGCAATATCGAAATTAATTAAAGCAGTACGTTTATTTTGTATTATTATTCCATCTTCTTCTACATTGCATCTGATCAAGTGGCCGCCGTCCGATGTACTGGCTTCTGACAAACAAGAAGCAAAGATGTTTTTATCCGTCTGTTCAGTTTCTTTAACGATTATTTTTTTGTCTTTCACTTTGACATTTTCTTCAGAAATGTATCCCTGTGCGGTCTTGTTTTTCATTTCTACTACAAACTCATCTACGGATTTTTCAACTTGTCCAGTCTTATTTTTATCATCTGCTTGCGCTGTGTATTTCTCTGTAGTCTCATTCTCTATTTCAGTCTTATTTTTATCTGCTGCATTATCTAATTCTACCATATATTCTTCTATAGTCTCATTTCCTCTTTCAGTCTTGTTTTCATCTACTTTATCATTTAATTCTACTATATATTCCTCAATAGTCTCATTTTCTCTTTTAGTTTTGTTTTTATCTCCTGTTACTTCCATACTGGACTGGGAGAGAAAGAAAAACATAGAATGTTCCAGTTGCCCTTCCTCCCGGGCATGCTGTATAAGTCAGCAAGAGGGATTCGAGGGTTACAGTGTATTGTAATTTAGGCGATGGGCTGACAACCTGTCACTACAGCAATACACATAACAATCTAAAATTGCCCCCAATTTATGTCAGACGTGGCGAAAGCGCCTTTTAGGAGGCGTTTTACGCTCTGCCTACCCCGTAAGGGATAAAGGCGTGATTTTATGTATTTATCTCCTGTTACATCTAATTCTTCTATATATTCTTCTAGAGTCTTTTTCTCTCCTTCAGTTTCGCTTTTTTCTATAGCTAGTACACTCCCATTCATATTTTCTGTTTTAGATTTTTTTCCGATCCCTTTGCCTTTCCCAATTTTTTTGCTAGAAGTAGACGGAATGATGTTATCATTCTTCGATGTTTTCACATTCTTATCTAATTCTACCATATATTGTTCTATAGTTTCATTTCCTCTTTCAGTCTTCTTTTCATCTACTTTATCATTTAATTCTACTATATATTCCTCTATGGTCTTTTTCTCTCCTTCAGTTTTGCTGTTTTCTTTAGCTATTACACTCCCATTAATATTTTCTGTTTTGGATTTTTTTTCGATTCTTTTACCAGATTTTTTGCTGGAAGTAGATGGTTCGTTGTTATCAGTTTTAGATGATTTCACAGTGTTTTTCTTTTTTGCAGGAACCACAACTTCTCCTACATCTTGTTCGCACACACTTCTTCCAGCGACCACCTCTATTTTCCTCTTGTTTCTTGGCTCAGTGATATTCATTGTTCCATATCTCATTTCTTTTAATAATGTAATAAACGCCTCGTCAACTGCCTCTTTGTCATTATCTGTTGTGACCGTTTCTTGCGGTAATCTTTGGAGAACAGCGTTCATAATCAATGGAATAATTCCAGTTTTTCTGAATCCAGCTTGGATATTTTTTGCATAGTTCATCATCATCCTAGCCTTATCCCGTATTTCTCGGGGTTGGCTACCTAATCTAGGTGATTGAACGAGGGTACTGGTTTTTACACAGAGCGACTGCCATCTGACCTCCGCAACCCAGAAGGGAAACCAGATCCAATCCTAGATTAGGTCAGAGTTTTCAAGCCGCCAAAGCTTAGCACTGGCCTCTGATACGGCTTAACGACTAATATCTACGGTATTTAACGATATTAACCGGGACCAACGGCTTAACGTGCCTTCCGAAGCACGGAAAAAGCGCCGAATAAACGTACATATGAAATTCGAAAATCGAAAAACACATTGGTATGTGGTGGGGTTCGAACCACGACCTCCCGCTCAGGAGGCAGCGGCCCTATCCACTACACCATCGGGCTCCATCGGGTTCTTTTTTGCAGAGTTATCTCTTATTTTATCTATAAGCAGTCGAAGTAGCCGAGGGAAACATCCTTTTGGCACGGATGACAATGATCTTCCATCAGTTTTTTTCCAATTATCTAGTAATTGTCTCCATGCCGACTTCATTGGTCTAAAAAAGGCGACATCAAGTGGCTGGGTAAAGTGAGTTGAATTCGGAGGAAGAAACACGAAGTGTATGTCATTTTCTTTGCACAACTTAATTGCTTCTAGAGACAAATGGGACGACAAATTGTCCCCGATAAGCAATTTTTTCCCCTCTTTATTTTCAAAATAGGGTACCACTATTGTTTTTATCCAGTCAGTAAATGTGTCACCGTCAAACCAACCCGATGGCGTACGATTATACCTGGTACCAGTGGGACCACCTGTGGCCCACGTGTCGTATACGTGTGTAGACTTGTATACAAAATAAGCTGGTAACATTTCGCCTTCTGCTGTTCCTGCCATCATTAAGGAAACCGCCCCTTTTGAATGATTTTTAACACGCTCCGGATATTTGCAACCTCGCCTAACGATAACTTTTTTCGCCCCGGGTCATCAGTAAGATTTGTCTCGTCATAGTTCAGTATATTAGCTGCTGGGACACCTTCCAAAGATTTTTCAAGCTCATCAAAGTATTCTTTTATTATATCTGGGCTTATCGCCGCTCTAGACCTTTTTATATTTTGGCATATTCGGGCAGATATTTAATTTTTGGGCCTTTTTAAAAATCCATTAGCCCAATCTGACCCAATAAAGTTATTTTTAAAGATAATTACACTCATACCTCTATTGACTAAATACATTTTTACAATATGCCTCAAATCTGTTGTGTCCAAAGGGTAACCCCATTCAGCACTTACATTAAGGTAATGCACAATATATTCCTCTATTTCCATTGAGAGAGCAGTTTGTCCCCCATGAGATTTCATTATTTTGTTTTTATGGCGGTGCAGTACCGATTTCGATATGTTGTACTTTTGTGATATTAGTTTTAAACTATTAGTTGGAGATTCGAGGTCTTTAATGCTTGCTCAATTATCAATTGGTCATATTTTTTATATGTTTTTCCTCCAGGCTTTGGCTTGTAATTGCGCGGCATGGTTAAATCCTGGTGAAAATAAATAGGCAAATTAAGTATATCAGAATTGAATATTTATCACTAAACAAAAACATTCACTAGGTTATTTTTTTTAATAACGTCCATCATTAACGCAACCTTTATTCAGAAAAATATTATTTATTAAGTGGAGTAGAAAAAGCCGGAAAGCGGACATGAAACAACTTTTTTTGCACTAATTCACTTATGAACTTCTTAATATTAAAGTTTTCGTGAGCGTTTTTGGCGCGTGTTTTCATCGTAACCAGAGAGAAGGTTTTTTTTTAATTATTTGCAGGTTTGGAATATTTGGGGATATACCAGAACAAAAAGAAAAAAAAACCTACTAAATTGGTAAAATTTTACAAATCATGAGACAAGCTACATAGTTAAATCTATGATTATAACCGAACCCTTTTTTCCCTTTTCACCCCGCGATCCCTATTCACCCCATTTTACGGAACATGTTTTTAAATTACAATACAAATGTTATAAACTAATATAGCCAGTTACCAAGTTTAACATATTAAAAACAGAATATAGGTAGGTTTCAGAATTTTTTAAATAAAATAATAATTAATGTTAACAATTTAGAAGTTGAGACTGAAAGAGCAAGAAAATTGTGCATGATATTATACCCTTTTAGGAGAATATGTAGTCATTGTTCTTTTTAAATTGTTCTCCTATTTTTCTGACCTCACTCAATTCTAGTATGTCCCATTTTATTGTTTTAAGTGCTTGTTCTAATGCCTGTAGTGAAGCATGTTCTTAGTGTTCTTGTATTCAGGGTAGCAATGTCTAAGCTGTCTTCACTAGTTGTCACTACTTTTTGCTAGTTTCACTACTACTACATTGTACTAATTGTTGGGGGGTAGTGGTCTATTTCCCGTGCTAGCCAGGCGTGTTGGGAAATTATTTTGTGCTATGATTTTGGTTGTTCTTGTTTGATTGGGATTTGTTATTGCTTTTTATTGGTTTGTTCCTTATTTTGTTTGAGTTCTTGTTCCGGCTTCTTTGCTGTCCTAATATTTTTTTAAGGGATGAAAGAGACCTGCCAGAGTGTCCTTTTTGCTTTCATTTACAGTATTTTCCTTGTTCTCCTCTGGTGATACTGATTGCTGTTTTTTTTTTCTTATACTGTGTTTTGTCGTTTTTTTCTTTGACAATAAGTTAGTAATGTCGCACCTTACTGCCAGCAAAGAGTCCATGTGAAGATTTTCTTCTAGGAAGAAGTTGTTGATACATTTTTCAATGCATTTTGAAGTGCCAGTATCCGGTGCAATATATCCCAAGAATTTCGTTTCCGGTTCCTTAATTAACGATATATGGTCTTCAAGAATCGTCTATCTATATGTTTTCCCATCTTTTTAGTTACAACCAGAGTTTTATCTTTCCTTCAGTCAAAGTATAAAGCCGGTACCTCGGAGATCTTGGCTCGCAATACGGCAGATTTCCTCAACTTGTCACGTTTTCGTCGAATTCGATTTTTATCGATAACTTCTGCAGTAGAAGAATGTAGTACTGCTGAGGTAATGGCTGCCGCAGCTCTGTCTGAGACACCAAATCTATCACAAGTCTTTGAAAGTAAGTCATAGTCTATGCTTTCAGTAGATAATGTTTTGGTTGGAGTTGCCGCCGTTTGAACTTGGTTTTGTGGCGGGAAATCATCGTCTTGGTCGGTCGTACTTGTACTGCTTTCCGTTCCCGATAAAACACAACCGTTGAGCTGTTTTGTGCTGTCTTCTTGAGCCCGTAACTGATATTTAGCCTTAGAAAACTTTTTTTTCAATGTGTTTGTTAGTTTTCTCGTTGTAACTGTATCAAAGCCCCCAATAAACATTTTCCTTGTCGATCGCTGGTCGATCAGAAACCTTTGCTCTCGTGTAGGTACTATTTTCTCTTTAGGACAAGTACATTTAGAGATGTCGGTACATTTTCAAGATGAAATGTCAAACAAAACTCTACTGGAGTGGCGAAACTCTTCTAATTTGTTTTTGGGTATTCTTGGATGACATTTTAGGATATTTTTGCATTTTAAATGATAGGCTTTTAACATGGCATTTATTCCTTTGGATTGTTGGAATAGAGGCCACCAGAGGTATATTTGCCACCTTAGTGACAATAATAGCTTCAATTTCCTTGTAAGAAGGCTCTTACTTCGTGTCTCGCTCCAATTTTATTTTGCGACGAACCCACTCATAGTACATCATCACATCTGCGTAGGTTGGCAACATATTGTCTTTTAATTCACATGTATCACCAAACAAGGGACTTTTCCACTTATCACGAGTATTGATATGCTTCGTACATGGAAAATACTCTAGAAGCGATCTAAAACTTTTAAACTGCGATCTTCCTCTGCAAAATACTGTGTAACTATCACATCAGCTCTTGTTTTAGGCGTTTGTTGAGATTGAATTTCTATATCACTTCCGGAGTCGGATTCGAAGTCGAAAAATGAATTCTCTTGTCCTTCAGAGGCAACTCTAGTTTCCGCGACTTCGTTGATTTTTGCTACTTCTTTGGCCACTTCCTGTTTGAAAATGATTTTTGATCTTTTTTGCTCCAGTAACGTAATACAAGAAAACCATTTGTTCTTAAATCTTGGGTAGGACAATGCCGCAATTAAAGCATGTTTGCCTTTAGGCGTGAACAGTTTGAAGAACTCTTCAATTCTTTTTTCTACGCTTCTTTTGTACTCTGCTGCTAAATCGTGACAGTATGTCAGTGGTGTATTCTGTATCTTTTGAAGCTTTTTTCGTAAAGCCATCAAACATGGAACCAATAGCCCGTAAAACATTTCTTTTTCACCTTGTAGTATATCCAAGGTTTCTGCTACAGGACTTGAACATGTGATGTATTCTTTAATATAATCAAATTCGCGTTCATTTATATAGTTGTTAAGGTTCAAAGCTCTGTGTAATTGAACGTTTTTGTCTTTGATAGAGTAAATTTGCTTCATAGCGTCGTATGAGCTATTCCATCTGGTAACGCCTGGTTTGCTAAGCGTGTGTCCCAAAACATTTTGAATAATTTCTGCTGACTTTGGACGTCCAGCAGCATTCCAAAGAATGTTACATTTTTCAATTGTTTCGTGATGCATTGTAGATAATGGTGTAAGATTGTCTTTCTTTAAAATTCGATTTGCGTCTGTCGTTGTACACAAGTTCAGTGTGTGTGCAGCACACCTGAAATGGCAAGCGAGTGGGATTTTGTTTGTATCAATGACCGCTCCCTCTTCGTCGTCGTGGTCTGACTCATCTTCTTCGGAATCTATGGATTCTGTGGTCTGAATCGAGACGCCAAATTCTTTAAATGCTTTTACAAAGTTTGAACCATTGTCTGTGATTGTAGCAATTAGTTTCTCTGGATTAAGATTGAATTCAGTCTGAATTTCATCTAGTAACATAGAAATGCGAAAGTAATTATGTATTCCAGGAAATCTTCTGCAAGCTAAAGTTTTGCGTTTTCGGTTCAGATCTGCGTCGATCCAATGAGCAGTTACTCCAAGAAAGCTCCTTTTGCGACTGGACCATATATCAACAACAGTACATACGTATTCAGCGGCCTCCAAAATTTATTTGATCTCAGACTTCTGCCGCTCGTGTTCGTCATCAATTCGTCTGCTCAAAGTTCTCCGACTGACAACATTAGTGCCGTAGTTTTGTACGCTCAAGTTATTCAACATTTTTATGGAAAATGGGTCTTCCATAACATTAAGAGGTATCATTGAACTGATGAAAAATAGAACCAAGTCGTGTTCAAAATTCAATTGGGATATTGAGCTAAATTTGTAAATTATTCATTCGTAAGAAATTCATCCGCGAATGAATTATTCGTGAATAAACTATTCGCGGATAATCTGTGTGCGAATATTTTTTTATTCGAATAATTATCTAGATAAAAATTTATTCGAATAACGCCCAACTCTGCTTCTAGGTAAGTCAACTATATATTTTTAATAACTATAGTTAGACTTATCGACATAAAAACAAACATTAAAAAAAAAAACTCAGCAAAATTCACATTTTTCTCGAATGTATAATGCACACTGAACCCTCAAATAACAAAAGAAAATCTCAGAGCTATGCAGCTCAACAGTCTTCTAGGTAAGTTAACTGTATATTTTTAAATGACTATAATTAAACTTATCAAAATAAAAACAAATCAAAAAACTTAAATCTTCTTAGCAAAATTCACATTCATCTCGAGGGTAATGTAAATATACAGAAAAAGAGCAAAAATCGCACCAAAGATATGAACACTGTAACAAACTGATTATTTCTGTATCATCCATATCCAATATAATAAAATGCATTTGCCGCTTGAAGGGATTCACAGCTCTGTTGCATCCAAAACACATATTCGCTCGTATGAAGTGTGTTTCAATCCAAGGCCAGTTTAATTCAAATAGTAAACATAGCAGGAAATCTGCTTTGGTTAAAAACTTGTCAACATCCATGATTTCGTTTAGCTATATTAGCTAATTATTCAGAGTCACTGAAAAAAGAAAACGTAATTTTTTTTTTTAAATTGAAAAGGAAACTAGTTAGTGTACCTAAATATGTGTGAGTAAAACACGTAAAATATAGTTGTTCCTAAACAAGTGTCGCAAATATAGTCAAAATAAATTTCTCCACCAGAACATTCGTTACAGTATAAGTTCTTGCATGCCATGCATCTTATTGTTTTATCAATCAAAGAAAGACTATATGTGGTGCACTTCTTAAATTCTTCAATTAGTTTATTTTTTTCAAATTCAGTATTATTACAGGAGTCCGGACTTTTTATAGAAGCAGCATTATCAGGCCAGTCAAAATTTATTACAAAACCATCACTTTCTCGTTTTGCTGTCTCAGATGGGTAGCTCTCAGAATTTAAATTGCAGATTTCTTTGACCATCCTCCGGCCACGTACACCAATAATTGATGATACATGTTTTGTATTAGTTTTGAATTCATTTTTGCTGAATTGCTTTGAAAAAATTACCTCACTCTTTGCTGGTTCAATCTTAACGTCAGATCCAACCGACTGAACTTCAGCTTTGAGACTATCTTTGCGGGCTCTCTTCGAAATAATGACCTCACTCTTTGCTGGTTCAATCATGTTAGATCCAACCAACTTAACTTCAGCATTGGAAATATCTTTCCGTGTTCGCTTCGACAGAATGATCTCATTCCTTGCTGATTCAATCTTGGTGTTAAATCCAAACGACTGATCTTCAGCTTTGAAACTATCTTTCCGGGCTCGCTTCGTAAGAATGACCGCACTCTTTGCTGGTTCAACGTTGACGTTAGATTCAGCCAACTGATCTTCAATTTTGAGATCGTCTTTGCGTACTCGTTTCGAAGGCATACCATCAGTTTTCGCAGGTGACTGGAAGTGAGATGCAGCCGACTGAACTTTGAGATCACTTTTGGATTGCAGTATATGAAGTTTAGGAGCCAAACACTGACAACAACACCTATCAGTGCCACAAAAACAACTCAAGTCCCTGTATTTAATGGCGTCTGTGTTTAAAGTTACAACCTGATGCAATCTCATCGTGCCTTTTAGCACCGGCAGTTTTTTTGGGATGATTTTCTCAATTTCGGTTACTTCTTTTTCAGGAATAACATGCACTTGTACCCGTATGTTGCTTTTATTCAACGTATCAAGGGCATCTTCGGTGTTTGTGATGTCACTGCCATAGCAGACGTTTCGGTCGAGAGTCCTTTTAACGCAGCCACCAATGCCATCTGCAACACTCTTTCCGTGGCCCGCCTCAAAGTATGACCATGTTGAATATTTGAAATTAAATTTTGCCGTAAAATGTGCAAGCAAAAAGAAGTTTGCCTTCTGCCTGTATTGTGAACTTGGTCCATCGGAAAAGAAATGAACAACATCAACTTCAGGAGACTCTTTTTTTATTTCCTCTAAAATTGGAGTCAGATGCGCCCATATAGCTGCAGGTTGATGCGAAGTATTGTTGGACAAAGTGGAAAATGACTTAGCTTTATTTTTCCAATATATCATTCCGGTATGCAAACTGATTTGTGTATTGGAAAAGTGTCTTGATTGCACTTCAACCGGCAATTTAGTATCGTAGTTTTCGGAAAAATCGCACACCACTAGGGCTTTATTTTCTCTCAAGTCAGCTACTGCATTTTGAAATTGTTTTTGTTGGTATATCATGTTGTAGTGATGTTTTATAAATGCGTGAATATCAGTATTAAACTCTTATGTAAGTTTTTGAATAGACCCTGTAATCTTTGTATTTACTGTTTTGACTGTTTTTTTCTTTTCTCCACTTTTGTCTTCGTAGTAAAAGTCTTTTCGTTCCCATTTAAACCAACTCACTTCTTTTTGTAGTAGTGTTTGATCTACCGAAACTTTTAGTTGTCTATCCTTGCACTTGTCACATTCATTGTACATGCAGTTGTACGACTGTTTGTTACAAACTAATAGTGACAATTGATCATTCAGAGTTCGTTTCAGGACCCCTTGTTTTTTCAAAGCAGTAAATTGAAAATCTATGTTTGCATGTTTGATGCACTGGCAAGTTTCTCTAGACTGAATTGAAGGTGAAACCACGTAAAAGGGCTTGTTCTTGAAAAATGTTGTGAATCCGTATCGTCCACCGTCTTCTCTATACTTTTTGAATAAATTTTGCGTGTTTTCTATACAAACTGGGGTACTTACTCAATACTAGAATGGTTGGCGTGATTATTTCTGACGTAGGTTGGACACCAGGTAATTTTAAAAACTCAGTCAAATAAAAAGTCCCTGTAAGATCGGTTAAAAACGATCAGAGTACAAATTCCTGCCTACCCCTAAAGTCAGGTGGCGTGATAATTTGTATCGTAACTTTGAGCTTAAGTAATGCTCAGTCGAACAAAAAATTTTTCATCAAAATCGGTTAAAAAAGACTGACATTAAAATTTCTACCTTTTTGTATCGTAACTTTAATTTTAAATATTGCTCAGTCGAATAAAAAAGTTCCATAAAAATCGGTCAAGAAACAGCCAAATTTCAATTTCCTGCCTACCCTTCTTCACTTAGGAGTCTAGTAGCGTGATTTTAGGTATCCTAAGTTTCCCTTCTGGGTTGCGGAGATGAGATGGCAGTCGCTCTGTGTAAAAACCAGTACCCTCGTTCGATCCCCTAGATTAGGTAGCCGACCCCGTGATATACGGGATAGGGCTAGGGAGATGATGATGTATGATGCTATAGTCACAGCTCATCGCCTAAATTATAATATACTGAAACCCGAGGATTCCTTAGCTGGTTTTACAGCATGCCAGGGAGGAAATGCAGCTAGCACATTCTATGTTTTTCTCTCGCTCCCAGGCCAGCATGGAAGATTATCCATATCCATACCATAAAATTATCCATACGAAATAATCAGTAGATTATATATTTTTTATGTTCTTTTTACTATCACTATAATATTAGTTTTCTGTTTTAGTTATCCATTAGTACAAAAGAAGAAAAACTACACAATGCGACACACATAAGTAGAAGAATCATAAATTTATCAATACTTCATATTTAATTGATGACCTTTGTTACTATTACTCGTATACCTTCTAAGCTATTATTTTTAGTAGATTTATTTATTTCTAGTCATATAGTTTAAGAATCATTTCTTCTATGCTGGCCTGGGAGCAAAATAAAAACATAGGATGTGCCAGCTAAATTTCAGTATATTGTAATTTAGGCAATGGGCTGACATCCTGTCACTACAGCAATATACCTACAAATCTATCTTAAATAACCCTCAAAACTTTGTCAGACGTGGCGGAACGACCTTTGTTTACGTCGTTTACGCTCTGCCTACCCCACTGTGGATAAAGGCGTGATTATATGTATGTATGATTTGAACTTCAAGAGATTATATTTCTGTACTTCATTATATCTTTCCAAATTTTAATCGCCTTTTAATACAACCCTTACAAAATATATCGCAATATTAGGTCGTTCATTATAGCAGAAGACCAGAGTTAAGACACCAAAAACCTAAAAATAATAAATCTTTTAACTTCTGTTAGATTTTAAAATAAATTGACCTACATACTTAATTCTTTAATGAATATATTTACATCAGATTGATACTAATGACTGGCTATAGATTATAATCTAAAATAATACATAGCTAGGCTAGATTTTACAGCCATGTAATGCCTAATAATTGAAAATTGCATATTTTATACATGACGGCCGTAAGAGACAGCGGCCCGCAAATTCTTTCAGGAGATGAAAGTCTAGGTAGACCCATACAACATACCAAAAGAACAATTTTATTCGAATTTTATTGATTAGAATTTACTTACCCAAGAGGTATGAAATGTTGTGGTTTCTCATGATTTTAAATACATAATTAAATTTTAAAAATATACAGATCTTGAGCCCTCTACCAGCCATCTAAAAATATTAATTTCAAATAAAATTGAAAAAAAAGTCGTCGGTTTAATTTAGTCTTTTTTTTCTTTTGTTATTGTAATTTGGTGCTTTTTTTGAGCCCGGGTATACCCTTACCTTACTCACAGATAATATAATACTATACTAGTACAGATGCCTAATGTCATACAACAAAACTGGTCCGCCATAAGTCGGGCCGAGTGGCGGACCGCAAGATTTTAGGAAGTGTCTAGCATGCCGCTAGTGGCATTTTAGTAAAGCGTGCTAACTAACCGTTGTCGGCAAAATATAGCAAAGCATCTAGTTTGCCACTTGTGGCATTTTAGTGAAGTGTGATAGTGAACCGTCAATATAGAAATATAGAATTATTTAAAAAAAACCAGGGACGTGCATAATAGAAATGTAAGAAATAAGGATACGTTAGTATATAGTAGTGTACCAAATTTGTCGTTTTATTTAAGTCAGTGTAATGCAATGTGCCTAAGAATTTATAATGCCATTCCAGCCGATATCAAACAAATGCCGAGACTTTTATTTAGAAGAAAACTGGTGGAGTGGTTAATGCAAAAACAATTTTATGCTATCCGTGAGATTTTTAATTGTACTGAATAACATATTTTATTTGATTGTACCTACTTGACATTTTAATATTTAATCTAGTTTTTCTGCTATTGATGTTAGTTGTATTATCAAAAGTAGTTACAATTACCTACATACTTAATCTCTGTAAATTTACATGCCTTACTAGGTAGAAATATGTGAGACTATGTAAAATTATATCATCTTTATTGTACCATATTTTTAAGCAAATAAATTCTATTTCTATTTCATAGGCAAAATAAAGCTAAAAACCTAATTTGCCACTAGAAGTTTTATATGACCATAGGTGTTAGTTATTTTTTTCATTGATGTCTTTTTATATTTTTACTATTGAAATATTAGAAATAAAAACAAAAAAATATTATTTCATGGGATATCCCAAAGTTTATTTTTTATTAAATTAACAAAGATAGGTAAACAAAGAACTTAAGAATAGTATGAAAAAAGCTAGGTATTTAAGTTTAGCGAGCGTTTTCGTCTACGTTCATTGCTTATGGAAGTTTTTTTGCGTTTAAGGCCTATGGCGGTTAACTCATGGCCTTTTGGACGACCTCTCCGTTTTCTTATAGTCGGTAATTTAATTCGTTTAGTGACACCAATATTAGTGGGTTTCTTATCCTGTACTTCTAATTCCTGTGCTTCATTTTCCTGCACTTCCACTTTCTGCGCTTGACTTTCCTGCACTTCTACTTCCAGTGCTTCACTTTCCTGCATTTCTATTTCCTGCTCTTCACTTTCCTGCACTTCTACTTCCTGTACTTCACTTTCATGCATTTCTATTTCCTGCTCTTCACTTTCCTGCACTTCTACTTCCTGTACTTCACTTTCCTGCATTTCTGCTTCTTGTGCTTCACTTTCCTGCACTTCTACTTCCTGTACTTCACTTTCCTGCATTTCTGCTTCTTGTGCTTCACTTTCCTGCATTTTTTCTTCCTGCGTTTCACATTCTTGCACTTCTACTTCCTGTGATTCACTTTCCTGCAATCTTACTTCCTCTAGGACAGTCTCATCATCAAAATCCTGGACTCCTTTTCTTTCACCAGCGTCATTTGATTGTTCTAAAATATATTCTTCACCCTCCAATTCTTCGAGCTGTAATCGCTCACTCACTAATATTTTAGTTTCTAGGCGCTGACTCCAATATTCAATCGCGGTGTAACCAATTTCATGTATGCACTTTCATGTGGACTCATGGGAACAACTTCTTTTTTATAGGTCATGGCATGAGCCGTTTGTTTCCGTTTTTGTTTTACCGTATCGAGCAAAACCATAAAGTTTTCAAAAAATGATTCGAGATTAGAAAACTTATTGCAGACTTGTTTTATTTTTTGATTAAATGACTCCAGGTGGTTAGTTGTTCTTACTCCAAAAGTACATGCAGATTTCTTGTAAAATTCTACCCACTCGGCTCTAATATCATGCCAGTTCTTGTTGAAATATTGTGTTAATTTCGGATGATCCAAATTTTGTAAGTTTTTATAAAGGGTATTGTACTCTTCTTCACTTCGAGCGTAAGTCATTTTCTGTAAAATATTCAAAATTACATTTCTTTCGGAATTGGTGACTTCCATTGCTTCAGTCGTTATTACAGACCGAAAGCGTTTCAATACGTGAAACATACATAATTGATGAACCGTGTCCGGGAATTCCTCATATAGCACACTTTTTTCTCCAAAATCTTTGTCTGTGAGAAAAGTCTTAATGTTGACCCAATCAGGATTATTATTTTTAAAAACATTTATCATATGTCTTATAACATCACTTGATTCCTCGGTAACTAAAAATATTGCACAAACATCTCCTTCATTATTACCGTTGATGGACATAATGATATACAAAGGCATGTCTAAATTATTCAGTTTGTAAGTCGCGTCCAATAACATCAAGTCTGGGTAAGCAGAAAAACATTTCTTCATGTAAGGTGTTTGATAATAAATCCCAACTAGCTCTTCATCTTCAGTCGTCGCTACGTGAACAAAACCTTCATCTTGAGTAAGTAGTGTAATAACTTTTTCGAGATTCGATTTAGAACATCGACTTTCACATTTTAAATTGCTGAGGTCTTTCAACTGAACCGGTTTTCCAGTTTTTTCTTCCAAATATGATCGGACTAATTTTTTATTACAGTTTAAAGTTAAAAGCTTTGTTGCTTCCGTTTTCTGTTCGTTATCTAATCTCCTTTGTTTTGGTAATAACTCAAAAAAATCTTTATCAATTTCATGACTATGTTGATCATGTATACTTATCACTTTTAGTCTTTGGCCATCTTCAGAAATTATAACCTTTATTTTCATAGGACAATTTTCTTTGAATGTTGTAGATCTTCTCAAGCCTTTACTTTGTGATTTAAATTGCTTACCTCCTTTTGAGCACGCATATGTAATACTATAGTATTGTAGGTCCAAATTACAGTTTGTTAATTTTTTTGGACATACTGTTTTCATTCTCTTTATGGTTCTGCAGTCTCTTTTCCACAGTTGCACATAATTTTGCTGCTCATATTGTTGAATAAAAGTATTAAGTTCTTCTAAACTATTGAACTCTGGATAGCTATCACTCATTTTGAAATAAACTATTACAAATGTGTATCACGCGTATCTTCTCCCACAATAAACAAACAATAAACGCCATTGACGGTATTGTAGCTATATTCACTACGAAGCCGCTGTCGGTAAAGTAGTTATATTTACTACGTTGCCACTAGCGGTAGATTAGCGATTAACCGTTATTTTGCCGACAACGGTTAGTTAGCGCGCTTCTCTAAACTACCACTAGCGGCATACTAGACACTTCCAAGATTTTAGTACAATCTGACGCAACGGTACCACGTGACAGACCACGGCGGGAAGTGTTCGGTCGTAATATTTTGCCGTTATCACAGATGGGCCCACGTAGGTACAATGCACGTTCGAATTTTCTACTAGACTACTAGATGGCGGTAAGAGAGAAGTGAACGCTGCGCCAGAGCACAGATAATAACAGTTTTAATTTGTAATTTGCAAGAGATTGAATAATGAAACTTATCTTATGTACTGTCAGCAAAGGCTATTGCTGGGCAGTGCCGTTCGAAACGGATGAGATTGTTTCAGGAAATTATGTATGAATTTTAATGTGGTTTAGTATATTTATTGCAGTAAGTGAATCGTGCAAATAAGCGAGATTTTATTAAAGTTTATCAATAGTTTCCTGAAATGATCTCTTTAGTTTCGAGCGGGCCTGACCAGATGTCTCCTCTGCTGACTACGTACACTCTACAGCCATATTAGGTGCTATCATTTACAAAGTTAATAAACTGCTTTACACGATTGTTATTTTTTCTCATCTGGCCTGGGAGCGAGGGAAAAACATAGAATGTGCCAGCTGAATTTCCTCCAAAAACCAGCTAAGGTATCCGAGGGTTTCAGTATATTGTAATTTTGGTGATGGGCTGTCAACCTGTCACTACAGCAATATACAAACCAACAAACAAATCTATTTTAAATAACCATCAAAACTTTCTGAGACGTGGCGGAACGACCTTTGTGTAGGTTGTTTACGCTCTGCCTACCCGATTAAGGATAAAGGCGTCATTATATGTTGTTATTTTTTTAATGCGCATTTCTTACAATTTGCGTTATAAATACAATAACTAGACATTACATTATACCAATCATTTTGAAAATAAAAATGTTAAAATTTGATCTTAAAAACGAATGGTGTACGTACCTATAGAAATTCGGCGTTGCAAGTCCTTAGACAAGGTAGTTATAAGTCCATGGTGCCGATTCGGTTGTATCTTCAACTTAAACTACTCAAGTGTACCTACCTTATTTGTTTTCTCACTCTTCATACAATTTTAATTGAAAAATGGACAGAAATACAACAGCTGATTATTTCAGTGACGTACCTATACCTAGTTTTTGAAAACGAGGGTAGGATTATAACTGTCGTGTTGCCGTCTCTTTTTTGTTCATATTTTAGAAAGTGACATGACTACACTAAATTATCAGTTGTGTCTCCAACCGAATCAGCATCAATAACTGTCATTTTCTATTATGAGAAATCTGGATTGAATTAGATTGTAACTAAATGATGTGTAGTGCCTACTTATACTTACTTGTAACGAAGATATAGCTAGCGGTTAGCCGATAAAACCTGATTTTTAAGATATTTAGGGAAAGTGAAGGATAAAATTGTATCTACACACACTAGCCATGTCAGGGCGCGGCGTACCTACATTGGTGGTGATTCGGTCGTAGGCACAACTTGTTTACTAATAGTTCGTGACGTGAGTAAAAGAGAGGTTCATAATAAATTCATACAACTGTTTAACCCCTGTGCACGTGGTCTTTTCTTCTTCTTTAAAGCGGGATTCAACTAGCACGGGTACGGACAAGCAACCGCGTGTAAACCTAAGCCACAGAATATATAATAGTACTACATACCTAAGCCTAAGGCTATAAAAACCCTTTTGCCCTTCCGCAAAGTCGCTCGCAAGTATAGCGTGCCGGCGCCAATCTGGATGGGCTGCTTGGTAGGCTTGGTTCCTTGTTGATTCAATGCGCGCAGTTGGGCTTCTTTTTCTCGTCCGTAGGTATAGCTTAGGTTTGAGAAGTGATTTATAAACGCACTTTGACCCTTTTCCAGTTTAAGAACTTAATGTTGACAGGATTATAATGATCTGTTATGTTGCTGTTAAATTTTACAATGGGTCAGAACGAAACTAAAATTTGTCTTTAACAGAATCGGCTCCAGAACATGGTCATGGTCACTAAAAATTAAAGTAGGTAAATGAAACAAAGATTTAAAATCACAGCATATGTTTTGTAATTTCCACGAATTAAAATAAATATTATAGATGCAAAAGTAAATCTGTTCGTCAATTGCCATTGCACGCCTAAGCGGCTCGAAGGATTCCAATAAGACATTGGCAGGCAGGATATATAGGTTGGTGATTTGGTATAATGGTATTCAGACTTCTTTGAAAGAGGAAAGGTTTATGTTTGTATTTTGTATTCTGCCCACCCCGTACCATAAGCGACGGATTAAGCGATAGAGACTCAATTGTATGTGTTACGTACAATCCCCGAATTCATTAATTAGCAAAACGCACAATCCGGGAGATGTCTTCATATTTCGGCTAATGCGCGTTGTAAAACGACCATTGCGCGGACTGGCAAACACCAAACAGCCTATTACCGAAGTAGTGAAAATACTAGGTGTATGAGACAGCTTAATGCAAACTGATTGCTTAGGTCATGAACTCACGAAATATAACAACTTTGATCAGGAAGTGATTATCGAGGTGATAATTTTGAACGGTAAAGTTATTAATATTTTCATTTTCTAGTGAAAGTTATTCAGTTTCTTTGACTGGGCAACATCTATCACTTTGCGTTAAGCCACAGAATATATAAAACTTAGTGTTAAGCTCTCCCTTACACCTAGTATTTTGTTGACTTCGGCAATTGACCATTTGGTGTTTACCAGTCCGCAGAATGGTTGTTTTACAATTCACGGAATGGCGATTTTTTGTTCGGGAATAGTGCGTAACACATACATACAGTCGAGCCTTTATCCTTTAATTTCCCTATCACGATCTACCTAAAATAAGGCTACAATTGTAATATTTCTGTCACGATAGGTAACAGGAAACCCTAATAATCATGTCAGTTACAATTCGCTCAGAAACATAGATTTTTTTGTCCGAGGTGTTTTCACATCTGAAATATGCACATTTATGGGGTGGCATTATCGTTTTGTTCCTATTGTAGTGCACACAACTTAATCCGTAATAACAAGCCCTTGGTCTTCGTTGAAGCAAATCTCGATGTCCGTTGGGATAGCCAGTGTCAGTTCGTCGTAGGAATCGTCGTCAAGTCCAAATTCAAAGCACAGATCACAAATTAATAAAGAATCACCAAAGAACGTCTGCACATACAACTCAGTATCGTCGCAAAAGCAAATCAAACTTTACGTCGTCCCAAGTTCGGTATCGCGTTTTTTTTTCACAAATATTGTGCTATTCGTTATAGTAAATAAAACGAAAATAAATAGTTTACTGATCTATACGAGCAATAAGATGTAATAAATTATTATTATTCGTTTAATGTTAAATTGTTGTCATATTTTTTTAAATAATTCAATTTTTTTTTAAATAATGAAGTATTTGAAATAAAGTAACGGCATACAAAATTGAAACAGAAAAACGAGCTCATTCGCAAGATGACAGCGACATCTATCAATGCACGCTTAAAACTTAACGCACTTTGTGACAAATTGAGCCCAGATGACCGTGTTGTGGCTCCGCGTAGTAGGTATTCATATTCATATTCATATTTATTTATTGCATTCACATACTTCATTTAATTAACAGTTCAAATATTTAAGTTAGTAGGTAGTATATGACCCTGGTAGGGTATCGCAATGTTCACATAAAATCAACATGTTTATTATATTACGCATGCATTACATTATATGTTAATTATCACATTCATTAAAAAGTAATTGATCCTACAAATTAAGGTAATACAGATTCGATAATTTTATGTCCTAATAAATTGATTTTACAAAAGATGTCATATAAAATTTCTTATTATAAATGATAATGTCAGTTAAAAATAAAAATGTACAAAATAAGTCAATAAAATAATAAAAAATCATGCGGGTTCAATTTAACAATGTCATCAATAAAAAAATAAAAAAAACATCTATATAACATACCTACTTATTCTATTATCAATTATTTTAAGGAAATTAATTATTTTTATTAATTCGTTTATTTATTTAATTTGCCCTTTTTAATATCATTCAAAAATTCGTCTACTTCATAAAAACATTTTTTTATTAGATAATCTTTTAATTGTCTGTGGAATTGTCTGTATTCTATTTGGGATTTTATTATTTCCGGTATCGCATTGTATATTTTTATTGCTGAAAAATAGGGACCTTTTCTATACATTTCGAGATTGCATGTAGGCGGTTCAATGTCGTTTATTGCTCTGGGTCGTAAATTGCGTACCGGTGGAATATCTTTTCGAAATGTAAACAATTTTGAGTTCTTTCTAACAAATGAAGCTGTTTCTAATATGTAAAGGGAGGGGAGGGTCAGAATTTTCAGTTCAATAAAGTGTGGGCGGCAGCTATCCGTTTGCTTAATGTTGACAAGCACACGAATGCATTTTTTCTGCATGACAAACAGGTCTTGAGCGTCTGTGCTGTCGGCCCAGAGGACAGTTGCATATCGGAGCCACGCTTCCGCATACGCGTAATAAGCAATCAACGCGGTCTCTAAATTCGTGTTTCGTTTTAGAATATTTAGTGCGTATAAGAATCTAGAAAGTTTAGTTTTAATGTTAGAAACATGTGCTTTCCAGTTCAGGTTGTAATCTATGGATAAGCCTAGTAAGGTGTGTTCCAGTACTTCTTCTAGTTTTACGCCACCTATTTCTATGTTTATGTCGAGCGGCAGTCTTTGGTAAGGGCGAAATTGAATTAATTTAGTTTTTGACAAATTTATCTCTAAATTACGCTCATTTAGCCAATGCATTATTAAGCCAAGTGTGTCGTAAATTTTTGTGTTATGATTTTCGTTTTTCTCGATTTTAAAAATTAATGATATGTCGTCAGCAAACAAAACGCTCTCTATGTCTAGTATTTTAGGTAAGTTATTAATATATATCAGAAACATAGTACTCCCGATCACACTGCCTTGAGGAATTGACCCTTTAACCTCTTGAACTGTCGATGATACCGTATGAAGTTCATTTGTTTTCT
This sequence comes from Scrobipalpa costella, assembly GCA_949820665.1. Lineage (NCBI taxonomy): Eukaryota > Metazoa > Arthropoda > Insecta > Lepidoptera > Gelechiidae > Scrobipalpa > Scrobipalpa costella. The sequence continues at coordinate 9,485,731 of OX463315.1, forward strand.
CATTGAAATATTCGACCTGTACGATTTGTTTACGCTTTTCCAGATATGACGACATCCATGCATAGGGTAAACCTCTTATACCTACTTTGTATAGATCTGATAACAAAATTTTATGTGAAACGCGATCATATGCTTTGCTGAGATCTAATAACAAGCCAACAACGTTATAGTTTTCATCAATAAGGTCTAATGCTTTTTGTATGTAGGTATAAACCGCATCCGTGGTCGATCTGTTTTTTCTAAATCCGAATTGCTTGTCATCTAATATTTTGTATTTTTCGAAGAAGTTAGACAGTCTATTGCACATAGCTTTTTCGAATATTTTTGAAAATGATGGTAACAATGCTATTGGACGATAATTACTAGGTTCATGTTCATTTCCTTTTTTGAAAATTGGCTTTATGATCGCGGTTTTTAGGAGTTCTGGAAATCGGCCTTCTTCGAATGATTGATTGACTAGCATAGTTAGTGTAGGAGTTAAGCTAATGGCGCATGTTTTTATAAGAGACGTAGGTATTTCATCCGTTCCGCAACTATTTTTGTTCTTTAGATTTCGGATTATGCAATGGATTTCTTTCTCGCTCATTGGTCTAAGGTACATTGAGTTGTCGCAGGTTTGCTCGAGTAGCGGGTGCGGCGGAGGGGCGCGGGGGATAGGCATGGTTGATTGATTATTTGATATATTTATAAAAAAATTATTAAATATGTTAGCTACTTGACTAGATTCCTCCGTGATTTCATTTTGATTTATTTTTAATGCAATTATTTTTTTCTTTTTAGGTTTTGGTTTTTGTTGATTTACTTGATTAATTATTTTCCACACAGTTTTAGTTTTATTGTTCGAACATGAGATTTCCTTTGAGTAATTTATTCTTTTGGACGTGATGACGCATTTCTTTAAGATTTTTACAAATAATTTAAAATGATTTTTTAGGGTTTTGTTTTTAGGGGCTTCGTTTATAATTTTTTTTAGTAATCTTTTATGTAGGCTAGACTTTTTAAGACCTTTAGTTATCCATGTTTTTCTTTTTAATGCTTTTATTTTTATTCGTTTTTTGGGTATTGTCCTGTTTAGAGTATTTGTGAGAGTTGTAATAAATATTTCATAGTTTTTATTTATATCTTTTGTATATACAAGTATGTTATTCCAATTTATTGTTTCTAGCTGATTTTTAAATTTCTGTATATTCGACTCGCTGTAGCATCTTTTTTCTACGAACCATGTTTTATTTAAATTTATTTTTTTATTTATATTGTAGGTATATATCACAGTGCTATGGTCAGATATCCCGTTGTGTACTATCATTGAATTACTGTCTTTATTGTTTGTGTAAATTAGGTCAATACATGTTGCCGTTTGGTTTGTAATACGAGTTGGTTCTCTAATATTATTATGAAGATTACATGTTAACATTAGGTCATCTAGTTTTTTTCGATCTCTAAGTTTTTTCAGGTCTATGTTAAAATCACCGCCTATAATTATATGTTTATTCGTTTTGTTTTCGAATTTTTGCAAGATTTTTTCTAACATTTTAAAGAAAATTTCTATTTCGCGGTCAGGTCTGTAAATACATACAATTATAACATTATTCTTTGTTAGTTCAATACAACAACATTCTGAATAAAACTCTTTCGATAGGTCTGTTATATCTTGGCGTTCTGAATATTCGATGCCCTCTCGTACTAGTATAGCCACTCCACCGTGTATTCGCACCCGTCGGTGAAACACATTCGCGTATTCATAACCTTGTATTTTTAGTACCAATTCCTGCCACCATGCTACCACTTAGCAGTTAATCAAATAAATATTTAAAATAACTTTTTTATCGATTTTTCGTGTGTAGGTGTGCTATGGTATATTTATGTTATTAAATATTTATTTTCTTTCACTATGTTCCTTAGTTTTTTATTGTTGATTTACAAATCGATACCCGTAGCGCCATCTATTGATATTTTGTAAAAGCTATTTACTGTTGTTCCGGATGGGACCCCATGCCTTACTTTTCACTTATAATATATTATAAGTGAAAAGTATTTATTATAGTAGGTAAGATTTTAGCAAATTGCTTCACATAGTCATTTTGCTCCGGACTGCATCTCAAAATTGAATTTGTTTCATCTCAAACAGGTTTAAACTTGCTGTAATTAATTTACGCGTAAATACAAGGTCTGTAACATCATATACAGCAATACAATTTTCAAATCTTACTTAATAGCAAACCAGATGTAACAATGACGGAAACGTAGGTATATAAAAAAAAAATCTGCTGGTAAAGGGGTAAAAGTAGTATGGGCGTTGACTGAGGAACCTCTATCAGTTTGCGGGACGCTGTCCCTTACACCCGGTACATTTACATACATAGGGTTCATGGGGTCGATAGACTCGATACCCACTCGACAGAAGAAGAACATACATAAAAAACCGAGGTATATCATATACCTAAGAAATTTTAAGGACTTGTTTAGACAATGAAACTGAACAACTTTCTCGATGGAACATAGGTCAAAATATGAAAAAAAAAAATCTATCGTGGCAAGTCCATTTTTTTCACCTAACGTTCCAAAAAAAAACAGTTTCTTAATCTCACCAACAATAACAAGCCCTTAAAATTTCCTTAGTGAATAAAAATTCTTGCTGTATTTCAATAAAACATAATAATTTAATTCTTTAAAATGTTCGCAAGCTCTTGGACTATTTTATAGGATCATTTTGAATAAAGTGTAAATAATTATAACGGTGTGTTCTACTCATGAAACTGTACAACTTTTTCGAATAAAATATAAAATAATAATTTAATGTTATTATAAATAATTATTTAATATTATATAAAATAATAATTTGGAAAATTGAATATGTACATAATTAATTAGTATCAGTAGTGTGGTAGTATATATCGACACATTTGTAATTTTTTTCATATTATTTCGACAGTTGTATGTTTTCTAGGAAAAGTTGTTTAGTTTAATGAGTAGAACACCAAGAGAACACCCGTAATATTTGCATTTTTAATTATAACCACTCAAACGTCCAGCCCGCGGGCCCGCACTAGCCTTAACTGTCAAGCTGCAACCTGAGCGGTAAAAATGGCCGTCCCGATTATTGGTTTTTGGAAAATATTTTATTTCTCGTAAACTAAGAGTCGTATTCTAAAACAAAAAATAGCACTGTGTAGCTGGTTATATTATCTTTCAAAATAAAATATTGAAAATACATTAGAAGTAATATTAATTTCAGTATCGAGCGTTTAATTTTGGATTGTCGGGTATTTTTCACAAACTTGACATTTACGACCCTATTAATAGACTCTTGTCTTATTTTCTTGTAAATTAAATTTAATCAGAAGGTAGAAAATTTTATTACCTTTCTGAAAATATACATATTGTATCCTAAAATACAAATAGTCTTGCAAGAAAAAATAGAAATCTAACACTACTCAACTCAAATTTGCAGGCGAGCGGCTCAACCAAAATATTGATAAGATGGCCGCCAGACCTAAGGTTCTCGTCAAACGAACTACATTTTGTTTTGTAGGGAAGATTGAGGAATTGAATGGATGAATAAAACATGAAATTAGAATCAAACATGCATTTTATTATTAAAAAAATATACACAAATTACGCCTTTTTTCCCTTACGGGGTAGGCAGAGCGTAATACGCCTAGTAAGGCGCCTTCGCCACGTCTGACAAAATGTTGAGGGCAGTTTCAGATTTAAATGTGTATCCATCCCTCGAATCCCTTTTGCTGACTTCTGCAGCATGCTCGGGAGGAATGAATATATATGTATGATAATTTAAAATAAAAAAAGTCTGTCTGTCCCGGTCAGTGTCCTCTATAGTTGTTTCGTTTCGTAAACTTTGTCAGAGGCAAGAAGCACAAGCATAGTCGAAAAGTAAAGTCAAGTCAATGTCAGTTTAGTCGTCTGTCGTACTCATGTCTACGTTGAATACTCCGGTTTATGATAATTTCTGAAACATTGCAATATGCACAATGGCACATTGCACTCCATACACTTGTATGCCGTCCTGCTTTTTTTGCAGGCACGGCACAGTGTGGATTTTGAAGCGGATCTGTCCGGAAAATGGTTCGATTCCACGAAGGCTCGAGCACGCGGGAGCTCTATCACTCCAGTCGTCGAAGTTGTCGCAGTCGCAGTCGTCGGGTTATGTCGTCGTCTTGTCAATAGTTTTGGTTCTGTCGTCAGGTCAATTTTTTTGTGTATTTTCAGTAGGTTCTCAGCCAGCACTGTTCTGAACTTTCGGTGATTCAGTTTGTGGATCTGGTTGCTTGTGAATAACACAAAGCAGTTGAATAAAGCTGCATTATATAAGCGACGAAACAGCTTTTTGTACCAGATCTTGTTTCTGTGTCTTTCGAGAGGCTGGCTCGCAAGAAATTGGTCCTTACGGTCAGCCCATAGACTTATTATAGTCCAGAACAATGACTGGCTTGTAAGTCTGTCTGTCATTGTCGTCCTTTTTCCCGACCTGAAGAGAATGGAATGTGGAGATCATACTAACCAAGTTAGAGTCACGCCACACCATAACTGATAGATCGGGAGTGTAGGTGACCACTACTTCACCCTGTCGCATGTCAGTCTTTTTTAAAGTTTTGATTGCCTCGGGAACGAATTCCCGAGACAACCGTAAAGTCCCAAACACGTCAGTCTGTCCGTCGCGTTTAAGGCAGCGCGCTAATAATGGAGAATTGTAAAAATTGTCCATTATTAACGTGTGACCTTTGTGAAGCAATGGTTCTACGAGTTTATAAACGATTTTGGACGTGGCATTCTTTGGACGAACCGCGCTGTCGCCCTGCCCGTCCTGTCCGTCCTGTGCGTCTTGTCTGCCTTGTGTAGCTTGTGCTTCTTACTCGTCTCGTCCATCTTGTCCGTCTTGTGCGTCCTCATGTCCATCTTGTCTGTCTCCGTCTTGTCCGTCTTGTGCATTCTGTCCGTCTGCGTCCTGTCCACGTTGTCCGTCTTGTCCGTCCTGGTTATTGTTAGCGCCGTCAGTGTTTACTCTGTAGGGTCCGTCTTTTCCAGTGTATACGAAAAAGGACCAGAGATATCCAGTAGACGACTCACATAACTCGTATGTCTTGACGCCTACTTGTGCAGCTTTAGTCAAAATCTTTTGACTGAAGCTGAGGCGTCCATGCCATTTGAGCAGTGATTCGTCTATTGCAATCTCTTGGCCAGTTTCGTATAGACTGGAAAACTGTTCGTTCAAATGGCTGATCACCGGTTTAATTTTGTAAAGCTTTGTATTGTCGGTCGTAGTGTCATTGTCAATGAAATGCAGAAACGTTTTTAGCAAATAATATCGATTGTATGACATAATCAATCTGAAGTAAGGAGTTGTCCCAAATCCATCTTGAGCAAAATATGCCTCCTCAATGGGTTTTGGGTACAACCCCTGCAATATATTAAATGCTAAATACGCCAGCATTTCGTCACGGTCAGTCGGAGTCCAGCGAAACAAACGAGATTGTTTCTTTGCGTCTGCGTCCTGTCGTAGTCGAGCCAAAGTCTGTTCTGCGTACCTGTTAGTCTCGGTGATCAGCATGTCAATAAAGTCAGACGTAAACATTTTGTAAAATATGTCAATTGGTCTTGTGTCATATGTCACAGGGAATGTTGGCCCGGGAGTGCCAAGGAATTCCTCCTTTTTTCCCGTAAAAGTCTGTCTGTCCTTTGTCCATATGAAGTCGAAATAGTCATCTGACGGAGCTAACTGTCTAATTTCTCGATCACATGACTCCTCCTCTTGTTGGAACACTGCTGCTTGATTAGGAGTTAAGTTGGAATCGTCAGCTACTTCGTCTGTGGCCGTACGTGGAGGGAATCTCGGGATAGGAACACTATCAATATCTTCGTCCACATTTAGATCGCTGTCGTCGCTATCATTTTGCAGGTTGTTTATCCAGTCTAAGACTGTAGACTCAAATCGAGTGTCTGAAATACCTGAAAAATAAAACATTCATGAGAACAACACCCGCTTGAGAGGACACCTTAAACTATGAACTTGTATCTCCAACAGCAATCCTCACAGACACTTCTTCTCTAATAGGGTTGTGGAAGGATGGAACAAATTGTCAAATCAGGCTCTGCTTACCCAATATAGTAACATAACGTGACTATACTTATGTTTTGTAAACTATACGTACCAACTTGCAATCTCCCTCCAACTTGCTGCAATTGCCCACCGGCACCAACTTCTAGATCTGTAAACAAATAAAAAATTAATACACAGCAATATTTTTAAACTGTAATAGGCGTTTGGCATAAGAAATTCCTTACCGAAAACATCTGCATTGGAACTTGAAGGTTCATTTGTTTGATCTGTAAGAGAGTTACCATTAGGGTTATATACTGGTAAACGTGAGCAAAACTATACAGATATATTTTTAGATTAGTTTACTAACTATTAATTTCAATTTCCATTATGGCATCAGGTACTTCATCCATGATAGGATGAGGATCAGGATCAGCTGAAATTACAATTTTAATTTTATAAAGGGTAAACAAGTACTTTCAAACTTAGATCTAATAAAAATAACTTACCGTTAGAAAGCTGGTTGCGGGGTGGGACCACATCGCAATCTTCTCGCTCGGGAGAAGGGCGCCTAGAAATAAAACGACATTTTAACCGAAATACTAACATGTTACTCAATTATACGTATACATAAAAACTGGAAACTATAACTTACTGAGTACGCCGTTTGCGTGGTGGCGCATCGGGTAGCAAAACTCTTTGTAGTTGAGCTTGTCTCCTGCGAAACGTTAACTCCTCACGAACTGAAGGGTCCAACAGTTTTGCATGACTATTTGTACCATGAAACAAAAAAATGTATTAGGAATCAGTTCAAATACCTACAAATTTATTTAGGTAATTGTATCAGCTTATATTTAATACTCACTCGACACTTCGCCCGCGACCTCTGCCTCGTCCTCTGCTTCGCTCTCTGCCTTGCCCACTGCCCCGATCGTGGCTTCCACTAATGTTTTCATTCGATCTAAAACAGAGAACAAATAATATAAGATTACCTCGCCGGTGACTACCCGCTATGTATGATGCATAATTTACGAAAATCTATAAAAATAGGAAAAAAACTCCATAAAATGTTTCATTTGATTTTTACACATATAGTCCGTCAGTCCCGTGTTCAGTTAAAAGAAAACTTCCATATAATTACTAATTATTCACTTACGTGGATGGAGAATCTCCGGAGAGTCCGCCGCGGCCTCGACCTCGACCTCGAGTGCTTCCCCTGCTTCGCTGTTCAGGATTTTCACTAAAAGAAAGTATGACAACAAATAAATGAATTATGAATTATAAATATTGAAATAGCTAGAAAGAAAAACGCTAAGCGCAGCCAAAACCTTAACACCAACATATGCACCTAAAATCTGAAAACACAACACAATTTTGTGTTACATATTGGTTAGTAAGCATGGTCGGAGTAAAGAAAAGACACTGCGAGCTAAAACAAATGTTTTTTTTTGCCCAATGATGCCACTTTTTACGACGAATTTAACAAGATTATGGCAAAAAAGCAAGTTTGTACTCTTTTGATTTTTTTAGCATCCCCCCTCACGTCCCTCCACACCACTATAACGTCCCCTCCCACGTACCCCCACATAGATCCCAAGCCCCCCCCCCATTCTACTTGCCCTCACGTCAGCACGTTCCTCCAAGCCCCCCCCCCCATGTTCCTCAAAGGTCCGACCCCCCCACGTCCCTCCTACATCGCCCACATACCCCCACAAACTCCCCCCCCCCCTCCGCCACTTACCCTCACTCACCCCACGTCCCTCCAAGGTCCCCACCACGTCCCCCCCTAGTAACTAACCAAATCCATTACAAAAACAGTGAAACCGCAAAAAAATTCTAATTCCTGGCTGTCCTATCCTATACCCCGACCGTAAGCATCAATAAAAAGTGCAGTAAATAAAAAAAACGGCATAATATGTGCTGTAAATAAAAAAAACGGCGGCGGAGTAAGAATAAATAAAATCATCGCACACGTGCACCCGAACTCGCAATACATACTGTTCAGTTTGTACGGGCCCTTAATCTGGCCTTGTTGCAGAAAGTCCAATGTAACTATAGCTACATGGGCGTTGAATCTGTGGAATGAGTTTCAATATTATCCTAATCTGTTAGAAATTCACAATATTTCTACAAAAAAACTTCTAAAACGGCTTTTTTATTAATATTAGAGATTATTAATTACATATTTTGACATGAAAATCAAGTAAAACAATGACAATACACCATATTGTTTTCGCGGGTCACACTACATTTTGTTTCGAAATATTCTCGAGTCATTATTTCAATTGATATATGTTTTTAGCCTTCAACTATTTTAAAATATGAAACTATGTATTATTAAGATCATTTTCATGTATAATTTATCACAAATAATGTACTTACGCCATTGTAATAAATTAAAATATCACAGAGCACACACTGCAGCCACGTTAGTCCCGGAACCACAATGCAGGACCGACTTTGGCATTTTTTTTTTAAATCTTGAAGCAATTTGGAGATGTTCCATTGATACCAGAAAGTCAACCATAAAATACTAGGTAATACTGCAAATTTTCTTAGTCGATGGTGGTGTACAACACTTATAAAAAATAATCTCCCGATACGAGCCGCGAAAAACTGTGTAACTATAGCTACATGGGACGGTCCTGACGTATATGACTTGTGTAACTCTAGTTACAATGGACTGTTCAGTGGATAAACTCTTTTATGGATTACATGGTCAAAAATATACCCGGTGGTAAAGGAGATGATCACAAACTAGAACTCATCACGTGTTGTAGAAGTACAAGCTAAATCCGATAGATGGCCAAGTTTATTCACCTTTACGTAACAAACATCAGGGGAAAGAACGGGTGGGTGGGGTGTCAGGTAAGCAAAACGTTTAAGGTCATTGAGACAGGGGAGCGTCTAAACAGAGGGTCCGAAGTCAAAAGAAGCCGATTAACCCAGTAATGCCCGAATTATTATTTTCCCTGCTTTTTTCAATATTTGTGAATAAACTACATAAATTATGTCCAAAGAAATGAAAAACATGTTTTTTGGTGTGGACAACCTTTTACTTTTTTGAAAATAGCAAGTCCAAATGGTCACGCTAGGCATACGTGATATCAAAATGTGCAAAAATCCTTAATATACTACTTTATTTTTAATTTACCTAATTTATAGGAAAATACAAAAGAATATAAAACAAATATGATCTGTTTACTTGTTTTCATGATAATCTTTGAAACAAATGATACACAAGCCAACATTGCACTTCATACAAGCAGTTCTAACTGCTGAAGATTTTGCCTTACAAAATGGCCCCACGCAACGTCTCTTCTTCTCTATTTTTACGACGAAGTGCTCCATTTTATCGAAGCGTGATGTGTTGGCCAAGCTGGATGAGCTAGGCCTTCCACCCCCTTTGGGGGCTTGACCGTATTTAGTAAGGTAATGGAGCACAATCTCTCGCCTGAAGTCCAGCTGAGGAATCTTGGTGCCTACTTTTGTTTGAAGCTGCCAAGCGTTGTGGACACAAGCGTCTAACATCCATGTGAGTAGGGACCAGTACCATTTTTTCCCAGTACCTCTTATATGGATACGGTACATGTTTATATTCTCGTCCATGCGGTCGACTCCCCCCATAAAACGATTGTACTCTCCGAAAAGATGTGGACGAGGCACCTGAACATTTGATGTTTCCTTTTGCGAAAAACGTTTGACAGATGATACAGGCTGAACTCCCAGATTATTAGAAGCAATAGACAGGACTGAATTGTCCATCCATTTGACAACTATCACACCATCTACTTTGCATATAGCAGATTCATAATAACCCCTTTCTTTATCTTCTGCTTATTGGAGGTAAGCTTAGGGCATCTTTGTAAACGATTTTCGCGCACTGTGCCTGTTCCTCCATAACCTTGCTGCCGTAGGTAGTTCAGCAAATTCAAACTTGTGAAGAGATTGTCAAAAAATAGATGATACGGTAAGTTCTTTTTGTCCTCTTTGAACTCATCTAATAGAGTAAGCAGCGGTGCAGCTGCTTTGCCAAAATGTTTTTCATACTGAGGATTTCCGTTGAAAGACTTTCCTTGGTAGATCTCAAAAGTTATCAAATATTCATCTACTGTGCATAAACTCCACAACTTGTAACCAAATCTGATATGTTTTCCTCTAATAAATTGTTTACAGGAATGTTTACCGTAATATTTTACCATGGTCTCGTCAAAGGATAGATTTTGTTCTGGGATGTAGTAAGTCATAAATCTCTCTTTGATTTGGTCTATCACTGGCCTCAGCTTCCACATTTTGTCCGATGCATTCATGTTATTGTTATCGACGCAGTGAAGAAACCGCATGATCTCCTCGAACCTATTTCGTCTCATAGAATTACAGACAAGCTCATTCCTGGTATCTTTTTGAGAACTCCAGTACAATCTTTTATTAGCAACAGGATTGTAGCCACTCAAAATAAGAATAGCGAAAAAGCAACGCATTTCTTCAGCCGTAATGTTTGGGTTGGGACAATTTTTCCACAAAGCATATTGGTTTGTTTGAGTAATAAACAAATTTACTATAGTATCGTCTAAAAAAAGCTCAAACAGCTCAACGGCAGACATTGTTTGCAAAGCATCGAATTCAAACTCTGGGAATGGTCCCAAAAATGGCTCTATATCCCCATGTATCCAAGTGCGCTTCTTTTTACCAATAAGACCATCAAAATTTGGTTCCCTGTTATAAATCGTGTTCTGATAACGAATTTCCGCTTCAGCCAACAATTGTCTAGAGCTCAGATTATCTACCCGGCCGGCGGTGTCCTCATCCCCAGAATCTTCATCAATCAGTACTCAGTCAGTCACTAGTCAGGCTCAGGTGGTGCGATAAAAATTGACTCTGGCACCGGTAAGTCTTCAGCTTCATCATCATCACATTCTAATATATTCAAAACATCATGCAATGTACGCGCATTCCTGAACACACCTGCATCCACGTACCTGATAACAAAATCAAAGAAAATCATAAAAAGCCATGCTAAGTGCTTAGCGTGTCCATATGAACACATAACCTTGAGGTTATTAACGCTTGAGCGCTCAAAATCAAAGGTATAAGTAATTTCGCATAAAATCATCCCAGATATCTATGGATAAGACTATTATAGCACATGAGAACATAAAAATAAACTAGATGACAGTCTATTTTTTCTTATTATTTACTTACTTGTTATTTTCATCCATTTTTGCACGAAAATCCGAATTTATTCACAAATAAAACAACGAATATCGAAAATAACTCAAACGCCGACAGACACACTGTCAGATGAGACCTTTGACAGCAGCAATAAAGTATTGCAATCTCAAAAAATATATTGAGTGTTGCCATTATCACGAAACAGTTTTGCCGGTATTGTAGTGTCCACATGGACACACTGGGCATTAATGGGTTAAAAATGTCTCTATTGCAGTTATCTCTAGAAAATTTTCGAGCGAAGTGTTGGCGATAAGACCTGAAATGCTTATTACGCGCTTCCGCGGCCTCTTCGGTGAGTTGCCCAATGGGTAACAATGCGTTTTATATTACAACTGCACCGTGGATAAGGATTTTATGCATTGTCGGCTTCATGGGATGCCAAGGACATATAAGCGAGCACTGTCTAGTGCGTATTTGTCATATTTTTCTGAATCAATTTCATGTCCACTTGAAATTGTTTCTAATATGACTTTCAATCTGTATATTAGGTCATAACTGATGCCCGTTATATCAGATGCCAATTGAGGATCATCAAAAAATCTTCTGCTCGTGTTTCCGTCATTTGTGTTGCCAAAATTTGCCTTTGGCATATCTACGCAAACCAGTTTCTTGTCGAAATCTGGCCTGGATTTCCAGTATCTTTTTGTTTTCGATATTTTTTTCGCCTTTAGTTTTTTGCTCTCTGTAATTTTTTACAGGCAATTTATATGCCAAGTGTAAAATGCTTTCGAAAAGACGAATTCTTGCATGAAGAACCGAAAGTCCAAACTCGATAGCATCAGGACTTACGAGGGTCATTCATTAAATACTTAGCCTACAAAAAGAAAACGAAAATTTTGGAAAAGTGGCAATTTATTTTCAACATAGTCTCCTTTTAGTTCTATACACTTAGCCCAGCGATGCTCCAACTTTTTTAACCCGTCCGAAAAATAGTTTTTGTCAAACTCTGCAAAATAGGCCTCCGTGGCGGCGATGACCTCCTCATTTGATCCATATCTGTTCCCGGCGAGTGACTTTTTCAGATTAGGAAACAGAAAGAAGTCACAAGGGGCCAAATCTGAAGAATACGGTGGATGGGGCAGCAATTCGTAGCGTAATTCGACCAATTTGGCCATGGCAACGGCAGACGTGTGAACCGGTGCATTGTCGTGGTGAAACAGCACTTTTTTCTTCGCCAGATGGGGTCGTTTTTTCTTTAATTCGGCGTCGAATCGGCCCAATAAATCGGCATAGTAAAGCCCTGTAATTGTTTTACCCTTCTGGAGGTAATCGGTGTAGATCACACCTTGTGAATCCCAGAAAACGGTGGCCATAACTTTTCCGGCCGATTTTACAGTTTTCGCCTTCTTTGGAGCACGTTCCCCGGTCTGGATCCATTGTTTTGATTGCTCCTTGGTCTCTGGTGTGTACCAGTGGATCCAGGTTTCATCGACGGTCACAAAACGACGCAAAAACTCCGCTGGATTCCGCTTAAACAGCGCCAAACACGTCTCCGATGTGGTCTCACGGTTGCGCTTGTTTTCCCACACCCTTGTGCACCCATCGCGCCGACAGCTTTCTCATGCCGAGTTCCTCGTGAAGAATATGATGCACTGTTCCTTCTGAAATGCCTACAGTCTCAGCTAGCTCCCGAACCTTCAATCGGCGATCTGCCAATAAGAGATCATGGATTTTTTTAATGTTTTACTCCGTAGTAGCTGTTTTCGGTGCACCTGGACGTGGTTCATCAAAAACCGACGTACGGCCACGTGCAAACTCGTTGAACCAATTCTTGACGGTGGCCATCGATGGAGAAGAGTCACCGTACACAGCATCCAAGCGCTCATTGATTTCGAAGCGCGTTTTCCCTTCCAAAAATAGGAATCGAATCACCGAACGATATTGCTCTTTTTCCATTTTTGTAAATCCGATCGACACGTTCGCTTCCATAAGTTGTAAAATTAAAACAAATGAAGGGATTGGAATGAAAATTTGAAAAAAGAATTAAAAAAGAATGTGCTACACTGTGTTTAAACTCTTTTGAAACTACAGCGCCCTCTGGCGATGAGGCTCGGTACTTATTGAATGCACCTCGTATCTTCTTTTTTTACATCTAATGTGTTAAAATCCTTCGAAGTTGCACCGCATTTGTAGCACCGGCTTGTAGATTTCGTGCCTGTGGCAGCATTGCAGACTTTACCGTCTACCATTGTCATTATAAATACATGTTTTACCAAAAATATGTTCCCATTTAAATCAATAACTGTTGCGTTTAGCGTTGCAGCCGAATTTTTGACATAGTCAATTTCCCGGCAATACCGTGGAGAAGAGGGTGTTGGGTTTTCCCATACAATATTTTTTTTTAATTTTGGCCATAAACCAATCGTAGAGGGATGAAACAGCTTTGAAATATATTGGCATCTGAGTCAGCCTCATTTTTAAATTTTTGTTTATACTTAGTTTGCTTTGATCCGTCACATCCCCATTTACATATTAACTTCAGGCTATCTCGTTCTTGCTCGTTTAATGTCATCAGGACTTCTTCCAGGGAGGTTGGCAGACGCCTTACGGTTAGATCAACCAAAGGTTGTAAGTCGCTTTCGGCGCAGGTACTTGTTACTTTGCATAACTCTGTCGGTAGGTAACATTCTTGTTTTGCCTTTTTTAAAAGGCTTAACAAGGAAAGAACTTTTTGTTAGTATTTCTGATTATTTCGTACTGTCGACGATTTAACCTTCCGCATACAAGGTGAAAGTTTTTTACGTGCCTTACAAGGTGGGGTGTGACCACAGATTTACAAACTAAAGGGAGATATGGCGCCTGGTCCTGACATAATGGGTTCGGATGTCCGCTCAAAAATATCACTACTACAAATATAGTGTTTTGACCGTTTTGACACTGAATAGGAACAATAGCAACGCACACTAAGATAGCGGAAATGCAGAATCCTCATTGGACGTACTGTTAGTATAAAAACACACCACTACAGTGACAATAACTAGAACAGCTAGTGAGAGGTGTATCGATAATTTAATATCGATGTTGGTTTAAGTAATAATTTTAAGTACGTATGTTTTATAATAATATAATCTTTTCTTTTAATTTGCTATATCCGGTAAACCTACAACAGTTTACTAATTAGGTAGTTAATAAAACACATTTTTGCGATATTAAAAAAATGTTTATTAATTATTGTCCTGTAAAATGTAAATATTTATTTAACACTTGGCGTTTTGATAATTTAGGTGCTGCGTGTTTTGTTAAAAAATTAAGCCTTACTTTTAAATACTTTTCCATTACACATTTTATTAGCAGAACTAAATGATTATCTAATGGTGACTGTTCGTACTGGTGGAACTCAATATTGGCGAAAATTTTCATACCAATAAACTGTGGTAAACATTTTGCCAAAAGTTTTAGACTAATATTTTTTGTATTAACAACTATTTTGTTGTCAGAGAGCACAAGCGATTTTATTGCTGCTTCTGTTTGTTTACAAATGGTAATAACATCGTTAGCTGGGTAAATAAGCCCTCCTTTGTCTTTGAGTTTTATAAAATCAAAATGTTTCTTTGTGTTGTCATCTGAAATTAGAGCTCCTATACAAGTATCGCATTTTAGTGATTTTATAAGAGAATGGACAACAAAACCTGCAATGTATGTTATCACTTGCGTGCTGAATTCTGTAAATGTTTCCATTACTTTGGCTATTTCTTCTTCGAACACTGCCATCTCATATAATGCACTTATATCATCTTCACACCCATCTTGCAAGCATGGATTTGTGGTGACATTAATATGTTGTACAGCTGATGAACATGTTAAAATACCAATATGTTCTATTGATCTGCAGTTCCCGTTGTCAAAGTCAGCTAACTCCGTTTTTACTAGCAGTTTTTTATAAACAGCTTGAAGCTGTCGGGCGGTTGGATTGGTATTACAGCCACCGTGGGAGCGAATCTGACCAAAGAGTAATTCCAAATGATCCTGACTCACTTTATAAGTAGGAAAATATTTAAGAGCCTTGCTTACCTCAACTAATTGCATGTATAACTCTTTTTAACTTTTAATACATGCTAAAAACCCAACAAACCCGGTTTTTCTGCTCGATTGAACAAGTTTTATGCCATTTGTCAATTTGAGGTTTGATAAGTAAAGTTCTGTAGCCGATAAGAACTCAAATATTTTTTTTTTATTATGAGGATTGCATTTAAGTCGCAGACCGCCAGACTACATCGGAAAGAGATGCCTCGATCTCACTGTCCAAGGCCCTAGATCACGCGGCAGACCAAAGAAGCGCTGGCTTGACGTCGTGAAAGCGGACATGAAAGAGAACGATCTCACACCAGTGGATGCTGAAGACCGGGCAAAGTGGAGTAGGAAAAGCCGGAAAGCGGACCCCAGCATCAAGCTGGGAAAACGCTAAGCAGAAGAAGAATGAGGATTTAATGGTTTCTTGTAATGAAGCTGTGCCATGTGACTAGAGTTAAATACGTCGAACAAATTGTTGATAGTTTTTAAAAATACAGCTGTACCTTTAACGTCTTGCAGTCCAGGAATATTTATTTGAGCACAGAAATTAAGAGCATCAGCTACATACACTATTACTGAACAGTTGAGAGGCCAAGCGGACTTTCATTTTCTGGTTTTTAAAATAAATGTCCTTTTCTTAGCTTATTTGCAAGATGAAATTTTTCTTTGTCTTGAACTTTATTTAATCTTATGAGATGATCCCATTTAGCATGTTTCCCTTCTTGGTCTACAAAAATACAATTCGCTTCAAATGCATTTCGCAATAATTTTAGCATATGGCATGGGTCTGGAAATATGTAAACTGGTTTACCCGTAATGGGATGATTAAAATTTGTTTTCAAATCGGTATCAAAAGAACATCCCAGTTCCTTTGCCATGGTCATATTTGCAGGGCAGCCGTCAAATGTGAGCGATGTTATTTCTACGCCAGTTTCATGAAGGAGCTCTAAACATTGATTGACTAAACTAGCACGTTGTTCCCCTGTGACACCATCAACAAAAAAGTAACCAACGGGTACTTTCCACGTTCCATTAATAGCAGTTACTAAAAATACAAGTGCTTCTTTGGCTTCAGGCAAATAATCCCCTTCTTTACTTTGATTACAAATATCTACATATCCATGCATCCGGTGTCCATCCCATTCCACACGTTGCCTGATTGTCATCTCATCCATAACCAAATTACCGAACAACTTGTGTTTAGAATTCGCAACTTTAATTTTAATGGCCTCTAAAGACTCGCGAGTAAATCCGGGATTAGCATCAATTGTTTGGTACCACTTTTTAATTGTACGTGTATGTGGCAAACACGTTTTAAATTTTTGCCTTACATATTGATAAGCCTTGGGGGAGTAAAAATGTAGAGTGCATGCAAAACTATGCAACGCAGGAGAATACTGAGCACTATAGTTTTCATTGCTTGCAAGTTTGTCTTCATAGCGACGAATCAGATCGTCTACTCCAAGATTCTCCAAATGTGTTACTTGATCAGAGTTTACCAAATTCTATTCTTGCAACTCTCGCAATATGTCGTTAAGTTTTGCAATCTTTTTTCGGTATCGACTTGTTTTTTTCTGTAACCTTTGAATGTGTTTTTTTTGTTGTTTCATTTTACTCTCACACTTTTCAATATGAAGTCGTAGTTTTTGCTTTCGTGGCGTGTCTTCAATTCCAATACTGAAATTTGCTTCTTTATCGTCCTTAAAACGAATAAGATAAAATTTTCAAACATTTATATTAATAATCTCTATAAAAAAATGTAAGTGAAAAATAAAAATTTGCGTCCAGCTCTCGAGCGCGCAATTTACTTTTTGTTAAAAAAGGTGAGCCCGTTTATGTCAGTTCTTTTTATCCATATTATTAAAGGAAACACCGGCTAGTTTTAACAATAGCCTAAAAGATAAGAAACAATCACTTAATTGCACCACCCGCAATGTTTTTGCTAGCGCCAGGTGTGCAATGCATTGTTTAATATTATTTGTGTTACAAAATTCTAAATAAGTACCTCATTATTTTGGTCATCCTTTCTGACTCCATCGATAGCCGGCTCTTTTGAAGCATTACTAAAAGTTGAGTTTACCTGAGCAATCTGCAATTAAAACCATGAAGGTATATATTATATACTAAGTGTCAGTCTTAATTTTAACGAGACCTCAAAATAAAAATTATTAATAAGTAGGTACCTCATTATTTTGGTCATCCTTTTTGTTTTCTT
This sequence comes from Scrobipalpa costella, assembly GCA_949820665.1. Classification (NCBI taxonomy): domain Eukaryota; kingdom Metazoa; phylum Arthropoda; class Insecta; order Lepidoptera; family Gelechiidae; genus Scrobipalpa; species Scrobipalpa costella. The sequence goes on from OX463315.1 coordinate 9,503,244, forward strand.
TGATAGCCGGCTCTTTAGAAGCACTAGCAAAAGTTGAGTTTTCCTGGGCAAGCTGCAATTAAAACCACGAAGGTGTATATTATCTAAGTGTCAGTCTACATTTTAACGTCTCCACAAAATACCCAACAGATATTTTTATATTAAATAGTTTTTCCCATTCAAAGGAAATATTTCGTCAATGTCACGAATCGAACGCAACTGTATTATACTAACTTAAGCGCTTTTAACTCCATTTGCGATTATCAAAAGAAACAAAAATATTTATTACTTACAGGCACAAACATCTGACGTAGTTTTAATATAGGTATAGCCCATTCAAAAAGCCTACGACATTTCTTTAGAGGCTGGTAACATTTTTCTTCAAAATGTAGTGAACATATCGTACTTCTATTTGATGGCCAGTAGTCTGGACTTCTCCCAGTAGCTACTATCCAAAGCTTTTTTCTTTCTTTATCATGCGGGAAACTATGGACAAAAAGTTACAAATAAATAATCCTAAGTTAAAAAAGAATTTATTAAAACTACTTTTTAACGTCCAAATCATCGATATAAGATTGTACTAAGTACATCACTAATTCGAGCCAGTCCACTAGGAGCTGCAACGTCAAGGCGATGTAATACTTGTTCAGGAATTGAAAGTGTAATGTACGTCAAATTAAATATGAATGTCGATTCGTTGCAAATCCTTCACGTAGTAGGTGACTTTAAAACTTTTAAAGATATTTCATTAAATACTGAAAATAAGTAGTACTTACAGGTGGTAAGTTATTCCGTGTGTCTTATACGTTGTTGTAGCACTTCGATTTTTACAAATAACCACTGCACAACTCGGCATTTTGCAAATAACCACGAGAACATCACCGTGCGATAACGGACGAGCGAGTAATGACCACAACAGGCAGTGTCATCGTTTTGAGCATATTGTGCGGACACGCGCCACGCCCCCTCGCCATATCTCCCTTTAGTTTGTAAATCTGTGGGTGTGACACTATGGAATGTTTGCTGATTATGATTTGCTTTGCATTTATATGAATTTAAAATATAATTAGAGATAGCATAAATGAAATACAATGACTAAAAAAAATTATTATTTATTAAAAAGAGTTTAACAAAAATGGCACCTTCTGGCCTCTAGAACTCAAATGGAAATCACTTCTTTGTGCTGTTTTTCAACAAAATTAGTTTTTAACTTTAAAATTTCAAATGTTATAATAACAATACATATCTAAATTTAAAAAATACTACATCAGTCTTCAGATAAGAAACAACCATCACATGTGAAATTGCTATGTTCAAGGCACAATGGGATACTACATTTTTCACAAGAATATTTCGTCTTTGCGTCTTATCGGGTGTAGCCGTCGGTTGTAGTCGGGTGTAGCCGTAGTGTAGCCTCGATTAATATTGTAATTGTAATTTTGCTGCTGCATGGACGCTTGATTTCTCCTAGTTAAATTTCTCATAACTTTAATGACTTTATATTGGAATTCAACATAATCGTCGTCAGTATACTTGTCTACAATCGGAGCAATACCTTTGAAAAAAAAAACGCATGCTCTTACTCTTGTCTTCATCTTCAACTGATTTAATTAAAGTAAGCATTTGTCGATCAACTTCGCTACAGTCTGTCTTTCTCTTCTTGCTTGTTTTTGTTCTATCGGTAGTATTGGCTGGTGCGGTAGGGTCATTACTGGTTTGTGAGTCAGTTTCTTTGTTGTGAGTTTGTGTGATGTTTTTTTCTGATGTAATACTTGCTTCCGTTGTTCGGCGAGTCACAATTTTACACAAAAAGAGCATTTGATCGTAGAATTTATATTTTCGTAGGCACCAGAGTCGGATTTACATTCCTTAACTTTTTTGTGATATTTCATCCAGTTATCTCTTGCATTGTTCCATTTTTTATGATATCTTTGCCTAAAAAAGAAAAAATCTTACAGATATTTGGCTGCAGGGAACACATTTAGTGATCTACATTACAGTTTCAGAAAGGGTATAAAAACTATCAGCTGTATTGTACAAGAAGTTCCAATTTATATGAAACTTCCATCCGAAGATGAATGGTTAACAATAGCAAAAAAATTCGAGACGAATGCAAATTTTCCTCATGGTTGGGCTTGGGAGCCATTGACGGCAATAAAAAAAAAACAATTATCGTCTCACAAGAGCGCGACGCTACGTCGAATGCGCATTAGGGAATTTGGTATTTTATCCAATAAATGGAGGATTTTGCATAGACCATTAAATGTTAAAAACATGCTGCTTATTACAAAACATAATTCATAAAATAGAGGGTATTGCTAATAATGCTACTGACAATGCTAATTCACACATGATGTCTACTCTATGCCGTTTGCCTCGTTCCCATTCAACAGGAGGTAATGTAACAGCAAATATGATTCGTAACAAATATGCAGATTATTTCATGTCACCAGTAGGACGTGTACCATGGCAAAATCAATATGCATAAAAATAATGAAAATAAAATGTTACTTACCAAAATATATTTTTTCTTTCTCGGACATCGTTTCAAAACCTTCATTTAACGCAAGACAAATTTCTCTCCAAGCGGCAAAACTCGACTGTCTATTTTTATAGCACTCTTGGGTTTTGTCCCACAGCACAGGCCTATTTTCAACCAAACTTATCAACAATTCCATGTCAATAACACCCATTTTTAAAAGAACGCAGATAGACTGCACTCAATTAACAGAAAACAGGCAATACGTCCGGCAACGTCAACACGTACCAATACACTGGCGTGGATGACCGCCCTTTCTTATGTCCGTCGCGCCGAGGGGAAGCGGTGGTGCATCCGGCGTAAATTGTTCGCCGGACCGACGTCCGGTGCATGTACACACATTCATTATAATTCATACACCACCGCGAATCCGGCAAAATACACGGTCCGTTATCCAGTGAAAAAAACGGACGTCTACAAGCTCTCTAAGGCAGCAGCGGTCCCATGAATATGATAATAGTGTAGAAGCGAGAGATATTAACCCAACAAGGAGAAGGCTAATTAACAATTATTTTAAAACATTATACATTTCATAGTAGTAAATCTAAGTATACATTTAATAAACCTAAAGAGAACCAGCTAGTGAGGTTGACTAGTCCAAGCAGCTAGTAGATAATAAAAGCAGTACATAAGTAGTTACTTAAATTTGTTTTATTTCTTTCATAATCATAATACACACACACACACACAATAATCTTGACAACAAATAACAGAGAGAATATTTCTTTGTTTTAGTTTTATAACAATTTTTGTGTCTTTATTTGTTCTTGTTTTAATTGTTCGTCTAAAATTAACTGTCTTTTTGCAGACTCTTGTGCGTTTTTTATTAATGTTTTGACCGAATTTATTTTTTCTTGGACTAATTGGTCGCTCAAATTTTGCTGGTCAGGTCTTCTTCTTTTCAACCCAGAATTGTTTTCTTTATTTTCTGATCTTAAAACTTCTAATAGAGGTCTTTTTAGTGAATTTGGTGTCCAGCCCTCCCATTTCAAATTCTTCTCCTGTAAAAAATAACAATAACTTATTGTTAGTACCTACTTATATAAAATTACCAGTAGTCCGCCCCGGCTTCGCCCGTGCTATATACATATTATACTAGGCCTGTCACTCATCATAATTTCAATTTCTGCCTGACTGGGAATTGAACCCGAGACCTCTTGTATGTGTGGTTAGCCGGGACCTCTTCTGTTGACCACTGAACCACTCAGGTCATGGTCAGGTATATTAAGCTCAGATGTTGATCTACATTAAAATACTTACATTCTCTTCATCAGTGTCTCCAACTCTATTTGTCAAAGTTACGGTGTTGCCAGTCTAAAAATATGGTATATGGCGAAAAATTACGAGAGATCGAAAATTAAAAATACGTTAAATGTACGGTAACTTTATTTCACAATTAAACATTAAATTTCTGGCGTTTCAGCCTTTTTGTACATAGAAACGTTAATACTTTTAATCATTTTATCGGTAGGATGGAAATCTACGCTATTTTTGCCTGTTCTTTTAATGAGTTGCTGCGTAAATAGGTTCCCAACAATAGATTTTGTGGACAATTTGTTCCTTTTTTTGTTTTCAAATCTGTTATGTGGCTGAAAATGCGCTCGCAATCGTCGTTTGAGTGGGGCAATGACATCATCTCGAGCATAAAATGTGCTAAGTTATAGAATGGTCGCGAGTCTTCTTTAGTTTTGATATCAGACACCTTATGCCAAAATACATCTGGAGGATCGTTGACGTCTAAATCACATTTATTTTGTGCAATGTAATTGGGAAAATACCGCCATTCATCATCTAATATTTGCTGGACATCAAGTGTCTTTGGAGAGATTCGGGGCAATAAGTTGAATGTGGTGGCTAATGATGTTTGTCTTTTCTCGATTGCCAACATACAATTTTCGTTATTAAAATTGAAAATTGCTTTAAACAGTTTGTCCTCTAGGCTATATCTTTTTCTTATGCCAACCGCTGCCTGGACAACGAATCTCTTACAATTTTCTCGCAACTGTTTCACAGAATTGACATCAGTAATAACTTCAGGAAGTGACAACTGTTTCTGTACACCAAGACCTAAGTAAATATGGTTGTATATGTTTCCGTTCGTCTGTTGGGTCAATACTGTCGAGCGGTGTATTATTTACATAACTTGAGGACATCATTAATAGAAGCAGCTCTCTGTATAGTTCTGTTATTTTCAAGTGCATTTCTGGTAAGACTGTTGTTTCACTTTGAAAATATGCGTTAGTTCTAGTGAACTTCGGCAACATCCACGAAAGAAAATAAAAGTAAGCCTTCTAAATGGGGTCTCTCAAAGCAGAGTGTATTTTACGGCATTCATGATCTTCAAGCCATTTATCATCAAAGTAAAGTTTAAGAGGCTCCCATTGTTCTAGGATGCTATCGACGACGGCTGATAAGGGGAGCCATCTTATTTGGGCTGGTAGCAACATTTTATGTACTTTTGCATCACAAAACTCTTGGAAAGCTTTTAGTTGACTTTGCCGTTTACCTGCTGGTTTTAAAGTGGTTATAGATGTTGCGTGTTAATTTTTCGCTTTCGGTCGGTAGTTCTTTGCAACCCTCGCTCGCGCATAAGTGTAAAGAAAGACAAACGCACTTTATAATGGTTATTTCTGGACATAACTGCCTGAATCTTGATGAAACTGAATTGTTACAGCCCATCATGGTATTGCAACCATCTAATCCAAATCCAACAATATTTTTTTGGGGCTCACAATTTTCTTCAAATGATTTAATTAGGGCTTCGAATAGGCGTTTTGCAGTCGTAGTGTGATCTGAAGATAATATCTTCGCCAAAAAGGTCAATGTAGTCCCAAAGCCGACTGACCACACGCCCTATCTCCTGGTCATAGTAACGTACAACCACCCCATAGTTTATGTAGATGTAATGTCGGTGCTTTCATCGATTAGTACAGTTTTTTTTTGCCATTTTAAATCGGCGCTTAAAGCTGCTTTTTCCGAATCACCCAAGACATTGTTTATTACAACTTGCAGCTTAGTATGTTTCATTTTCACATTTTAAGCAATGTTTAAATCAGGGAATGCATCAACTAACAAATCCGATAAATGGTCCATACTTGAATGTAAATGTAAAATGTGTTAAATGCTGCTAGCTTGAGCTCTGCATATTTTGCCTTTTCTTCTACTGAATACGATTTTGGTGGCTGCTACAATTTTATAATTGGTGGTTGAACAGATGTACTCTTTACCTTTCTTCGATGCCTTGAACCTGCGTTATGACGTTTCAGCACACTTATATCAGCTTGCATGGTTGTATCACTTGTATCACAGATCGAACATTTTGCTTTATGTGGGTTTTTTGGGTATTCGCGTAGCCACGAAGAGAAGTCTTTACTTTTCAGACACTCTGATCGAAATTTTTGTTTGTATGACTTAAGTTTCGCGCGCTTACTGCTAGAAGGTCCAGTGTCGCTCTCGTCACTTGAATTGTTGCTGTCAGACTCAAATGTATTTTTTTATAGATATAATCGCGATAAATTCTGAGCAAAGCAAGCTATCGTGAAAAAAATCGAACAGAACAAAAATTAAAGATGCCAAAACGCAGAGGTATGGCTAAGTTCTACTGGAGTACTATATTCAATAACTTCGTAATTTGGTCGCATAAGTTTCGTCTACTTGTCTATGCACACAAGTTGATTGTACGGGGAATACCCCCAGGGAATGATAGTGTTGTCATTTTAAAACATTGTTTCAAATAAAAATAAATGTGTTGTGTTACGTTGGGTACATCAAATTTTAAGGCGTCACTCATAAATGCTAAATTACGATAGAATTTAACATGTCTACGGTAAGTGGTAGATAGGTTCAAGTTACGGTAGGTTTACCGTAATTACGGCGTTGTTGGAGACACTGAAATTAGGCAACTTAAAAGTCTGCATACTGTCGAACAAGTATTTACGTTTTTTATTTTTATACGTTTTTATCACAATAAAATTAAAGGATCAATTATCTACTTATCTGCGACTTTCCGCGGTTATTTTTTGAATAAGTTAGTACTTTAAGCTTAAAACTTTCGACTTTATCAAGAATTATGACAGGATCTAACTTAATAGTATAAAAAATTGATTAAACACAAATCATAGCTAAAAAATACTCCGTAATACGCGTGACTTTCAATACAATAAAACTAATCTTTACAATTATAAAAACTATCAAAATTCTATTTTATTTAGTAGATAATTACCTGCTGTATCAGAATCCATAACTATTTTCTTCCAAAATAAACTTAAGATAATAAATATTCACTGTTAAATTCGCTGCTTGCACACGAACGCCGAGAACAGACACATACACCATGCGGGACGATCGAATTCCGACTGCACTGGAAGCGCGGGGCAGTGTTGCCGCTGGTCATTTGCAGGGTTGCCGTACGCTAGAGATGAAATTGCCGTATTGAAACAAAAATTGCCGTACATTTTTTTATTTAACTATTTACATGAAAAATTAAAATATAGACATGAAATCACTCGTCTCCTCCCATCAAATCCACAACATCACCTAATAAGACATCTTCTTCAGTGGCATTTTTTTCAAATTCCGACGGTTTTTTTATTTTCTTTATCATTTCGGGAGTTGGCTTGAACCTCGTACAATTCGTATGTTTTCTGGAAATGCACTGTTTGGCTAATAATGTTCCATTTATAGTAGATGTTAAAAGACGGTTTCTTTGTTTTGTTTTAATTAAGTTCACAGCGCTGAAGATTCTTTCTGAATCGGCATTTACATGTGGCAAGGAGAGAACTTCAAGAACAAATTTCGCCAAATTCTGAAATGGCGGTTCCGATAAATGTAATATCTTGCTCCAAAACTCATCAGGTGACATTTTGTCCATATTAAGGAAGGAGTCTTCGGGAAGAACTGTTTCCGGTAGAAGTCTCCATTCATCGTCTATGGCCTGTTTTTGTTCATTTGTTTTACCTTTCATGATGCAAGGAACCTTTAGCATCATGGGCAACAGAGTTGGCTCTGTGGTTCTTTGGGCATTCGAAACAGCATTTTTTGGCGATAGTATCGACAACTTCTGCAGTAAATCGTCGGAAAAGTCATATCTATTCCTTATTTGACAACACCCGGTTATAAGGAAATCTCTCGCTCTTTTTTGGAAATCTGTAATCAAGTCTTGCCTTGATTGAATATTTTGGTTTGCTATTTCAGTCATCAGTTGTACCCCAAAATACATACTTACAGGTCGTAAAAAATGCTCTTCTTTAGTCGGGTCAATAGCGCTCATATCATTTGTAACAACATAGTCTCGTTTCATATAACACAACAGAAGCTCTTGATAAGTTGCTCTCATTTTTCTATCTAGTTCTGTTATTGCGACACCGCTTTTTTGGAAATATTCGTTTAGATTCACGAACTTAGGCAGCACCCATTGCAAGAATATAAAATATAGCTTCATGAATGGATCATTCAAGTCATTGAATGTATGCTCTGCAGACACAATATGCTCATCTAGCCACTTTCTCGTAAAAAACAGTTTTAAAGGTTCCCACTGTTCCAGTAATCGATTGACAACTGTTAATAAGGAGAGCCATCGTGTCTGGGAGGGGTGCAGTAGCTTGTGCACTTTAGTATTAGTGAACACCTGGAATTCGACAAATTCAGATTGACGTTTTGAGCTGTGTTTAAAGTATCCATACACGTTTCGGGCTAGATCCTCACAACTCCTTGGCAATTTCTTACACGCTTCGCTTGCACACAGGTGTAATGAGTGGCAGATGCATTTAAGAATGATTATGCCGGGATTGTTTGTCATAAATCGACTAGCTACTGAGTTGTGCTGGCCCATCATAACGCTAGCACCGTCTGATGCATATCCAATTATATTATCTGTAGGAACATTTCGATCCTGAAAGCTTCTGATAATCGAATTATAAATGGCTTCTCCAGTTGCACCTTGATTTGCAGCGTCAAAATCGTTCCTCTCAAACAAAGGTCGCAATTCCCATAGAAGGCTCGAATTTTTTTGTGTTTCAGAGTCATAAAGACGCACTACGATGCACATTGTTTTAACTGATGAAATGTCAGTCGACTCGTCCACTAGCACACTGAATTTTGTTGATTTTAACAAAGTTTGTAAATCGCTTTTGTGACATTCCCCAATAACGTTTTTTATTACTCCTGTACATTTTGTTCTTCTCAATTTAATATCGGGTGCAATCTTCGAATCGGGTATACTCTTTATTATTTCACTTAAATGATCCATGGTTTGAAACGAAACGTTATGCTCAGCCATAAATGAACAAAGTTTTAATTCAAGTTCAGCAACAGAATTTTCATGGGGGCAATTAACATCTGCTTTTTTGAAAAATGATGGAATCGGCTTGGCAAGTTTTTTATTTTTTATTTTCCGCGAATGTTCAGCGTTGGACATGTGTCTCTTTAAAGTAGAAATTTCGCAAGAGATTTTCACATCGCATAGTTTACAATATGCCTTATAAGTATTATTTTCAACAGGTTGAATCCAATCTTTAAACTCGCCTTCAGTTTCCCATTGGTTTCTATACTTTTGGGCTCTGTGTTTATTTTTCTTATATTTCTTAGGTGTTGACGGACCGGTGGCATCTTCTTCTGAATCTGAGGTCATTTTCTAAATATCACCGACCACTGCACTGCGAAAACTCTGTTCCAAAAGTAAAAACTAAGTTCTATCTTGATTCGAATTGATTTGATACGAAGAACTAACAAGTAGTGACGAGCCAAGCGGCGAGCAAGGCAAAATGAATAGAATAGCATTAGGGAATTCCCCTTCGAAATTCCCCGAATACCAAGGACTATACAATACAATAAGAAGAGTTGCGTTCATTTTTACGCAAATGCTGATTACGTTTCATCTTATTTAATTTCGTACAATTTATTTAATTTCGTTTTCATGCTAGATTGCCTGATTGCCGTATTTTTGCGTACGGCAATGACCAATCTGCCGTATACCGTAAAATTCGTCTTAGAAGAGCCTGATTGCCGTACGAAACGGCAATTGCCGTACAAACGGCAACACTGGCGCGGGGTGCGCCTTCCTAAGGTGGGAGGGGTTGGGTAATATTCTCAAACCTGTCCCGCGTCGCAGGTAGTCGTTTCTTTATACTGCTTTGCTATTCGTAAAATTGACTTTTGGTCGGCTAGATCGTTCAAATACCCGTATGTGCGACGTGACCTCAATCTTTTTTTTTATTTGGTCTATATATGTTCTTCTATATAGATGCCTATTTTTAAGGTAAAATTTAAGTGTTTGTTTTAAGATAAAATCACGAATCGTTGGAAAAACTGATTTATGAAGATCCGTAAGATTGGTTAGGATTGGCGTGTTAAAAGCAATTTTGATAGCTTTATTTTGTATTACCTGTAGATGCTGGTAGTTGGTGTTACACGTGCTACTCCAAACTGGGCACGCATAAGTAATGCACGGCCTCACTAGTGTGGTATAGATGCGTAATTTTGTGTTGGAGCTCAATATACTTCGCCGATTTAAAATAGTGTATAGGGATCCCATAGCTTGGCATCAGCAAAACAAGCAAGGCTTGTCCGGACCTGGATGGGAATGTCATTAATAAATAACAAAAATAAATACGGACCCAGTATCGAGCCTTGCAGCGCACCAGCCGGTACCAATTGGCAAGTAGATTTCGTAGCACCAATGTGAACAGCGAACATTCGGTCGGAGAGGTAAGATTGTAGAAGTATAATCAAATTCAACGGTACTTGACACGAGAATATAGATCGCGCGGAACTAGTTGGCCGCGCCTTAGGTGGCGACAGGGGTGAGGGGGCGGGTTGAATCCCCCGCTTTGAATCTGATTTAAAAATTAGCAAAGCATTGACGGCTAAGCCGTTCCGGTTACCAGCGTGAACTATTATTAAACGCCTTCCTTTGCCTTTATCTCTATAAATTCCAGGCTCCGAGGAAGATTGCCAACATTTTTGGACATTGTGACTTTGGTTAACGTAAGTTTCGTCCAAAAAGAATATATTTCGTTTGTCTTCTCTGAATTTTCTTATGGCCCTCAAATATTTCACTGGCCATTCAATAATATTTGCTCTCTCTATTAAAAGGGATCTCTTCGATTTACATTTTTTAATGAATATCCCAGTTTGTGCAATAGTTCTCTTAAATAAGTTAATCCGCGATCTAAAATATTATCCTCTTTTAACACAGCATTTAGTTTTCTTAGACTTGGTATTTTTTTCTCTATTGTATAAAACTGATTTATTTTGCTCCTTATCACTCTAATATCAAAATCATCAACTTGTATTTTCTTTTTTATCTCTTTTGGCCTCCGCGGAGAACAAAATTTTGCTTCCCCTGTGTTTTGCAAGGAAGTTTTACTTTCAGCAATCACTCTTCTTACACTTCGCTCTGATATCCCTGTTGCTTCTGCTACTAATTTATGTATATTCGCATCGGTTTTATATTCTAAACTATTGACATCGTCATTCCGTTTTTTTAAAAAACGTATGCACTTTAAATATTATTTCCTTAGATTGTTTTCTTATCGGCGGACTCATCTCGCTATTGTAATCTCATGTGCGTCTTGTCTAAACTGACCGGAACTTTCAACACGTGTTGTCGGCCCGAAGAACGGCGCCTCTCTGAGTAATGACAGCAAGCGCCCCCGCCTCCCCGTCCCACCGCTTAGGTTGAGACGATGCGAGATGTATTCTGAGACTCTTGCAAGTTGCTGCGTCGTCGAGTGAGCAGTTCTGAAACCAAACTGTTCCTGGACTAGGAGGCTTTCAGTAAATGCTTTCAGACGTGTGAGTATTATTTTTTCAAAGAGTTTACAGCAAACTGATAGGTCGGTAACTACTTGGCATGCTCTCGTCCTTACCAGGTTTCTTTATAGCAATCACTTTCGCTATAGCCTGTCTATAAATATCTAACAGCAAACAACCATTAAATATCTTTGTTAAGAATACAACTGCTTTTTGAGATAGGTTCTTCAGAAGAAAATTGTGAATAACATCGCCCCCAGGAGATTTGCGGCAATTAAGTTGGCAGAGATATTACCAGATTTCTTTGGGTCGAGTCGGCTGACGTAACTCAGTAGTAACAAAAGTATCAACTTTTCTCTAATCGAATCTCGAACAGCTGCTTCAATATCGGGATTGGAGCGCCAATCTAGAGTAAGGGACATATTATCACAGAATGCTTTAGCAAAGACCTCACATTGTTCCGCTGTAGAGGTAGTCAAAGTTCCATCCGGCATTTTTAAATAAGAAGTTGCGGTGGACTTTGATTTAAGTGACTGCAACTCGCCATATATCAGTGTCAGGATTGTCTATTTTAGCCAATTTCTCATCGCAAACTTTGTCCTGGTGGTTTTTAATGTGTCATGTTGTCCCTCTGTGTCATTGTCCACGTTTCACATCCGTATATACCCACGCTCCAGACATATATACCTTTATGAGGTTTTTGGGAACGCTAGTTGATATTATGGCTTTAAGTAACTGTATTTTTTTGTCAAAAGCATTTTTTACCATTGGTATCCTAGCTTTGATGTCTGGGGTACATCTGGAGTCTGGAGTGGAGAGAAAATTATACTTTAGTGGTATTCTTCTTCTCTCTATTCACTTCGTCTATGGTTTTGTTATTAATGGTAATTGGTCTGTTTCGGTTTGGATGTTTGGAGGTCAATATTTATCGTTTTATTTGTGTTTATCTTTAGACAATATTGGTTAAATGTCATGTCCATTTCGGTAATTAACTCTTCTAAATTTGTCTCGTTTTTACCTATTGCAGCTATGTCATTGGCAAGTCTTATGAATTTGATGTTTTCCCGATAAAATTTCACTCCCCCCTTTTCCTGAGTCTGTTATCTGTTTAATTGCTGTTTCTATGAAAACATTAAAAATTACTGGTGAAAGTGGACATCCTTGTCGTACCCCTTGATTTATCTTTGCTTTTCCGTTTTCTTCGCCAATATCTATTAGTGTTTCTTGATGTTTGTATAACTCAATTATGATTTTTCTGTCTCTATAATCTATACCCTTTGATAAACAATAAACAAACTAGATGCACAATCACGAAGAAACCCCGACCAAAAAATTACCAACCTGCACTGCACATACGTATAGTTATTGTTATATTTGAGTCGACTATTCAAACCCGGCTATCTCACTTTTGTCAAATTTGTGGGCAGCTCGAAAAAACGATTATTCTTTAACATACAATATCTATGAATGAAATAATATTTTTAAATATACCTTGGCAATACTAGACATTTGTTTAAAATTCCACAATTCTTGAAAAGTTACCAGTATACCCACAATTTACAATTGTTTTATACAGATAGCCGGATTTCCAAAGCTGGAAGAAAGCCGACTTTGTTACTAACCTTGTACTAGATGACCGTTTTTGATTCTAATAATTTACGCATAGCCATCTTTGGTACTGTACATTTTTAGGGTTGACAAAATAAATAAACTGTTAATATAACTATTTTTTATTAAAAACCTCTTTTCTTCCAGAGCAGTGTTGAACTGTGGGTGCAAGATGGTGTTAGATGAGGTAAGAAGGGTGTAAGGTGGGGTAAAGGGGGTAGAATAAGGGAGATGAGTAAAGTTGGGGTAAGGTGAGGTAAGACAAGGCATTACACTATCCACCTTACCCCATCTTTCCTTATCCAACCCCATCATCCCCACCCCATCTTTCCCCACCATACCCCGTCTTACCCCACATTACACCATATTTCACCATCTTACCCCATCTTTCCTTATCTTACCCTCATATTACGCCACCTAACCCCATCCTGCATCATCTTACCTCACATTACCCTCATATTACCCCACCTTACCCCTATCTTACACCATCTTACCCCCATATTACCTCACCCTACCCCGACTTCCCCACCTTACCCCATATTACACCTTACCCTCATATTTCGCCACCTAACCCCATCCTGCATCATCTTACCTCACATTACCCTCATATTACCCCACCTTACCCCTATCTTCCACCATCTTACCCCCATATTACCCACCCACTCTACCCCGACTTCCCCACCTTACCCCATATTACACCATCTTACTCCACCTTTCCTCATCTCACCCCCACCTTACCCTCATATTACCCCACCTAACCCCATCCTACATCATCTTACCTCACCATACCCTCTTATTGCCCCACCTAACCCCATCCTACATCATCTTACCTCACCTTACCCTCATATTACCCCACCTTACCCCTGTTTTACCCCTATGTTACACTATCTTACCCCCATATTACCCCACCCTACCCCGACTTACCCCACCTTACCTCATCTTACCCCACCTTACAACCATCTTACACTATCTTACACCATCTTACTCCACCTTACCTCAGCTTACCCAACTTAACCCTATCTTACAAGTGAATTAGGGTAGATTAGAGTGGATAAGGGTATAAGGGTAGAGTAGGTACGGTAGAAAGGAGTGAATTAGGGTAAAATGGAGTGGAGTAGGGTGGGAAGGGGGTAGAATGGTGTATGTTAGGTAGAATGGAGTATGTTAGGTAGAATGGAGTGGAGTTGGGTGAAATGGGTAGAATGGATAAAATTGGGAAAATGGAATGTAGTGGAATAGGGTAGGATGGATTGAATTAGGGTAAAATGGGTAGAATTGAGTAAAATATGGGCAGAATAACTTGAATTAGGGTAAAATAGGTAGAATACGGTAGAAAAAATGGGCAGAATAGAGAGGAATGGGGTTGGATTGATAGAATGGATTCTAAAATAACACACAGAATCACAGTAATCAGAATCATTAAATTAACGTACAGAATCTAATAGAGCACTTTTATGCTTATTATAATAACGTACAGAATCTAATAAAGTACTTTTACGCTTATATAAACGCTCATAACTTAACCTAAACCCGCAGTTCACTATCATCATCCAAGGGTTCATTACAATATAAGTCAGTCTCTTCAGAGTTTGAATCAGGCTGTCCTTCTTTCGAAATCATTAATTCTTTGTAAAAATTTAGCGGCTGAGTCTCTCTCCACTCGCTCCCAAAATGTTTTCGCAGCAATTTTTCAACGTCTGCAATTTTATTATGGTTTAGAGAAACAAATGACGGCAGAGGCTCTGGGTTTATCATCTCCATCCCTTTTTGCTTCTGACATACATTTGCTGATGTTGCTAGATCGCTTTTGTAAACTGTTTCTCCACGGACAAGAACATTACCGGGACATTTGGAGCGCTTCAAAATGAATCGCTTACATTATTTAAATCTCATAGGCCAAGATGTTGTCTGTTTGACAATATTTTTGACTGCCTCCCTCCAGTTTAAAACTGGGCATTCGTCACCAAATTTCACCAATGTGGACGTTTCTGCTAAAACGTCTGTAATTTCATTGGGATGTAAGATTATTTCCATTTTTCTTAACTTTTTCTCGACGATTCCGAATTGTCTGTCAGCGGGCATAAAAGAATGACCCGTGACTGGAAACACGAGCTCTGTGGTCTTTATGGTCTCATTTGATAGTAGCCACTTACTGCATGCTCCAATCAGTATACAATTTTTATTCTGCCCGCCGCCGCAACCATCTGCCACAAGACGGATCCTGTTTATATTATTTTTGTCGGTTTCAGTGAGGCGGTGATACACAGCTGAAGCAACTAGGTTGCTGTCTTTGTGAAATTCATTCTCCGTGCAATAGTATGAGAAAATTCGCTCTTTTATCATCGGTTGTGTAGAAGGGCCCTCTACCATTGTCAAGTTGAAAAAATATAACTATCGGCTATAATAACAAATGAGGTCTGGAACTTTTGGGAGCGGCAGATTCTTTTGGCAGTCGAAAGATATAGTTTTCAAGCCGTCTTCCTTCTCCTTAAATTTTTCGAAAAAAGCCTTTGCGCGCAACCAGTGGACTCTTTTTTTAACAATTAGTTCGGTTTTCTTGTTCGGATCAGTTTCAATCTTATTTTTTTTATGAAGCTCTAAACATGTGGAGCACACATCTGTTTTCGGATTCCCAAATCCAAGATTATAATATATCGCCTCTTTACAAGAACAACGTGATATTTTATAAACCACAACTTTACAGGAGAGCAATTTTAAACATTTAAGCGTTGATAAATTCTAAAATATTGACAATTTTACTGTAGGAAAACAATTAAATTGTTGCGGTAATTAAAGTGCTTTCAGAAAATATGCAAAAAAAAAAACTCAGTTCAATATGAAACAAGTTAAAAACTGATTTAAAAAAACACAGACACACATGTCACGTTTTTAATGAAAATATGACAAAAAATGCTTGTAACATATTGATGTATCACATTGAAGGTGTTAAATTTAGGTGTAACGCTGTGTGATAAGTTGAATAAAACACACTATCAAAATAAAAATCTTGTATTTAAAAAAAATCAAATTTACGAAAACAATGGCTTACTTACACCATAAAATTAGTTTAAGGCACAATAATCAACAAGAGATCAATCAATCACATAGTACTTAGTACTAGCTTTAATTAAAATTATAAGGTAACTAAAAAATTACTTTCATACAAATAAAAAATCAAAAAGATAACTGTACTTAAAGTTATCTAATGGTAATTAACGTCTTCTAAGTTCTAACACAATTATGGCACCCAGTTTTATAGTACTTAGAAATTCAAAATAGGAACATTGCTATCACCCTTCATAAACATAGAATCACAAATTCTCTTAATACTAATAAAAACACTATCATTTTGAATGTAGCAATTAAATATTTCTAAAAAATACAATTCAAAAAATCTTTGTACTTAATCAGTCTTATTACAACGATTCGTAAAATGGCTTGTGGTATCTAGGAATGAGGTTTTTATTGACCAAATCCATGAGATCAGCTTTTTTTCGCTCTGCTAGTCCAGGTTTTTGAAGATAGGCCTTTTGCAAATCTAAATTAATGCTTTGACTATTATGATTTCTCTTTTTTTTCACCACTATAGCTTTCTTAAATAATTCGTCAGCGTACGATTCTTTGAAAAATATGGCATCGGGATCAGAGCTTTGAACTTTTATCATCTTCAGTCCAGCCAGTTTCACAGAATTATTGTCTTCATCTTTCATTATTGCAAAGTTCATTTGAGTGCATATACTTTTCCAATCAAAAAAATCATCGAAGCACATTTCATTAACATGAAATGGCTCGCTTTTTTTCCGTGCCGCCTTTATAGCCCCGATAAATGCGTCAGGTGTATACATTGGTCCTGATCTCAATTGCCTTTTAACTTCTCTCTCTATTTGAGAGTGATCTGAATCGCCCTCGTTCTGCGTATGTCCTTTAACGAGGTATTTGTGTGTAATTGATCTGAGATTTGGCAGAGTTTTGACTGCGTAAGTGTACATTGAGATCATGAACTTATTTTTTTGCTGTCCGGCACAATTGTCTGAATAAAAGACAACATCGAGGTCTTCAGCCGTTGCCGAAATTTTCTCCAGGTATTTGTAAACACAGGTAGCTATTTCGTTGACACCTCTATTGGCGTTAGACTCATCCCATACATAACTCTCAACTAAATTATTTTGTAAGTTATAAATTGTTAAATTAAGTACATTTAGTTTGCACTTGTAGTAAAAAACTGAGATGTCTCCTTTGGGGCATTGGAACACTGCTTGAAGATCATAGACCGCTACTAAAATATTTTTGTTGTTCTTATCTTTTTCTTTTTCAATACGAGACAAATTCTTTTCCTTAAGATGTAATTCATAATCTTGTTTCTTAGATTGTTTCTCTTCATCTGTGATGTTTTTATAGGCTTCGCAAATATCGCATAAATCCTTTTTAGGAGTGAAAAACGAAATATTAAAATCTTGTGTGAAAATACGATAAAATGTAATGTAGGTTCCATAGGGGACGTTTTGGGATTTGCATTTTTCTACATAATCTCTATGAAGATCTGTGACAGCTTTGCTACCATCAATATAATTTCGTTTTGAGTTAGCCCGGATATAATGTGACTCAATCTTCGGTATAGACTCAATAAACAATTTGATGCCATTTTTAATGCTTTCGTCCACTGCATAATGGTTTGAATGAGTACCTCGGTTATCTTTCATGGAAGAAATATTAGTGTTGCTATTTTTCTTTTTCAAAGCAGTCTCTATGGGTCGATTATTAATCCCCAAAGTATTTTTGAAAAACAATTTACAAACTCTTGTTTTTTCACCAGAAATAGTCAAAAAGAAAGCGTTGTTGTTGTTTCGAATAGTTGCAACATTTCCATCCGAATCAACTTTAACGTAACGTTGTTTTGGGATGACTATGTCTACGCTATTAGCAATAAACGTCCATTGTTTTTCTATTGCACCTAAGCTCCAATAATCATTTAAAATGGTCTGTCTTTGCTCCTCTGTAAATTTAAACCCACATTTAAATTTACATTTATCTTTACAAGAAGGTTTCAATTCACGACTTGGCATGTTTTTTTTTGATTTGGTAGATTGATAAGGCTTCCCACTATTTCTCAGTCGTTTAGCTACATTGACTTTCCAGTTTGCTACATTTAGTCTTCTTTTTTTACCTACAGCATTTCCATTACTTACGTTTTCAATCGCAGAAGATTCACTGTTCTCTATGACACCGAGATCGTTGGATACCATAGCATGTTCGTTTGTAGACGAAAGTGGTTCCTCGGAGTTTTCAATGTTTGTTGAAACTATATTAGATGTTACCAAATGTTGATCATCCGAAATGTTTATATAGTTAGTAGTGATATTTTGTTCCACGTCAGTATCAGAAGAATACTCAGCACGTTTTTTTGGTTGGGCTTCATAATCAGGATCCTTTACTGAGTCGTCGCTGTCTGAAACGTTATAAATGCAATCAAAATTCTTGAAGTGTAGTGGTGTGGTATTGATTTGATCAATTACCCTCGAATTTTGTGAGAATAGTGGGATATAAATTTAATTAACTTACCTTGATACACAGATGGGCCACTGCTTGAAGAACTGCTAGAACTCGAAGAACTGCTAGAACTAGAGGAACCGCTGCTACTAGTCGAATTACTACGAGGTCGGATGGAATCTAATGCGATGTCTTTGTCTACAAAAAGGAATGAAATAATGAAATTATAGGAACATAACTAGAATAAAAAAATATATCAGTACAAGTAAAAAAATACCTTCTGTTGATGTCTGCAATGTATTGGTCGAGCTTTTGGCATTTTCATTCTCATCTTGTGTTAAAGTATCTATCTGAGAGTTTGAATCACTTTGTTGTACACTTAAATTATTTTTAACACCTGTAGCTAATTGAACTAACATCCTAGATCGTGATGCCATCTGAAAAACAAATTCGTAAAAGTTACTTTATTTTAGCATGTATAATGTAACATTTTAGCATGATATAATCCAAAACTTAAAGGTTTTCAAAAATAGTGATGTAAAATAAAATAACCCACAGTAATTGAAAACGATTCATCAACAACATGGTTACATTCAAAGATATCACAAGGAAAACTTGTAACTTTTTCATCAATAATGTGACAATATTCATAATCTCATTCTCAATACTCATGAGTTTTACAACAAAAACGAGTTAAATAACTAATATCACATTAATCAAGTTAAAGTAAAAAACAACAAGAAACATACCTTTGCACTAAAAACGTGGTATACTCGTGATGCCACGTTTTTTGTGAAAAGCAGGAGCACTTCACTCGTTGCGCGTGCGGGGCAAACTAACGCGTCGCGTTGTCGAAGTCGTGCGCCACACCGAAAGAGACAACGTGATAACGCCATTTGCCACGGTCATGTCGTCTCTTTCACTCATAGCTCCTCGAACATTCACTTTTAAAATACCGCGTTTTTGTAGAAAATAAAATTCGACATCGCGGTTTTGAATATCAAATAAAAAAAAAAGTTTTTATGAGATGTCACGTTGCTCTTGTAAAGAGGCGATATATTGAAGATTCGCCGAAAATACGAAATATTGGCACTTTGGTGAGCGTCGTCACTTTCCATGAACATCTTGTGCAGTTTTTTTTATATTCAATTCCGA
Source organism: Scrobipalpa costella (assembly GCA_949820665.1). Taxonomy (NCBI): domain Eukaryota; kingdom Metazoa; phylum Arthropoda; class Insecta; order Lepidoptera; family Gelechiidae; genus Scrobipalpa; species Scrobipalpa costella. The sequence goes on from OX463315.1 coordinate 9,522,763, forward strand.
CGGCAAATATTTTCTTTCAGCTAATTTCAGCTTTCAAATATGGTCTTGCGGCAGTAATGACTTTCAATACATTTTAGTTTCTGGATAAACGCATAAACTGACTGTTTCTGTGCTGAAAATTTTCTTTCTTTATGATTTTCGCCACTTTGTTCGGTCATTAATACGTGTCCGGCGTAATTAAATCTATTCATGACATATGCGATTCTGTGTTTTGTCACTCCAAACATACTCATAAAAATGGCTTTGCATATTCGAACTTTTTGCTTATTAATGTAAACGCAGTACTGAATTGCGGTCTGTGTCCTTCCTTTGTACGAAACGCATTCTGAACAGGTGCAATAGAACAGTATTTTAAAATAATTGCATCTTGATCTTTTTCATTTGTGTTCTTATAAAATTTGGCATGCATCATAAGATTTTCCATACTCAATGCAGAACATTGTAGTGCAATCGAATCATGAGTACACTCTTTGTGGTAACGATTTTGGAGAATATCTGAAACAATACAACTTTTTAACAGAAAGGAAAGAGACAATGAAGGAAAGGGAGGAAGGCGTTTGCCCTACAGTGGGTCACTACACGCTAACAAATTTAATTACAATGATAATCTCTGATCTCACTGTCCAAGGCCCTAGATCACGCGGCAGACCAAAGAAGCGCTGGCTTGACGTCGTGAAAGCGGACATGAAAGAGAACGATCTCACACCAGTGGATGCTGAAGACCGGGCAAAGTGGAGTAGGAAAAGCCGGAAAGCGGACCCCAGCATCAAGCTGGGAAAACGCTAAGCAGAAGAAGAAGATAAATAATAACAAAACAGAATAAGTTTTTGGTAAAAGAAATCTTTTTCATGACATGCTTTTATCGGCCAGAAAGCTAATCTCATAGCAAAGTATTCATCGATACAAATGTGACGAGTCCTAATACGCTGGGTTTCTGACTCCCAGAAAGGAGACCATAGTTTTGTTGCGGAGTTCCTATGGGCACCTTTCGGCTCCATCATAAGAGCCTGGACACTACCTAATCATTATAGGCACCTTTCGGCTCCATCATAAGAGCCTGGACACTACCTAATCATTATAGTACTCTTCAATACAAATCCAACAAGCCCAGACACGGCGGTCTATCGTTAATAGTTGCGAAGTCCCTATGGCCGTATGTTTTACCTACTGGTGCAATTTATACTAATTGTAGGCAACTTTCGTAAGTTTTCTAAATATCGGGACTTTAACGAAAAAAAAAAGCGGGACTGGGCTGAAAAAAGCGGGACGCAGAAAAACACCATAAAAATTATAGTTGCAATCCTTTATTCAAAAACTAAAGACTTTTCTGAGATCAATCAAACCATACTTAACATTTAAGGTAAACGAAAACTTAGGTAAACAAAAATATATTATTGTTTTTAGGAACTTTGGCACTTACCTACAACAAGTATCAAGAAATAAACGACATTTAATATTTTTATAAAATAATTTGTAAACAAATATTTTTTTATAAAAAACATATATTGAGCTTGATTTTGCCGCTTTTAACATTATTTTTTCTTTCAGCACAAAGCTATAAAACTCTTCACAAGACATCTGAAAATTTACTTTTATTTGTATCTCCGCCTTCACCTGATCTATCGATAACTTATTACGTCTGTCTGTCCATGTTGCATTTGCTTGGGAGAAAACTCGTTCAGTTTATGCATTCAATACAGGAATAGATGACATAAACTGGTACAACTTTAGGAGATTAGGCAAGTTCTGTGTTGCGAAAATGTTATGCCATTTTTCGATAGCATTTTTATTTTTATCTTCAATAGCTGCTTTAAAGACGTCTTTGATTTTGTATATTTCTTCATATAATGCATCTATATCGAAACAAGTCGCAATATTTAATTTCTCTATAATTTCAACGGCCATCTCATAATATAATTAGCTTTCAGAGAAAATGGTTGAAACATGTTAATTGCATTTCTTTCGCTAAAATCGAATCATGCCTCTATACAGGGTGGCCCAAAGAGTGACGTCCAAAGGAAAAAATTTGATTCCTTAGGTCAAGGGGTAGCCAAATCACCCCCATGTATGTTCAGCGATTTTTAGTAGTTTAGGAGTTATGATTTTTTTTGCTAATTTTCTAAGAAAATTGACCTCAGTGGATTAATTATTTTTTATTATTTTTTTGGATAACTTTTTTTATTTCTTTTTCTTTTTGTGACATCCTCTTAAATTGTTCTTTTAACCATAAAAGTTTCAGCTTCCTAGCTGTAATGTAAGTTAGTTATTTTTTTATCGAAAGTTCGAATTTTACGATCGAGCTAGTCTGCTCTGAATTTTCAACTTGAAATTAAAAATTTAAAAAGATAATCTCATGGTCCCTTATTAATTTTAAAAACTCCGCAAGGTTTCAAAATTACACAAAAATAAAAAATAACTATTGCTTAATGGGGTATTATTTGCAGAATACAGCCTTCAAAGGTACTTGGGTGGAAATTACCTAATTAGTAAATTGTTTCAGAAAGTTGAAAGATTCCTGTTTTGTCATTACTAAGGACTAATTAAGTTAGAAAATGTATCAAATTAAAGGGAAATTAAAATTATTTACTAAAAAATGTTATTTAAGTTACATTTTTGAATGAAAATTCTTAGTAAAATGTTTTAGTGTGAGTTGTAAGATTTATGAGACAATTGTATTATTAATAATAAGTAAATAAACTCGGATAATTCTTTTACACATTTACTCACAATAAATTTTCAAAATGGCGACCTCCCACAGCAATACACAACCTACATCTACGCAAGAAATTATCTTTAAGTCGCCTAAACGCTTCTCTGTTTCCTCTAACGACATTTCCGGCCTCTCCAATTCGCTGTCTTAGCTCCTCTTCATTTAACGATTCTCGGGCGTAAGCTATGTCCTTGTAATAACCCCAAATAAAAAAATCAATCGGATTTAGGTCAGGCGATCGTGGAGGCCATCTGATTGGACCGTTTCGCCCGATCCACCTGTTGGGATACGTTTCATTCAAATGATTACGCACTTGTGCTGCGTAGTGGCATGGTGCACCGTCATTTTGGAAAACCATGAGTCTTCGTAAATCGAGGATGACTTCCTCCAATAGGGATGTTACTTGGTGCTTGAAAAATCGATTTTTAAATAATCGATTTTTTATTGCTGGCAAATAATCGATTTAAAATAAATCGATGTTTTTACTAAAAATAATCGATTATTTCATAAAAATCGATTTTTTAAGGGATAAAATTAAACAGCTTAAAAGTACGAAAAATCAACTTTATTTACAATCATAATAATAATGAATAACAAACAATTCAGTTCAGTACCTACTGCTGCCACAAATCTGTGGGCAAACACTGAAGGAATAATAGTTTGGGCAATCTTTGCCCCAAGATGCGGTTTCTTGTTTTTCGGACAATATTTCCAGCCTTCGAAAAAAGGCGCTCTGCCGGAGCTGAAGAAGCACTTACCAGAAGGTGCTTGCAAGCTAACTTTGCAAGCTTTGGATAGGCTCCTTCATAATTTTTCCACGTAGCCAGTGGGTCACTTTTTAAGTCAGACAAGGGGGCAGCAATATATAAATCCAATTCTGATGTCCCTGCTCCTTCGCTGCGCGAAGAATTTTCAGTCATTAGCTTTTGACGATGAGCTTGCCATATGTCATCTTGATCAACTTCATCAGACGCTGAAGCTTGGCTTACAACAGGAGCAGCACCCAAATCGTTGGTATCGTTCAAATATCGCTTTATAAAGTTTATTGTTTTAGCCAAGGCTGTCCCATCGTCCAAATGAATCTTTTTAAAGCGAGGGTCTAAGAAAGTTGCCATCGAAAACAAATGGACCTTTTGTATATTGTCAAATCTCTTCTTTATTTCGTTTAAAAGCGTATTTCTCAACTGGACAGTCAGATCATTTGTTGGAGTAATGGTCTCTAAATATTCTCTTAAGCATTTTATCATTGGTATGGCTTTACTCCCACTTACGTACTTCTCGCTACTCATTTCTTCAGTGACTTTTAGGAATGGCTTTAAAATTTTTACAATTTCCTTTAGTATCATAATGTCGCTGGCTTGGACCATAGGTGGGGCATTCTCGTGATTAATTAAAATTGAACCAATAACGCTGCTCATTAAAATGAATCTTTCGATCATAAATAGCTGCGAGTTCCAGCGAGTGCAAATGTCTCCAATCAAACCTTTTATTTTACCATCGGGTACATTTTGGGCTTTTCTTAATTCATCAGAGCCAACGCCACTCTGATGGAACCACGTAACGATTCTTCGAACTTTTTCCAGGAAGTTTTTCATTGCTGGTTCAGTGACCGCATTATCAACAGCTAAATTTAACGTATGCGCCATGCAGCGAATATGTTTTGCTCGTCCAAAAACTATTTCTACGGCCTTCACAATGTTTGGCGCATTGTCAGTCGTGACAGAAACTACTTTTTCGTCAGGTATTTGCCATTCTTTGCAAATATTTTTTATGATAATTGATAGATATTCACCAGTGTGTCTTTCTGAGAGTGGATCACAAGAAATATTGAAAGAAGTTATTTCAAAGTTTTCAATATAATGGACTGTCACACCCATATAGCTCTTCATTTGTAAATCTTTCCATTCATCAATAGTAAGGCACAGGTTGTTTACGGATCCTAACTTCTTTATAATAAGGGCTTTTTTCTCTTCATATTTACTGTCAATTAAGTTTGTAATAGTTTTTCTGCATGGAACTTTGTATAATGGCGCAACTAGTTTCATGAGTTTTTTGAAACCTTCACCTTCAACCAATTTAAAAGGAAGACTATCACGACACACCATTTCTGCAATCGCTTGAGTGATTTGATTATTTTTCGTACCACCAGAGCTATATTCTAAGATTTTTGCAAAAGAAGCTTCTATTCCGGATTTAGAGCGTTTCGGCGTCGAAGTTATGGGTTGTTCTTTTGCAAAACTTGTAGATGTAGATTGTCCTTCTAAGTCCATCGCTGTGGCTGGTTCTGGTTCTTCCAAGTTCAGTTCCGATTCCGATTCCGATTCCGATTCAATTCTTTCCTATGGCAACAAAAAGTGACAATTTAGTCAACAATATTTTACAAACTTAAAATGTTTCAATATTATTCGAAAAGTAGGTACGGTGGTGTCCCATCTCTAGCCTAGCTTGCAAATGTTCCGCACAGCGAAACACACATGAAATGATTTAAAAATGCCGCATTGTGTACTGAAAAGGTGAAAAAAACACTTTGGAATGAAAAAAAAGAAGATATCATTTCAAAAAGAAATCGTAATCTAAGTACTTAACGTAACCGTCATATACTTAACTAATTACACCAAGTTTAATAGTGGTTTTTGTTGTTTCTTACCTTATTTGCAATTATTATGGCAAAATGCTTTCGTTCCATGTGCTGTTTTAAATTAGTAGTATTGCTGCACGTCTTTAATTCTTTGGGACAGTATTTACACTTAGCAGTTGTACCATTGTTTTTCATGAGGAAATATGACCTCCAACTACTTTTTGGTCTTTTACTCGACATTGTAATACACCAACAACACCACACTAAAAGTACAACTTCAGACACTAATCAGCGATAATTAAGTAATTCAAAGTTTTAAGTCGATGAGTTAGTTATATTTTTACAACAACAAAATTTCAAAATCACCCTCAACTCGATTCAAAATATTATTAGGACTGTTTTACCGACTAGGACTGTTTTACCGACTAGGACTGTTTTACCGACCCAACGTACCCTGCGACATGGCCCCGCGATGAATAGATAGCAAAGCACCGACTGACTTGATAATTTTCTCGCTAGATACTAGATGGCGCTATTTCACGCAGCCGTCGCCAGCGGCCATCACACCGACTGACTTGATAATTTTCTCGCTACATACTAGATGGCGCTATTTCACACAGCCGTCGCCAGCGGCCATAACACAGATATTCTTTCTTCAGTTCAGACTGTGTTACCTTAAATAGGTACTCTTAAAAAATCGAAAGTATGTTAAGAAATTCGGCCTATTATTAAAGATCATTATTGTTTTATTTTAATATCACATTTAGTTTAAAAGTAGGAACAGTTTGTTTGCATGGGTTACCAAGATGAGAGAAAAAAAAAAAACCATAAAAATTAAAAAAAAAATAAGATATTTTTTGTCATTTTTTCTGTTGGTGAAATTGCTTATATTTTCACCCTTTTTCATATGTGCACTAAATAAAGACTCGCACTGTATTGGAGTATGTTACACCTGTGCATGTCCTCGACAAGTACATGTATATTTTTTTATTTGCAAATCTAATTTAGAAAATATAGGTCCTTGAAGTTTTGAACAAAAGTGAGGTAGAGACGTATTTAAGCACAATTATTTGGCATATACAAAATATCAGTAAATAAGTTGTGTATTTTATTTTGTACAGTATTTATTGCACTTTTAAATTTCATTAATTAAATTCAGAAATTAAAAATAATTTATAAAAAAATACATATATTTTTTATTTTATTTTCTATTACGCATTTTTTTTTTTTTATATTCATAAAAATAAAGATCATTTTATTCTTAAGCCTCATGCAAAGTTTTTATAATGGGCCGCCCAGTAGTTCAGGATGTACAAGTACTAATCTTATGCGCGGTAAAAGCCCCGTTTTCGCGTTAGTTAGCAATCAAAATCATTTAACACGTAGTATCATAGTTACTATCCCTTAAGGGGGTAGGCAGAGCGTGAACAACCCCATAAAGGGACATTTTCGCCACATCTGACATGTTTTGAAGGAAATTTGATATATAAATAATACTAGAAAATTATATTGAAAATATTTTATTTTAAAATCTTCACAGTTTTATAATTTACAGCGTCACTTGTCCTTTTTATAATTATGCCTTCTGTAGTAGGATAGAAAGCGTGATATTTCTTTGTGCCAGATATATTTAGAGCAGACTTAAAACGGCTTTTGAGATCTGTTCGGAAGTTACCGATTTCTTCTTTACCTACATAATAGATAGCAGTTTGCGACATCGTTGTTTTAGCCCATTCAGATAAGCGCTTGGGTGTTGTAATCGCCTTGTTTGGAGCCTCCTGTAAACTGGCTCTTGTCGTTAAGCGCTTTATATTGCCACCAGAACATCAGTGTCATGGAAGTGGAGTTCTGCGTCTGTGCCAAATTTGTTTTGCGGAAGTTGTACAGGTTGATAAAATTGAATCTATTTTTAAAATGTTGTGGTGCTCCGTCAGTAATAAATATATATTTTGTTATCAGGATGTTATTTTCTTGAAAATGGCGATGTAAGATTTTATTTTAAAGTGAAACATGTTGCAGTGTCGTGTTTTAAATCGTCCGAAATCAATACAATGCTGCCATGTTTTATGTTTTCTCCTTGCCGATAATAATAAACCGAAGTTAGAAGTGTGGCCCGGTCGTTATTCCAGTGAAAAGATTGTGCGGCATCTTGGACTACAAAACTGTAGTTCTCCGCACAATCGCATTGTAGAATAGAATAGAATATATTTTATTCCCAGGAAACAGTAAAAGCTTACAAAAAACACCACACTGTAAAATATAACATTAGAATAATGTACACTGCACTGCCCAGGGAAAAGGGACTGACTCAGCATTTTGTTGCAGAGAGTAGAACGAGTACAAGTCTAAGCAACACTGATATTCTGTCAGTACCAAAGTTACGCAAAAAAAGTAGATATTAAGTTTAAATTAAAAGTTGCTAACAAATTCTGTGTCGTGTCTTTAATATATTGATCGATATTATAATAAATTAACAAATTGCAATTTATGTAATGGTATTAATAGAAGTATGAAGGGTAGATAAAAAGAAAGTACGATTATAAAATATGGTATTGGGGTAAATAATGTAAAAACATATACTACTTAAATATAATATAACATATATAAATATATGTAAAACTAAATTATAGATTTCAGTTACCTGTTTTTTTTTTGGTCAATAAGAAGATATTCTTTATACTTTTTCTTAAAAACAAATTTTGAAAACATATTCCTTATGGGGGGTGGAATATCATTTCAACATTTATTTGCACGGTAACTAAAACCTCCACGAAAAGCAGCTGTTCTATGTCGTGGCACATGCATCAAGACCGAACTGGACCTCGCCCTTTATCGAGCGTGCCCAGAATAACGCCATAAGAGCTTTTTATAAAGATAGGGTGGCTCCTGAAATTTAATAATATCGTGCAGTTGACATGCGTAATACAGAGTCAAACGTTGTTGCATTTTTAGTAGGTTCGAGCTATTGAGAAAAGGTGTAACATGGGTATGAGGAGGAATTGGAAAACAATAACGAGCACATGCATTTTGAACGCGTTGTACAATTTTTTCAGTTTTATTATAAAGGCAAGGTCCGTACACGGTGAGACAGTAATTGAGTTTAGATAGGACAAGAGTTTCGCACAGCATAATTCTCATGTCTGTACTAGTAAAGGGTCTAATTTGGTACAGTACCTTCAGCCTGTAGAAACAATTGCGTGCCACTTCAATTACATGGTTCTCAAATCTCAACCGTGAATCGAAACTCAAACCGAGATTTCGTGCTTCAAACACACGTTTAAGAGACGTCCCATAATGGAAACGTTGGGTTGGGCAGCTTCTAAAATTTCGATTTGGCCTCTCGACCCTACCATCATAAATTTTGACTTAGTGGCGTTCAAAACAAGACAATTTTTATCACTCCAAGCAGAAATTCTATCCAGATCTGTATTGAGAGAATTAACTGCTCCATTAACATCATCACGGTCGATTGGGAGATATACTTGCAAGTCATCCGCATAGATGTGATATTTTCAATTTTTTATACAGTCAGTAATATCGGAACTATAAATAATAAAAAGTAACGGACCCAATATAGAACCCTGCGGTAGTCCTCGTTTTACCAGTTGGGGATCAGAAGTTAAATGTTTACCATCAGGTTTACGAATCTTAACTCTTTTGTAACGCTCATTTAGGTAGCTGCTAAACCATTTTAGCGTAGTGGGCTCAAAGCCATAGTATGCCAATTTTGATATCAATAATGACGAATTAATAGAATCAAAGGCCCTTGAAAAATCGAGCAATACTAGAATTGAAACCATCCCTAAGTCTTGATGATGCAAGAGATTGTCAATAACATCAAGAAGAGCTGACGTTGTGCTGCGTTTTGATCGAAATCCTGATTGGAGCTCAGGGAGGACATTTGTGGAAATACAGTATTTATAAACCTGGTCATAAACTATTCTTTCTATTATTTTTGACAGAAAATGTAGAATACTGATTGGACGCAGGTCTCTAGGTTCCGTAACATTGGATTTCTTAGGTAGTGGGCGTACTATTGCATGTTACCATTGATCGGGGAAAATTCCACTGACAATAGATTTATTAATAATAGCTGTGATTGCACCGAACGATTGCGGCAATGTTAAAATAAACATGTCTCTTGAAATACCATCTTGACCGAGAGCATTTGACTTGACTAACCTTAGCCACCACATTCTCATGCACAGGATTAAGTTTAAATGTTGCATCACTGTGCCTATGAAATTCAAAGTAAGACATAGTGGAAATGTCGGTGCTATCATTACCTGGTACGTCAAGAAAATGTTTATTAATGTCATCAGGGTTATCAAAATAGGCTGGCAAATCAACAGAATTTTTGAAAACTGGAATAACTGTAGATTTAAGATTTTTCCAGAGTACTTTACCGTTACTAATGTTATTATTAATCATTTCATTAAAATATGCTGTTTTTTCGGCTAAATTATTAGTTACAACTAAATGTTTTAAAGACTTATAATAAATACTCTTTATCAGAATCATTTCGTGTTGATTTAGATTTCGCGTGAGCTTCATCTCGTAAATTTCTTAAATACCTAATATTACTGGTTAACCACGGCAGCATTTTCTCCGATATAGTTAAGCGTCTTTCGGGTGCAAAAATATCGAAAACGTGCAAAATGAAAGCATGAAGTTGATTTAACATATCATTAACATTATCGAGACGAGATATACAAGACCAATCAAGTGAACCTATAGCAAGCTCAAACTGATCCAAATTAATTGATTTTAAAGGACGCTGAACAATTACCTGCGATGTCATTTTCGGCTTTTTAATTTTGAACTCTGCAAAAACGCTTGCATGATGGCCAAGTTCCGGAATGTGGTTGACCGTCGTGTTCAAAACATTTGCATCAGTAAGAATTACATCTATAAGAGTAGCACTGTGGTCCATAAATGGGTGGCCTGTTTGATATGATTAACTAAGTTAAAACAACGTAGAAATTGATTTAGAGCATCGGTTTCATAATTAGGTGCAACCAGAAGATCAATATTGAAATCACCCATGAGGACTACAAGATCATGATTATTGAAAGTAGATAACGAGTCAGTCAACGAGTCAAGGAAAGAATTTATACTAACCCAGTCTGGTCTGTAGGCGGTCCCGACAAGAAAGCGTACTATGACTTCACCTTCTATAATATTGTCTTTTAATTATTTAAAATATTTGGCTTGCTGGTCGGCGATGTATGCGTGAGGTTTCAAAATATCCAGAGCTGTGCATAGGCTATCCTCAAAATCATCAGATGGAAGAACTTGAGTAGCAATTTTTTCACAACCATCCGTACCAATCCAAGTATTGAACTGCACACTGGTTATCTGAATTTTATCGAAGATGGTCTTTAGGTGATCAGAGATTTCATTGAGGCCAGAACAATTACATCAACGTTCGCTCGATGCTGATTTTTGCGTTATCATGTGGCAAGTTGGTGTGGGATTTGAACACATCATCCTTTTCAGGCATTCTTTATACGATGTTAAGGGGATCGGAATCGGCCGTCAGAATGGCAATATCTCCACCGTTTAACAATAACTTCAGATTTTGATGGTAAATACACACGCAAACTACATGCGTGCCTGAGTCTCCATCAAAAATGCATTTCTTGGGCCGCAGTCCAAAGAATTTTGAAATGCCTACTTTTATATGTGGATATTCTAGTTTAAACTGCTGGTACAACTCGTTGAAATTGCACATTATGAGCTGCTTCTTTAAATGAACTCTTTTCCCATCATCTAATTTTACAGACACAATCTTTTTTCCAGGCATTATCCGAGTATTATCTTCCCTTAAATAGAACGTATTCACAAGGTTTTCCGTCACCGATGATCATTTTCTACCGCCCCGCGGATTGGGTGATGATAAAATGCCTTCCTTCTCTATCAGTTCCTTTACTTTTTTTGCTTGCCGTCTTGATTTAGAAAATTCCTCAGCAAGCATTTTTTCACTCCAGGATTTGGGAGCCAAAGTGAGGATATTTTTTTAGAGATGTGTCATTAAACTTTTCCTTCAACTGTAGAAGTATTTCACTTTCAGACGTCTTATTTGTCTGAGTTATTCACTACTTGATTATCATCTTCAGGAATGAAAGTTACCCCTTGTGATTGCTGAGAAAATTAAATTGATGATTGGCTACTTGGGACGACGATATCTTGACTCACTTTTGGCGGCAATTCGTAGCTTAGACGTTATCCACATTGTTTGCATACGTATAAATCACTTGAAAATTACCACTTGTCTGCCAATATATTTGATAATTTACGTATATCTTTTATCTTTGTGTGGAACGAAACGAAAAGGATTAAAACACCGATCACTATAAGACGCCATATTAAAGAACACTACTTTTCGCGTTCGCTTGCGAGGTGACTAAGCCAACTCTGCCAATACACGCAAAACATGGCGCCAAATAAAAATAAAAAAATCATACTAAAAAGTTCCGCAGTTAGTTTATAGATGTCAGCACTGGAAAGAAATCTAAAAATAAACCTTGCGCATTGCGAATAATTTTATTGTTATGATAAATTATATAATAGATATCTAACTATTGCAACACATTCAATTAATCAATAAACTATGCACGGTAAAAAATACGCAGTTGTCATTTAAATTAAAGAATAACTTTTATAGGAAACGTTCTACTAGTAATATTAAATACAATAAAACTTTAATTTTGGAAACCATAAAACACTAAAACAATTCAAGTTAACGTTTTTTATCAATTAAACTTGAAGCTTAAAACAGGAAAAATGGAGGGAGACGAGGGAAGCCTTTGCCCAGCAGTGGGTTGATTCAGGCTAAATAAGATAAGATAAGTTAATAACCTAACTGTTTACGAAAAAAACGGGTTTTACTGTAAAAAATACGCTTAACTAAATTAAATTGACGCTGACCTAAATTACGCAAACAGGGCCTTTACCGCGCATCAGATTAGTACTTGTACATAATAAACTACTGGGCGGCCCATTATAAAACTTTGCATGGGGCTTAAGAATAAAATAATCTTTGTTTTTATGAACATAAAAAAAAAAGAATGCGAATTTGAAAAAAAAAAGGAAAAAAAAATCTTTGTAATTTTTTTAAATTAATTATTGTAAATTTCTTAATTTTATATATAAAATTAAAAAGAGCATTTAAAATAAAATACATAACTTATTTACTGATATTTTGTACGTGCAAAATAATCGTCCTTAAATACGTCTCTACCTCACTTTTGTTCAAAACTTCAAGGACCTATATTTTCTAAAGTAGACGTGGAAATGAAAAAAAAACAACATGTCCTTGTCGAGGGCATGCACAGGTGTAACATACTCCAATATAACCAAAATCGGTGACTTGACCCTTTTTTTCGCCCCATATGTCGATCTTTGCTAGAACCAATGGCTACATAATATTTTTGTCAACTAAATAACCCTCAAAACTTTGTCAGACGTGGCGGGACGACCTTTGTTTAGGTCGTTTACGCTCTGCCTACCCCATTAGGGATACAGGCGTGAATATATGTATGTATGTATGTAAATAATTCAAACGCTTTTAACATAACATAACATAACGTCACGCCTCTTTCCCGGAGGGGTAGGCAGAGATCACATCCTTCCATTTGCTACGATCCTTGCAAACTTCTTTCGCTTCATCTACATTCATCAATCTTTTCATGCACGCTCGTCGGTTTAGGGTACTCCTGACCTGACCTTTCCCTAGAACGTCCCCGATTTGATCGCGGTACGTTCGTCGAGGTCTTCCCCTTCCAACATTCCCACTCACACTCGCCATGTATATCTTTTTGGTTAATCTCTTTTCATCCATCCTCTCAACATGACCAAACCACCTCAGCATTCCTTTTTCTATACCTGTCACTATATCCTCTTTCACACCACAACGTTCCCTTATCACGCTATTTCTTATTCTGTCACTCAGTTTCACACCAATCATACTTCTTAATGCTCTCATTTCTACCGCATTTATTCTACCTTCATGTCTTTTCTGCCATACCCAACTTTCACTGCCATACATAAGTGTTGGGACTAACACTCCTCTATGCACAGCCAGACGAGCCTTTTTGGACACCCTCTGGCTGTTCATAAAGGTGTGCAACGCCCCATTCACCATGTTACCAGCATTCACTCTTCTTTCAATATCACTATCACACTTTCCATCTGCTGTAAACAATGAACCCAAATAAACAAACTCTTTCACTTGCTCCACCTTTTCATCTCCTATCAGAATGTTACACTCTGTCATTCTATCCTCTTTCTCAAAAACCAGTGATTTGGTTTTACTAACATTCACTTTCATTCCTTTCTTTTTCAAAGCTTCATGCATACAATTTACCATCTCCTGTAACTCCTCAGCCGTGGACGCAAGTATAACTTGGTCGTCAGCGTAGAGAAGACATTTGACGAGTAACTCGTTCATTCTTAGACCACATTCATTATCTTTCAAATCTGTCAAACAGCTATCCATGAATAAGTTAAACAGCCATGGAGACGCTACACATCCTTGTCTTACACCTTTCTCGATGTTAAACAATTCAGTGTACGCCCCGTTGATCCTGACACAAGCACTGGAATCCTTATATAAGGATTTCAGTGCTCGTATCAAAATACCGCTCACCCCATGCATTGACAGCGCCGACCACAATTCATTCCTCACAACTCTATCATAGGCCTTTTCTAAGTCCACGAACGCGCAATAAACTTTTTGGCTTTTAGCCAAATATTTTTCGGTTATGCACCGCAACGAAAAGACCTGATCCGTACATCCCATCCCCTTACGAAAACCTGCCTGAGCATCCCATATTTTCTCATCAGTTTCTTTCATCACTCTTTCAATCAATACCTTTGCATACAGTTTGCCGACGACGCTGAGAAGGCTTATACCGCGGTAATTTTTGCAGTCAAGCTGTGACCCTTTACCCTTGTATAGTGGTACGATAACAGCCTTACACCAATCTTTTGGCACTTGGCCGCTTCTCCAACACAGGTTGAAAAGGCAGTACAGCTGACTAGCAACAACTCCTTCGCCAGCCTTCAGCATTTCGACAGACACTCTATCATACCCTGCAGCCTTACCCAACTTCATTCTTTTCAGTGCTTTCACAATCTCATCCATTTCAATTTCACTTTCATTCTCACTTTCATTTACCTCTGGAATGGTAAAACCTTGTGCTTCTTCCTCTTTTTCAAATAAACTTTCAAAATATTCCTTCCATCTATTCAGCACGTGTTCTTCACCTTTTACAATACTACCATCCTGACTTCGAATCCTACTCAGCTCGGATGTTGCAGTTTTACCGCGAGCTGTCCTTATGGATTTCCAGAAAACTTTTAAGTTGGACCGAAAGTTTTCTGAAAGCCTCCTGTCAAATTCGTCTTTATATTCGTCTTTCTTTTTATTCACTGCTTTCTTTACTTCATCTTTCAATAGTTTATATTCCTTTCGTGCTTCGTCTACATCCTCATCTGTCGCTTTTTGCATTCTTTGATTAGCTTTGGTAGCTAACCAATCCAACCATGCTTTCTTCTTTCTTTGTACCACTTCTTGCACATCTTTACTCATCCATGCACTCCTCTGTTTATTCCCTTTCGAACGTCTAGAAACTCCACATACTTCTATAGCAACTTTCAGCACTCTTTCCTTAAATTCCTTCCAACCTTCTTCACTATCAGACATTTCATTCACACCACTAAATTCATCCTTCAATCTTCTAACATATTCCTTTCTTACATCATTTTCTTGCAAATTTTCTACTTTCACTCTTTCCAGATCACTAGTTGGCTGATTCACCCTGTGCCTCCATCGATTAAAGAGACCACTTATACGTGATATCACCAGAAAGTGGTCTGAGTCGATTCCGGCACCCCGATATGCCCGAGTGTCCAGAACTTTCATTTTCAATCGTTCATCCACAATCACAAAATCTATCATGCTTCTTAAAGATCTTTCTGCTCTAGTATAAGTATGGATCTTTTTGTGTTGAAACATGGTATTCGACACAAAAAGATCCCACTCCAAGCAGATCCCTAACAAACTCCTTCCATTCTCATTTATCCTTTCATCACCAAACGCTCCAAGGATCTTATCATACCCATCACGCTTAATACCCACCCATCCATTAAAATCGCCTAACATTATAATCTTTTCATTTGCCTTGCAGTTTTTCAAAACATCTCTAACACTCTCCCAGAACTCCTCATTTTCCTTTTTAGCTTTTGTGGACCCACTCCTTCCTACATCCGTCGGTGCATAAACACCTAGGATGAAGATACGAGTGATTCCGACCTTCAGCCTAAGCCAGAGAAGTCGAGGGCTCACACATTCATACTCAGTCACACATTCAGCCATTCGTGCGGAGAGGAATACACCGACTCCCTTAGAGCCTCTGTCGGTACTGGGAACCCCAGACCAATACGCTACGTAGGGTCCATGATGCGTCTGGTCGCATCCCTTCCGCTTAGTCTCATTCACACACAGTACATCTATACGCCTATCATCCATCAACTGGCATACCTCGTCTATTTTCTCAGCCATACTTCCTCTAACATTCATCGTAGCAAAGCGGCTCTCTGTGGTCCGCGTTCCGCACCCGGTAGAAACGTGACGTGATGAGTTGCGAAATCCTACATCGCCGCCATTTTTATAAGTTTGCATATTTGAAACCATTGCGTTCCCACGAGCAGCGAGGGCACTCATATGTCGATCCTGGCAGAGCCCCGCTTACCAGGACAAGGTTAGCCTTGATCTGGGGTCACCCGGTCCCAGGGCCATCGGCACGCTCAAAACTAGGCTTTTATTCTGTATCAAATTCTTTAAAGATGTCCGGTAATTCTGATATAATTTCCTGCACAACAATAATTCTATTTGTAGCATCTACATGTTATTTTTTATTTGTTTCATAAATTTTTGAAGTAATGTCGTTGTTTAAGTTGTGAACCAATGCTATCAAACTTTGTATTAAAGATTTTGGTAATCAAATAAACCCATATAAATTGCATACAAATATATTTAAGAATGATTTAATAGATCTTATAAAAGATTCATTTTCAAAGTCTATATCACTTAACGGTGATTTATCATGAGATCGGTGTGTATCATTGGTACTCGGGAAAGAACTAAAATCCGGTGAAATAATCTTAGAGTATTATTATTATCATGAGAAATATATCCCTACCGCGATTTGAATTGTAATTCTAACACGTAGCTAAATGATTTTAGCTACTTTTTGTTCTTCCCATGCCCAATATGTAATAACGTCTGAATTATCAAATTCTTCATAAGCAACGTGCTTGTATTTACAGCGTTGGTTCATTAATGTCCATAACAGATCTTGTCATATGCTCTTTTTCACGACTTCACGACGCATAACATGACCGTACCATCGCAGACGATTTTCCGTTAGCTTATTAACAATGTCAGCCACCTTGAACGTGCCCCGGATATAATTATTTCTGACTTGATCTTCTCGAGTCACCCCTCCGGACCACCTTAGCGTCTTCATTTCAGTCACATGGAGTTTTTGTTCTTCGGTCTTGCGCATAGGCCAGCATTCGGATCCGTAGAGTAAGGCAGGTCTTATTGCTGTCTTATACAGGTTTCCTTTGACTTCAATTTACATTCTAGGGTCACAGATTACTCCAGTTAAAGATCTCGTATTTATTCGACTTTCAATATCCTTAATGACACATGCTTCTGATGTAAGTACCGACCCTAAATACTTAAAGTGGTCAACTGATTTTTAGATAGATAGATAGATAAAACGTTTATTTGGTACTACAGACACACAAATTTTACACAAACAAAAAGTTCTGAAATTAAAATACAATAAACACAAAAAACAACAGATAACATGTACATGTAAACTTAAGACAATGTGTGCTGTAGCAGTGCAAATAGGCAAATAGCTCAGCGTCAAAATTTGCTCAGGAGCAAAGCGCTGGTTTTCAGCTACAAACTAGAGGAAGACGCGGTTACGGTATCCAATTAGCTGAACGATTGTCAATATGGTTATTAGTATTAATATAAATATCAAATATGATTATTCATGCAGATTATAATAAATATATTACATGTACCCACATACAAAAATATTACGTTATAATTTATAAATAAATGATGTTATATATAAGTAAGTTCATATTATATTAAGTATACTACTTTGATATTATACATTCAATAGCGTATTCATTACTGTACTAGATTATTAAATTTAATTTGATTTTAATATTCTAATTTTCGCTACCTAAACAAAGCGCTTAGAAATTTCCAACTTTTGGGATTCCAGAAGCAGTCTTTTTACTTTTTCCTTAAAAGAAAGTTTAGCTAATACTATCCTTAAAGGTGGTGGGATATTATTCCAGCACTTTGTTGCTAGGTAGCGAAAACTTCCCGTGAACGCTGCAGTTCGATGGTGATGTACCCTTAGGGGTGGGCGTAACAGTCTAGGGCTATGATTATATAATTGATTGAAAGGAGGAAACTTTAATTTAGAGAATAAATAATCGGGACTTTTAAATTTTATAATGTCGAACATTAGGGAGGCTAAATGTAATTGCCTTCTAGACTCCATATTGAGTATTGAGGCATTGTTCAAAAATGGTGTAATGTGGCTTCTTGGAGGGACATCAAAAATAAACCTACAGCATGCATTTTGCACGCGTTGTATTTGACGACTTGTTTTGTAAAGGAGTCGAGGCCCATAGACAAGATCTGCATAGTTCAGCCGAGATAGCACTAAGGATTCACAAAGCAATATTCTCACTCTTTCAGTCAATAAATTTCGTATTTTATACAAAACCTTTAACCTATAGAAACAACTCCGTACTAGATTTTGAACATGCTTTTCGAAACGCAGCCGATTGTCAAATAAAACACTCAGATTTTTGGCTTCTACTACTTTGCTAATATTTTGACCCAAAATATTAACTGAGGGCAAATGATCTTCAATTTTTCTGACCTGAGACTTTGAACCAAGCACCATAAACTTAGACTTGATGGGATTTAGTACTAGTGCATTGCTACGAGACCATTCAGCTATTCCATTCAAATCTTCGTTGAGCATTTCTAAAGCCTGCGATACCCCATCAGGACTCGCAGAGATATATAATTGCACGTCGTCAGCGTATAAATGAAATTTACAATGTTTCATCACAGCGACTATGTCTGCGCTATATATTATAAATAAAAGAGGACCAAGGATAGATCCCTGAGGGACACCACGTAAAACTTTTTTGGTATTTGAAGTAAGAATCGTACCATCAAACAGTTTAAGTCTTACAATCTGTTGTCGGTCGCTCATGTAGCTACGGAACCACTGTACCGCATGAGAGTCGAGGCCGTAGTAATGTAACTTTGACAGCAAAAGAGAGACATCAATGCTGTCAAAGGCCTGAGAAAAGTCTAATAATGTGAGAATCGTGCCACGACCAGCATCCTGTTCTGCGAGTATATTATCTGTGACATCCAATATAGCTGTAACCGTGCCACGACCCCTACGAAAACCTGACTGCAGATTTGGTAAAATGTTATTATTTTCTGCATGACTCATAAGTTGATGGTATACAGCTTTTTCCAAAACTTTGGATAGAAAAGGTAAAATGCTGATAGGCCTCAAATCCTTTAGCTCGCAAGGATTGTCTGTCTTTGGTATTGGCGTTACAAGAGCTTCCTTCCATTGCTTGGGGACAGCGGCAGTACGTATTGATTCATTAACTATTGTAGTTATGATTGGAAGAGTTTTAGGAAGAGTCTGTAAAATCATATCTCTGCCAATATTATCACAGCCCATTGCATTTGATTTAATAGACATTATATATTTACTTACAGTGGACGCCGGCACAGGTTGTAGCTGAAATGGAGTAGCCCCAAATGACGACTTGTCAAATCTATCTTTTTCATTACCTATCGCCACCCCGTCACAATCAGGGATGTTCAAGAAGTAATTATTAATGTCATTGGGGTCTTTAAAGCAATCGGAAAGATTATTGATTAGTAGGATCGCATAAAATATTATTTTTTATATTTTTCCAAAGTTTTTTGTCATCATTTATATTAGAATTTATACAATAGTTAAAATAAGCTCGTTTTTCATTGTATATACTGGTTTTAACTAGTTTCTTAAAATCCTTGTAATACTGTATATGCGCATCTAAATTCGAGACCTTTTTTCTCGCTTGTGCCTCATTTCGCAACTCCATCATACATTTAATAGTGTCAGTAATCCACGGCAAAGTATAATGACCTTTAATACGTCTGCTTTTAACGGGAGCGTGTCTATCAAAGAGTGCTAAAAGTAATGTGTCAAATTTGCTCACCATAGCGTCAACAGTAAGTTCACCAGCTACAGAAGTGCAGTCCACGGAATTAAGGTCTTTGTTAAAATTGTCTATATTAATATCTTGCAAAGGTCTAAAAGTGATTATTTTAGGTAGTAACTTAGTCTTTTTTAAAGTGAGCGTTACATTCACCATTGAGTGGCCGTTGTCTGATCCGGTAATGTTAGTGACTGAAACTTCACGAACCGGGCAGTTAGTGCACACTACGTCAAGCAACTTTTCAGAATGATTGGTGAAATGAGTAGGTTCGGACACATATTGTCGCAAATCTACACTATGCAAAAACAAATCTAGCTTAACAGTCATATCATTGTTTGGCAGAAGCATGTCAACATTGAAATCGCCCATAAGAATAGTATAATCATAGTAAGAAAACCTGGAAACCGAGTCAGTCAATGAATCTATGAAAGTGTCAAGATTCATCCACTGAGGTCTGTACGCTGTGCCTATGAGAATAGAATATCCATTTGATTTAGTTGTAAGCCACATCTGTTCGATAGATACATCAGGATTTTTTAAAAAGCGTACGCGTATATCCTCCTTGACATAGAACCCCACTCCGCCACCTCTACCACCACGCATATGTGGCGGTCGCGGTATGTACCGGAGTTGATATCCCGGCGGTGTCGGGGCACACGCCCCTTGATCCGCCGCCAGCCATGACTCATTTATAGCGACTATATCAGCACTAAAACGATTCATTGCCACAAGAAAGTTATCATGTCCTGTGTTAAGAGAACCTGGGTTATATAGTCCTAGCCTAATAAATTTAGTTTTAGGAGTCATTTAATAAATTTGTTATAAGAAATCACAATCAAGTCACCGTAAATAAGAATTGTAAATATTATGTAATGAATTATTCTTTTATATTTTTGTATGGTAATTAGATATGTTAAGTAAAAATATGATAACTTAATAATTGTGTATAACATGCAAGCATATAATGAATAAAATAAAATAGTTATAATTATTTCGATAAGATAAGTAAAATTGAGAAAATATTTAGAGTATGGCATAATTTCAAACCAAGTATTCATTTGGATGTATTTGCAAATCTCAGCCATAAACTGCAGTTTTCGCATAAATTGCATTGAACTGATACAGCACACACCATCGCATAAAAACAGTTTTAATGTAATATAAGCATCATATAAAAAGTTTAGACATTGAGTAGTTAAAAAACAAAACAACAGCGTAAAAGCCAAATTGTACAAATAAAAAATGCGAATAGACTCACATGCAAGCCAAAAACAAAGTAACAGCGAACAAACAAAAGCATACAAACAATCGATTGGTGCCTGTGTAAGTAAAATAAGAAAACGCATTGTGAGAGTTCTTAGCAAAAAACAAATAAAAATAGTAATTTGATCGAAAATAAAATAAATATGTGTAAACAAAAAACATAATAAAAGCGGACAACCAAAATTATACATAAGATCAACTGTTGACTGCGTGAGTAAAGAAAGACGATGCAGTATTCTTAGCTTAGCAAAAAACAAAAGATTATTTATTTTCACCAATCGATTCGAGTCCAAAAACACGGGAGATGTCCGCCTCAGTGCGAAGGCGATGACGCGGCGCGTCGGTACCCTGATGTTGGCGAGCATAGACACGGCCGTCGCGCGTCCACACATAGCGCCAGTTAAGTCGCCCCGCTACCTCTCGAGCTCGGCGAAACACAACTCTGTTGGCGCGGGTCAGCCGCTCATTGACATAGAAGCGGCGTGGCGGGCCCGGCAGGCCGGTACCCTCGGTAGTAGCGCCTCGTCGTACGCGTGCCTCACGTAGGATCTGGTCTCGTATCGCACGACGCGCCAGCCGCACCACAATAAGCCTTGGCCGCGCAGCGGGCGTCTCCAGCAGACCAGACTCCTCGGGGGGTCGGCCAACTCGTCTAGCGCTCACGATATCCTGCTCGCCCAGATTACTACCAATTTTTGTCGCTAGTGTCATTATGGTATGAGCTAGATTTTCGCCCTTTTGTTCTGGAACACATGAAATCTCTATATCATTTTGCAATAATTCTTGGTCTCGTTCAAGCAGTTCCGTTTTCAGTTGTTCAACATTGGCAAGTAATGAGGAATCAGCGCCTGCGGGTTTAGTCGATTGACTCTGGAATCGACCTTCTAGCGCTGTAAGACGCTCATCAAACTTGCTCACGCGGTTTTCACAGGCGTCTACTCTACCAGCAAGCTTGTTCATTGTGTCATTAAGAACTACCATGGTGTGTCTTAAGGCCGTTAACTCGTCTCTAAATAGTGTCATTTCAGTCACCAGAGTATTTATGTGCGACCCGTCTACCGTTGTATTGTAGCTTGCATCGTTTAGAGTCGTGTCTAGGAAGCCTGAGATATCCATTCCTTGGGGTGAAGTTTCCTTGTTCAGTGCTCCTCGGTGAAGATTGACTCCATCGATTGCAGTTCTTACGGGGGTATTAGTATTGTCGGAATGAGGCTGTTTTCCACGACAAATTGCACACTTCCAATTAGCTTTATGTTCTGCAGTGAAGGTGTTAAAAAATCGCTGCTCAGATACATTAGCACACAATAAGTCAAAATTGTGGTGACAGTCACTGCAGCACAAAAAACGTCTGTCCACTATTGGTTGCCGACATCCAAAACAATTACTGGTATCCGCCATGTTTCAACTAAGCTTTTTGGTAAAATTATTTAAAAAATATCCACAGTATATTTTGGCACTATAAATCAGCTTAACAAGATTTTAAACTAGACTAAAGTCAAAAATATTATTTTTTCAATAAAAGAAACAAGAATATATATAAAAAAAAAAAGTCCAGTCAA
Organism: Scrobipalpa costella; assembly: GCA_949820665.1. Classification (NCBI taxonomy): domain Eukaryota; kingdom Metazoa; phylum Arthropoda; class Insecta; order Lepidoptera; family Gelechiidae; genus Scrobipalpa; species Scrobipalpa costella. Next base: position 9,545,219 of record OX463315.1, read on the forward strand.
TAAATTCACACTGGATTTGAACCCTGTATTATCCGTGTCGCACTATCATTCCATGCGCTCTATCCGCTTGGCCACGAGGCGCTTACGTCGGCTGGTGAAATTGCACAACGGTTGCGTAGAGTTCACAACTAAACAAAAGTTTGGGTGAGTGTCCGTTAAAACCGGTTACACCAGAACAATAACGCACGGCAAGTGGACGGCCAACTCACAACACAGTCTTAGCACAGTTAAATGTTCACAGCACAAATAGATTATTAGTTCACGCTTAAATCGTTCAACTTTCGAGTGTTTAAAGTTCACCATACAAAAGGTCACAGTTTAATTTATCTATTGGTACATAATTTAAACGTAGAAACGTACGATTTTTACTTATAAAAATAAATTATTTAAGAGCGTAGAGTAGACACGTCAGTTAGCGGTACCGCGTCCCGCGCTCCTTTAGAGGGGCGTTTTCTATACACGGCGGCTATGTTATGCCGGTAGTGGAGTTTGACAGATTGCAGTACAAATACTCGGTCTTGGAACTACTCATTCTGCATACATACATATAATTTATCCCTAATGGGGTAGGCAGAGCATAAACGGCCCAAAACAAAGGTCGTTTCGCCACGTCTAAAAATTTTTATGTGGGTTATTTAAGATTGATTTGTAAGTATATTGATGTAGTGACAGGTTGTCAGCCCATCGCCTAAGTTACAATATACTGAAACCCTCGGATCCCTTAGCTGGTTTTTACAGCATGCCCGGTAGGAAATGCAGCTGGCACATTCTATGTTTTTCTTTCGCTCCCAGGCCAGCATGGAAGAAACGCACAACTCACTCTGATTCCTCTTTATTCTAAAGCCGTACACCACAGAGTAAGATCGGACTGTAGTTCTTGTATTGTCTCGGCTATGAGGGCAATGTCATCTGCATATAAAAGTGTCCAAGGTGCAGGTTTCTGAAGATCCTTTGTAACATAGTTCATATGTTAAAGAATAGTGGACTTAATGTTGATCCCTGGTGGACTCTGCGCCAATGCCAGCGCAGGGCTAACGACTTTTGTCTTAGTGTTATGATTCATGTCTTGAAGGATAAGAATATAGTGCTCTGGGACAGACTGTGCGCGCAATGCTTGCCAAATCAGTTTTCTCGGTACTCGGGCAAAAGCCTTTTCAAGGTCAATGAACACTAGATGTAGGGTCCTTTTTTGAGACTATACTTTTCCATTAATATTCTGATTGTGTGAATGGCGTCAGTAGTACCGGCTCCTTTTGTAAAACCACACTGATTTGGGGGAAAGTATCTTTGTATGGAAAAGACTAATTAATTATTCGATCTAATTTTTTTCTGCTTTGGTAAAGTTGTTCGGTATCATCAGTAGAGCATGTGGTTCAAAGGAACGCAGTTCTTTTTTTATACATACATACATATAGTCACGCCTTTATTCCTATTGGGGTGGGCAGAGCGTAAACGACCTAAACAAAGATCGTTCGCCACGTCTGATAAAGTGTTGAGGGTTATTTAAAATAGATTAGTAGGTATATTGCTGTAGTGACAGGTTGTCAGCCCATCGCCTAAATTGCAATATACAGAAACCCTCAGATCCCTTAGCTGGTTTCTACAGCATGCCCGGGAGGAAATGCATCTGGCACATTCTATGTTTTTCTCTCGCTCCCAGTCCAGCATGGAAGTTCTTTTTTTATACCCTGTATTTTCCAAAGTTTCGTTATCGTTACTTAATTACCTCCTAGGCTATGGCAAGTAATCACACGTAAAACCCTCTACACCAAGCTACGAATCTCAGCACCTTATTCTAAAAAAATCACCTCCAGCTTTCAAATTATAAATTTTACCGAAATTACATAATACTCAGCGAAATTACGAAACAATCACTGATGTTTCCAGACTGTCACCGAATTTACATCTTCACCGTAGCTACAAATACTGTAATTCTGGTGAAAAACTCTCCGAAATACGCTTTTTTTTCTTAACCAAATTTACCTTAATTACTTTACCGAAAGTGATTCCAGCTACAAATACTCAAATATATATTAAACTAAAAGTTTTTGGAAATAAGTACCTCTATTAAAAGTCGCGTAAAGTTTATTCACCGAAGAAGCGTTGCTTTGCACGATTCATTTACAGCGATAACAATCAAAACAATAACTAATTGCTTATTAAATAAAACCTTGCATAATGTCATGATTTCGTACAGTTTCTGTTTTATAAGAAGTTTTATCATCAAAACTGGGTTTGGAACATTCACCGATGTTACAAAATAAAAAAAAAACTTTTATTTAATAAAACCCAAATAAAAATATATGAGTTGCCCCAAGTGGGCCATGACGTGAACTTTACAGAAAAAAATATTTCTACCATGGTATATCAGTCTGCACTAGCGTTTTTACCTGCGCCACGTAAATTTCGCGGTTGGGAAATTCACCCAGGTACAACATGTGTTTTCATTTCGGCTGAGGAGTTTTTGTGTAGACTTGAAAATAAGTCATGCGGACATGCATAAATAGCACAATTGCAGGTGCAGATCTAAAACGGTGTTATTCTTCGTGCTATTTTTAACCGGGTACTCCAAATATCTTTATTTCTAATTCGATGTTCGAGGGAAATAGTTCCTTGAGAAATCTCGCACAATGTTGTAAAAAAATGTGTAAACATTTATTTTTCTATATTATTTTTAATTCTTGATTTATTGAAGGCTTTTGAACAAGTATTTATAACTAAGGGTGTGTTTCCACGCGCAGGTGGTGTGGTGCCAGTGTTCCGGAGAGCGTTGTTGTTTCCTAACCGCGTGGCTGTGCAGGATGAGACCGGGGCTTACACATACTCGGCCCTCTACCAGGCCGCTCTGGAGCTCAGCAAGGAAATCTCCAAACAATTGCGTAAGTACTTAGAGTATTTATAGTTATTTAAATAGTCTAGCTAGCCTTCTGTAAGGTTGGTTGTTCACCCAGGTTCCGACTACCATTTTAAGATTGATTTCAATTGAAATAAAGAATTGCGTATGTATTACAGAAAGCATAAATTATAGATTTTTCTTGACGACTTTATTTTGTATAGGAATCTCTTTTTTGATCTAAAGTCCAAATTTTTCTAAGGATTTATTTATTTATTTAACAATTTATTGTACACAAAAACATCATAAAAAAGGACTTAGTATTTTGTTATATTTTCTCCCAAATGATATTTATATTAATTTTTAATTTTAAAGCTTTCTATAACCTTGACAAAACTTTTATTCAACGTCGGAATTATTAATCTTTTTCGTTTAATTATTTCCTCATAAAGAAGGTTCAGAAGTATTTGAAAACTTAGTTTAATTTCCGAAATTGTTTAAATAAAATCTAATTTATTTAATATTTTTCCCAAGTGTTCAGATATCCGCTCCAATTTACTTGTCAAACATTTCCTCTGACCGTTTTGGTAGGCACTTCAAGCACTTCAAGGATTCTGTTTACTATTATAACGAGTCAACTCGCGATACGTGTTTAGGTAAAACATAGGAATTACCTTTTATCGACTGAAGATCCGAGATGTAATCGGTGCGGCGGGCAGCTAGATGTAGCATTACCCACAGATTGTTTATTGTCTTAATATTTTTAAACAAAATGCGACCTGCGGATCTCCATCCGCTTGTATAGCGTCGATCACGCCCTGGATCTCGGCGTCCAGCTCGTCAGATGAAGGAATGACGAGCACGTCCTCCATCAATTCTGCCCAGTCGGATTCTATTTCGTTATATAAAAAAAATGCTCCGTCCACTGAGTTGATCGGTGCGGCGAGCTGAATGGCCGATGCCGGTAGATGGTGCCAGGTCATTAATCTGGTTTGACAACTGTCAATATTGACATTTATTTTGCTAGTCCATTGCTGCTTTTGTATCGATCTAACATCGATCTCAAAATCTATATACATATAATAAATCTCTAGAAGGGTCGTGTCTGTACATTGAATATTTTTCGAAAAAAATAATTGCAGCAGGCGTTATTAACGATATAAAGACCATATCGTTTTTTTTTTAGAATTTCTGTCTGTCTGCCTGTCCGTCTGTCCGTCCGTCCGTCCGTCCGTCCGTAAGGTATGTTGGGGTAAGGTCGGACGGTTTTCGTGTGTGTTTTTGTGGTGTCTCTAAATATTTTTTTTCTCATTTCCTATAAAAGATATTCAAATATTATTGATCTTCCTTTGCTAAGGATAAAAATTACTGTATATCAGTATTTTTGTAGTTCCCTTTACATGAGCGGTTGCCAAGTTACATCTCGTGAAAGTTGGGTGTGCTAACCCAAAAACCCAGGTAAAGACCGGACCATAGCGGGGTAAGTTCGGACTACTTTCTAAAAGCTACTGTGTGGCTTAGAACTTAAAGTTTTCAGTAGAGAAACATCCGTATTTCCCGTATTTTTGAATATATTAAATCATTTAAAAAAAAACATTGTTTCGGTATATCAGCCACAATTTTAATTTTTAAATAAAAATAGTCCGATCTTCCCCTGCATAACGACAAACAAAGAAATTATGGTTGTCAAACTTTGTGCAAACTAGCTTGTATGAAAATTATTTCTTGCTTTTTAGCTTTGCTGATGATAGCAGCCTGTGTTTCAGCCTGTACTTAGTAAATTTGGGCAAGATGATGATAATGATCAGTACTTATATGTTTTTTCGTCTTCACGACACAAAGAATTCTAAAAGTAAAAAATAAAATACTAAAAAAGACTTTCTTTATTATAAACGAACCTGAATTTAGAACATTTATCAACAAATATTGCTTAAGAGGGCACCGAGCTTCTGGCGCTAATTGATTTTAGGCATTCTATGCGCTCCGTGTATGTGTGCGTGATGAACACCGGCAAGAGCGAGCGGCTAGAGCCGTGCGCCGATCGACTAGCAAGGGTGCAACCAATATTTACAAAATAAATAAACAAAAACGATTTGAAATACTTTAATTGAAAATATTCACACTTAGGAACCTTTTTTCAGATCATACACATTTAAAAAAGATTTAATTACAAACACGCAGACACCGGGACAGGTGAAACTAAATAAGTCAATCATCAATGAAAAAAATATTATTAGGTATATTGTAATCAAATAATACCTAATTACCTTTCATGGATATTCTAAGTACAACAGAAACTCAATAAAATGAACTCAATAATGTAAAATAACAGAACTGCTAAATAGGGTAAAAAACCCAGTAGTCGACCTTTTATTTTTAAATTCAAATTATTTATTCTTCAAAGTAGATTCAATAGAACACTTTTGAGTGTCAAGCATGACTCTATGATAAATCAAGAGCGAGTCTACCACCATTACGGATCATGCGTTGTCAAAGAAAAAAAGAAAACCTCTGCGACATGGCCAACTTCGAAGAGTCGACTATTACTACTTACTAGCTACTGATTTTCTGATACTGAAGTTACATGGTCAAGTATGTACTTTGTTCATTATGGCAAGAAACACGACATATTATAGCCACACAAACGATTTTTGACTTTAACAAGCCTACAGCGCGGCTGCGTGATTCCTAGGATATTTTTACCATACGATCCAGTACCGGGAATATAATCGTAAAGAAAAAAAATACCCCAGAAAATATCTCAGCTTACCATATAAAATCGGTTGTTCACGTGACTACATTAATTAGTACGGGAAGTCGATTTTTTTTTCTAAGCTTTTTTTTTCTTTAACCTATTACTTTGGCCGCTTTGCTTTTATAGTCTCTGAAAGCATAGTTTTTTTTCGTTTCGCCGACTCTTTCTTGTGTATTGCGTCTAAAATATATTGTGGCTCACGAATTTCCATTTTTCTGTCCAGCCTTGAATCAATTATTTCTGGTAGAAGACAGTCAAAGTAAAATGTTTTTAATTTTGTTTCCATATTATTCTTCCAGAATTCGTCATCTCTTTTTATTGCTTCTATTTTCATATCTTTTTCTGTCCACACAACAAATAAACATACTTCTTTCCTAGTAATGTGGAGCTGACCCTGCACCTGGTAGAACCAATCATGTTTTTTATTTATTGTCAAGTTCCCGTTCTGCTCCTGTTTCCAGAAAGTAATTTTTTTTTGTACGATGCCTTCTACTACTGTCATGTCCTTAGCCGAATACGGACACTTAATTTCAATAATTTTATCACTTATTAATCCGTCTGGACTTGCCGCCAAAAACGGCATTTCAGGGTCGACGAATAAGCCACATTTCTGTATACCATTGAAGTTGCCTTCTTCGTCCACTTTTAGTACTTCAGCCAATTGTTCTGATGCTATATGTTCGTGCTCTTTGCCATAACGAACGGATTTTACGTGGCTTAAATCACCAGTCACATTCACTAAACTTTTTACAAGAGGCGCACATTTTATAAGGCCTCTTTTGCATACCTTTCCGAAGACAGGCGCAGTGAGACGTAATTTTCTCTCTTGGTGCCATTCAATCGAATCTGCTTGCAAAACAGTTCTTTCTTCAAGAGACTGGCGATCCTCATCAGAAAGCTGAATTTTCTTCATATGTTCCGCTTTTGCAAAATCAAAGTCAGTTTGTTCCAGATCTGGCTTTTGACAAGAGTCACCGTAATATTTGTCATTGGTATTGTTTGTACTCTTTTTTGTCGCAAAAGATTTTGATAATCTCCGTCTTAAATCTGACATTCTTTTTTTATTGCGTTTAACCTCTAAGCGTTTTACAATAGGGTTAGGACTTCGCATCAAAATCTTTTTGCAAATATACGATTGCGGTTCTTTAGCGTTAAATGCCACAACTGAACCAGCACAGCGAGCTGTATATGACTGTCGACTTGAATAATTAATTCGTTTACCGCCCACAAATTTAGCAATGACGCTGTTGAATACTTCTGCAATATTACTATTTACATCATGTATTAGGCTTTTAGCATTGTTTACCAATCTGGACATAATTTTCATGATAGCAGCATAAATATGGCTAGACTTCATTTCCGCAACAAAATTTTGTGCAGGGTCATTTTGATCTATATTTTGGCAAAAATAAGGTTTGCATAATTTGTGATCTCCGAAAACGTGATTCGGTGCATTTATTAGATCTTTTTTAAGGTCAATTACTTTTTGGTTGAAATTTGAATCTTCGGAATTGATATGTTTGACAGCCCCTTTAACTGATCTACGTAAGCGCAATATATTTTTTCCAAGAAGTTTGCGATATTTTATGGGATAGCAAGTGTTCTTGGTTAACTCTTCAAGTTTAGTGCAAAAGTTTCTCAACAGGTGATTAGTACATTCAATTTTTTCCACCAACACGTTTCCATAAGGTTTTGCTTCTAATATGCTCTTATATGTACTAGAGTCCCCGTCAGCAATTAACTTTGAGTATATCAAGCCCTGATTTGGTAAAGAATGTTTAAAGCCTTCGACTATTGCCACGGATTCCATACCACTTGAGGATCCTTCGTAATTTTTAAAACACGTGTGATCGGGAGCTGGCATTTTTTTGTTCTCTGACCGTGCACAAATCATACAGTACTTGTTTTTTACTGCCATGTAAAGGACCTTTCTTGTCCTGTAGCCAATAATTACCGCAACACCCGACAAAGCGTTATAATTCTTTTTAAATGATCTTTTTGACCAACATCCATCAGCAACCACGGTAATCATAGGCACTCCATCTGCATTAACATTACCATCTCGAACAGCTAAATCGTATTCTTCTCTTGCTGCTTCTTCTATACATTTTTCTTTTGCCTTTTCCCATAGTTCACAGACTCTTGCATGACACTTGGCATACAAATGATCCGACATAGAAGGTATTTCAAGTGAAGCAGACACTTGTTCTAAACCCGCGTATCCTGCACCTATAGACATGAAACCACTTACCACATTTTCGTTGAGATCAAGTTCTTTTTTATCGTTTGATTTTTTACAATTCTTTAAACTCAATTTAGCGTTGCACATTTTGCAAACAAACTCAAATTTTGACTCAAATCCCTTTCTTTTTTCTCCTACTAATTTCAAGTGATTAAAGTTACACCCTAATGGAGAGTCATGATGTGAAATTTCTTGCAACTGTTCAAATAAATACATGAAGTCTACAACCCTATTTCCACTTATTCGGATCTCTTCCACTTTTTCTTCTGTTTTTTCTACATAATAATCTTCTTCTTGATCTGAATCAGCTGGCGAATGATCAGTAGAAAGCTGAAAGGTAGACAAACTGTGAAATTAAATCAAATAAACATATTATCCGATTGATAAATTAATAATTTTACAACTTACATTGGGACGATCTGGCACGCTAGTTATAGCATCAGGCCTCTGTAGTTTTTGGATATCATCAAACGGAAATCTAAAGTGAATAAAATATAAGATTTAGGTTAAATAAAAAAAAGGATTTATAATATAAATTATGTGTAACATTACGATTTCTGGAACATATATTGGACTTAGGGCAAAAAGTATCTCATAGCACCAATTTACCACCAATATTTTAAAGTAAGTGTATGTATATAGTATGCCTAATGTAAACACATACCTAATAGAATTTTTTGACTTACTTCATGGCATTATTTTCTTCATATGAGTAAACCTTTTCAGTGTCTATTTCTCCATCCACCGAAAGTAAAGAATTTTGTTCCGGTGATAACACCAATAATGACACCCTGTAATAAAATAGAACATTTGATTAAATTATACTTAAATTATTTATCAACAAAATTAGTCTTTAGATGAAATTTTGTAAAACTTATTTCAAAAAAATATATTTTTTTAACTTACAATTCCAGAGTGTGATAAGTTTTAGAATTGGTGTCATCCAAGACATTTACCCTGTAAATTAAAAAATATACAGATGATGTGGTAATTCATACTTAATTTATTATAATGCTTTCCTACTATTTCTACACTTACCTCACCGGTTCACCAGATGACTCTTTGTTTTGTAGAGAAGTGCCAACAACTGGTACATTTACCCTGAAATTAGGAAAAGTTAAACAATAGATACCTATTTATATATTATTATACCTTTATATATTATTATACCTATATTTATATATATATATATAAATAAAATAAATAAAATCTTCGAATCGTTTTATGTATAGGGTAAATTTACCATTACCTCTGATGACGCGATGAGAGAAAAATTTCTCTCATCGCGTCATCAGAGGGCTCAAATCAAATGTCTTTTGTAGTAAAATGCCAAGAACTGGTAAATTTACCCTATACATAAAACGATTCGAAGATTTTATTATGTGAATTTTACCCACCCTTGGTATGCACTTAAGTAGGACTTGCTGATATATCGTAAAAACTCGTAGGTAGCTATATATGTTATTAGTAGATTGAAGTTAGATACTGATTGAACTTACGAAGCAACAGGAGTATTTTCTTTGTCTTCAAAATTTTCGGCCTGTAGGTGTCTTGCTCTAGAAAGGTAAATTTAGTGATTTTTAAAACATCCCATTAAAAAAAACATTCCATCTAGTAAGGCAAATAGTAAATAAATAGGTAAGTTTACGAGTTTTACTTACTTCATTTCTTCATGCAAGTGTTTAGCATTAACTTTTCGCCAACCCCTTTTCTTCTTTGATTTGTTTACTTTGTTCCCCATCTTAGATAATATGAATTAATACAAAATTCCTCGTTACGTCTTTCAAACTGTGCGTAAACGCAAGTGACACAAGCTCCCCGTCCGACGGCCAAAGCAGGACTGAAGTCGCGATGAGAGCGGACAGGGGAGAAGCGTGGCGGCTCTGGCTAGGATGGGCGCGACCGCGCGCGTTTTTAGGTATTTCTTCATATTATTAAAACAAATACATATTTGAAAAATGTAAAGTGTATACGTTATAGAAAACATGTAGTTTTATTGTTATTCGAAAACTCATGACCATCCGTTAATTATTTACGCCGTACTAAGGGTTTATTTAGTTTTTTAGAGACATCTTTGGATTTTTATCGAGGAAACTACAAGCAATCGTGTTTCTAAACTGTACAATTTACAGAGTGAATCCTTAAATATCTTATATGTAAATTGTATAACTAATGCTTTAGTAATAACGATACAGCAAGGGATCAAACGAACGCAAATGTTTCGCAATAACGTATCGCTGCCTCGGTGCGGTCTTAAGTATGATGACTATCAGAAAATGGGAACTTCTTATGAATACTACTTATGACGTAGTAAGTAAGTGTAGTACAAACAAGTATATTTTTCATAAAAAAACTAAGTAAAAACTAGTATCTTATAAGTTATTCACATATTCAGATATTACGTATTATTTGGCCCTCAGATTACGTAAATAACATAAAATAAGTATTGTTTTCTTGCTTTCACTAGCGACACAAAGAATTCTAAAAGTAAAAAAATTAACAAAATAATAAAAAATACTTTCTTAATTATAAACTAACCTAAATTTAGAACATTAATCAACAAATATCACTTATGATGATGACTATCAGAAAATAGAAACTTCTTATGAATACAATGAGGTAGTAAGTAAGTGCAGTACATAAAATTATATTTTTCATAAAAACCAATATAATATAAATTATTCACGTATTCAGATAGAATACCTAAGTAGAAGTATTTGGCACAACTTTCCTCAAATTACGTAAATAACATAAAATAAGTATACATATTATTTATACATAATATGTATACGTGCCAAATACTTAGGTATTCTATCTGAATACGTAAATAATTTATATTATATAATATATTAGTTTTTATGAAAAATATTTTTTTTTTCATAAATTTATATTTATGAAAAAATAAATGAATACGTGAATAATTACTATGTTTTCTCGCCTTCACTAGCGACATAAAGAATTCTAAAAGTAAAAAATAATCAAAATAAAAAAAAATACTTTCTTTACTATAAACGAACCTAAATTTAGAACAAATATCGCTTATCATGACTATCAAAAAATAGGAACTTCTTATGAATATTATGAGGTAGTAGGCACATGCAGTTTTCATAAAAACTATACAGGTGTTAGGAAAAGTACTTCGTTCCTTTTAAGGGGTGAACCGGGCAGGTTCACCCCTTAACTTAAATGAAACTGAACAACTTTCCCTAAGGAACATAAGCCGAAGTATGAAAAAAAAAATTGGACACTCCATACAAACCGCACGGTTGGCATTAGTCGTCAAATCTAATTTGTATGGAGTGTCAATTTTTTTTTTTATATTTCATCCTATGTTCCTTGGGGAAAGTTGTTCAGTTTCATGGTCAGGTTCACCCCTTAAAAGGATCGAAGTACTTTTCCTAACACCCTGTATACGAGGGGCGGCTGATATAAAATCTACTTTGTTAAAGAAAGTTTTGAAAATCGAACTGGCCATTGCAAAATCATATTCTATATTTATTCCTTTTTAAAAATTATGACGCTTATTTTTTTTCGCTTGCTTTTGTTTTTTTGGCGCGGCTTTGATTTCACCATGTCGAAAGAAAATTGCAAAATGATGAAATTTGAGCATCGAGCAGTGATTAAATTCCTAAGTAAAGAAGGAAATACGCCTACGCAGATCAGAGAGCGCATGTTAAAGGTGTTTGGTGATTCAAGTCCTTCTGAATTCGTCATAAAGTGTTCGAAGCAATTTAAACATGGCCGTGAGAGCCTGGAAGACGACACACGTAGTGGAAGGCCAATTTCTGCTGTTACCGCAGATAATGTTGAAAAGGTGAAGAACCTGATTCTTGCAAATCGGCGAATCAAGCAGTGGGAGATAGCCAGAGATGTGGGCATTAGCAAGGAACGAGTTCATGAAATTATTCACGAACATTTGGGCATGTTCAAGGTGAGCGCGCGTTGGGTCCCTAGAATGTTGACGCCCTTTGACAAACAAAGGCGAGTAGAATGTTGTCAGGCATTTCTAGACCTGGTCAAAAGTAAAGAAGAAGAGACTATCTCTCGAATTGTGACCTGTGATGAAACTTGGATTCGCCAGTGGGATCCGGAAAGCAAACAAGAGTCAATGCAATGGAAATTTAAAGGAGAAAAGCCGCCAAGGAAGTTCAAGGTTCGGCCGTCGGCTGGAAAACTAATGGCCACCGTATTTTGGGATGTCGAAGGGATTTTGATGATAGATTATTTGCCTAAAAATACAACAATGAATGCTGAATATTATGCAAACTTGCTTGACCAGCTTCGTGAACAAATCATAGAAAAGCGGAGAGGCAAACTCAGCAAAGGTGTTCTGATTTTACAAGACAATGCTCCTGTACACACAGCCTTAACGGCGAGGTCAGCCCTGAGCAAAAACGGCTTCACAGAAATTAGCCATCCACCTTATAGTCCAGATCTGGCTCCCTGTGACTATTTCTTATTCAAAGATTTAAAGAAAAAATTGAGAGGTCGCAGATTTTCGACGGACGAAGAAATGAAAGAGGCTGTGACTGACCATTTTGACGAGCAAAATAAAAATTACTGTTATAACGGCATGATGTCACTTATTTGCAAATGTTATAAGTGTATTTCACTTGCAGGAGACTATATAAAAAAAAAAAACTAGCCATCAAAGTCTTTTCTTTCATAGTTAGGTAGATTACTTATCAGCCACCCCTCGTACGTCATCATAAGTACTTAATATTTTTCTTAAAAATTACTGAGTATATTATAGTTATTCACGTATTCAGATATTTTTTTTAAGTATTTGACATAACTTTACTCAAATTAGGTAAATAATATAAAATAAAGCTTTCTCGCCTTCACTAGTGACACAAAGAATTCTAAAAGTAAAACAAACAAAATAAAAAAGACTTTCTTAATTATAAACGAATCTAAATTCAGAATATTAATCAACAAATGTCACTTATGATAACTATCAAAAATAGGAACTTCTTATGAATACTATGAGGTAGAAGGTACCTGCAGTACAAACAAGTATATTTTTTATAAAAAACTATGTAAATATACATCATCATTATCATCACCTAAGACGAATTCGTTTGGATTTTCCTTAATTTGAATCAAATTTATTTCTTTGACAATTAGATTGGCCGGTATACAATCCTCATCAGACCTCTTTGGTTGGATAAATTTTAATGTATTCTTTCTCAGTATAGTTTTATAGAAAGATATTCTGTATGTTTTTTCAAACTGGTCCTCATTAATAATTTCTGTAATCGATCCCACGTAATGCTTCCAATTTTTCTTGTAAAAGTACTTAGTCAATATATTAGTTCCGAGATTGTAAGTGCAAGCCTCGTTTTCTTTATTTTTCGATACTACAGTTTTACCTTCGCTTTCGTTGTTTTCAATCTTTTTCTGCTTCTTGTTAGTCTGTCGAGTCACTATTTTCCTTTCTCGTTTTTGTATTTTATTTTTATTTCTAGTTTTTGATTTCTCGTTGTCAATAAGTGTTTGTTTTTCAATGTCGTCGATTTCATATATTTGTGCAAATATAGCAGCTTTTTTTTCATCAATTTTTTTTTAAATAAATCTTTATCTTTTTCATATTTAGTCGGTACCACTATTTCATCTTTATTTTCTTCGTCTTCAACCGATATTACATCACATATGTCGCTATCGCTATGAACGCTCATAATATCTTCGTCCGTAGTTGAAGAGCTACTTCTCAATATCTTCTTTTTGTTTGGTTTTGTAATTCTTTGTTTCATTACATGTTTTTTGGTATATGACTGTATTTCTTGTTGGTGGTTTATGATATTAAAAACATTTTCTTTACTTTCTTCAAGATCTTCGCAACTTACGGAGTTCTTTGATGGCTTTGGTTTCTCTATTATCGCCTGGGTAACTATCACTTTTCGGAGAAATCCTGTTTGATCATCCAAAATATCTATCATTGCACTCTGTTCGTCTTCTTGATTATGTTCTGTATCTAAATTCCATACGTTTTTGTTCTTCTGTTTTTGTAGATCTTCTTTCATCTCTGATTCCGTTTGTATCAAATCAAACTGTAAATCTTGATTCAGATCTCTTTCTGTTTTTTTTATTGATTTTTGAAAGAATCCGTCCAAATCACGAGCATCATTATCGTCAATCCAATTAACCATATCAAATTCTTCAAAGTCATTGAAGACATCAGAATCGCACTGAAAATTTATTTGTTTTCCTATGGAATTTGATGTAATACTCGAACACGTTTTAAATTTTTTTCGGGATCCCTTTTCGGTTTTGAATTTCCTTTTGTTTTGTCCAGTGTTCAATTTTTTTCGGAATTCCTTTTCGGTTTTGAATTTCCTTTTATTTTGTCCAGTGCTTCTAGAATCAACTATAATCTTACTGTCTGTCGAATCACCTTCATCTTGAATTTTAGTGCAATTCGGTTTACTTTTTGATGTTTGTTGGGTTTGGATAACTTTGTTTTCGGCTTTTGCAATGTTTCTTTCGGTGTCTTATGCTGTTCTTTTTTCTTGTTTTCCAAAATATTGCGTGTGATAACTTCTGCTGCGTTTGCCACACGTTTTCGCGCTACTTTGCCAACGGTTTGGGGATGATATTTAAGCTTCTGTAAAAGTAATTCTTCAAACGTATTTTTTGGTACCGATGGATCAGGATGTTTAGCGTCACAGTTGTCAGTACTCTGAATTGTGTTATTTATAGCTTCCAAGCATAGCTGCCTAAGTGGTTTTATTTCCTTTTTTTTTTCACTAATCTTCCACCTCTTCAAAGCTGATGGGTCAAATTTTTCCTGTGGTACCACACCGGCGTTAAACGGATAAATGCCTCCTTTTTTGAAGCCGTTTTGTATCACTTTTGGACTTGTTTGATGACATGTTTCCGCAAACAATTCAGCAAAATGTTTTTTGGGTAATCTGACTCCGACGTTTTGTCGTTGAAATTTAACAAGTTTTTTGTCCCAGATGGCTTTCAAAGACTTAAATACCGCTATATCTAACGGCTGTAGCAAATGTGATGTATGTGCTGGCAACTTTGATAAACGATAAACTAACTAGATCACAATCTCGAAGAAACGCCGACCAAATAATGTCCGAGCCTCACTGCACATACGTATAGTTATCGTTATATGTGTAACATAAAAAAGGGTACAATATCAATAGCAATCGCACGCAGTAGTAATCGATCGCTTATCGAGCCGGAACATAGACAGGAGTGGAGAAGCGAATAGGGCGGGTAGGAACTAAAAATTAAATAAACATATCATTGAAATATTTATTTTCTCTTAACCATATAATAATTAATTTCCCTGAAATAATGTTAATTTATTATATAATTGTCTTTTGCTTTTATGTTTAATTTTTTCGCTGTCTTTTTTTGCGATGTAATGAAATCTTGTATTAATGTAATGTTGTACTATTGTTCTCATTAGGATGGTTCTATGATTACAAAAATGAAGGGTGTGCTCAATAATATCTTCTAAAATATTTGTATTAATAAATGATTTCAAAACTGTGGACAATATTTTTGAATGATTTAAAATTGTTGCAGAACATTGATAGTTTCTTATTGTCATCTCAGTGTTTTTACATAAATAAAATACATCTTTGGATGAATAAAATAGCCCTCCCATATTCCTAAGATCAATTAAATTATGGAGCGGCAATTTTTCTTTTGCTAAAATTGAATAGCTTTTGCAACGCTTCGACTTAACAACTGGGTTGCTAATTTCACCTTCATTATCTCATTTTTGAATTCTATATGTCTGTTTGTGAGTTTATTGGCTAAATGCAATTGCTTCTCTTCTTGCAATTGGTGTAGTTTTGTGACGTAATTCCATTTGATAGCTGCATGTTCTCCATTTTTGATGACTTTTTGCGATTCAAATACATTGCGCATTAATTTAATCATATTGGCGTGGTTTAAAAGTTATCTCACGGACAGAGAACAAACTGTGAAAATCGGTGACTCGTCTAGTGCCACTCATCCGGTAAATTTCGGGGTCCCGCAAGGAAGCATACTCGGCCCGACTTTGTTTATAGCTTACATGAATGATATTCACGAGTTGCCGCTGGTTGACGCCGAGTTAATTTGCTATGCAGATGATACTGCAGCTCTATTTCATGCTCATAGTTGGGAGGAGGCATGGAGAGTGACCGAGACTGGCATGGCTTTAATCTATTAGTGGCTGACTCGAAATCTACTCACTCTAAACAGGAACAAAACTAATTTCCTTTGTTTTCATAAAACTGCGGCTAGCAGTCCCCCGGCATCACTTCCAGGGATTCAAATTCATAAATGCGACGCTTACTTAATTGATAATGACAATCGCGACTTTAAATGTAAATGTGATCAAATCTCTCGGGTCAGTGTCATTAAATACCTTGGAGTTATCTTGGACGAAAAGATAAATTTTGAGGCTCATATAACTGCCCTCTCTGGCAGAGTTAGAAAAATAATTGGGATAATGAGAGAATTGCGTAACTCTGCTCCTGTTTTCATTCTCAAAAACACATATATAGCCATCTGTGAATCAATATTAACCTACTGTATCGGTGTCTGGGGCTGCGCGGGAAAAACTTGTATGATACAACTCGAAAGAGCGCAACGTGCAGTGCTTAAAACTATGCTTAGAAAGTGTTTCAGATTTCCAACGAATGAGCTCTACTGTTTAACCAAAGTCCTGCGCGTCAGGCAGTTATATGTCCACCGAGTTTGTCTTGCTACCCACAGACTGGTCCAAAAATTAGATGACCGTGATAAAATCCTAAAGAAGAGAGTTTACAGGATTCCAATCAAACCTGTTAAAACACAATTTGCTAGCAGATTTTCGGGTTTTGCTTTTCCCTTCATTTATAACAAAGCAGCTAAATCTTGTGACATTAAAACTTGCACAACTAAAGAGGCTAAAATCAAGTTACGAAGCTGGTTGGCAAACTTGGACTATGATGCGACTGAGTTACTCATTCCAACCCAATCTGAGCAGGTATAATAATAATATATCTATTTAAGTATTTATTTTTATTATGATATGTAATTTATTTATTTGAGTTTTTATTTAGCACTTTATTATATATTTATTTAACACAGGCCCCTTACTCATCTCACTAGTATTACTTATTTCTAAATCTTTGTTTAGCTTAAGAATAAACTCAATTGTTCAAATTTGTCTGGTTGCCCAAGATACAGGCTGTGACCTAGTTTGGGAACCTCTGGTAATGCCTAATGTTGAAATTAAAACTGGATTTTTTGTAGATTACTTTTGTGTATTCTGTATAATTTCAAATTTCTGTTTGTTAATAAATTATTTTTCATTTTTTTTTTTTTTTCATTAATCACGCATCAAGATACACAACTACGTTATAATCCGCACATGGGTGTTTGAAGTACGTTTTCATTAACCCCTTGTTACGAGTGTCTAAATTGCATCCTAAAATTTTCATAGCTGCAATATTTGTTTTGCAACCGTCAAAAGTTATGGAAGCAACTTTTGTATCGGCTTGATGACATTTTTGCAAAGCAATCAATAATAAATTTGCTTTTGTTTCAGCTGTTAGGCTCGTTATTAAAAAATATCCCAGTGGAATTTTAAAAGAGGCATTGATAGCGACAAACATTTTGACATATATTTGACTGGCTATTACTGCGGAATCTTCAGTGCCCATACCCATGTCCACTAATCCTTCATACTTCTTTCCCGTCCATATTTTTTGTTGCCTTATTGACATTTCATCTGCAACTAAAGCACCAATGATCTTTTTGTTTGAATTATTAGCTTTGTCTTTGAGTCGATCAAAACTTTCTGCTGTAAAACCAGGTTCCGCATTTGTACTTCTGTACCAATTACTTAAAGTATTCGGATGTGGCAAACAGGTATTAAAAAGCCGTCTTACGTACTTGTAGGCCGAAGGGGAATAGAAATGAAATGTAAGTGCAAATTTCCTAACACCCGGTGGATATTTAAGCAAATGGTCTTTTTTTTCTGCTTTATATTTTTGAGATACATAGCATTAAAAGTTTCTGTTATCTCTATGTTATCAGATAATTCAGTAAATTAAGACTCATCAATGCCTTTTCTATTTTTGAGCATCGACAAGGCCTTTTTCAAGCTGATGTTCTTTTTAATAAGTCTTTTATTTTGTTTTTGAAGTTTGTTAATTTGCTGGTTTTTCTTCTGAATCATTTTTTGACATAAATTGAGTCTTCTTTTCAACATAGTCTTTTTTGGTGTGTCTAAAATAGATCCTATACTTAAAGAAGAAGTAGGACTCTTGCCTTGATTGTTTATATTAGCAACCTAAAACGAACAAAAATTACATGAACGTTTAAGTTTTTAAGAATTGAGGTTCATTTCATTGCAAAATTCAAAGTACGCACCTCTATAAATGACACTGCGGGACTATGAAGTGGATTTATGTTCAATTCAACTTTATTGATATTCTGGAAGAAAATATACATTATTTGATTTTCTTTTTAGAAAAATACGTAGTCAAATTATTACATGAACGAAGTAAAACCTAAATGCCATGAGAAAATATAACACTTGCCTGTATAGTAGGTGGTATTTTACTGGTTTGATCATCTGAATCTGAACTTTTATCACTTCCAGATTGATTGTCACTTATCTGTATGTAATCATCGTGACGTGAATTTTCATCAATTACATTTTGATCGTCACTTATCTGTAATTAAAAAATATATGCAGGTATATAAATACTCAGATATAGTTAGGTAGTTTTACTAAATCGATTGTAATTGTAATCTTAAAAGGATTTGAGAAATTTTATACTAACGTTTAAAGTAGGTTTGGCATGTTTAGCAAGCTTTCTATAGCCTTTGGTAGTTTTATAAATTTCTGTTGGATGAAAATGTTCAGAACATATAACAGATCCCTTTTTTGGCCTGAAAAAATCTTCTTTCCGATCCCTCGCTATAATCCACTCCGAACATCGTATGGCGTTCCGCGGAAAACTGAAAATTTCACATTCATAGCGATTATTCAAATAAATACTTAATGCACCGAATTCACTTCTTCTACAGTTTATGGTTAGTAAAAAAACGGACGTCTTTATATTTTTGCTACTACTGACTGCTACATTACAAAAAAAATTAAAAATAATAAGCTACTCCACTACTTTGTTCTTGCCGACTGCGTGATGCGTCAAAACTTGAAGGCCGCTCGAAATATGTTTTGTCTCGCTTTCGCTTTAGCATTCGATTACTGCGCGAAAAAGAGGGAAAGTCGCAGACGCAGTGCTACAATTTTGTACTATTATATTGGATTATTTTAGTTTTCAAAGGTTGAAATTAATAAAAAAATACGTTTAAAGACACGACTTTCTGTAAAATATGATAATATTTGAGGATTACTTACATGAAATACGATATACCATCCTTTTTGAGCACGTTTCTCGAGTTATTTTTTCAATTTTTTACTGAACACTTCGTCATTGTGGCACGTGTTGAGGCGCGAGCGAGCAAAGTGATACTGAATGAAAATTTTGCTCGCTTTACGCGTTATTGTCACTCAGCTATGAACATTTTATTTATCCTTTTTACCTTTACTTTATATCGTTACCAATATCTAATTTCATCATCATCATCATTATTAAGTCAAAGGACGTCATTATTTCGTAATAGGTATAACAATGAGTAAAAGCAATCTATACAAAGAGTTTTATATTTCGGTATTTTGAATGAAAATCTTATAACGTAAACGTAACAAAAAACGAACAAAATTTAAAATTTCTGTAAAATTTACATTTCCTTATAGACTATTTAAATCTGCCTGTCAATCCTAACTAGGTAACTTTAACAATCTGTTAAAAATTTAAATCAATCAGTCTCAAATGTTAATCAATTAGCCTCAAATTTAAATTAGGGCTGTACAAAAGTTTCTTTATAGACATGTACTTTAATCTGCCTGTTATTAAGATAACTAACTTTAAAAATCAGTCTCAAATTTTAATTATTAATCTAATCAGACAACATTTTTTCAATTTCAGATATACTATTTTTTTTTGCCTGTCTGTTTTCTTTATCAGGTGCTCCTTCATCATCTTCTTTCATATCCATAAATTCCTGTGAATAAAGATTTTTTTTCAATTCATTTTTAGTGTCTATTTTTCCTCTGTTTGTTTTAATTTGTCTATTTGGACACGCAGGTTCTAATTTTACCTTTATATCCTTTATGTTGTCAGTTAATTATGTAATTACCGGTTTTATTGTTTTATCATATTTACTTGTAAATTTCCCTTGCTTTTTCTCAATATATTGGCAATCATCTTTCTGTTTTATGGTTTCTTCCTCTGTAGATTGTAAATGAGCAACAGACTGTTGTGGGTTTAGGGTTATATCGAGATTCATGTTTGTGAAATCCTCAGTAAACAGATTTTTTTTCACGTCATCTGGTGTTTTTTTGGACTCTGTCTGCAGATTATCTGTTTTTTTCTTTGTGACTTTAACTTTCTTGTTTTTGACCTTCGCTTGTTTCTTTAGTTGCTTAGTTTTTTCCAGTAATAACTTTTTTTGTTCTCGTTTTTCCTTTCGTTTTCTTATGTTTTCTTCCTTTTCTTCTTTTTCTTTAAGTTTTTTGAGTTGTTCTTCCTTAACATCAGTCGACGTGATAACAAAAGAGGTTCTTTTAAGTTTCTTGATTCCTTTTCTTTCTGGTGTTTTAGGATTTTTGAGTATATCATCTAAACAAACCCGTTTCATTAAATTCACTTTGACTGGCGTTGTCAAATTATAATTGTCTTCAACGGAGAGGACTTCTATTTTATCAAAATCTTGATTATTCCCATTTGTGATTATTTCTTTTGTACTTTTTTCACGTGTTCCTAAGTTAGTGGAGTCGTTTCTGTCTCTGTGTGTCTCTATTAGATAATTGTCTTCAACGGAAAGGACTTCTACTTTATCAAAATCTTGATTATTCCCATTTGTGTTTTTTTTTGTACTTTTTTCACGCGTTCCTAAGTTAGTAGAGTCGTTTCTGTCTCTGTGCGTCTCTATTTGAGCGTTGTGAATTACATTTACGCAATGAGTAGTCTGAGAATCATCGTTGGATTCTTCAGTTGTTTCTTGGAGGTTTAATCCGGTGTCTGTATTATTTTTTGCAATACTGTTTTCGGTTGGAGCCAATGTTATTTCTTCTATCACTACCTCATGTGATACAGGAATATAGGATGTTAAAATTTCAGTGTCTTTGCAAATCACTACATTCATGCTTTCAACGTTCATGTCTTCTCGTTCGCGAACACTCTTTTCTTGTTTGTGTTCAGGAGGTTGCTTAGTAGCACAGCATTCACCAGTGTGTTTTTGATGTTTTTCGGCAAGATTCATTTTATTTTCGCTTACATTCTGTGTCACTGAATCGTCTATATTTTCAATCGTAATTTCTGTTTCAACATTTTCCATTTCAGTAGCACTGAAAAACTCCCACAACTTAGTTTCTGTCAATTCCTTGTCACTTTCCAATATTTCTATCACTGTTTTGCCCACAATACTTCTAAAATCTTGTTTTGTCATCAGTTTTCCATTCTCTGCTTTACTTTGGTTTGTGTCATCTGTGGTGTCATTATTTTTCCTGCAACTTTTTCCTAAACATTTAGTGTAATCTATTGCCTCGGGGTTCCATGGAAATAAGCCAGTAGTACGAAACCCATTAACAATTGTTTCTGGTTTAATGCTTTTTTTTCAATTGTGTTCTTTAATAGAGGAATGAAGTCCTGTTTTGTTAAAGCTTTCGCAGGGTTCTCTCGTCGCCACTCTAAAACTGTTTTCCGCCACCCACCTTTCAGTGGGCGAAATGCTGAGACATCAGCGGGTTGCAACACTCTTGTGCAGTTTGGATACAGTGCTATAAGCACTATATTCAGTGACGAACAGATTTCACTAACTGCATATGCTAGGTGCGTTTTGTGTCCGTCGACAAAGACTATAACCGGGAAAACTGTTTCTGTTTTAATGAGGTATGGATATAAAATATTTTCGATATAGTCGCAGAAAATTTCCGTCTTCATCCAACCATTGTCGCTGTGTCCAATACCCCAGTCTGGTGGAATTTGTAATTTAATTTCGGCTGGCACTCGTTTATACGGAAATATAACCATTGGAGGTGTTAATTCGCCGCTGGCGCGAAACGTAAAGATAACTGTCAAAGACGATTTCGCTTGTCCATGATCGACTTCATAAACGTTCTTAACCCCCTTTGGTGCTAAGACAACACCAGTTTTAGCACATAACAAAAAATTTGTTTCATCTCCGTTAAGAATCCTTTTCGGATCTGATAGTATTTCAAACAAGTTTTGTTCTCTCAAGTATAATTCTATTCCATGAAACCAATTTTTTATATCTTTCTCAGAAACCACAGCACTTGCTGGAGTAACGGCTTCAGGAGCTCGAATTGCAATATCAGGGTGGCGCTTTAAAAAAAGCTTAAACCACTTATCTCCTGGCACATTTTCTTTAAAAGGATTTGGCCTTTGGTTTTCATTCAAAAACTCCATCACACTATGCAGAATATCTTCTTTACGCTTAGGAAAGCCCTTTTTACTGCAGTTGATTAGCCATTGTTTGATTTTATTTTCTTTTTCTATGCTTAAAACAGTGTTTGGACCAGGCAGAGGCTTGTGGTCTGGATGTTTGATACGGAACTGCAAAGTAGCTCGAGGCACTTGAAACATTTGTGCTGCTTTTTTCTTTAGCATACCATTTTCTATTTCTTTAAGGGCTTTTTGTAGACTTTCATCAGAATACTTTTTTCTTTTTTTTTCTATTTGGCTTCTTATCTTCGTTTTCTTCATAGCTCTTTCATTGGTTGGCTTCATCACTCAGAATACAGCAATAACACAACTCCTGAAAAAAAAAGACCGTAAAGCTATGCATTTTTTTACACACAATGAGTTCACAAACCACTTACCAGACCAGCGCCCTTATTTTTTTAAACCTTCGGACCTATTGGCACTTTTACTACAGCTCATTAATAGTCCACTGCAGGACTAAGGCCTCACCCATGGAAGGGAGGTGTTGCCAATGGGGACCGCAGTTATTGGTGAATAATCAGGTGAACGCTGCTGCCCATGGTAGGTGGTAGGTACCTCTTTTATTTATCCTTAGTCGCCTCTTACGACAACCACAGGAAGAGTTAAGTTTGTCCAATTCTAAGCCGGAAACCAGACAGAGTTTCATTATTGGCACAAAGAACCCTAATATTGGCATAGTGCTCATAATTGGGTTTTTACTACTGGCACTGTATGCCAATATTTGGAAAATCAGATTTAATTATAATTTCTAAAGTACTAATCAATTTTTTACTTATAACACTTGTTTATTTAAGTTCAAACTAGCTTGTTACAAACTATTGTAAAAGCCCTTTTATTGGCACTGGTGCCCATAATAAGATTTTTGTAAATCTGGCGTACCAAATGTTGGCACCGAAAATAATTATGATTTACAGATAGAATTTCATAAATATGCATTGAATCCTACTGCCTTAGTCTATTTTGATGACGAAAAAACATAAACATTCACTAAATAATAAGAAGTATCAATGATTTAAATCGATTTGAAAAGCTCAAAATTCTGTCACGTTCTCCTAGCACTGAGTTATAGTTTCGCGGTATGCCCCCATATTGTTTTGACAATGAAGTGTTGCCATTTTTATATGCAGAAATTTACCATATTGTTTTTTTGTACTGTAGTAACATTGCTTGAAGCTATAGATTTCTTATATTTTAAGTTTTAATCCTCGAGTAAAAGGAAAAAAAGTCCTCTAAAGAAAGGTCAGGTCAAGAGTACCCTAAACCGACGAGCATGTATGAAGAGATTAATGAATGTGGATGAAGCGAAAGAAGTATGTAAGGATCGTAGCAAGTGGAAAGATGTGGTCTCTGCCTACCCCTCCGGGAAAGAGGCGTGATTGTATGTATGTATGTATGTAATCCTCGAGTGCCAATAATTGGAGAGGTGCCAACAATAGGACAGTTTACCCCATAGATATAGGATGTACAAGATACACAAAGGCGGCTTGGATACATGTAAAAAAAAATATGTACATGTGTTGGTGAATGTCTATGTATGAGTTTCAAATATTGTTGTCCGCGATACAACTTCCCATTATCGATTTTTTATCATTTGTCGGACTTTCTTTGTACAGAAAGCAGAGTTTTTATTAGTAAATTTAGTATTATACATACATACATACTATCACGCCTGTATCCCTAATGGGGTAGGCAGAGCGTGAACAACCCAAACAAAGGCCGTTCCGCCACGTCTGACAAGTTTTGAGGGCTTTTCAAGATAGAACTGGATATTGCTGTAGTGATAGGTTGTCAGCCCATCGCCTAAATTGCAATATACCCTCGAATCCCTTAGCTGGTTTTTACAGCATGCCCGGGATGCAGCTGGCACATTCTACGTTTTTCTGTCGCTCCCAGTCCAGAATGGAAGCTTAGCGTATCTTTAAAGAAAAACAAGTGGACATATTTTCGCAAAGATGGAGAAAAGTGAATTTCGTGTGTTGATATGAATTTAGTATTATGAATGAAAATAATATATAGTGAAATAGTGTGTACAGGTGCAGCCTTCGGTGAGTTTGGAAAAACTATTTTAAAATGATACATAAATACTAATAAATAATACTGTTAAGTAAAACACTTTATAATATTTTTGAATGATTTTATTTATTGTCCTCTGAATATAACAGTTTTGTTGAGATGTGTTCGTATTGTTTCCCTGCTTAATTTTAACAATTTGTTTTCATGTTTAAATCTAAGATTAAAATATATTTCAATAATCGATTTCATGAGAAAATATCTGTGGTTCTCTAACGGATCTTGATCAAAAATATGATTTTGCAAATTGTGAAAAAGTGATTGAACGTTTCGCAGAACTTTCAAAACACATTTGGCAAAAATTAGTTCTGTCATAGCTTTGCTTTTCATATTCTCTCTGAAAATTTTTTCAGCGTTACCACATAACGTAATGACGTCGTTGGATGGGTATGTGAGATAAAGGCTGTCTGTTTGTGAATAGTCTTTTTTTACAATTAATGAATTGAAAAATATTTCAGATGATGTTGACACTAAACTCTGAACACAAACGTCACATTTGATTTTTTTCGATAATTTTCTTACCACAAATCCCGACACGTATGAAACAATCATCATAGACATTTGAGACAATGATGCAGTATTGTCCATTAGCACTATTTGCTCGTCGAAATCAGTTTCCTCATTTCGAGCATTAGCATTATTATTGTCTTGCATTAATTCTTTGAAAATTGTATTATAATTTGATGAACTATTAATTTTATCTATTGTGGACATTGCGCTAGTGGACAATACTGTGATTTTTTCTAATTCCAAGCAATTGCCGCTCTCGCTTAGTTTTATTTCTGAATAGCATAATAATCTTTTATACGCAGAAATGAAGTTTTTTACGGTTGGGTTATTATTAAATCCCCCTTTAGATCTGATAGCGCTGAAAAATGTTTCCAGGTGGTCTTGCGATAATTTATACACGGGAAGAAATTCTAAGTGGTCTTTTTTTTCTATGTTATTGACATACATCCATTTTAGTGAAATAATATTATTTAAAAACCCCAAAAAACCAAGACGTCTCTGCGTATTTATTACATATCTACCATCTTCATATTTAAGCGATTGAAAATACTCGTAAACTTAATCTATTTTGCAAAAGACATCCTCTTTATTACTTGGACAAAGAGGCTTTTTGAACCCATAGTTATTTAAATTTTTTGAATTAAATATATCAAAAATATAATTTACATGGAGAAGAAACTGCACTGTTGCCTCAGAATTCTGAAATTCATCAATAAAAAGATCCTTGTTACAAACATCAATGGCAACACCCACTGACCTGCTTAGCAATTGGGCAGCTTGCCTGACTTTCATTTTTTGAGTTCGAAAATCAATGTGTCGCGCTGAAAGTTTATTCGCGAGATGTAAACCTTCGCTCTTTTGTAAAGACTGCAAGTTTTCGACAAATCTGAAATCAACTTTACGCCCCATATTGTCATAAAATATTTTGTGGTCGGCGAAACAATTCCTAATTAGTTTGATTAAGTGACATGGATCAAACAAAATATTGTACAATCTACCATTGTACACAAAGTATGGTTTGTAAGGTGGTTTAAGTAGAGACGCACCAAGTGTTTGAGCCATAGTAAGATTCGATGTGATGCCATCAAATGTTATAGCAACCACGTCACAATTTGTGTCATTTAATAAGTCGAGACATATTTTTAATAGTCTTGATTTTTCACTAGCTGTGAAACTTTTAGCCGGAAAAAAACCAACAGGCAATTTCCAGTAGCCATTTACAGCAACGACCATAAAAACAAGGACTTCCTTAGCAATTTCTATCTCGTCACCACACAAATCGTTTCCTACATTTACGTACCCATAGTGTTTTTTACCCACAAATTCTGTTTCTTCTCTTATTTTGATTTCGTCGAAAGTCAAGTTAACGTAAATCGGTTTCTTTTTAGCAAGTTCAGAAATCGTTGTTAATGATTCTTTAGTAAAACCTGGCTCGCAATTTAAACGAGAATACCACTTTTGCAGAGTATTAACATGTGGTAAAGATAGATCGAATTTATCTCTAATATAAACATAGCTCCTAGGACTGTAAAAATGTATAGTTAAAGCCAATTTCTTAAGCTCTTCGTCATACTCAGCCGTGCGACAAATTTTTCCGGTGGCTCTTCCATTTACCCTGTTTACCAATTTTTGCAGTAAATCATTGCGACACGCAACTTCTACATCATTACGATGATTTTCAAGTCCTGGTCTGTCATTTAATTCTTTAACAACCTCTTGTAAAGTAAGAATTCGTTTTGTCATTCTTTTAGTTTTTTCCTTTAAATTTCTTAATGCCCTATTTTTTTCTAAAAATTTTCGTTTAAGCCTTTTATTACGGTCAATCAATTTTTTTTTCCTTGGAGTCAGGACTAGGTTTGAGGGCCCAGCCGTTGGTGCAGCAAGCGGTAGGTTTGAGGGCCCAGGCGTTGGTTCAGCAAGCTGGGAGGGATTCACTACCTTTGGCGAAAGAGTAATGTCTCTGTTGACATACGAAGATACCGGTCTCCTTCGTGGCAGTTTAACCTATGAACAAATTGTATACCATATAATAGTTACACGCTAGATTAGGTAGCCTACCCCGTGAGATACGGGATATCTAGGCAAGAGAGATAATGATGATGATGCTAGTTTAACGCTCTTATTTTCTTAATGTTAGCTAGAGATGCATTCATACATACATATAATCTCGCCTTAATCCCGTAGGAAGAGCGTAAACGACCTAAATAAAGGTCGTTCTGCCACGTTAGACAAACTTTCGAGGGTTAGTCCAGATAGATCTGTATATTGCTCTAGTGACAGGTTGTCAGCTCATTGCCTAAATAACAATGCTGAAACCCTCGAATCCCTCGCTGATTTTTACAGCATACCCGGGAGGATATGCAGCTGACACATTCTATCTTTTTCTATCACTCACAGTCCAGCATGGAAGATGCTGCTAGATATGCAGGTTGCAAGAATTATACTTACAGGAACAAATAATGTAGGTATCGAGTCTTTCATTAGTACACGGCGTTTTTTTCTTTGTATGAAACATTTGCCGTCAAAATGTTTGCTACAGATAGTGGAGTTTGTACTAGGAATCCAATCTGGTCTATTTAAAGTCCGAATCCATTTTTCCATCAAAGCTGAATTGCGCGGAAACCTAAAAAAATATTAGATACGCATTCATTTACTAAGGTTTGAATACTTTCAGGTACTTAAATAATGACAAAAACCTAATTAACAATATGTTATTGTTACATAACTTGACTAAATAATTCGTATTTATGTCATATTATCACTAAAAAAAGATTCAAGTTTTTATCGATATTTCTTCCGTCACCGCTTTATCAAGCACTAGCGTAATCAAACAATTTTATTTCTTACACATTTTTTTCACGAATATAGCTCAAAATCACAAAATAATCTTATATATATACAAGGGAAACAAAATAATATTGAAAACATCCTTTTCTGAGCCGATTACTAGCCGAAATTAAACAAAATATGGTTCTAAAAATTCCATTGTCAAAATCGTATTTACCTGTGAAAAGTGTGTTGATACGGATTATTTCGCCTTGTAACGTCACATCCAGGTACAGAACACGAGACCATAATTGTAAAACTTAATATTCGCAATTTAAATCGAAAAATCACTATAAAAATGCACAAACATCACGGCCACGTACAACACACTGGGACGCTATGGCCTCTTACTCGCAAAAACAATGACATATGAG
The DNA here is from genome assembly GCA_949820665.1 of Scrobipalpa costella. NCBI lineage: Eukaryota > Metazoa > Arthropoda > Insecta > Lepidoptera > Gelechiidae > Scrobipalpa > Scrobipalpa costella. The sequence goes on from OX463315.1 coordinate 9,573,366, forward strand.
TACTTTATTCGCTGTATCTTTTTCTCTCGGGCGGTTTGCACTTGATAAGAGTTTCTCGTTCCCACGCTTCATGTATCTTTTAAGCGCAGCGAACCATTCTAAATCTATGGTTTACCCTACGTTTTTTTACCTTTATAAACGATCAAAGGTGTCATTTTTTTGCCAGCCGCATTGACGGTAGTTAATACTGTAACGTTTTCTTTGGCGCTACCAACGGTGGTTCTGGTGCATGGTTTTCCTACTGCACCAACTACTTTTGTTTTTGTAGGATCAAGACATACAGAGGTTTCATCCAAATTCCAGATCCTGTCTGGTGATGACTCAAGATTAAGCTCTGTAATTACTTCTTCCATTTTTTTAAAATAATCGTACACTACAAAGGGACCAGTCATCCTCTTTCGTAGATATTCGACTGGTTGCGGCTTCTTGATAGATAAATTATGGCGCTTCCTAAAAGAGATGAACCAATCAGGGCCTGGTTTCCCATCTACAAATGGTGTTTTTAAGTTTTTTTTTTTTAATAAACTCTGAAGTTATCTCTAACACCTCTTCACGTGATAATCCCCGTCCCCATTTTTCCAGAGTGCGAAGACAAGTTGCGAGCTCCATTTCATATTCTAGAGGAATTGCTGGTCGTGACAAGGTTTGATCATACCTGATTTATTCCTAACTCTGTCATAGAGTCAGTCAGAGTCAGAGTGTGGATGTAGGAATTCCATACATTTTCGAAGCTGCATAGTTAGACATCTCATTGTTTTTCACCGTTTCTATGGTGGTTTGTAAGTCTTGATGAGAGTATGAAGCACGCGAGGTTTTTCTCTCGTAGTTTCGAGGCATTTTTGAATCTGAAAAAAAGGAAGTATAATGTTAGTTTATATAAAAAAAAGTAAGTACTCTGTAAAGTCGATTTACGGATGATAATTTTACGTTATAACGTCATAAGAAAACAATGATGAACATCACAAGCCGAACACGCTCTCGCTTGCACGCTCGGCTCAGGCGGAACGTGATATTTTTTAACGTCATCTAAAATGTACTTAGACCTCATCAAGACTTATAACTTCCTCAAAGAAACTGATAGTCTAGCATAAAAAGTTTCCGAGATAAACAAGTTTTAAGCTTGACAGCTGTCATCTAAAATATATATCTCATCAAGACCTATAACTTCTTCCACAAAACTGATAGTCTGGCATGAATAGTTTCCGAGATAAACAACTTTTAAGTTTGACAGCTGTCATCATCTCATCGAGACCTATAACTTCCTTTAAGAAACTGATAGTGTAGCATGAATACTTAGTTTACGAGATAAACAAGTTTTAAGTTTGACAGCTGTCATCTTAAATGTAGATCTCTTCAAGACCTACAACTTCCTCTAGGAAACTGACAATCTAGCATGCATAGCTTCCGAGATAAATGAGTTTTTAGTTTGACAGCTGTCATCTGAAATGAAGATCTCTTCAGGATCTACAACAAAAGGCGAATCAACTTACACAAAGACTGAATATGTCTATTCAAGTAATTTGAATGAAATACTTACTTACCTACTACTTATCAGCAGCTAGTCCTACTATGTAAGCTAACCTCAATAACAGTTTGACAATCACTGTCATTTTTACGACAGGGAAAGATCGTATTATATTCATCCGATCTTCGACCACACGGGGCAAGACCGGATCTCAGCTAACAGCCATCTTTCGATTGTATTTGTCAGTTTAAACTAACATCTACATGTTAAAAAATGATTTCACACTTAAAATATTAGAGAAAACAATCAATACTCACCATAAAATTGAAAAAACCTAGCCTGGGGGAAGACCGGATGTTCAGTGTAAATACGAAAATACCTTTTTTGTGTCAATAACACGCGTGTTTTCCATCACAGCGACAACCGCAGACTGAACTGAAGGGAGGCATAAAAGAATGCAGTCTTATATATTATGTTGCCAGAATAAAAAAATATTGCCGCGTTTGGGAGTTTTTTGAATTATCTGATCTTACCCCGATCCGACCTTACCCCAACATACGAGTACCTTACGTCCGTCCGTCTGTCTGTCTGTATGTCTGTTCGTCCGTCCGTTCGTCCGTCCGTCCGTCCATCCGTCCGTCCATCCGTCCGTCCATTTGTCTGTCTGTCTGTCTGTTTCAATGGGACTTTTTTTTATTCAACTCAGTAATTTTCCCTACTCCTATATTTAAAGCTTCTGTCGGTGCGACCTTTTTCGTGAGAAGTATTTTGTTAGTGTTGATGCACTTTTAGCTTTTTCCATACCTGTTATTATTTTGTCTTATCCTATTCAGAATACTATTTGTTGTTTTAAACATATTTAATTGATAGATAATTTATCGACTTCTGCTAAGTTTTAACTGTGAATAAGCGTTTCAAATCTGTCCCAAAATTCAGCACACCAGGACCAGTTTAGCACATCACCATTATATTTAGGTATAAAGACAGGAACGAATGAAAACACCTCATAAAATAACTCAAGATGGACATAACCTTCAGCAATGAGGAATATGAAGCCATTGGAGCATCGTAAACTATAAGATCTGCATTGTAAATTAATGGAGCTCTCTGTGTTCCATTGGTAATGTTCGTATACCCGCAATCATCCACTACATCGATCGAAAATAGTAATAACAAATGTGGGCGGTCATACCGTTGGGATAATTTTGAGCCGCAATTGCCAATTGAAGACGCGCTATTCAAGACAACACCGTTCGAATTGTTTTGAAACTGCGTGGTAACTACATTTCAATAAACTCGTTTTTCTAGTTCCTGCTGGACCGTAAAAAAAAATTTGCAGTTGTTTTTTCTTTTATTTTATTAGGTATCATATTCTTACAAATATGAAATAAGACAGGCATTAGTGTTAGTTTCTCTAACCCTAGGGTGGGCGCGTCGTTCGGTAAAACGTGAGTGGGCGCGTGTAGAGCATTTTGCCGCCCGTACTAAAAGTCCTTTTTTTTTCGAAAATAATGTGTTTTTGTATATATTTTGCAATTACAGGTTAGAATAAAACATAAACTTTGAAAAAAAAAAACATATTTATTTTAGTTAAGTTTTAATTTAAGGCACTAGGACTTACAATCAACTTTGGCAATAATTAACGGTATTTTTGGAACATAGATTATCTTAATCAACATAAAATCATATATATTCTAAAAATATAACAAATCTTACATATTTTCGAGATCAACATCAGAAGACTACAGGGGAAAAACAAGGAATGTCAATTGTAACTTAATTTACATAAACTTAAAATAAACCAAATTAAAGTCTATATTCTGTTTAACTAAATGTATAAAGCAAGATATTTGTATTTATTTAATCAGAATAGTTATATGTTTCAATACTAAACTAAAAAAAAGTAAAAAAATACATAAAATTCTTAGATAACTTTTATTAAACTATACCATAGTCACACAGAAAAGTACAAGCACAATGAATGTCAATGACATTCATTATTGTTGCACTTTTTATCAATCATCTTTCTTCTTAGGTTAAATGTGGTAGATTAGTAAACAAAACTTGAGCTTCTTCTGAACAAAACTTCTTCAGTACTTGGAGATCGTTGTACTTTTCTTTTGATATTGGTATAGGTTCTGAAACAGAGTCATGAAAACAATATTATATATCAAGTAGATTATTTTTAATTAATATAATACAAGACAGATAATAAGAAAGATGAATACCTTCATATGCAGCATTTGGCAAATAAAATTCTTTGCCTTGACATAATGATTGAGTCACTTGAGTGTGCTGACCTTTCTTTTTTGCAGCAATTATTATTCCCTTTGAGTACAGGCCATTATAATTACTACGATGGCAAACATATGATTGTTGAGATGAGCAATATATCTCTCTGATTTCTTGAATTTTAAACGGACATGTTTTCTTGAACATATTGTCTTTAAGAAAATCAGCCCAATCCCTGACAATCCGTGGATCCTCTTCAACATTTATCACTTGAAAAGGACTGGGTTTGGCCCGAGCATTTGCAATAAGTTCGTAAAAATCGCATGGCACTTCCATTTTGGTTTTCAATTTTATTATACCAAAGTTTTTATCGCATTCCATATAAGAATGACCTCTAATGGGGAATGTAATATCTACCCGATTCAGCAAGTTACTTTGGTTTGTTATAAAATGAAGCCATTTTATCAAATTGTAATTTTTATTTTGTCCTCCGCATGAGTCACAAAAGATGCTAAGCTGCTTCACTCTTTTATCTAGATAATTGATTATAAAATGATGAAGAAATGACATCACTTCATTTGATCCCTTTTTTGCAGTAGTTTCTGGGTAGCAATAAAAGTATGATTGTCCAGTTGATAAAACATGTATGTTGAAGGTGTACATAGACAGTTGTCTTTTATAGTAGACATCATTCGTTGTAATGTTTGGTAATGAAACATTTTTTTGATAGTCAACTGCAATAGCTTCAAATTCACAATCATTTCTTGCCTTAATTTTTTTATTCCTTTTTCTCTCATAGAATACCCCAGCTTTGGCGAGATGTAATCTCTTTTCAGTTTCCAATTGTTTACATTTTTGTTTGATTTCTGGTGTGCTCTCTTGCTTAGCTAAAGATTTCAATTCAGCATTTATTCTATCACATGTGCTACAAGTATCCGACCTTGGATAGCCAAAAGAAATATTGTATTTCTTAAATTCTGCTCTATATGCCTCATAGGACAACTTATGTTGTGGATACTTCTCTAAGAAAAGAGTATACATCTTCTTGATATCAAATTCTTCTGGCAAATAAATTTTTGCAGTCTTTTTATTACTGTAATGGCTGGAGCGTCCCTTAAAAGATTTTAAGTGTTCTTTAATATCATTTAGTATATCACTTTGCAATCTATTTGGCCTATTATTATGTTTTCCCCTCTTATCTACCGGTGCAATACCAGAAAACTTTAGGCTAGCTTGGAGATACTGCACTTTTGCCTTGGTTATCCCAAAAATTGAGCAAAAGGCTTTAAAACAAATGGGAATTTCCACGCAAACTTCCTCTCTGATAACTTTCACGATGTACGAATATGAGGAATCATGACCTGTTGCCTCTCCAACTGGTTTGCGTGATCTCCGCTGCTTAACATTTTGGACCGATATCATGGAAGCCAAGTAAGTATTTTGTTGATTTACTGATTCTAAGCTATTCAAATTACTAAGAAGCTTGCGCCTTTCTACTTCGCTAACAGTTTCAAAGCATTTCAAACGTTTACAACCACAGTCTTCGCCACTTTCGTGACTTTGTAAATTTATTATTTTCAGCACATCTCTTACGCGTCCCTTCTTCACTTTTTTTCGTTCTGGTGATTTCACTCGCGTATTTTCATCACTGCTACTCGGCATATTTATTGATTTTTTAACTTATTTATGCGACAAATCCTTTAAAATATGCAAATATGAAAGAAATAAGGTGCACAAAACTGAAAAACAACCATCGATAAACGTCAGGTCAATGGCGCCGGCGGCCGAGCTGTCAAAGTGACATTCCCTATTTTTGTATGTTTGCGCGTGGACGTTCACGATTCTTGCCAATTCCAAGCAACCAATTAACTGGCTGTAACTTCGACATCGACGATTGTTGTTTTTTGAGTTTTTGCTGAGGTTTAGGTACACGCAAAAGCCACTAGATGGCATTATTAGTTTATATTCGACTTTTTACTGACATTCCTTGTTTTTCCCCTGTAGTCTTCTATGTCTGAGCAAAACAATCTTCACACATAAACATGCAATGTTCATTGCACAGTAATTTTGAGCATACATTACACCCTTTTTTGGTTCTTCTATTTTTCTTCGAAGGGCATACCATGCATATTCCTTCTCTTCCTGAAGTTGATGGTTGGTCTTCAGGGGGTATAAATCGACTGATTTGGCTTTTTAGCGATCTATTCAATGTTAATACAGAAGATCTTCTTATTAAAAGTGGCTTAATTAAGGCCAGTGAGATGTCTTTTAGGTAAAGTCGGCGTAACATCAAATGATTGGTATTGGCTTTATAGATAATCTGACTGTTTATGCCCGCAATATTCAAAATGGAAAAAAATAGCCTCATTGGCCATCTTCGCGTCATTCTTCCCGCAGAATATTCTTCCTTCATCTGATCTACTACATAAACACCACCTTTGTTTTTATTATAGAAAGTTATGATTTCAGGTTTCGCCTTTTCTCCGGTACTTTCGTCAATCTTGTCATCATCATGTAGAGTTGACATGAGAAGAACAATTTTTTTTGTTTTCTTTTTGGGTACATACGATACCAATACCTTTTTCTCATTAAAACCAAACAAACTGCTAGGTTTAGCTCTATCTTTGGTGGCTAAAAAGCGTGGCGGAATTTCTCTCTTATTTTTTCGTAATGTTCGAACAATTGTTGTTCTGTGATCATTTATAAGCTGGTCAGCAAGAGGGATTGAGGTAAAGTAATTGTCCATTGTTATGTTGCGGCCAGTATTGAGAATATTGTGAGATAACCTTTTGGCAAGTGCGCTTGGAGAATTATCAACTTTGAACTGCCCTTCAGGCTGTTTACCAGTGTAAACTTCCAAGTTGCTGGTATAAAAAGATTGTGAGTCCACAAGGGCATACATTTTTACACCATATTTGGCAGGCTTATTAGCCATGTAAACTCGGAACTTACACCGTCCTCTAAATGATTCCAGCATTTCGTCGATACTACAATATTCTCCAACCTGGTAATGCTTTTGGCAATTTGAAACAAAAGTCTCAAACATGTCTCTTAGAGCTGCCATATTATCAAAAGCTTTGCGTTCTATTCTGGTTTGCATATCGTCAAATCTAAGATTCCGCATCAGAAAATAAAATCTCTTTATCGACATGGATGCTCTAAATATATCTGGTGCTGTCCCATCACTGCTCCACATTTCTTGAACATTGGAACGATTTATTTTCTTGAGTCCTGCAATCAGCAATAGCCCAATCAAAGCTTCTATCTCAGTTATATCTGTTTCCTTTGTGTCTCTTTCTCTAGAAAATTTTGATTTTTGTGCTTGTATATGTGCATTTGTATATTTTACAAAATCTTCCAGCATTGAATTTGTAAGAAACAAATCGAAACATTCTTTTGGTGTTTTCGCATTATTAGCCTCTTCTCCTTGTACTCCAGGACGATTTATTACAATATTTTCTTGTCTGGTGCGTATATTAGGTCTTGTGGAAGGATGTACTAGCCACTTGGTCCCATCTCTGCCTTTATACATCGGAACTCTAGGCTGTCGTTGCTGTGTAGCTGTTTCAATCAACGAATTTTTTGGCTCTGCAGTAGATGTATTCCTATTTATAAGTCTTGCTAAAGGCTCATCATCCTCACTAGACGTAGGTCCATGACTGTGTGATTGCCTTTGAGATGATACTACATCTAAAGAACGGCTGCGGCTTCTTGTTACTGTGACAGACGATCGGCTGTGACTTCTAGATACTGCAGTGGTCCTGCGTTCGCGGCCGCGTGATGGTCGTTGAGAATTTGGAAAAGGCACTGTCACAGGAGAACGGCTGCGGCTTCTTGGAACTGCAGGGGTCCTGCGTCCGCGGCTCCGTGATGGGCGTTGAGGTGGCGTACTTTCAGAAGGCACTGCCACAGGAGAACGGCTGCGGCTGCTCGGTTCTGCTGTGATCCTGCGTCCGCGACCGCGACCGCGTGATGGCCGCCCGCGACCGTGACCGCGTGACGACCGTTGAGTATTTTAAGAAGGCATTACCACAGGAGAACGGCTGCGGCTTCTTGGTACTACAGTGGTCCCACGTCCGCGGCCGCGTGATGGCCGCCCGCGACCGTGACCGCGTGACGACCGTTGAGTATTTTAAGAAGGCATTACCACAGGAGAACGGCTGCGGCTTCTTGGTACTACAGTGGTCCCACGTCCGCGGCCGCGTGATGGCCGCCCGCGACCGCGACCGCGTGACGACCGTTGAATATTTTGAGAAGGCATTACCACAGGAGAACGGCTGCGGCTTCTTGGTACTGCAGTGGTCCCACGTCCGCGGCCGCGTGATGGCCGTTGAGAGGTTTCTGCTACAGATGCTGTGCACATACCTTCCTGTCCCCGTCCTCGTGAAGACCCGACTATAGGCAGTACATCCTCACCCGAACTCTCCGCTGACTGTTCTGTATCTGTATTATGAGCACTGTGTTCACTTTCTCTGTCACTGTATAACATATCCTCTTCCAAACGCTCTAAATCAGATTCTTCAAAATCACCATCGTTTTCCTCTAACCAAGATATTATCTTGGCGTCTTGTTTCTCCATTTTTGATACCCTAAAGAACAAAAAATAATTGTAACAATAGTAAATATATGCCAGTGTACTTAAAAAGCATATAAAGTTAAATAACAAAACAATTACAAAATAGATAGAAAAATACTTACGTAAACAGGCGCGCGGTGAGCAATTTGCCGCCTCGCGACGTACCCTGTTGACAAGTGCTTCCTCCTGCGGCCGCCCGCGCACTGATCCTGCGGAATTTTACAACACAGGGAGGGGAAGCGCAGGGGGGCAGCCACTCAAAAGCTTGACCTTGACAAGTGCATAGTTCGTAAAATATTGAACAAAATCTACCAACGGCGGCAAAATGCTCATAGCGCGCCCACTCTAGGGCTAAAGTATTATCTACACAATGTCTGTCTACGTTATCAAAAAGAGCCCATGGGTCAGGCGATAACTGCGGCAACCATTCTTCTATAAAAGTTTGAGACTATCTAAATTAGGGATTCCCAAACTATTTTGTACAAGTGACCCCTTTGAAGTGTTACCTCAGACCATGGCCAAATTACCGACTTCGTAATGGCCCGCTAACTTAAAACAGCTGCTACAGAGTGTTATTTTTCATTCTGAGTTAGATCAATAGAAGAGGACAGAGTGAGTATTAGCAATGCTGTAAGTTAGCAGACTACGAGGGCGGAGTAATAAGTGAGGTAAAAATCGATTTTCCGACAAAAATATCGCAAATTGCATAGAACCTCCTTGTATACAATTCTATAGGAGGACAAAATAAAAAAAATCAGCCACTACTGCCTGTTATTTATTTTTTACAGCCTTTAAACCAAAACAAGTGAACGCATTTCTGTAAAGGAGGCGAACAGTAAATTTCGAGTGTTCATTCTACGTATTTTTTTGCGCAAAAATTCCATTACGGAAATGAAACAAAGACTTGTAGTATATAATAGGGGTCAGGCTAGTGATGGACATTAGTGAAACATCGATGTTTTTTTCGATGTAATGCATCGGATAGCGGCATCGATGTTATATCGATATATCAAAAAATACATCGATGTTTTCCATACATCGATTGTTTTTTCTATAAGTTTGATATGTACGTATGTGGTTTAAATATAAACAAACAGGCAATTTAAAAAAAATATTATATTACGCTTACATTTTACAAGCTAGCAGATTTTGTAGACAAAAAATATCAAGAAATAAGAGTATTGGGATATTTAAATATCTTTAAATAGAAGTATTGGGAAATTTAAATATCTTTAAATATCCCAATACTTCTTATCAATACTTTGTAAAAACAAAAGTTTGCCCAATCTTTTGCCCTTCAATCTATTTCTTTGTTGAGTCATCACCTGCGCCGTTGCGAAAATAGTCTTTCCGATGGAACCGATGTTCCCACCATTGTTAGATATTGAAAGGCGAGTTTATGTAATACTGGAAACTGTATTTTGTAATCTTTCCATATTTCCAGTGGATTTTCGTTAAGTCTTCCGACAGGAGTTGTCAGGTAAACTGAAAGTTCGTCAGACAAGCTATCTTCAAATTTATTAATCTTCCAATTGCGATGTACCAGTTTGTAATGGTCACTCCATAATGAAAAGGTTTCCTCACTTTTATCAGACTTGTCGGAGTCGGACTCGATATCTTAATTTTGACGCAAATTAATCTTCATTAAATCTTTGATTTTCGATAAAGCATTGCTACAAGCTATTGCATCGTTAAAGTGCATTTTTTAAAACCGTGGGTCTAAAATGTTTGCAATAGCAAGAGCAGCATGTTCTATGGGACCCATTCTTTTTGTCATTTCTTGCAGAGCCAGTTTCTGCACCTCTTTTGCAACAGGTTCTCCTACGGCAGCTGAAGTAATTTTGGAAGATATGCAGCAGACTAAAGGTATAATTTTGCTAGTTGTGCAATACTTATCTCCAGAAATTTCTTTTGTGGCTACCTCCAAAGGTCGTAAAATTAAGAGGACTGAAGAGGCAATGGATATTTCTGTACCACTGAGCATAGGTGGTGCGTTAGTGTGCCGAAAAAGAATATCATTTATAACACTTCGCAGTTCCAAAAATCTGTGTACCATGTAGTAAGTACTATTCCAGCGCGTGGGCACGCTTTGTATTAGTTTTGTCTCAGCTGAAGTAGCTTTGCGTAATTCGTCACTAGCAACGCAACTCTGTTTGAACCAAGTTACAATTGCTTTAATTTTAGAAACAATTTTTTGCCACTCAGTGCATGCCATTGTGCCCTCAGCCACCAAATTTAAGGTATGAGCGAAACATGGAATGTGTTTTTTCTTACCAAACGCCAATTCTATAGCTTTTACCATGTTAGCTGCATTATCGGTAACAACAGCCGTCACATTATCTTTATTTATACCCCATCCTTCGCAACTTTTTAAGAGCATTCCTGAAATATACTGTGACGTATGTCTTTCATCAAGTTCGTATACGCCAAGAGTAACTGAAATAAGTTAAATGTCTATGCCGAAATGAACAGTTACGCCTATAAAACTCTTCATATTTAATGTATCAGACCAAATATCTGTTGTTAAGGTTAGGTCTTCAATTGTGGACAACATTGTTTTGAACGTTTCTGAAACAACCTCATATATATTGTCCAACCATCGTCTTAGACTGGTCCTACTAGGTATTTTATATTGAGGAGCAACTGCCTTCAAAAGATTTTTGAAGCCTTCATTCTCATTTATTGAAAAAGGCTGGTGATCTTTACAAATCATATATAACAAACAATTGTTCAGTTTTCTTGTTTTCGTGCCAGATTCTGAATATGAGGAAATGTCTTGAAAACTGGTCTTGATAGACTTCTGACGTTTTATAGGGATTACTTCCGAGTCAGAATCTAAAGCCTTATCTAACTGTTTTGAGGTACTTGTAGAAGGAATGATGGCTTCGGATTCAGGTTGAAGTTCATCAACAATATGAGGTGACTCATTGGAACATGAAGCAGCTACCTCTGGAACCGATCGCATAGTGTTTTCTGTCTCCAATGTATTCTTTTGAACAATGGAACAATTTCGATTTAAGCAGCTTTATGGACATTACGAATATGCCCAATTAAGTTTGTTGTATTTCCAGTAGACTTGATAACTTTTTGACATAACTTACATTTAGATTTATTGTCATCAATTTTGTCGTAAAACTTCCAGACTAAACTTTTCTTCTTAGGCGCCATGACTTTCTGAAATAGATAAAAAATATATAAGTTTCAAATAATATATTATCGATAACGTGGTATCGATAACTTGCAATCACTAGTAACTTTGTGAAGGTTTTCTTATTTTAAATTTATCGATTACCGTAAGTATTATTAAGGTAAATAATTTGTATAATAAGGTAAATAATAAGATACTGGCATGTTTAATAATTTACATTTCTAACCTATAAGACTAAAATGCGACGCAATGTTTATGTTTTTATAGAAGACATAAGGCATGAAATACAGCTGAAGTGTTAGTTCCGGCATTCTTATTTAATTTCTTCAATCAACGAAATTCTCGAAATCTGTTACTTTACATAACTTTTTAAGCGCACTTACCTTTGTTTACTTGTCCAACGTGCAGTTAAGTTAGAAACAATGTAAGCAGGTTTCAATTTAAATACTAACACGATACAGCTAATTTTTAAATGAATTCTGAATGAGCAACTTATTAAATAATTAAAACAATAATACAATGATTTGTTTTCTGTAAAGCGAGAGAGAAGTCGTCGTTCAGTCGGCTATTTGCATTTTTTTTTATATCTTGGCTGGCTTGGAGTGTTAGCCCTTTAAACTTTATCGGACAAAAAATAGTTATTTAACGTAAAAAAAAATATAGTAGGTTTGCCTATTCGATGCATCAAATAAAAAATATCGATGTATACTCGATGTTGAAAAATGAACAATACATCGGTTTGATTCGATGCATCGATAACAATACATCGAGTGTTTTTAATACATCGATGTATATCGTCCACTCCTAGGTCAGGCTGCTTCGATTTAAATGATTCTTAAGGCGCCTCAGGCGGTCAGCGCAAATATCGAAACGCATGTACTTTGGCAGCGGGTGCAGGGGGCGGGGAAATGTGCGGTCTGATGACACGCGGCGAGGCGCGCGCGCGAGAGTAAACGACGGCGCGGCGGCGTCGTCGCTTGACGAACCGTTATAGGTGCATGATTATGTATATTACATTTTCTTCTCTTTTATTTCTAAATAGAAACCTAATTAGGTATTTACATTAGATAGACTAGCTAAATAAGTATACCTAGCAAAATCATTTTATTTATTTAGAAGAAATATCTGGGATAGGGTAAAGGGTCCTTTTACGGACTCTTCAACTTGATTATTGTAATGTTTTTTTTTTTCTATAATAAGATAAAGCCAGTCCAGTTATGGTAGTAAACAGATGAATAAACAATAATTTAAATAATCTTTTCTACGGTATCACTAGCAAAGTCGTCGTAAAAAAATCTAAATTGTCGTAAAAAAATAATTACCACATATTTTTCTATAATTCTAGTATCTATAATAAATTTTCTATCTTTATCTATATTATTTATCTATAATTAATTTTATGGCAATCAAAAAAATATTTTCATTTCTAATATCGACTTCATAAGTGGTTCTCTCAAACAGCTCTTTCAAATTTGCATTTATCTATTTACAGTGTATATGTCGTGGGCTTATCGTTAGATTGGCCATATCGAGATATGCCCAGGCAGAACGTGATACTCCGGCACATCATCATCTGGCCATCCAACACAGGGCATATCGTTCAACACTTAACGTTTGGCGATTTGGCCAGAGATACTTTAGGCATATCGATTATGTAGGGTGTCCAAGGTTTTAGCAAATAAAAATAAAGTTAAGAATTAAAATGTTTATTAAAATTGAAAATAATTATTGTTATGAAGCTCTAACTTAACATTATTTTTTAAAATTCCAAATCTGGCATATAGAATCACAGTTCTTTGGAGAGAAAATAACAAAACGCCTATTTGAGGCAAATAAAATATCTAAATAAACAGTAAGGTTTAATAAAATGTTAACACAGGCATCACGTAGAAAACGGCACGTACGAGCAACAGCTAGAATTAAATGAAAATGTTAAAAAATAATGAATAACATTAAAAATGAGTTATTTAAATAATAAAGTGTAACTAAATAATCAGACTCATTAATCAGTTGAAAACAAACTTATATTAATAGGAACGTCAAATAGTTTTTCAAAGAATAGTTACCTCTTATTTGTTATTAAATATGACAAACATTAATAACATCGTCAAAAAATTCTAAAAATGGCACATTCAATCACAACCCTTTGGTAATAAAATAAGATAACAAACCAAACGTTCGTAACATTTAAATACCTAAAAAATCTTTAGAAATAGGTAATACAACCCGACAACCGCCATGCAGAAAGAGAAATTAAATTAAAAAATGTTTATAAACATTAAATAGGTACCTACTTAAAAAATGTTCCTCAATCAGACTAACAACAGACTTAATCAGTTGAAAATAAACTTTGTATTGAATATTAAAGGAAAGTCAAATATTTTTTGAGATATCTATCATTTGTTGATGCATGATATACTTTGATGACATTTTGAAGTGCAGAGAACATTATTCTTATAACATGCACACCTTTTGGTGTGACATTGATTTATGGCAGGCCTGCAGGAGCATTTCTGGAAACCTTGACCTCCAAACATGGACTGACATGTGACTGCATGACGCAATGTTATAAATGATTCAGAAATGTCTCCATTATAATCTTTGGCTGAAATTTGTAATTCTTGTCTCGGGAACCAGTTTTTTATTGTTCCAGAAGTAGTACCAATTTTAAATACACCATTCCTAATGTCAACAATTTTACCTGCGATGTTCTTGGTATCAAGTGGTCCACGATCAAATTTTGGAACATTTATCAAGACGCTATTACCAACTTCTAATAACGGAAGCTTTTTGACTGTTTGGTCAATCATTTTTTCTGCAGCCCGTTTGGTACCTTTAAGAGTTTGTGCTCTTTCTTTTGCAATGTCTTGTTCTCTTTTGCATATGAAACATAAAATCTGAGACCCGTAACCTTCTTCACCGTCAGTGAGACCACATATAACGTGAACTGGTTTAAAGCACGATCTACAACTATGAGCTCCAGTTGTTTCTTTGGTACAAACCAAACAAATCTGCGTATTGCAGTCGGCTTTCTTAGTTGTTAGTGACGTGTCGCTACTGGCTGAAACCCCTTGAATTGAAACGACAAAAACATCTTTGCTAGTAGAAGCTCTGTTAACAGTTTGCAAAGCTAAATCTTCTATACAGGACGTATCATTTCTGGGTGAACAATTAGTTGCTTCAAGTTTTTGTTCGGCGGTTTCAATATTTTCTATTTTCAGATCTTGATTGGCAAGCGCCGTTGCCGCATTTACACTTGTTAGGACGTTCTGTACACTTAATGCTTTAGGAACATTTATTTCGGCCGAAACCATCTCAACATCAAGCGTTAGTGCTTTACTACTTAAGCCATCAACATTTGTCCCTTCAGGCAAGATTATCTCCATCGAGGTTGTCGTAATATTCTTCTTTTCAGTTTCAATAGATGAAATAACACTGTCTGCGATATTGGCAGGCGCCGGTGCCGCATTTATACATGTTGGGGCATCCTGTACACTTAATGCTTCAGGAATATTCACTTTGGCCGAAACCATCTCATCATCAAGCGTTAGTGCTTTACTACTTAAGCCATCAACATTTGTCCCTTCAGGCAAGATTATCTCCATCGAGGTTGTCGTAGTATTCTTCTTTTCAGTTTGAATAGATGAAATAACACTGTCCGGGATATTAGTACCTTTCAGTAATGTTTTGGGGTCAGAACCGAACAAGGCACGATAGGGTGATCTACCAATTATACGATGAAAAGATGAATTTTTATAATACTGTACGAAGTAGCAACCCACAGACCAATTAGCAGAATCATTATCTTTCATCCAACAACGCAACATGTTTTCTACGTCTTGGTTGCTACGTTCGACGCTTCCTTGCGTTTGAGGACGTCTAGGGCCTCCATGAACGATCTTGCATTCTGGCCACAACTGCACAAGTTCTTCAATGACATGAGCTGTAAACTCTTTCCCATTATCAGATTGTAAAATTAATGGTGCACCAAACTCCAAAAATATTTTAAATAGTTCAAACGCCACCTCCACAGCCCTCTTAGATTTCAATGGCCTCAAGTGTAGAAACTTGGTAGCATGGTCCTGATAATTCATTAACCACTTGTATTCCCCGTCCGGAGCTGATTGTAAATCAATAAGGTCTACCTGACCTCGTGAGTTGAAATCTGGTGATATAATTGGTTTTGTCACTATACCTTTTTTTGGCATGGAACGTTTCATTTCACACACTGCACACAATTTAATGTATATTTCTATAGCTTTTTTCGGTATGTGAAATTTGTTTTTAATACTATATATCATTTTTTCTCTGCCACCATGCCCAACAGCTTTGTGAACTTCTGTTAATATATCAAAATATTCATCTACGGCGACTATGCGCACTGTAGGATCATCGGCAGTTTTTCTTTTGAAAATTAAGTAATCTTTGTCAGAAGTTTCCATGACATCATATTTTGCACTCCAATAATAGTCCGAAGAGACCCGCTGCATGGTCACCCTACTTCTTTTTATTTGTTCAATAACCTAAAAAATAAAATGGAACTTTAGCGTACAAACATTAGTTACTTAATCAATCTAAGAATTTTAATACATAATGACATGAGAGAAACGCATCACCTACACATTATTATGCAAAAATAAACACTTGTTTATCAACTAAATACTAACCTCTAAAATACGTTGAGAAGTCCATGGTTTTTTTACATTGTGCGAAGAATCTTTATGTCCCTCATAGAAATCAAGTAACTGATGGTAATATTGTTCTTTAAATGCACTTTTTGTTTCGTTTTCACTGTTCATTTTGATAATATCAACACCACATTCACTTGTTTGTAACGCCGCCATCTTCCGATCGCGTAAACAAAGCCGAGCGCGCGAAGACAGCGCCACTATCGGCGCGAAATGCAACTATTTCACGATCCGCCGTGTTGTTAGCTCGGAATATCGACAAATACGTTATTCTCGTCGATCTGCCCAACCTTTTACTTGGCGCATCGCGATATGCCCGGCCAAATCATGATGTGCCGGCGTTTCAAGAAGTGCTCGGGCATATCTCGATCTGGCCAATCTAACGATAAGCCCACGACATATATAATAATATTATGATGAACCAGGAACAAAAAAAAAACCTTTTTCAATATAGTGTTTATTTTTTTTACTAATCTCGAATAATCATATTCCGAGTATGTCTTGGATCACATAATTCTGGTAACAATTTATTTTTATAAAAAGAAATCAGTTTTTCCGTCATTTTTATATCCCAAAATGTGTCGTCCCGTAATATTTCTTCAACTTTTAAATCTTGATGAATACCAGACCATACCGCAAAAATGCATTTATTTCTCCCAGTGACATGTAATTGGCCTTGAACCAGGGGTGATTCTGATTCACCGTGAGCACCGCGCCAGACTTTTTCCAAAACATAACTTTTTTGGTCGCAATAGCTTCCTCCAGACTAGTTCGATGGGCGGAAATTGGACATTTAATTTCAACTATTGTGTCTTCTTCTATCAAACCATCGGGGGTAGCTCCTAAAAAAGGATTTTTTTTATCTATAAAGAGACCGCATGGAGAAATTTTTTGACCAATTTGTTTTTCTAATTACTCTATGGCAATTTTTTCATTAGCAATGCCGTGCTGCACTGACGGGACATGACTTAAGTCTTTTTTATATAATATGTCTTTAACAAGGTTTTTAGCGCTCATATTATCTTTTCTTTTTATTATTCTAGCAAAGTTTGAAGCAGTGATGAGACTGCGACGCAACTCCAACCATTCACTCGAATCCCTTTGCAAAATGGTATTTCTTTCAACTGTCGCTTTTTCTTCACTAGTTCTTACCAAACCGTTGAGGAATAAAATTGCTCTTTACATTTTTCTAAAACATCTTCGGGCATGTCGGGTTTTTGGCAGTTCTCACCATAGTGCCTATCCAAGTTGGACTTAAAAAGTTGGAAAAAGGCGTCTCTTACTTTTCTTTTTATTTATGTTTTTGCAACGATTTGCCCTTCGAGATTCAAGTCTCTTTACTTTCGTACTTGGACTTCTACCTAACATACTTTTCTGCAAATTATAAAGCGGTTTTTTTGTATTAAAGGCAACGACTGCTTCACAACGAGCTTGGTATGCTCGTTTTAAAGAAAAGTTGACACGTTTACCGCCTATGAATTTCGCAACTATGCTATTGAAGCATTCTACACGGTTGCTGTCGGCATCGTTGATTAGGCTGCGAGATTTGGCAGCCACGACAGTTACGATTGTTTTGATCCTAAATCCTAAACCAAATCGAACAAGTTTTTAGAATCAAAGTTAGGTCTTCACTGGTACGGCTGCTCTGGCAATAATAATCTTTACAGGATTCGTGATCTCCAAAGGCATGATTCATTGAATTCATTATATCACCGTAAAAATTGTTGATTTTATTGCTATTATCACTGTTTTCTAGTTTGTGCTTCTTGATTGCACAGTTTATCACTTTTCTTATTGCCAATATCCTTTCTGTTGTAATTTTTTTCCTAAATTGCAAAGGAAATTTGGTGTCAGTGGATATGGCCTTTAATTTGTTGCACATATTCCTGAATATGTGGTTACGGCATTCAATTTTTTCAACGCTAAAATTTGGGTACACCCGCGCTTCTGAATTTTTTTTGAAGCTGCTGGAATCCCCATCGGCCACCATTCAAACATATATTGTGTGTTTCCACCGACTGCTTAAAACCTTCCAATAAAATATCAGATTCCATGGACGTTGAAGAACCGGAATAATTTTTGAAACATGCATGTTCTGCTACATTTTCGCCTTTCGTTTCAGCGCGAGCACAGATGCAGCAATACTTGTTTTTAATGCCAATATAGAGGACTTCGCCAAACGTTCGGCCGACTATAGCGGCTGCTCCAGACAGTGCTGAATAATTAGCTTTGTAAGAACGCTTTGACCAGCACCCATCCTCTATGACATCTATGTAGGGTATTCCATCCTTGGTTATGTGACCTCTTTCAATAGCAGCATCTCTTTCTCGCTTTCCTGCAGCTTTCATTAAATTCATTGCAGTTTCATGCCATTTTTCACATACATTGTCATGAAGTTTATCGAAATGTTTTTTAATTAATGCAGGGTAAGTCCCATCGAGGTAAACAATTCTTGAAACTGCGAAAATCCTATTCCCGTCGGTATCGTCCCACTTATTGCAGCTTTATTTATATCCAGTGATTTTGGTTCATCAGTATCCAGGAAAAATATCAGATTGCAAATGTTGCACCTAAATTTTAATTGAGATGTAAGACCGGTTTTTTTTTCTGATATAAGAATTAAATTTTGCAGAGTACAACCAAATGCTGAGTTGTGCGTAGAAATTTCAGTTAATTTATCTAAAAAGAACCCCAAGGATACAATCCTGCGCCCATCCATTTTGAATTTTTTTGACGATGCCGATCTGAAACAAAATTGAAAAATAAGACTATTGCTTCTCCATTACTGAACATTTTACGCTAATATTTGAAAATGATGAATACATACACATTCTGTACTTCTATGGTCATTCCTAGGGATTCTTCGGTAACTTCTGCGGTGATTTCTGCGGACCTACGTGAAAATAAATATTAGTAGGTATGTGTTTTCGAAGGCTTGCATATTGACTTTGATTTGAACCCATAGTGTAACTACCTACGTTTCATCGTATTGGAGACCCAACGTGACAGGCGTTGAGCGTGTCGAGTAAATGGTCAACCCGACTATTTTAACCCAGCTTAAATACTTAAAGAAGTACTTACGTACTTACTTCTTTAGTAGGTAGGAATTTATATTAAAAAAGTATTAATTCGCAAAGAGAAAATAAAACATTCAGTGTGATGGATGAACGTGGTGACTATCTACCAGTCTAGCTACGTCCGGTTCAGTATTGGTGAGTTGCAGCCTTAAATCTCCACGTTCGTTGATTTTCAAACGGTATGTTTGTTTCGTCAAAATGTTTGTTACCACACTGAATCTTTTTTCAACTAGTTATGATGATGGAAAAGCGATAAAATATTTTTCAGCAATGTTCCACAATGTAGTTGTTTAACTATGTTTCAATGTTACGTTGCAACCAGAATTACTGATAGCCTTGGTTGAACTTCTGCTTAAGCTCTTCGTCTGTGCTAATAGTAATCAACTCAATCAACAAATTATGTTAATTTATGTTAGTATTTATGGTTTTGCTCGTTTTATCTATTTCGTTTCCTATATGTGCAAATCTGTAAATAGCTCTCAGTTTTGTATATTTTTGTATTATTATTTTATTGACGCTGATGATTTGCCAAATAAATAAAAATAAATAAAATAACTCTTCTTGCATTATCACATTGGCTTCTTCTATGGCTGTGGTATTGTACGGATTTATTATCCATTGAGGAATTTCTTAATTTAGGATCTTTTGATCCTCAAACCTCTCCGTGAAATAATTGTGTAATCCGTCCAAGTGAGTGACATATAATTTGTTTTAATTTTTAAGTTTACTTTTATGTTTAATATTTTAAAACAATAAAGAATTTAATAATAATAATAATAAAATGTTATCATCTTGAAGCATTTCTGGTTGGGATGGGCCGAAGTTCGTTTCACATTCGGTTTAACCGAAATTCGGCAGGTTTAACCGAATTTCGTCATTCGGCCGAAATTCGGCTCTATTAAAACTCAAAATTAGGTATGAAATAAAAATTAAATTATTTATTTTTAATCACAATGTTAGGTAATCACGTAATCAATCATTTATTTATTATAATTCATTAACATAGGGAAAACAAAAAATAATCGTAAGAGCGAGTATTCTGTATGTAGGTTAAATTGAAAACATTGATAAAGTGTTACTATGAGTAGTGGTCTTAGTATTGGAAATTAGCTTTAGGCAAATTATGATGCATGAACACTAGCGTCTCTGCCTTTTCTGGCAAAAGACGGTTTCTCTTTTTTTCATACAAATTACCAGCCTCAGAAAACAATCGTTCTGAGCAAACAGAACTTTCAGGAGAAGACAAAAATGTACGTGCTAGGATGCCAAGGCATGGATATTAGGGTAGCTCTTATATGGCCAAAAAAAAAATTATTTCGATTTTTATGGGGCACCCTGCCATTTGATTCCATATCCTGAGAAACTATTACAGTATTTTTTTTATTTGTTTAATGTGATATTTAGGGGGTGCTACCAGCTCTCAAAATTTTTAATACAAAAAAAAACACAATATATTTCAAATTCAAAGATTTAAGTTTTTATTTAGTCAAATAATCAACCTATATCAAACAATTTGCATAATTACACAAAAAATATGAAATTAGAAGTATTTTCAACAAATAAAAATGTTATTACACAAAATATTATTTCAATAGAGTGGATTTTTTTGCATCTGGGTATTTTTTTCTAAATTCCTTTACAACTAAAAGCAAGTATTGCTTTTGCTCTTCATTTGTCGTTATCAGTTTATTATACTCCTCCATTAGGGCCACTCCTCGTTCGGCAATAGCATTTACTACGCGCATAGATTGCACAATTTGCTTTCCACGTTGATATCCCTCGTCGTCTTGCCATGTTTCCACGTTTTTATCTAAAAACTCCAAGGATATGCCAAGTATTTGAAAGAATCGCATTGAATTACTGGACACAAAATCTTCGATATTTTTTTCATGTATGTGCTTGATATCGACGCTTATTCGTTTTGCACAAAACTCGAGGCCTTCGTTGTTTAAAGCTTTAACCATTTTGCGTTTGTCGTCTAAAGAAAGAGCATCGTCAAAAAAAGCTAAACATACCAATTCTTCAGACAAGTACCACAGATGACCCAAAAATTTTTGTATTGCGTTTTGTGACATGGCTTTATTTATATTTTGGAAAGAAACGAGATCTTTCAGTAACTGCAGATCGTTTCTTGGCGCTGCACAGGCGGAAGGTGCTTGATACCAATATTTCACATAAATTGAGACAGTGAACACGCAAATCTCTTTAATAGCTGTTTCTTCTCTTTTGGATAATTTGAACTGATGGCGAAATAAAAAGATTTTGAGACAATATATTGCTTTTGCCATCCATCTGGCACGGTGAAGACCAGCTGGCATTCTGAATGATACTCCTTTCTCAGGAATCCCACCAAGGTAAATCACTGTAAGGTTCAAAAGCTCTTTGTAGTCATCTCGAGGTTGGTGTCTATTCAGCTGATCTTGAGCGAAAGAGATTATGTATGCAGCAATATTTCCAACTGCTTGTAAAGATGAAGCATCAGAAGCTACTGCCTTGTAGTCAGTTTGGTCAATGTCGCTCCAGCTGTTTTTAAATCTCTTAAAAATTTGAATATCAGGTCCACTTGATGGACTAAGGGATTTACTCACGATGGCTTCTAACATTATCTCCATTACATGGTGCCGGCAAGCAAGCCAAAAAAGCATATCCTTTTCCATTTTTTGTTCCAAAAGGATACAAGCTCCATTTTTTAAACCCGTGTTGACCGCAGTCGTATCGAAGCACATACATTTCATTTGCTCACACAAATTCCACGATTCTATTGTTTCATACACAGCTCTTGCACATGCTTCTCCAGTTCCTCGGTTGATCTTAGGGACCGATAACAGCTGATCGACACCGTTACCTGACACTAAAATTGGAAGACGATCTACAGTTTCGTGCCCAGTTATATTCTCGATTACTTTACCGTCCCAATGAACGGTTAAAGGAGTTTCTGATTTGAATTCCTTCTTTAACGATTCCGCGATCTTTTGCCGACTCTTCAAACGATGCCGTCGAACAGAAGACCTGTTGATATTGAAAGCCGCAGGATCGGATCCAGCACTTTTTAAAGTTGACGTCAAGACGATCGCAGCTTTTCTATCACTTAACTTTGCAACATCAAGGCTTGCTGCTAAGTGGTCATTTATTAAAAGCCTTCTACCTCGTTTGCGCGGTGGTTGGTTAGAAGGTCCGGGAATCACTTGAGGTTCACGGGTTGGAGAAGTAAGTTGACTTGTAGTAGGTGTTGTATTTTCACTACTACTTGAAGAAGAAAGTAAACACTTTTCTGTTAACGCTAAGATAGCTTTTTTTCCCGCTCTTTGCGTTTTTGAAGCATTGATTGTTGTTTTTTGATTTTCGCTTCTATTTTTAAACTTGCTTTATCCACAGCGTCGATTTGTCCTTTGCGATCTTTCTGACGTTGCGCAATCAAAAACTGTTTGTCTTCCTCTATAGTTATCATGTCCAAAGCTCGAGCGTGGGCAATATCAAACAAATGTAGTAATTTATTTTTCCATACTTGCTCCTTGTTTTTCAGTGTTTCGGAACGTTTCTTTTTGTTTTCTTTATTCTTCTTGAGATTTGCCCACTGCTTATAGTAGGTTTCTATTTTCGCTATAACATGTTTTTTTATTCTTGTAGGAATTCCGGCTTTAGTCCACAAAGCTAAAACGTCACAGGAAGTAGAATTCGCAGCATCTCGTACACTTTTTTTTCTTCATTTTTGTAGTAAAAAAATACACGTAATACTTCAATAATTGTTGGCAAGTTCGACTGAACCAACTGTGATGATGTTTGGCCTATAAGCCATATGTCTGTCTTTTTCCGTGTTGACAGATTGGTGCCGGCACTTGTAGACGCCATTATAATAACACGATTGGCCAGAGAACAATAATGCGTGCGCTCGCGGTGAGTGATGAAAGCGTACTGAGTTGTCACTGTTGTCAGGTACAATCTGCTTGAAAGTGAGAGGGGTAAGGGGGGTGCGGGAGCGTAGGAAACGATGACGAGTCTCGGAAATGTTTATTTACATTCGAACCATTAAAATATAATAAAATATTAATCTTCTTATACTCCTAAGTCAAATACTATAATTGTATTTTTTGTCAATGTTCAACAAGTGGTAGCACCCCCTAATTGTTTAAAAAAAAAATAAAAAAAATCTAGACTATTATTTTAGGTTAATAATCAATATGAAAGGGTGCCGCGTGAACTTTTCGAAGGTAAAGAAATAAGAGCCACCCTAATGGATATTTTTCTTTGTTCTTAGACCACCATCCGTAAGGACATTGTTCCTTAGGAAGCAAACATTCGCTTAGATATCTGTCCAGTTCTCCCGCGATAGGACTTTTTAAGTTATCTATGACTGGTTGTTTTACTGATGCCAGTTCTTCATAGCAGCTCCAAAATGTTTTATGTATTATTGAACTATTGTCGTCAGCAGGTCCTCTTGATAACGGCAGTGTCGTAACTTCAAGTTCTTCACTGCTACTAGAGCCCTCAACGTCCTCACACCTCTTTGCTGCTTCTGTGAGAAGCATTCGTCGTATCATCTGAACATCACTCGGCGCAAAAAAGTTTATCTTGTAGCGAGGATCGAGCAATGTTGCTATGCTGTAATATTTGTCTTCTTCCAGGTGTAAGAATCGTCCGTCTATACTCTCTTTCATGGCCAGACGCATAGTATTTACATTACTACACGCTCTTTGCACTCTGTTCTTAACTATATATTTAGAAAGTACGGCAATGTGCGGAATCACTTCTGATATACAGAAATAAGAAGAGCTCACTTTCTTTGTTATTTCCTCAAATGGATGCAACAATGTCTCTCTGTGAGGTTTGAAAATTTAATAGTTTCAATATTATCGGAAATATATAAAGATATTGCTATTTTTTGTTCATGCAACCTCTCTGCCATGTAGTAGGTGCTGTTCCATCTTGTGCTCACATCTTGGACTAATTGATGTCTCGGTATGTTGAGCTCTTCCTGTATCAGCTTGAGATTTTCGAATTCGAATGATTAAAATGAGTAACAATGCTTCGTGCAGCTGCTATCACCTCGTCAACGGTTTCTTGCGATTTCAAGCCACCATCAACCAGTCTTTGCAAAGTGTGGATGAAACTCTTCTTCCCTGTATATGGGCTCTCATTAACGGCTTTCCGTCCGTCATCATCAGATGATGTTTTTGTGAAATTTTCCAGTTGTTTGCTATTTCTTCCAACGCTAGACGAATATTTTTGCTCCAGAATGCTGTTCATTAAATGATTTTTTTGCTTAAACTCCATTTTGCGGTGAAAAATCATGGTCCAGCCAATGAGCAGTAAAACTCAAAAAACATAGGAAATTGTTCATGTCACTTGTAACAGAAATATTATTTGCAGAGGATATCTGATCAAGCATCTTTTTTGTTTTCAATTGTTCGTATAGCTCGGGAATAACTTTTTCACTCATATATTTTCGGCTAGGTAATTGATATTTCGGCCTCAATATAGACATCAATCGATTGAACCATCATCATCTCCCTAGAATTATCCCGTATCACACGGGGTCGGCTTCCTAATCTAGGCGATTGAACGAGGGGCCTGGTTTTTACACAGAGCGACTGCCATCTGACCTCCGCAACCCAGAAGGGAAACCAGACCCAATCCTAGATTAGGTCAGAGTTTTCAAGCCCCCAATGCTTAGCACTGGCCTCTGATATGGCTTAACGACTAATATCTACGGTATTAAACGATATTAACCGGGACCAACGGCTTAACGTGCCTTCCGAAGCACGGAAAAAGCGCCGAATAAACGTACATATGAAATTCGAAAACAGAAAAACACATTGGTACGTGGTGGGATTCGAACCACGACCTCCCGCTCAGGAGGCAGCGGCCCTATCCACTACACCATCGGGCTCTCAACTACACCATCGGGCTCTCACTACACCATCGGGCTCTCAATCGATTGAACCCTTGATCTTCTAAAATCGATAAAGGCTGGTTATCGACTGCAATCATTTCCGCGGTTGCTTTATGAATTTCTCGAGCACGTACATCATTTATTTTCCACTTATTTTCCAAAGAATCCTTAATAGATAACTGACGTGAAGACGTCGCAACTTGCGGAGTAGACGGCAGGTTATCGTTTGTACTTGAAGTAAGTAAGGCAAGTTTGGCGTATGAATAGGGCTGTATTTGCAAAAAATCAAGTGTATGTTTAACTCTCAGATGGTTAGATAACGCAGACGTAGACGCTTTTCGTCCACTACCACCACAAGATATTAGTGACTCGCACAAGGTACATTTTACTTTGTTTGGTTCATTTACTTCTTGATAGAAAGTCCATACAAATGATTTTTTTCTCCCACTCATTGTTTTCACACGTACAGCACTGTTTTTAATAAGTTTTTGAGTATTTTAACTATTTAACACATTCAAAATAATTGAAAGTCAATAAAAACAAAACACGCGTATCACTGATGACGCAATAATGAGCGGCCGATCGGCTCGGTAACGTGCGGGCGGGTAGCGGGCGGCAGGGACAACAACAAATCGCAAGCGATCGCGTAAACAAGTCGTGACGTGACTCATTCAATAAAAGGCAAGGAACACCTGCCGAACTTCGGCCGAAGTTCGAAATCGGCGTTGTCGTATACCGAATGTTCGGCCGAAGTTCGAATTCGGTTCAATCCACATTCGGCCCATCACTACTACGTATGCGTGCGTCACATTCTTCGAAAAATTGTTGCACGGGTCTGAAATCTTTGCACACTGCCTTTTTTAAATGTGCAACATGTTGATGAATAATATTTTTGATATCATGTGTTTCACATGTATGTCTCGTTCTCCTTATAATTACTGTCTTTGATTTATCAAGTAATAACGAAGCACAACACTCTTGTCTATAAACACACCTAGCGTTGCCAGGCGTCCGGCTTTAGCCGGACATAGTCAGCAGTGTTGGAATCAGGCTCTCAAAAAATTATTGTCTGTGGACGTCAAAAATATAGTATTTTGCTAAAAGAGATAGTACCTTGCCAAAAATTACAGAAGCCTTTTTTTAGGTGTAGATTTAAATAAAAAACATATTTGGACGTTGGATTTTTATTAAATAAATCGACAAAAGGCATAATTAACATTACTATGAAGGTAACATGTCGTCAGACGGTGCAAAATCTGTGCAATTTTTTTATTTGCTCTCTTTTACGGCATCACAAGTAAGTAGTAGGGCATCGATGGACTGGGTTGCTAATTTGTTGCTTATTCTGGTCTTTGTTAAATTCACTTTGCTGAAAACTCGTTCGCAATCGGCGTTTGCGTGAGGCAAGACAAGGCAGTCAAGCGCAAATCTGCTGATCTCTTTAAACGGCTGGCTTTCAGAAATGTCAGACCATTTACTGAGTTTTGCCCAGAATACGTCAGGTCTTTTTTCCTCCTTTAAGTCTTCGTCAATCTCAGCCAGTGGCAGCATGCGCCACTGATCATCCAAAACTTGTAGTGTTTGTAAATCTTGTAAGTCTATTACTCTGGGGAAGTTGAAGGCGATTGGAAGAATACTAGGTGTTCTTTCTCGCATACGTTGACTAAGGGCATTTTTGGGACTTAACAAGGAAATGCAAATTAACGCTTCATTACCGTGAATGCCATCTTTTTTTAATTTGCAAAGTAGATTCTACAAGAAAATCTTTACATCTACTCAGAAATTCTTTTCGCCTGTTCATGTCTGCCTTTATTTCAGGTGTGTTGATTTTTGTAGCTACGCTTATTCCTAGATAAAGGAGTTCATCATTCAAGTGTTTCGTTTTGTCTTCTGGATTGATTTTCGATAGATCAGTTTGGTTGACATGCCCTCGATCCATAAAACAAAATAAAAAGTCTTTGTACATTTCTTTTACTTTAGCATCCAGCTCTGTAACCACAACCTCAGCGGACTGAAAGTATTTGTTAAATATTGTAAATTTTGGTAGCACCCAGGTCAGAAATTCATAATATAATTTGATATATGGATCCCAAAGCAACTCGAGTATAGACTGCCCCGAGAGAGATCGTTCAGACAATGCCATATCAGTAAAATACAATTTCAAAGCATCCCAATTGCTTAAAACGCGTGCCACTACTTGCTGTAGTGACAACCATCTTGTTTGCGATGGATGTAACATTTTTTGTGGCTTCAGATCTAATAATTCTTGAAATTGTTTCAGCGCCGCTGATCGTTTCGAGCTGTTGTGAATGAAACTAAATATGTTTCGTGCCAGCTGTTCACACCTATTCGGTAGTTTTTGACACGCTGCACTAGCACATAGATGGGCAGAATGGCAAATGCACTTCATAATAATAATTCCAGGGCAATCTTCTTTGAATCTGCTGGCAACTGAATTTGCGCTTCCCATCATTACATTACAGCCGTCAGAACCAAAACCGACGACATTTTTTAAAGGAATTCCATAATCCATTATGGATTTTTTAAATTTCTTATAAATGTTTTCAGCCGTCGCTCCTTCATTTACGGCGCTGTGGGTCATCGTCACTGAAAATTTCGTGAAGGTTCCAAAATTTGTTTTCTATTCGGCCGGAGATATCGTTGAAAAATCTCACTACGACACATGATGCTTTAGAGGTAGATATATCGGTGGATTCGTCAGTCATTATCAGAGGTCGGAAATTCGGGTGCAAAAAAAGTAAAAACCCACTGTTGGAGCTACTGAGAGTTGCTACAACCACCTTTTTCAAGATGTTTAGGGCCCCAGTTTATTTTTCTTTATTAAATTGTTTTAGTAATGCCAATGTGTTCTTTGCGTCAATATAAGTCGAAAGTGTTTGCATTTTTTTTTATATTTGTTTTAATTTGAAAGATATAAGTAGAAATGTGTTTTCAATATACTGAAAAATATTAAAAATATAAAAATATCATTTGATTGTTTGATATTTTTATTGAATACCATTTAGAAATGATTTCTACGATGCTTTTATTATTTTTACACAAAAATTTGAATAGGGCCCTCGGGGGCCCAAAAGCGTTTTATTTCTTTTAAAAAATTGCGGAGTAAATTAAAATTAAAATTCGTAATTGGCAAGGTTAAGACAAGATAAACGCTTTTTACTCTTGTCATTTTTTCTCTACGATTGATAGTTTCAGGGTAAATTGATGTTGAAGTTAGTAGGACACAATTGTTCAAGACCAAGCCAAGTAGTTGTTTTTATGGTGAAATCAGCTAGGTTAAAAAGAGATAGGCACTTCTCTTTCAAGAAAGAATTTTTTCTCTACGGTTGATAGTTTCACAGTGAATTGATGTTAAAATTCCCTGGACACAATTTTTGGGCCTGAAGGCCCCAAAGCGTTTTACTGCTTAAACATTACTATACTTTTTTCTTTCGTTGTGAAACTATTAAGGTTCATTGTAAGCACCTAAATCCTTAAAATAAGACCAGTCAAGCACTCGCATATATATATATAAAAAGATTTTTACCGGATTCGTCTTTATTCTATATTTTACAAATAAGTACATACATACATATAATCACGCCTTTATCTCTAATGGGGTAGGCAGAGCGTAAACGACCTAAACAAAGGTCGTTCCGCCACGTCTGACAAATTTTGAGGGTCATTCCAGGTGGATCTGTATATTGCTATAGTGACAGGTTGTCAGCCCATCGTTTAAAATACAATACTGAAACCCTCCCTGGGTTAGCCGGTTTCCAATAAGTATATCAGAGAAAATACTTGATACTAGGTTACATGTATGTAATACACTTTTGATTTTGTGTACTTGCCATATTTTACAAACCAAAAATTAAGACAATACAACCTAAACGCACTTAGACAGATACAGTCAATATGCTGACCTTGTCGCACATACTCAAAGAGAGAGGCCCAAAAATTGTCCTAACAACTTTAACATCAATTCACTGTGAAACTGTCAACCGTAGAGAAAAAATAACAAGAAAGAGAAGTGCCTTGCCTATCTCTTCTTAACCTAGACGATTTCACCCTAAAAACCACTACTTTGCTTGGTTTTGAACGATTGTGTCCTGCTAACTTCAACATCAATTTATCCTGAAACTATCAACCGTATAGAAAAAAATACAAGAGTAAAAAGCGTTTATCTTGTCTTCTCCGCAATTTTTTTTTAAGAAATAAAACGCTTTTGGGCCGCCGAGGGCCCCATTCAAATTTTTGTGTAATAATGATAAAAGCATTGTAGAAATCATTTATAAAGGGTATTCAATAAAAATATCAAACAATCAAACGATATTTTTATATTTTTAATATTTTTCAGTACATTGAAAACTCATTTCTACTTTTATCTTTCAAATTAAAACAAATATTTTAAAAAATTGCAAACAGTTTCGAGAGAAGTGCCTTGCCTATCTCTTCTTAACCTAGACGATTTCACCATAAAAACCACTACTTTGCTTGGTTTTGAACGATTGTGTCCTGCTAACTTCAACATCAATTTATCCTGAAACTATCAACCGTATAGAAAAAATTACAAGAGTAAAAAGCGTTTATCTTGTCTTAACCTTACCAAATACGAATTTTAATTTTAATTTTCTCCGCAATTTTTTTTTAAAGAAATAAAACGCTTTTGGGCCCCCGAGGGCCCCATTCAAATTTTTGTGTAATAATAATAAAAGCATTGTAGAAATCATTTATAAAGGGTATTTAATAAAAATATCAAACAATCAAACGATATTTTTATATTTTTTATATTTTTCAGTACATTGAAAACTCATTTCTACTTTTATCTTTCAAATTAAAACGAATATTAAAAAAAATTGCAAACAGTTTCAACTTATATTGACGCAAAGAACACATTGGCATTACTAAAACAATTTAATACAGAAAAATAAACGGTGGTTTTAGCAACTCTTAGTAGCTCCAACAGTGGGTTTTTACTTTTTTTGCACCCGAATTTCCGACCTCTGGTCATTATACTGAACTTTGATGTTTTAAATTTTTCAGCCAACTCTGCTTTATGTCCTGGACCAACGCCTTTGTAAATAATCTTTGCAGTCTTTTTGCGAGTAATGTTTGTTTCTTTTAAGATTTTGGAATCAGGAAAGCATTCTTTTAAAAGTTTACCGAGGTGATCAGCAGAATTAAAAGCTATGTTATGTTCAGCAAAATAGGCAGCCATCTTAACTTCAGCAATTTTTGCCAATTTGATCGTGTTATTTTCCTGAGATGTTGAGGAAGACGGAAAAAAGGAAGTGACTGGTTTTGCAGCACGGATCGATGTCAAATTTTTTAAATGTTTTTGTCCTTCAGAATGCTTTGATAAAACATGCTTTTCAGCAATCATAGAAGTATTACATACCTTGCATCGTGCTTTAAAATCATCTTGATGATCATTAGTTAGCCATTTACTGAACTTTGGTTCTTTTTCCCAGTCAGCTCTATATTTCTGTTGCCTATGTTTTTCTTTCACCACCAAATCGCCCCTAACGATTCGCTTCTTTTTTGGCGTGGAAGGGCCAGCAGCATTTGTATCGTCGTCGCTTTCACTCATGTTTTTATTATTATGAAAAAGAATTGCAACTAACAAAGAAAGAAAACACTTCAAATGTTTCACAGTCAGATGAACAGCTCAACTATTCACTTTGATATGCTTGCGGAAAAGTCGCTCAAAGTTTGCTCAAAGCAAATTCTCAAAGTATCTCTCTATCTTTGTCCCACTTATACACAAACTACGAATATTCATCTCTTTCTGTCAAAGTGACCGGCCCAATGAATGAATGAAGTGCAGAATCACGCAGAATGTCATTCAGTGAACATTATAAGGGGAATACCCATACATAATGTTGCCATACGTTAAAAAATTTCTTAGAGTGGTAATAAAATAAAATGTGGGTACATAAAATGTGGGTACAGGTATAACTATTATTAAGAAATTATAGTATTTTTGCGTACAATCCTACCTTTGCGATAGTACGAGGTGCATTCAATAAGTACCGAGCCTCATCGCCAGAGGGCGCTGTAGTTTCAAAAGAGTTTAAACACAGTGTAGCACATTCTTTTTTAATTCTTTTTTCAAATTTTCATTCCAATCCCTTCATTTGTTTTAATTTTACAACTTATGGAAGCGAACGTGTCGATCGGTTTTACAAAAATGGAAAAAGAGCAATATCGTTCGGTGATTCGATTCCTATTTTTGGAAGGGAAAACGCGCTTCGAAATCAAAGAGCGCTTGGATGCTGTGTACGGTGACTCTTCTCCATCGATGGCCACCGTCAAGAATTGGTTCAACGAGTTTGCACGTGGCCGTACGTCGGTTTTTGATGAACCACGTCCAGGTGCACCGAAAACAGCTACTACGGAGGAAAACATAAAAAAAATCCATGATCTCGTATTGGCAGATTGCCGATTGAAGGTTCGGGAGCAAGCTGAGACTGTAGGCATTTCAAAAAGAACAGTGCATCATATTCTTCACGAGGAACTCGGCATGAGAAAGCTGTCGGCGCGATGGGTGCCGCGTTTACTCACACCGGAAAACAAGCGCAACCGTGAGACCACATCGGAGACGTGTTTGGCGCTGTTTAAGCGGAATCCAGCGGAGTTTTTGCGTCGTTTTGTGACCGTCGATGAAACCTGGATCCACTGGTACACACCAGAGACCAAGGAGCAATCAAAACAATGGATCCAGACCGGGGAACGTGCTCCAAAGAAGGCGAAAACTGTAAAATCGGCTGGAAAAGTTATGGCCACCGTTTTCTGGGATTCACAAGGTGTGATCTACATCGATTACCTCCAGAAGGGTAAAACAATTACAGGGCTTTACTATGCCGATTTATTGGGCCGATTCGACGCCGAATTAAAGAAAAAACAACTCCATCTGGCGAAGAAAAAAGTGCTGTTTCACCACAACAACGCACCGGTTCACACGTCTGCCGTTGCCATGGCCAAATTGGTCGAATTACGCTACGAATTGCTGCCCCATCCACCGTATTCTCCAGATTTGGCCCCTTGTGACTTCTTTCTGTTTCCTAATCTGAAAAAGTCACTCGCCGGGAATAGATATGGATCAAATGAGGTCATCGCCGCCACGGAGGCCTATTTTGCAGAGTTTGACAAAAACTATTTTTCGGACGGGTTAAAAAAGTTGGAGCATCGCTGGGCTAAGTGTATAGAACTAAAAGGAGACTATGTTGAAAAATAAATTGCCACTTTTCCAAAATTTTCGTTTTCTTTTTGTAGGCTAAGTATTTATTGAATGACCCTCGTATATAGTACACGTCATGAAATTGTAGTACAAATACTATAATTATAGTACGAAATCCAACCCTGATAGTCAGGCTTTTTGATTGCCTGTCCGGCCAAAATAAGCGTCGTCCGGCCTGTCCGGCTTTTGTTAGGCTTTTTAGATTTCAAAATTCGCGCGCATCGAGACTGAATTCGACTCGACTGATTAATAATAAAGTACTTTTAGACTAATTTGGCATTAGTTTTATTGTAAATTATCAAAAAAGCTTGGTTTTCATTAATTTTCTTTATTAATACCAAAAAATCCCCTAAAATGCAAAGTGTCCGGCTTTTTTACCAAAATGTTAGGCCAAAAAAAAAATGATTTTTTACACGAATATTTAAAATTGTTGAAAATGCAGGATGTCCGGCTTTTTGACCCAAATGTTAGACCAAACTCACAGCTCTGTCCGGCTTTTCGGTATGAGGACCTGGCAACGCTAAACACACCGCCAAAGGGTACTTCCAGTTTTGTTAGTCTTATGCTTATTATATCTATGCACACCACAAATAAGAGTACAGTTTCCTTTCTGATTAGTTGCAAAACTAAATTCCTGTTCCATTTTTGTACACGTAATCACCTATTTAGCAAATAACTTTACAACAACAAAACAATTTCGTATGGAAAAAATGTTATGTCTACCTACCCTCAAATATTTTCATGAGAAAAATAATGAGGTTCTCAGTTTGACCCGTAATGTATGTATGTATGTTTGCTGCGAATATTTCACAATTGGCTGAACCGGTTCATGCGGTTTTCATCAGACAAGTATTTTTGATTGGTACGGTTTACCTATTCATACTTTGTAGTGTTAAGTTACTTTATTTACTTTTAATTTTTATAAGACAGGTATTTTTATTGATGCGGTTTATTCAGACTTTTTAGTTAGTAAGTAAGCTAAAGTAAACGTAAAGAAGTAAACTTGACCCTAAAAAAGGTATGAAATAAAACTATTAAAAAAAGAGAACCGCCTTCAAAAAATCGACCCACTGAAAAGCACAAAATATTTTTTATATAAGAATATGAATAAAAAATATCTGGGAAAGTATTTACTTAGTTCTTTAAGTCTGTGCCAAACCTAAATTTAAGTACAACGAAGAACGCTTGGCACCGACTTCAAGAACTAAGGAAATACTTTACCCAGAAAATTATTAATTTATTTTCTTTTATAAAAAATATTTTGTGCTTTTCAGTGGGTCGGTTTTTAAAGGCGGTTCTCTTTAAAAAAAATACAACTTATTTCCTGGGAAGCCTAAGTACTAAACCTTACCCCTAAACCCTATAGATTGTAGTTATCATAAATAATGGGTACATTTTGAGACTGGTAATTTTTGCGACAGATACATTTTGCGACTAGTACGATTTGCGACTGGTACATTTTGCGACTAGTACGTTTTGCGACTGGTACATTTTGCGACTAGTACGTTTTGCGAATGTTACGTTTTCCGCATGGGGTACATTTTGCGACTGGTACATTCTGCGACTGAAGGATATAGACTCGTACAACTGGAGAGAGAAACTTCGTTGGTCTATAAGAGCTTGCATAAAATATTTTCCCCATCTCGTCTATGCGTCTCTGAACGGTGTTATTGCTCAAATGTCATCATCATCTTCCTAGCCTTATCCCGTATCTCGCGGGGTCGGCTCCCTAATCTAGGGGATTGAACCAAGGTACTGGTTTTTACACAGAGCAACTGCTATCTGACCTCCGGAACCCAGAAGGGAAACCAGACCCAGTCCTAGATTAGGTCAAGAGTTTTTAAGCCGCCAATGCTTAGCACTGGCCTCTGATATGGATTAACGACTAATATCTACGGTATTAACGATATTAACCGGGACCAACGGCTTAACGTGCCTTCAGAAGCACTGCTCAAATGTATTCTCTTTAAAATATCATGGGCGGATTTGTGCAATACATTGTTAAGGACCTCCGCAATGGCTGGTAAGATAAGCTGCTCTCCAATTGTGTGGGGATTCCCCGACTTCGCTATTAGTAAAGATATATAATAGGACGCTCGGGAAACATCGTCGTCTTTAATAGATGATGAGATGACGCATACAGCGATCTTATGGATGGCCTTTTAGATAGTTTTTCTTTAAGTACTCCATTAAACTCCACTGTTGAGCTGTCAAATTTATGAGTGTATCGTGATCAGCAACATACAATGATATGGCCCGCTTCTGTTCTAACAAAAGCTCAATCATGTAAAAAGTGGAATTCCACCTAATATCTTGCACTAACTGATGCTCGGGTAAACTTAGCTCTTTCTGGATCGTTAGCAGTTTTTCTTGAGCTAAACCTGAGTGATTGAAGTGCGTCACAAGTCGCCTTCCAGCAGCAATCGTTGCTGTTACTTCATTCTGGACTTTGAGCGACTCGTTTATGGCTCTTTGAAGCGTATGTATAAAACATCTAGCAGAATCGTACTTAGCCAAACGAACACCCTTCACCATATAAGCACCACTATCATGAATGAATAAATGTATTTTAGTGTGCTCAATATCCCAGCGGTTTGCGACATTGTTAAGTTCCATTGCTATATTTTCTCCTGTGTGTGAACCTGAGAAAGGCTTCATTGCCAGAACTCCGTGTTCCAGTTCAAATTCAGATGATATCCAATGAGCTGTAAAGCTCAGAAAGCTAGCATTATTGTGTAAGCAAGTCCATATGTCAGATGTCACTGAAATAGCGAAGGCACTCGAAATGATACGTTTGATTTTCTCGTAAATTCTGTCATATATATCAGGAACGATTTTTTGGGTAATATAAGTCCGGCTTGGCAGTTTATAGCGGGGTAAAGCTTGTTCTAAGAGTC
Organism: Scrobipalpa costella; assembly: GCA_949820665.1. NCBI lineage: Eukaryota > Metazoa > Arthropoda > Insecta > Lepidoptera > Gelechiidae > Scrobipalpa > Scrobipalpa costella. The sequence continues at coordinate 9,608,579 of OX463315.1, forward strand.
TGGTAAATCCGGTTCTTTCCACTATGGACAATGGCTCGTTGTCGAGTGCAATCATTTCGGCTATTAAATAATGGTACTTTCTCGCTTTAGTATCATTTATATCGCAGGTTTCTCTACGAAAGGAATTCGATAACCGCCTTTTAATAATGCGTAAGATATAAATAGGTGCTCCGTGCTTCCTCCAAACACTTACCCTGTGTTTGATCCTCCCCGCTCGAAAGTGCTGCTTGTAGTCAATAGTCTCGGCGATTACCTCGCGCAGGCTGACGGCGCTGGCGCTTGGTACCGCGTGATCCTCGAAACGGCTCATCCGCTGCACGTCTCTTGCGGCCCTGCGCGGGCGCAGACTTATGCAGGCCAGGACCATTGCGCATGGTCTCAGAAGCTTTGGATGTCGAGGGATCAGCGGCTCTTTGCGCAATAGCCGGCTTGCTCGAACTACCTTGCGCGGGTTGTCGGTATGAAGCATTCAAGAATACTTTAGAAATACCTCCATGCTTAGAGATGAGATCTGAAAACATTTGATCATCAAATAGATGTTCAGACGTGGGAGAAATTTTTCGCAAACTTTCCTTCAAATATTTGTCTCTGACATTGTTCAGGATTAAATCACGTCGTTGCTGAATTAAGTCTGCACGACGCCCACAAATCATTTGTAAAAGATCGATATTAATTTTATTGTATTCCAACTCAAATATTTCATTCACTTTATCGCACACTTCTTGTCCTCAGACGGGAGAAGCTTCGTCATGCTGCATAAGCCAGTTTACTAGTGATGTAATGCCTTTCTGGAAGGTCTCATGTTGAATTATCAAGCCGTGAGTGACGGCTGCGATTGAACGCTCCGAGAATGCCAGAGAACGATTTCGGTCCAAATGTTTGGCCAAGTCGTTGTTACTCTCTAACTCAACAAAACCAGGTACTGAATTATAGTTCTTTTGAGCATCAGAATATCTAACCTGCGACCAATCCGGTGAATCAAAATGTTGAAGTTTGTTCAAAGTTTCAACATGAACATCAGTTGATTTTAAAAAAATATTTTTAACCGTCGTTTCTAAATTTTTAAATTCAAAATCGTTTTCGGGATTTGAAAATTCCCTTTCTAAATCACTATGCGGATGTAAAGATAACACTGATCCATCGGAACTAGCATCACGTGACTTCCGCTTGGCATTTTTGGAACGTTCATTTTGCAGCTTGAAAACTGATTTATTAATGGTATCAACTTTACTGGATAAATCTAAAATATATTTTTCAAGTCTACTCATCCGATTTGAACTGTCCTGCGCCTCCCGGCTGGATCTGCGGCGACGTCTGGTCCTTTTCCGGTCTTTCTTCTCTGACCTCGTGGCAGCAGAGCTGTCATATTCATCGTAACTCGAAACATGACGCGGGGCTTTGAATTGAATTTTTCGAACACTTTTCTTTGAAAATGGGTTCATTTTCAAAAAATCCACTAGAAATTTCTGGAAAACTGTTTTTTACAAGCGTTCCACGATACGTCCGCACGGGTCGGGAAACAAACGCCAATGAGTGGAAGTCGAGTGCGGCGCGCCGCAATCGACTTCCACTCATTGGCGTTGTATTCCCGCCAAATGTGCCCACCAATGGCAGTAAAGCAGGGGCTTATACGTCACAACGGTAGGGGAAACAAGGTTCGCTACTCAATTGATTAGGCTCAGAACAAGGAACAGGGAACTTAATGATGATTTATTTTCACAAAATGAGAAGTGTTGCCAGAAGCAGGACAACTTCTTGGACCATGTTGTGTATTTCATTTTTTACACAGGTAAGTATTAACGTTATTGAAATTTGTATTATACTTAGCTCTAGCCCGGTTTTGGTGGACACCCCGGGTACCAGTCCTCTTGGTCTGCACCACGTCAACTTCCAGTGGAGAGTTATGCTGCTTCCTAATTACTTTGACTTGCTCCTTGGCCAGCTCCGAAGTGCGACTAATTTCCACAGCTTGCTGTAATGACAGTCCTTTCTTTGCTAGTAATTTTTGCTGAACAATTCTGTCTCTTAGCATTCTGTCAAAAGATAATTCATAATTGCAATTCTGTGCATTTTTCTAAGATCTGTGTACCATCGAAATTCTCGTTATATTAAATAGGTATCCGAGCGTAAATGTGCATGAAGAAGTTATAGATAGGGGGCGCTGGGCGCTGTTGTTTGGCTGTCAATGTCTGACACATAACCTACTGTCAGCTTAACCCTTTCCGCGCCAAGAGTTTTCGTCAAAAATGCTCACCACACGCCACGACAAAAACGTGATTGATTTACTAGTGTTGACGATATTGCGTATCGATGTTAATAATTTGTAATGAATAAATCATTTTAAAAATATATCTATAGTTATTTTTAAGTTCGTGGGATTTATTTTATTATTTTTTACTTCTTGAAACATTTTAAAATGTATTGAAATCACAGTGGCGTATTAATGCAGTGAAAAATCGCACAAGTAATGATGCTATTAATTGCATCACTACGTGTCTGATATATCAGACAGTGGCGTACGCTTAATTTGAGTTTTTGGCGAGTGTTGTGATGTGTCAACTTCCCGTCATAAACCTCGATACCTTACGAAAGAGTTACTTTTAACTTGATTTAATTATAAAATGATGGAGACTACAATTATTTTACTAGTTCTGATGATCGTATTAATACCTAATAATGCTTGAATAAGGTTATTTTTATTATTAAGACAAAAAACGATTCCATGTTGTAAAATTTTATCCTACACCTTTTACCTGCCTACCTAGGTAGTACCTACATGACTAACTTGAATCATCTGGGAGTGTAATATTTCGTTTCGTGTCTCAATTTTGTTTTACTTTCAATTGCCATGGCTAAAGGTAAGCTTTTACACTGTATTTCAAAGAGTTATGATTTTCAATTACTTTTTGTAATTTGACAGAGAATTATATGTTTTCATGCAGCAATACAATCACTTCCTTTAATGATGACCTCGCTTAAAGCACTATTTACACGAAATTATATGTATCTCTAATGGAAAGCAATTGGTAAATAAATAATAATTTGTAAATTCACGTCCAATTTTCCAGATAATAAATGAGTTAGGAAGGAGCTTTCAGACAGCGATGAAGATGAAACTAAAACGGTTTACCTCAATTCTGTTTTACAAGAAAGGGTTAAAAGTAAATTGGAAAAAATGCATCCTGAGCTAGTAAAAGAGGACCCACCGCAAGTGACTGTGAAATTACGTGCAGAATGTGCATCACTTAGTGCAACCGATAACAGGAATGAACATTTTTGTCGTTTACTCAATGAGGAATTAAAATATATCCAACCTTGTAAGCGTTTACGTTGTTACGTAATTTTTTTTTTACAGGCGCTTTTAATTGAACATACTCACAACATAGAAGTATCCGAGACTGAAAGACAATAAATCAGTTTGAAAAACGACAATACTCATCATAATAAGTAGCTTGTAGATAGATATTTTGATTATTGATTATTTTAATGTTTCTTTTTTTTAGATTTAGCCTTTATTGTACAGCAATAATATTTATTGTACAACAATATGATGTTATTTGGCATCTGGTAGGACAATAAGTTATAATATTTTATTATTGCAGTCAGTACAAATCTTAATATGCTATTTTTAATAAATAGGATGTAAGGTATGTTTAAAAATTGTGATTTGGAATACATAATCTATTTACTTGAGATGTAGTTTAGGTAAGTAATTATGATGACACCGCCACCTACTTTTGGAGTTGTTAAGTGACACCTGAAGCAGTCTATTGTTCAGCATTTCTCTTATACTGTGTAAAATGTAGCTTGGTTTCTATGACAGATGTCAAACACGTACAGTTTTATGGGAGTTTCTTTCGCACCTGTGATGTTATGATATTTCCTACCTGCTGTCATACGACCCAAACTATATTTTACAAAGTATAGTATATTAACGAAACCCTGGTCGTTAGTGATGATAGACACTTTTGTCTGCAGTCTTTTGATGTTGACAGTGTCGTATGCTGCTGTCAAGTCGACAAACACGACACCAGTTATGTTTTGGGTTTTGAATGCGTCTTCAATATGCTGAACAAGGTTCAGGATTTGGCTGGTACAGGAATTTCCTGGCCGGAATCCAGCTTGCTCGGGAATCAGTGACTCTTCTAAAACAGGGGTCAGGCGGTTCAAGAACATTCTTTCATTAAGCTTGAATGTATGACATAACAGTGAGGTGGGACGATAGCTGTTTGAGGTTTTTGGGCAGTTGCTGGGCTTGAGTAGTGCAATGACTTTAGCTCGCCTCCATAGCTTTGGAATCTTCAGAGTCCTACGGCATGAGTTGAACATTGCTAAGAGCCAAGACACAGCCACTGGCCCTAGTTATTTTATTTGCTCAGTTGTTATGTCATCCACTCCAGTTTCTGGGAGTATAAAGGAGGCTTAGGGCCCCCGCGCACTAGGCAGCCTGGCTGCGGCAGCCAGTCAAACATATGACGTTGTATGGGAGCCCACGCACTAGGCAGCCACGAAATCTCGGCTGCGGCAGCCAATGAAACGCGCCTATATGCACGGCAGCCAGCTGGCTGCGCGCAGCCAGAACGTGTGTAGGCGAATGTATGTGGCTGCGGTCAGTCTCCGCGCACTAGTTGTAGCAGCCAGACGTATTTTGCGTTCCGAACTTTGATAAGATGACTTTCGATACAGAGAAATTTATTCGGGAAATTGAAAGCCGTAAAGCAATTTGGGATATAACATCGGAAGAATACAGTGATCGGGATTTAAAGAAAAGAAGATGGGAAGAAATCACGAACCAAATGTGCTCGGAAAGTTTATCAGAAAATGACAAAAAAGAATTTGGTAAGCATGTATTTTTATTATCTGGATTATACAGTATAATACAGGGTGATTCTGCAACACCAATCAATATTTTTGTAAAGTATCGCAGAATAACTATGTATTTGTTATTGTTCTTTTTTGGTACTTAACTAGGTATTTTCACTTCAATGTTTTATTTAGATAAATAGGTAGGCACTATTCTAATGCATATCTGTTTTGCCATTCTAACGGATTTGCATTAATAAAATAATCCGCAAATAAATCCCTATAGGATGCTGATGATCGGCTTCCTCTATTTGTGGGTCCACCGGTTATTTCCAGTTCTGGTGGAACGTACAGTGTGTCTTGAAACCTATACCCGTCTCTTTCGCGCACGTAGTTATGTAAGACACAGCAAGCTTGTACTATGGCTATTGCAAGTTCCTGTCGGACATCTAGTGGGCGGTGAAAAATTCTCCATTTGTTGGCTATAATCCCAAACGTGCATTCTATGTACCGCCTTGCCCGAGACAGTCTATAGTTGAAGATTCTTTTCTCCGCTGTTAAACTCCTACCTCCATAGGGTCTCATTAAATTTTCACATAAGCCAAATGCCTCATCCCCCACTATGACGTATGGCATCGGTACTCCATTATTTGATATGGGGCGCTTCTCCGGAATTTGTAAATCTTTGTTGACAAGTTTTTGATACAAAATGGATTTTTTATATATCGATGAGTCACTACATTTTCCATAAGCCCCAACATCTATATATGTGAATTTGTAATCTGCATCGCATACAGCAAGTAAAACAATGGAAAAATAATTTTTATAATTATAGTACAGTGACCCTGAATCGCTGGGTTTTATCACTCTTATATGCTTGCCATCGATGGCACCAACGCAATTGGGATAATTTGCATTTTCATTGAAACCTTTTGCTATTTCAAGCCACCTCTCTTCATTTAATTCTGGAAACGATGACTGTCTCATATTCTCCCAAATCGCCATACAAACTTCATGTATGATATCTCGGACAGTTGTATGTCCAATCCGATAATTATGACTCAATTCCATTAAAGAACATCCTGTAGCAAGATATCTGTAACAAAGAACAAATATAATTTTCAGGTAAATCTCTACAGAGCAAGTGGAAGAACATCAGGACTAGTTACAGCAGGGAAGTAAAACGCAGAGCTGGTATTAAAAGTGGATCAGCAGCTTCGCGTAAGAGTCCATACGTATATTTCGAACAACTTCATTTTCTTCGGCCTACCGTGGTAATTAATGAAACTCAAAATAGCATGGATGAAACACGCACTGCCGAAACCAACGCTAGCAGCGGTAGTACTCAAGGTGAACGACCTGTTTCCAAAAAGAAGAAGACAAGTGACGACGATAATTTGGTGCAGGTATTAAGGGAAAGTATTGTAATGAGAGAAGAGCGTGAAAGACAGCAAGAGTCTGATTCAGATAGACTGTTTATACTTTCACTTCTAGATGATTTTAAAAACATCCCGAGACATCGTAAGCTTTCTACAAAAATGGAGTTAATTGAAGTTATAAAAAGAGCTCAAATGCAAACTCACGATTCCGAATTTAGTCCGTTTCGCCAACGTAATGTTGATTATGAACCAGGGGCATCGGCCGCCAGATCATATAGACCACAAACATCGTTCAGTGGACAATATCGCCAAGGTCAAGGATACTCGACTGAATATGGACCGGAAACCACAAGCAGTGGGCAGTATCGCTATGGATACTCGACACACTCGAATTATAGACCAGAAGCCTCGACCACTGAAGGCCGCCGTGGGTATTCTACGGCTGTTCCAGACAGGCAAGATGCAATACTGTTTATACTGATGCGTTATCACCAACTGACACAAATGCAACAGATGTGTCTCAGGGTTCTGAATTACTAGAATTATTTACTACACAGGACAACTTGAACTAGGTAATTCATTACCATACATGTAAGAAATAAATACCTAATAAATGTTAAGAGACTGATTAACAATATCTTTCATTTTCGTACTCACCTCAAAGTTATCACCAGTTTTTCTTCAGGTTTTATACAAGCTCGCATAGGAGTATCAATGCCATTGATTGAATTTCGTATTTTTTCCAAAAGGTTATCAAACGATTGCACTGACATCCTCGTGTAGTTAAAAAACCGGTCTGGGAATGCACGAATATCTTTGAAATAGGTTTGGAATAAGCCTTTTGAGTGTCTTTCTAGAAAAAGAGGATGAATCCAGTATCTTTTCTTTATTTTGCGTTTTTTACGAGATAGGTAAGCAATAATTATAAGTTCTTCCACGTCCATATTGCTCGACGGAAGGATCTAGACTAGTCGTTGATTGGCTGTTATAACTGGCTGCGCAAATATTCTGGCTGCCGCAGCCTGGCTGCGCAGCCAGGCTGCCTAGTGCGCGGGGGCCCTTACTGACAGCGTCTGAGTTGTCTGTGGACGAATTAAATTTGTCAACACGAGGCAGTCTGTGTGGGGATTTACCATTTAAAAGCAATTGGTGCGCAACTAGATTTGCGAAACGAAACTGCCAGTAAGCCTTTGTACAGTTGAATCGGCGTCGAAAAGGGACATTGTGCTCTGAGAATATAATTTTTATCAAATTTGCAAAATTTTGCAATTAGTTATCCGATTGACATTGTTACACCAACTATTTATTTGATTGCTATGATGATATGAATATTTTTTCTGTGTTGCATAAAGATTGCATTGCATGCAACTTTAGGTTGTTTTCATCTTTATCTGAAACTGGTTATTTGTTTCAGTAGGAGAGTCCCGGCAGGTGATCGCGTACATGAGCAACAACGACGCCGTTCACATCCTCATCCAATGGGCGATATGGATGTCCGGGAATATTGGTATGTTTTACCACTATTATTATAACAAGTTTAATTTTACTGGCACTTAAAAAAAACACTAATGGTTTCTTCTTTCTAAAATTTTTGTGCGGTGCATCTGTCGATGGAGTAATCGTTTACCATCTTTGTATTCCGACAGCAATTACTTCTTTTTTTTTGCTGCGACATAACTTTTCTTTAATTTAATTTTGCTAAAGGCGTTTCGGTCTTCCTCTTCTAATTTCCCTTTATTGTGTTTTGTTTATTCTGCTCTTCCTCTGACGTCCCAGCATCCACCGGAATTGCTCAAATTATTAAGTAACAATTTTATTAGTATTTAAAAAAGTATTTAAAAAGAGCATTGAAATATCTTCGTATGTATCAATTTAACAGTTTATACATACATACATATAATCACGCCTTTATCCCTAATGGGGTAAGCAGAGCCTAAACGACCTAAGCAAAGGTCGTTTCGCCACGTCTGACATAGTTTTGAGGATTATTTAAGATAGAATTCTAGGTATATTGCTGTAGTGGCAGGTTGTCAGCCCATAAATTACAATATACTGAAACCCTCGGATCCCTTAGCTGGATCTTACAGCATGCCTGGGAGGAAATGCAGCTGGCACATTCTATGTTTTTCTCTCGCTCCCAGACCAGCATGGAAGTAATCATCATCAGTGGAAGTAGTCATCATGGAAGTAATCATCAATCATCCATCAATTTAACAGTCTTGAGTATTATTACAATAGTTTAGTCTTTTGTACTCTTCATTGTACAGTGGTTGTATTACTTTGTTATTACATAATTTGTTTAGGTCCATGTTGTTTTAAATATGTGTTTTCTTCATAGCTCTTCCTCTTACGTCCCAGCATCCACCAGATATGCTCAAATACTACATCAATGACAGTCACGCAGCTTTAGTTATATGCTCCCCGGAACATGAGAAGACATTAGGACCTGTCGCCAAAGAGGCAAAGAGGTAAGTTTAGGATTATTTAAATTTATTCATTCGTCTATAAATCGTAAAATTACAAATATGTACCTACAATTCGCAATTTAGGTATCACTATTGGACTTCCAAAAATAACTATTATTTAGTCAGCTAAAAGTTATAACCTAAATTGTACATTAACAGTTTTAACTTGAAAAAAGTGAGTTGAATGCATTTTGCGAATGACTTGATTAATGTTGAACACAGATTTTTCGGAGTTTCATATCAGCCGCAATATGAGTAATTTCTTTAGTTTTTCTCCTATAAAATAATAAAAATTCTTCATCAGGAATCTTCTAATCGCAAGTAGAGATAAACATGTCTCATCAGAGTCCTATCCTGACGACGCGAGACAGGAAATCCCCGGCAAAAGCAACAAGTGGTACGGGGAAAATGATGCGCTGATTATCTACACAAGTGGTAAGGAAATTTAAAAAAATGTCTATGGTACACTAAAATTCTGAAGTCAAAATCATTGAAATTAGGTAAAGTTAATTTTAAAACTTTCTTAATTAAGTCTATTATAGAATAAAAGTTACATACATTCCTGTGTTGTCTGTTTGGTTGGAATTAAATTCATGAAGAATTTCTACAGGAGTCTCAATATTTTACTGAATTCAATTCATGAAGAATTTCTACAGGAGTCTCAATATTTTACCATTTCGTTTATAAATGTTTTACTATTGAAACTTATGATCGCTATCAATATTATCATTAATATTTAAATATTATTTTAAACCTTTCTTAAACTGCCTATTTTTGTTTTATTACTTATAGCTTTAAGTATATATGAAGGTAAATGTTGTGCGACAGGGACTTCTTAAATAAACGTACAAAATAGTTAGCTGGAAATTGATTAACTAACTTAACTAATTAAAAGTTTATCTTTGTTTCTATTAATAATATGCTATCCTTTAATTTGTTTTCTGATTCCTAACTTGTAAATTGCACGCAAGCATGTTTTTGCAGAATATAAATACATAAGTATTTGCATCCGCAGCATGTCCCCATAATATTATACCATATATCATCATAGAGTGCGAGTAGTCTAAGTCTAACTAACTCTGTTGTGTAATCGGCTAGAAACTTGACCTGAGAGTATCAGTGTATTATTTGTTTCTATAGAATTAGCTAAAGCTCTTCTGAATAAGAGCTCCTGATTTTCTTATTGACATCTCCATATCAAATGGTATTAAGTACTAAACTTTTATCCCAATTTTCAAAACCTATTTCCGTGTTCAGGGACCACAAGCAATCCTAAGGGCGTAGTATGGACACACAGCATGCTGGCGACGCAGATCGCATCCCTACACGCCGCTTGGCAGTACAATGCTAACGACGTGGTACTGCACACGTTACCGTTACATCATGTACACGGACAACTCAACTCTGTTAATGCTTCTCTGGCCGCTGGCGCGCGGTAAGAAACTCATTTAGTTTTCAACAGTTTATTTTTGCAAGAGTATGTATTTTTATTGATGTATATTTTTTTATTTATAGGATGATGTTTTGCTGATGTAGTGTAGTTATCAATACGATGTTGGTGTTTCTACTTATCATAAAACTAGCGACCCGCCCCGGCTTCGCACGGAAATCATCAGTGTTTCTCTACTGTATTATTCATATACCTTCCTTCCTACCTTCATCTTGAATCACTCTATCCGTTAAAAGAAACCGCATCAAAATCCGTTGCGTAGTTTTAAAGTGATAAAATAAAATAAGAGTAATTTAATTGTAAGTTATTAGCTCCTTATACTGGTGTCATCACAACATGCCCCTTAATCGCGAAAATACTTGTTTTGGATGTTGTTCGCTCGTATCATAATGTCACAAATCGGGTATTGAAAAAGCTAAATATTTCCAATTTCCATCTACTAGACTCCGAATGCTGCCATCATTCACAACGCACGCGGTGTGGGCCCGCCTCATCGGCATGGACCCGAAAGACGAAGTCAAAGTGTCAGTGTTCCACGGGGTGCCGGCGATGTATGCGCGGCTGGCGGCCGAGCACGAGAGGATGTTTCCAGACCCAAAGACCGCGCAGTACGTGAAACAGACGCTCTCGAAGATGAGGCTGATGTGTGCCGGCTCTGCGCCATTGCCGGAGACGCTGTTCCTTAAGTGGCAAGAGGTAGGTGGATACACTATTTTAGTTTTATTTAACCTGATGCGCTGTTGCAGTTGGAATACACGAAATTACACAAAATACATGAAACTACACAAAATTACACGAAATCACACAAATTGCATAGAACACAATATACACGAAATTACATAAAAATGCTCTCAATTACACGACATACCACAAAATTACATTTACACTTTACAATTACAAAAAATACATGAATTATCACAAAATACACGAAATAACACAAATTACACAAAAATACTCTATAACAGAAACTACACAACGCGAAAGTTTCGGTAGACCACGATGTTGCCGAAATAGACGCTATCGAAAATGAGGCTGATGTCTGCCGTCTCCGCGCCACTGCCGGAGACGCTGTTCGATAAGTGGCAGGAGGTAGGTGAAACATATATTTTGTAAAAAAAAACATTTAAAATCTCATGTACCTATTAATTAAGGATATTTGAATTTCTAGGGTAATGTTTGGTGTTTATGTTTAACTCTCTTTTCTTAGTTTTTGTGATTGTTCCAATACGGACTCGATGACTTGTAATTTTGGCTGGCTGGAGGAAATTACTGTTAGTTGTTATTGTTGCAGTGTCTACTTAGTAGATGGTTCCAAAGTGGTCTCAAAAGTAACTCAGTGTTACTATATCTTATAAAATTGAGTGTTCCTAACATTATTAATTAAAAATAAAAAACGTATTTCCGTTTGTTTATACCTGGTGCATTTCAACAGGTAGAAGTGCCTGCCATCATTTCATTGATATTGATTAGAAACAGGGTGTTTAATACTTGGAAGATACATGTGATACACTTCATTTTATACAAAATTGTTTCTATATAAAATATAGAGTGCAACCATAGTTTAAATAAAATTTTTAATTGGTTGTCGCTTCTTTTTATATGCATAGTTTCATTAATAACGTACGAAAAAAACTGTGCAGTTCAACAAAGTTTTATGAAACTATGTATTAAAAAGATACAAAAACCAATAACTAATTTTATATAAACTTACCTAATTCAACTAAAAAAAAAAATAATGAAAGAAATAAACTCTCTGTGTTGTGTGAGAGATGAATTGTGTCTCGATCATATGTGCTTTTGGTGAATAAAAATGTCATCTAAGTAAAGTTGTTCAGTTCGGGTCTATTGCCACGGGCAGTTTTTTTTTTTTTTCATTTAATTTATCGTATCTTGTCTGTTTCAATAATATTATAGTCTTAATAATATTCCGCGAACTAGATACATTTAACAGCGATTGAAAATATAAAGCATCGGTAAACATTCTTTTACCGAGTCCGTATTCTTGCAAATATCAAAAGGGAATCTGGCATTGTCTATCCAGTCTGTTGTTGTCTTATGTTTGCTGCGTGGAAATCAAATGTCTGACGCGATGCACTTCGCCCATAAATATTTAAAATGTTGGGGCTGTGTTTCTAATGCCAACAGGCATATACGAAAACCGAAATAATACTGACGGTATTAAGTTGATAGCAGTTTCTGTTCTTCCGTCATCCATATTCAATTACATTTTGAGGCTAAATATTATTTTTCGGCCTTCGCCATCTATTTTCCCTGTCAATAATTGTTTTTACCAAATTAGGGTGTCGATCAGTAAATAAATACAGTCTTCATAATTACTTCTTGTTTGCGTCCCTATGCATTGAAATCCAGTGCGTAATTAAAGGACTAGATAGGTCTTGTGTCACTAATTGTAGAATGCTATTATCAGAGCTACGCAATCGTTCCCAGAAAGAGGAAATACGATCTCTAATAATAGCAAAAAAGTCGGGCATTCCTGACTCGGCGAACATCCACCATAGAGAGGTCGTGCGGTAGCAGCCAGGTCTCCTGAAATGCCACCAGGTCCGCTTCGCTACACAGGTCTCGAACGTGCTGGATAGATGTCTTAATGTTTTGACAGTTGAACGTTATAATTTTTATTAAGTTTGTTTTATTCATTACTGATTGTTTTGTTTAACTTTCTGAAAACGCTCACCAACAAGGAATGGTGATCGGTCACTAATGAGTTCACTATTATTGTTTTTTAATGGAAGTGTGGTTTTTGCTAACACATGATCTATGCAATTCTCATATCTAGTCGGATGGCTATGAATAGGTAAGTACCCAAGATAATCCAAGGCCGTTAGATATTCTGGTGCGTTTGTATTCTTAGTTCCTATTTTTATGTCAATGTTTATTTCACCAACTACAAAAACATTTTTACATGTAGTCAAGTTTGTAAGAATGTCACTAAGGGAAGTTGTGAAGTCAGTTGCGTCATGTTGCGTAGGAGAGCGATATATAGACACAATGGAGATGTCACAGACAAATTTTGCTATTAGGCAGTTTGCGTCTGAAATGACAGGTTCCTCTACAGTGACTTTACCAATGTTTTTTCTTTATACAGAGAACTACACCGTCATTTTGCAGATTATTACTTTTGTCACTGGAATACGATTGATAATTATCAAGTTAGGGAATAGTGGGTGAATCTAATAAACGACATTCGGTTAATACGAGTACATCAGGCTCAATATTGATTTGTGGCATCAGTACCAATAATTTATCTAAATCACAATTGACACTTCTAATATTTTGCAAAAATAAACTTAAATTTTTAGGTTTAGAAGTATATGACGCCAAAGACACATCGGTATCAAAAACAATATATTCGAATTCACACGAGGAATCAATATTGCTGGCTAAGTCCTTGGTCACTCTACCCATGATAGTCCTGGTAGTTTTACTGTGTGTGTGGCGCTCTAGGCGCCTACATAGTCTACGGAACTCGGGTACCTCGCCTCGGTATTTTTCTTGGCTGGGCATTGCATATCACCTGTTGTGTGGTTTGAAGGTTTGCCATAGAGCACACAGATGGCACACTTTGCTGGTTCTGAGCTTTTGGGGCACTCTTTCTTGGAGTCACCAGCGCATCCACAGTGTCCACAGGTGAATTCAGAGTCCTTGCAGTATTTTGAAGAGTGTCCATATTGTTGGCACTTGTAACACCTAGTTGCAAGTGAGTAATCCCTAACGGGGCACGATGACCAGTTTATAAAGACACGCTCTTGTTTAATGAGGGCTTTACGAATGTCTGCTCCTAGCTCTATGATTTTCCTTTCTGCCGGTTTTGTGGCTGACTTTTGTAGATGCAAAGTAGCTGTCTTTGGTAATTCTAGGGTATTTGTCCGCAATATTTTGTTCATATAGGCATTGCAACACATCTTTGTCTGGCAAAGAAGAAGGAATACCGAGAAGTATAATTTTTGGTTTCTTCTTTGATGTTTCTTCCATAATTAGACCAGATATTTTAAGTGCCTCTGAAGTTTTGAGTTTCACTAGATCCTCTTTTTCATCGGTGCTGATTATCACGCCACCATTTTTAGTTTTACGGAGTTAGTTAGGATTTTCGTTTAGTTTAGGATTATCGTTTGTACCAGAGCTTTGGCGTCAGCGCTCGATTGGTCCTTGTTCTCGGGGTAAATTGCAATGCTGCTAGTACTCTTTGGGAAAACACGAGCATTTTGGCCTGTTCTTATTTTTTCTGCATAAGTTGGAGTGCTAGTTATTTCATTGGAAGCAGATTTAATGCTCTCTTTTAAGTCCTGAAATTTGTTGGAGACAGTTAAATTTATTTGCTCGGTCATAAACTCTTTGATGTCTTCTAGTTGTTCGGTTATGATGCTTTGATTTTGCAATTGCATTATGGTCTGGCTGGCTGATATGCACTTTTGTTTCACGGACTGATATTAGACAGCCATTTGTGGGGCGCTACCCATAATTATGCTGCTGATGTGGTGACCTCTTTGTTTGTCCGAATTCATCAACTTCCCTTTCCCAGGTGACACAGATTCACAGTTTGAATATTTTATTTAATTAATAAAATCACGAATTAACAAAGTTTTGAGGGTTGTTAAAGATAGTTCTGTATTGTATATTGCTGTAGTGACAGGTTGTCAGCCCATCGCCTAAATTACAATATACTGAAACCCTCGAATCCCTTAGCTGGTTTTTACAGCATGCCCGGGAGGAGATGCAGCTGAAACATTCTATGTTTTTCTATCGCTCCAAGTCCAGCATGGAAGAAAATAAAATAAAAATAAAATAACAATTGTTATGACGTTTTCAAAAGGGACGTCATATTTTATACATAGCCTCACGTCTCTTCAGACTTCTCTCCTTCTTTTTTTGCAGTTACTGGGATTTCTTCTTTAGGTAATTTTTTAGTGACACTTCTTTCTCGATACTTCATTATTTTTTTTGCTGAAGGCATCGTTTAGCGTACCTTAAATACCAACACTAAAGCATAAGCACAAAACATGCAAAAAAAAGTTTAAATAAAAGCGAATAAAACATATTTTTGTCATAAGTGGTCGAAAAAATAAAAACAATCTATTTGTCACATACGATTAGTGCTAAAACCGGTTTTACCAACATTATCAGTCTTACCATGAAACTTAATTTAAACCTTAGTTCAACCCGTGTTTAGGTAAACACTGTTTAACATTTAAACACTTGTTGGACAACTGTTTAATTTT
The DNA here is from genome assembly GCA_949820665.1 of Scrobipalpa costella. Taxonomy (NCBI): domain Eukaryota; kingdom Metazoa; phylum Arthropoda; class Insecta; order Lepidoptera; family Gelechiidae; genus Scrobipalpa; species Scrobipalpa costella. The sequence goes on from OX463315.1 coordinate 9,623,913, forward strand.
TGCTACCAAAAAACCGTGTTTAGTGCGTGTCTTGTTAAACAACGTTTTACTGAATCAGTCTTTTTTTAAATTTGGCAACACTGTAAAATATTCATTCATCATTCGTTCTCTATCGTTCCGTTTTATGGACAACGTATGATTATGAGCATATTTTATTGTTAAAAAAATACATCAACACTTATGATCAGAATTAATATTAGTTTTGATTTTAGAAAAACACAAAAAAGTGGGACTTTGTAGACTTTACAGGGTAAAAACTGATACAAACAACATCAGTAAAGGAAATAAGGAACGGAACGTAACTTGATACGTCAAATAGTTGTCAATCAAGTGTCATTCTTGCTGTCTTGCTTACTGTTTATTGTACAACCACCACGAGAATCACTTGGCAGGTCGTCTTTTACCATATCCAATATTTTACTAGCAAAACATTTGCTAAACCTATATTTCTTCTTAAATTTAGCATCGTTATTATGTTCAAATGGATTCACTCTCACACGGGTGGTTGTGTTGTCTCGAAATCGAAAGTTTTCTATGTACTCAATGACCTCTTGGTCTTCTTCATCGATAAAATCCAGAAAACCTACTGTATCCATTATTGCATCAAGACACAAATCTAATTTCTGTCAAAATTACTACTGACTGATAGGTTAGACCCTTGTTAAACAACGCGTTTCGGGTGTTTAACTTTAAACTATGTTTAAACATTGTCTATCTTAAGACAAGCGTAAAACATTGTTTTGTAGTATAAATTTTTTAAAATACGTGTTTAACAGGTATTTAACTTTTTTGTGGTAAGACCGTGTCAGTCTTACCATGAAACTTAATTTAAACCTTAGTTCAACCCGTGTTTAGGTAAACACTGTTTAACATTTAAACACTTGTTGGACAACTGTTTAATTTTTGCTACCAAAAAACCGTGTTTAGTGCGTGTCTTGTTAAACAACGTTTTACTGAATCAGTCTTTTTTAAATTTAGCAACACTGTAAAATATTCATTCATCGTTCGTTCTCTATCGTTCCGTTTTATGGACAACGTATGATTATGAGCATATTTTTTTGTTAAAAAAATACATCAACACTTGTGATCAGAATTAATATTAGTTTTGATTTTAGAAAAACACAAAAAAGTGGGAGTTTGTAGACTTTACAGGGTAAAAACTGATACAAACAACATCAGTAAAGGAAATAAGGAACGGAACGTAACTTGATACGTCAAATAGTTGTCAATCAAGTGTCATTCTTGCTGTCTTGCTTACTGTTTATTGTACAACCACGAGAATCACTTGGCAGGTCGTCTTTTACCATATTCAATATTTTACTAGCAAAACATTTACTAAACCTATATTTCTTCTTAAATTTAGCATCGTTATTATGTTCAAATGGATTCACTCTCACACGAGTGGTTGTGTTGTCTCGAAATCGAAAGTTTTCTATGTACTCAATGACCTCTTGGTCTTCTTCATCGATAAAATCCAGAAAACCTACTGTATCCATTATTGCATCAAGACACAAATCTAATTTCTGTCAAAATTACTACTGACTGATAGGTTAGACCCTTGTTAAACAACGCGTTTCGGGTGTTTAACTTTAAACTATGTTTAAACATTGTCTATCTTAAGACAAGCGTAAAACATTGTTTTGTAGTATCAATTTTTTAAAATACGTTTTCAACAGGTGTTTAACTTTTTTGTGGTAAGACCGTGTGTGTTTAAAGAAACGCAATTGGCTTACAATATCACTAACTTTACCGCACCCACAAAATTTCTTACACATACTGTTACGACCGTTACGCAACAGTCGTAACGCAATTTGAATCAAGCGTTGTTATTATTATTAAACAACATTTAGCATATAATCTAAGATACTGACCATTTGTTTAAAACATAACCTTACTTTCCCAAAGCCGTGAAATTGTTACTGAATTAAGTAAGCTACAAATTTAACATTTCTCTCATCTTTGTAACGGTCGTAACATGTGATTCTCATTATTCGAAAAGGCTAAAACACAGGAAAACTTACCAATTTACATAAAATAGCACGTGCACCTTGCCATGTATAACAACACAAAATGGCGTGAAGTTAGCTTTGACAGCTAACACCTTTTTTTTTATAGGTGTCTTGGCCTGGTATCTAAGACCTTTTGGCCATGTCTTATTTAAGTTTCACTTTCCTGTATCAATATTAGAGTTTTAAACACTTCACTTTATTTAGCTTATATGTTCTTCACAGTGTTTTTAATAAAGATAAACAATGGCACAAGAAACTTTTCATTTTGTAATAGGTCGATGAGGCGGCGGGGTGGATTTTCAGTCTGTATTAGATCACCGGTTTCACTTGCAAGCACTAGTCTTTGTAGAGAAAAATACATACATAAATATAATCACGTCTTTATCCCTAATGGGGTAGGCAGAGCGTAAACGACCTAAACAAAGGTCGTTCCGCTACGTCTGACAAAGTTTTGAGGGTTATTCAAGATGGATTTGTACGTATATTGCTGTAGTGAAAGGTTGTCAGCCCATCGCCTAAATTGCAATATACTGAAACCCTCAGATCCCTTGGCTGGTTTTTACAGCATGCCCGGGAGGAAATGCAGCTGGCACATTCTATGTTTTTATTTCGCTCCCAGTCCAGAATGGAAGTAAGTAGAGAAAAATGACGGCACGAAAAAACAATGTGATCGATGTCACAGCTGACATTACTGTTGCAGTAGGGGTAAATTCTATGTTCTTGTATTCTTAGTCTTACTTCCATGCTGGACTGGGAACGAGAGAAAAACGTAGAATGTGCCAGCTGCATTTCCTCCCGGGCATGCTGTAAAAACCAGCTAAGGGATCCGAGGATTTCTGTATATTGCAATTTAGGCGACAGGCTGACAACCTGTCACTACAGCAATATACCTACAAATCTATCTTAAATAACCCTCAAAACTTTGTCAGACGTGGCGGAACGACCTTTGTTTAGGTCGTGTACGCTCTGCCTACCCAATTATGGATAAAGGCGTGATTATATGTATGTATGTATGTATGTATTCTTAGTCTTGATAGGTGAGCAGGAGTTTTGTGGTGGCCAAACCTAAGTCTGTTAATCGTACTTATAAAGTCCCGGCTAGCACTTCTATATAAATTTTTTGAATACCATGGTTTCGATGGTAAGTCTTGTTCAACGCTCCCATACCATTTTCCTTTTTGTTCTTGATCTCTTTTCCATGTATCTTTCCAAAGCTGTATTATAACAGTTCTTATCAAACAATAGTAATCAGTTAATGGAGTCTTAATATTAACGTACAGTGTTGCCATTTGAGGTCTGAACTTCGTACTACCAAGTGAACATTTTTCTCATATTTCAATACACGAAAAAATAGGTATGTATAGATTGTATAGTATATCTTCCCTTAAAATTATCGGTAAATTCATATGAATCAATGCAATTGAGATAATTAAGCGGCTAAAAAAGTAAACAAAAAGGGAACTTTAAAAAATTGGCGGGGTAGCGTTTCTCAAAAATTGGCGGGGTAGCGTTTCTCATGGAATTTCTCCCTAGACTAGAACATGATGATATTTACAAAACTACTCCCACAAAAACAGCTTAATCTCATTAAATTTTGAAAAAAGAAAACCCCTCCTACTTGACTTTTAATAAAAATGCCTGTCGGGGCGGGCTCGTTGGCCCCTGGGCTTCCTCTTCTTCCTTGCCGGCTCCTGCCGGCAAGGTTAGCGTCGAGGCGAGCCGTCGCGGTCGTCGCGAGGCCCACATGGCGACCGGGAGCGCCTCGCGCCACGTGGCCAAGGCGCCGCCCTGAGCTGATCTCTCAGGTCTCATTCCGGGCGTGGGTTGGCGGTCGCCAGGCCGGGAACTCGGCTCCTCAGGTGCCTGCACGGCCACCTCCACGGTGAACGCTGTCGGTGAACGCTGCGGCGGGTTCCCCGGCCATGCCAGTTGCGCCGCTGCGACCTCCATCTCTTCTTCCACGAGCTCTAAGGGCACGGGTATAAGCTCCTCAGCCGGCACCACCTCATCGGGCTGCGGATCTCCATCCGCTTGTATGGTTTCGATCACGCCCTGGATCTCGGCGTACATTATATTTTGTTTTACGGGTTTTTGTACATAAAATATAACAAGTTAATATAAATCCTTTTATTATTCGGATTCATCGTCTGAACTATCGCTATCACTGTTGTCATCACTGACATACGAGGGCGGAGTGATAAGTAAGGTAAAATTAAAAAAGGAATTAATTTTATTTAATGATTATTCATTATTTTTCAACGTAGTTTCCCTCTGAGTCAATGCTCTTCATCCAGCGTTTCTCTAACTTTTCTATTCCTGCCATATAATACGATTTAGGCAACCCTTCGAAATAGGCATTGGTTTCGTCAATAATCTCCTCGTTTGATCTAAATCTTTTTCCACCAAGCCATTTTTTTTCAATTCGGTAACAGATTATAATAGCAAGGGGCTAAATCTGGTGAATAGGGTAGGTGGGGAAGCAACTCATAGCCCAACTCGTAGAATTTGGCCATTACAATCGCGCAGGTGTGTACTCGTGCGTTGTCCTGGTGGAACAAGATTTTCTTCTTGGCCAAATGCGGTCGTTTTACAAGTATTATTTTGTGAAATTAATCTAACAAATTAGCGTTATACTCGCCATTGATTGTTTTCCCCTTCTCTAGGTAGTCAATATGGAATACCCCACGTGCATCCCAAAAAACTGTAGCCATAACTTTATTAGCCGATAAAACTGCTTTTGCCTTCTTTCGTTTGATTGTTGCTTGGTTTCTGGTGTATGGTGGTGGATCCATGTTTTATCAACCGTTATAACACGACGAAAAAAATCAGATTTATTACGCTGTAACAACGCCAAACTAGCCTAACACGCACGCATTTTTGATCAATAGACAGTAAACGCGGCACCCATCTCGCGGACAGCTTCTTCGTATCTAAATGTTGGTGAATGATATTGCGCACACGTTCGTCTGAGATACCTACTATCTCGATTATCTCCCTCACTTTAATTATTCGGTCGTTTAACTCTAAATCGTAGATTTTAGCGATCATTTCTGGAGTAGTGACCTCAATGGGCCCTCTGGACGTTCAGCATTACTTGTGCTTGCCCGACCACATCGAAAATCAGAAAACCACTTATGAATCGTTTTGATCGACGGTGCAGAGTGCCCATAATATTTATTAAGCCTTTGTTTCGTTTCTGTAATAATTTTTTGCGCAAAATATAATGTTTAATCAACACACGAAATTTACTTTTCTCCATCTTTGCGAAAAAGTGTTCACTTGTTTTTCTTTAATAGCCGCAAAAAAAAAGTAGCCGGCTGTACTGGCTGAAAATTTTAATATAGTACTTCAAAATAGTCGCGAACAAGGAGGTTGCATGCAATTTGTGATAATTTTCTTCTAAGATTGATTTTTACCTTATATATCGCCCTTGTATATAATTATTTCATTATCAATAATGTTATCGATTCTGACGCCCGATCATAATCGGATACGATTAAATTTCTGGTTTTCTCCACGACCTTCTTCTTTCCCAGTCATCTTTTGTTACTCTCTCACATGCTTCTGTTAAAAGCGGCTTAATTTTTTTTATTCCAAAAGGCGGCGCTGTGTTGTGGCGGCCTACATAACCTATTAAAATATAAACACGAATTAGGAAACTTCAATAACATTACGAGAGTGAATCGTGAATTACCTACTTTCTAATTAAATTTTAATATTAATGAAAACAGTTAACGATTTTTTTTTTTTTAAATTATACATATTAAAAGTTTTCAGAAATAAATAAAATAATGAAAACTTAAATACCTTTGATTTGTGCCAAATGCCAATATCAATTCAATAGCATTGTATTGGCAATGGTATAAAAAAGAACTTGGTGTCCATTGGCTTGAGCCAGCTTAACTTCTTTGTGTTCCTTTACGAGCTTCACCAATTGCTTTTTCATCATCTCCATATTGGCCTCAATACCGTGTCTTTCCAGCCAGGCGACATGCACCGTTCTTTTTTTTTCATTTGATAAAGATCACCTACCAAGGGTGTCCACTCTCTTCTGTGCTTGATCGAATAATCGAACCCCTTACTCCAATTATTACAACACTCTTGATGAAATAATATGTTAAGAGACCATACCAGAGGAATAGGAAACGGCAATTATAATTTTATTATACAAAAATTAAACTCAAAATTCACATCAAAGTGTTATCCTAGTTTTATAATACTACACGCACTGAACAACAATAATTTAATAAGTACTATTTATTGACCGTATCTTGTTGACCGTAAATGTTTATTTGACCGTATCTTGTTGTTCCTTCCCCTTTACTTCGCTAGGTTATCCCATTTCCCTTCTAAAAGTATGTCCCCCCCCCAGATATCTGGCCAACGTCTGCTCGAACGCTACGGTATGTCCGAAGTGGGAATGGCTTTGAGCAACCCCTACACGCCGGTGGAAGAGAGAACAGTGGGCTGCGTCGGTGTGCCGCTGCCGGGCGTCACCGCCAGGATAGCAGCCGTCAATGAGGCGAAAGGCAAGCTGGAGCCGCTGGTCACCGTCGAGACTGCAGTTCCCGACGATGAAGTAAGTCATCATCTTCCTAGCCTTATCCCGTATCTCACGGGGTCGGCTACCCAATCTAGGGGATTGAACGAGTGTACTGGTTTTTACACAGAGCGACTGCCATCTGACCTCCGCAACCAAGAAGGGAAACCAGACCCAATCCTAGATTAGGTCAGAGTTTTCAAGCCGCCAATGCTTAGCACTGGCCTCTGATATGGCTTAACGACTAATATCTACGGTATTAAACGATATTAACCGGGACCAACGGCTTAACGTGCCTTCCGAAGCACGGAAAAAGAGCCGAATAAACGTACATATGAAATTGGAAATCGAAAAACACATTGGTACGTGGTGGGATTCGAACCACGACCTCCCGCTCAGGAGGCAGCGACCCTATCCACTACACCATCGGGCTCTCTATGAAGCCGACGATGAAGTAAGTGTTCTTTCAAAATGTAATAAGATCGCAAAACGACTGTCCCCACGGCCATCATCATTATCAGCCTGCGTCAGACCACTGCTGAACATAGTCATCACGCAACCCATGTCTGTTTTCAGCTGTTCTCATACAATCCCTGCTCACTTTCCTACGTACATCTCTCCCCACCCAGTCTCAGGACTTATGAATCATGTTAATGTTCCAGATATCCCTAGACCGTCTGGGACTAACCAGCAAGGACTACTTTGCCGAGACGGACGCTTGGGCGGAGCCACAAGTGACGAAACACAAGGAGGTTCAGGACGGCGTGTACCAAGGAGAGCTGCTTCTCAAAGGGCCCTGTGTGTTCACCAGGTAAACGCATTTTATATACATACATACATACATATAATCACGCCTTTATCCCTAATGGGGTAGGCAGAACGTAAACAACCGAAACAAAAGTCGTTCCGTCACGTCTGACAAAGTTATGAGGGCCATTTAAGATAGATTTGTAGGTACAGGAGTGACAGGTTGTCAGCCTATCGCCTAAATTGCAATATACTGAAACCCTCGGATCCCTTAGCTGGTTTTTACAGCATGCCCGGGTGGAAATGCAGCTGGCGCATTCTGGTGCATTTTATATACAGGGTGTAAAAAAATGTACAGCGTTCCTTTAAACCACGTAATGTATTAGTGATGTACAACACAATATGCACATTAAATAACATTTTTTGTTATTAAATTCGTAAAACAATAAAAACTACGCATGCGCGTACGTGCCGTATAGTTCGGGTTACTTGTTTCTGTTTGATGATTTTAATATAAATCAAATATTTTTCATTATTTTATTTAATGTATGTATTGTGTAGTAAATCAGTAATAAATTACCTAGTTAAAGGAACGCAGTACTTTTTTTTACACCCTGTATGGTGTAAGGGACACTAAACACCTTCCACCAGGAAATTCTTTCAGGAAGAGAAAAAAATGGCTTTTCCATACAAGATGTCAGTTCTCGATCAGACAATTTGTATGGAAAGCCAATTTTTTTCACTTCCTAAAAAAAATCGGCTGATTCTTGTTCAGTGTCGTTGACTGAGCAACCCCTATCAGTTTGTGGGCCACTGTCCCTTACACCTTATAATATACGTCTGGATATGTTTGAGGTTTTGATTTTGTGAGAAATACGTGCGGTAGTAAAATGTTTTAAATATGCACTGAAACCTTCCTTCGTGTCCCGCAACTAACTTTACAGTTCGCCCGAAAAGAGAAGCAGATGAAACATTCTATGTTTTTCCATTGCTCCCAGTCGAAGTCAACGAAACTGAACAACTTCCGCCAGGAAGATCCTTCAGGAATTGATTTTTGTTTTTGTTTTCCCATACAAATTATCTAAGAGAGGTGATTATTATGAATGGGAAAATTAAAGTTTCATTTCCTGAAAAAAAATCCTGGTTTTTCTTCGTTGACTGAGCAACCCCTATCAGTTTGCGCTAAGCTGTCCCTTACACTCTGCAGGTAGATAGATAGATAGATTAAAAGATGTCGTGTTTATATACAAACATATAATCACGCCTTTATCCCTAATGGGGTAGGCAGAGCGTAAACGAGCTAAACAAAGATCGTTCCGCCACGTCTGACAAAGTTTTGCGGGTTATTTAATATAGATTTGTAGGTATATTGCTGTAGTGACAGGTTGTCAGACCATTGCCTAAATTGCAATCCAGAAACATCCCGGATCCCTTAGCTGGTTTTTGCAGCTGGGACATTCTATGTTTTTCTCTCGCTCCCAGTCCAGCATGGAAGATAAACACAGACACAGACAGGATAAACCTTGCCGCTCTCGTATTAGGTCGATTCTTTCATTTCCCAGCCATAAATCTGACTTCTATAGTTACTCTTTTACTGTACATGCGGTCAGGCTGTGGAATGCACTACCGCACACAGTTCGTGACAGTCCATCTATCTCTGTGTTCAAAAAGCGAGTAAAAGAACATTATCTTTCACTTTCCAATTAATCAGTATATGTATATATATATATATATATATGTATTATTTATATAATTATATACATACATACATACATAAATCACGCCTTTATCCCTTACGGGGTAGGCAGAGCGTTTAACGCCTCGTAAAAAGCGCTTTCGCCACGTCTGACAAAAATTGAGGGCAATTTTAGATTGTAATATGTATTGCTATAGTGACAGGTTGTCAGCCCATCGCCTAAATTACAATACACTGTAACCCTCCAGTCCCTTTTATAATTATATGTATGCATTTAATCTATATAGCAGTATATTGTTTATTTATTTCATAAGTATATATTATTAATATTTATTAGTAGGATTATTTAGCATATTTTTCAATTAATTGTGTTTGTTTTTATTTTTTTAGTGATAAGTTAATTATAATTTATTGTTTTTAATTTTTTTTTAATTGTGCACGTCGTATCTGCCTCTCAGGATGCTATTTCACTAGCCTAGGTCTGCTGGAAGAGATTTCTTTTTAGAAATAAGCTGTGCCTGTTGTGTTTTTGTTTTATATGTATATGTTCTTTGTATTTTATTGTGTACAATAAACTGTTAAAAAAAAAAAAAAAAAAAAAAAGAATGTCGTGTTTATACTTTTCATGTTCCCTCAGGTACTTGAATAGGCCTCCTAAGACGGACGACTCGGACTTCGTTGACGGTTACTTCCGCACCGGAGACACGGTGTCCTATGCTGATGGAAGATTCAAGATCCTCGGACGGACTTCCATAGATATCATCAAGACGGTTGGCTTCAAAGTCAGCGCGCTACAGGTGGGAATTTCTTTTAATATTTTCACATCGCGAATAGGGAACGTGCATATAACATATTTTCAGTATCTGAACTGCCTCCGTGGTCTAGTGGCTAGTGCCATGGACTCCCGATCCGGAGGTCCTATGTTCGATTCCCGGGGGGAACACACAAAAAGTTGATATTTGAGAATTTATCACTTTGTGAGTTTTTCCTCAGTTTGGTTAGGACATTGCAGGCTGAATCGGCTGATTGTCCGAAAAGAAAAAGATTTCGTGCTTCGGAGGGCACGTTAAGTCGTCGGTCCCGGTCGCTGTCTTTGATAGTGGTCGTTACTCAAACCATGTCAGAGGCCCTGATAGTTGTGCTACTAGGCGGTTTAAAAACTCTTGACACCAGGGTTCATCGGGTCGATAGACTCGATACCCATTCGACAGAAGAAGAAGAAGTATCTGAACTTATATCTTAAATTATGAAAAGACAGTGAAAACAGAATTAAAATTGATCAAAAAATCACCGAGATATATATATCAAATCTATCTATCTCTTTATTCGAAACGACAATTTATATGGAATTAGTATGGCGCTCCTGTCTTATGACGTCACATGACAGTACGGACCTCTCTTTTTAAATATCCAGTTTAAGGCATTATAACTCGTAAATTAATGAATATTTTGAGAAAATTCCTGCACATTCGTTTATTTATGTGACAATAATTCTTACTAATAGTTTAAAAAAAGTCATGTATATTCCCTGTTGTCTCTAGTTGCTATATGTCACAAGTCGCGGAATGTCATACTTTTTTATCAGTTTTATAATTAATAGAATCGATGTTATTTCGCGACTCCGTAATTTTGTAACTTGAACACTTCGCAACTGTTTTCTGACGTGGACGGAAATTTCCCGTTTTTTTTACCTCATGCAACCAACAGCTGGTAATTTTTGACAAAAATATATCTTAAGTCGCTAAAAGCAGGTCGTGTAACGTTACAAGTCGCGAAACGTCGCAAGTCGTATAGTACCTAAGTTGAATGTCGCAAGTCGCAAATGACACGAGTCGCTAAACATATGTAGATGCAAAATGTTAAATCTATGGCAATTCGCGATTTGGACCTTTTGCACCCATTAGATATTTAGAACCTTCTGCTATTAAGTCCTAGATCTGACACAAAATGGACAACTTAGACTTTTCTTCGTAATTTTCCGAATGCACATTTCACATTGAAACATTTTGCTGCTTGTCTATTTCGCGATTTGACCATTTTGATATTTGGACGTTATGCTACATTGATATTTCACGATTTGGACATTTTGCGATATGAAAATTTTGCTATTTCGATGTATTGCATCTAAATGTGCACATATGCCGCTTGTCCGTCATAGTTGCAAAATGTTCACATCTAAAAGGATGAATTACATGTTTTACATGCTCTGAAAATTGAATTTGTGCATTAGGGCAAAAACGTATCTACTCATAAATGCATCCCTACTAAAGCAAAGAAAATAAGGCCGTACAGCCAAACATAATAATAGGAAGTAGTTTATTGATAGAACTTATTATTTTTAAATATTTACTAAAAAAAAATACCGTTTGTTTTTTTGTGACATTATAACACTATTAAAAAAATGCATTAATATATGTTTTTTTTTTTAGTAATACATACATGTAATCACGACTTTATCCCGAATGGGGTAGGCAGAGCGTAAACGACCCAAGAAAAGGTCGTTCCGCCACGTCTGACATGTTTTGAGGGCTATTTTAGACTGAAATGTGTATCGCTATAGTGACAGGTTGTCAGCCCATCACCTAAATTGCAAAACACTGAAGCCCTCGAATCCCGTAGCTGGTTTCTACAGCATGCCCGGGAGGGAATGTAGCTGGCGCATTCAGAATGATAAAAAAAATAAAAATAATAATAATTAATGAAATTAATAATAATTTAGTAGTACAATGTAATAAATTCAATAAACCTATGTATTTCAGGTGGAGTCGGCCATCTTGGAGCACCCGAACGTGGCGGACGCGGCCGTGCTGGGAGTGGAGCACGAGAGCTACGGCGAGCTCATCGCAGCCGTCGTCTCGCTCAAGGTCAGTGTACAGCGTGTCGCCATAGCAAGCACTGCGTCTATGGAGCCATACGGACGGGTGATGAGCTCCCGAACGTGGCGGACGCGGCCGTGCTGGGAGTGGAGCACGAGAGCTACGGCGAGCTCATCGCAGCCGTCGTCTCGCTCAAGGTCAGTGTACAGCGTGTCGCCATAGCAAGCACTGCGTCTATGGAGCCATACGGACGGGTGATGAGCTCCCGAACGTGGCGGACGCGGCCGTGCTGGGAGTGGAGCACGAGAGCTACGGCGAGCTCATCGCAGCCGTCGTCTCGCTCAAGGTCAGTGTACAGCGTGTCGCCATAGCAAGCACTGCGTCTATGGAGCCATACGGACGGGTGATGAGCTCCCGAACGTGGCGGACGCGGCCGTGCTGGGAGTGGAGCACGAGAGCTACGGCGAGCTCATCGCAGCCGTCGTCTCGCTCAAGGTCAGTGTACAGCGTGTCGCCATAGCAAGCACTGCGTCTATGGAGCCATACGGACGGGTGATGAGCTCCCGAACGTGGCGGACGCGGTCGTGCTGGGCGTGGAGCACGAGAGCTACGGCGAGCTCATCGCAGCCGTCGTCTCGCTCAAGGTCAGTGTACAGCGTGTCGCCATAGCAAGCACTGCGTCTATGGAGCCATACGGACGGGTGATGAGCTCCCGAACGTGGCGGACGCGGCCGTGCTGGGAGTGGAGCACGAGAGCTACGGCGAGCTCATCGCAGCCGTCGTCTCGCTCAAGGTCAGTGTACAGCGTGTCGCCATAGCAAGCACTGCGTCTATGGAGCCATACGGACGGGTGATGAGCTCCCGAACGTGGCGGACGCGGCCGTGCTGGGAGTGGAGCACGAGAGCTACGGCGAGCTCATCGCAGCCGTCGTCTCGCTCAAGGTCAGTGTACAGCGTGTCGCCATAGCAAGCACTGCGTCTATGGAGCCATACGGACGGGTGATGAGCTCCCGAACGTGGCGGACGCGGCCGTGCTGGGCGTGGAGCACGAGAGCTACGGCGAGCTCATCGCAGCCGTCGTCTCGCTCAAGGTCTGTATGATTATGACAGGACATAAGGAACAACCACCGTGGTCTAGTGGTTAGTTCGATTCCCAGGGAGGGAACTTATAGTTGATATTTCGCAGTTTATCACTTTGTGATATTTTCCCCAGTTTGGTTTGGACATTGCAGGCTGAATCACTTGCTTGTCCGGGACAAAAGAGGATTCCGTCCGTTAAGCCGTCGGTCTCGGTCGCTGTATTTGATAGTGGTCGTTACCCAAACCATGTTAGAGGCCTAAATAGCTGTGCTACTAGGCGGTTTGAAAACTCTGACACCAGGGTTCATCAGGTTTTTTGACTCGAGAATCCACTCGCTGAGAAGAAGAACAGCGTACCGCAAATTGATAGGTTCAGTCAACGAAACTAGCTTTCACCAGGAAATTCCAGAAATTGTTTTTTTTTTTACTTTTCCATATAAAATGAACACCTTAATCAGACAATTTGTATTGGAACACCATTTTATTTTTATCTACAAGAATATCCTAATGAATGTGGTCCAGTTTCGTTGTCTGAGCTGAGAGTTAGATTTAAGGGAATTTCGGGAGCAGGCGACAGTCAAAGAACCGAGTTATCGAATCAACTGAATTTATTATGGTACCCGCAGTATTACAATATTGGTCTACCTACTACAGTATCCCACACCTCCCCCTTTAAGAAAACACAAAAAAAAAAGGTTTAAACCCTGAAAAAAAAAAATAAACAAAAGAACTTAAAATAAAAGAAACATAATTCTTATAAAGATATTAATAAACATGTTAATGACATAATATCAACTATAAATGGTGAAGAACACTACTTAATTAATAATAATGAATGACTTAGTACTAATTATAAGTAAAAGATAAAGACCACTTTTATTTTAACTTAAATTAAAAAAAACAAAACAGCAGAATAATATTACTGTTAGGTATAAAAGTGTAAACAAATCGTAACCCAAAAGTAACTTTTCTTTTCTTAAAACTATGCATTAAAAAAAAAAAAAAGTTAATTTGGATATTTACCCTTAAAGACACAAGCACGAACAAGACGAGGTAAAGACTCATGCTCTTCAAAATGGTCAGAAATTGGATTAGGGTCTGGAACATCATTACTACTGTTCGGTTTAACATTAAATACCGTTTCAGACGTTATTGTTTCATCGTCACCACTGAAATACTCAATTTCGCTACCGGATGCATGGGAACATTCATCATCACTGACTTTTCCTACCGAATCGTTAATTTCAGTAATAACAACATCTGAATTAGGACTTAAACTTGCGGTCTCATTATTGGTACCCATCAGGTTCTCTACATTTGCTGCGATTAACGACGGTTCAGTATCAATCAAAGAGAGCATCAAACTCGGTTTTTTAATTGGCAAAAGTTGATCGATATTGCGTTTCCATTCTTGACCATCGTCAAGTCTTACCTTATACGTAAGTGGCGCGTCTCGTGCAGTGACTGTAGCCGGCGTCCACTTGGGTGCTCGAGGCCTGTAGTCTCGCGCCAGCACCTCATCTCCGGGCTCGGCACTGCGCTCAGTGCCACCGCGGCGCTGCCCCGCGCTCTGCTGCACCTCCTCGCTGCTCCGCTCCGCGCTTGGCCGCAGTACGTCCAACCTACCACGAAGTCGCCGCCCGAACATAGCGTCTGCTGGTGCAATTCCTGTGGTCGCATGCTCACAATTTCGGTATTGGAATAAAAATTTGGATACCGCAGTTTCAATGTCCACTCCATCGTGAAGTGCCTTTTTCATTGCTCTCTTTACAGTCTTCACCGCATTTTCTGCAGCTCCGTTTCCGGCAGGTCTGTAAGGACTGGTAACAGTGTGTGATATACAATTCTTATCCATGAACTCACCAAATTCTTTTGATGTAAATGGTGGCCCACCATCACTAACCACTTGAGACGGAAGACCGAATCTTGCAAAAAGTTCTCTCAGTTTAAGTATTGTAGCGCCAGCACATGTACCATTCATCTTTTGGACCTCGATCCACTTGCTATGGGCATCTACGGTAACCAGATAGTGCTTACCTTGAAATTCAGCAAAATCCATATGTATTCTTTGCCAAGGACGAGTTGGAAATGCCCACGGGTGCAACATGGTACGCGGCGGCGCATCTCGCTGCTGGCGGCAGGCCGTGCAGTCACGACACAGAGTCTCGATCTCCCGATCTAATTGTGGCCAATAAACGTAACTCCTTGCTATGTGTTTCATTTTTACTACTCCGACATGACCCTCATGTAGTTCACTTAAAACCTGATTACGTAAAGCATTAGGAATGACAACTCTATGGTTGTACAATATACAACCTTTTTCCAAAGTTAAACTATCTTTTCTATTAAAGTATGGTTTCTCTTTATCATCAGTGACAGTGAATGCCCATCCATTTTGAATGTACTTACAAATGTTCTTTAAAACATCGTCTTGTTGCGTTTTCAACGCAACCATTTTAGCGCTGATTGGAAACAATTCTTCGACGTAATTTATATAAGAAACAATATCCAGTCCTGCACCAACCTTTCGTTCGCGCGGTAAAGGCAGCCTTGACAACGCGTCAACATTACAATTATCCTTTGATTTTACGAACTCTATATCGTAATCATAGGCAGCAAGTTTTGTTGCATATCTCTGCAACCGACTGGCTGCTGTTTGTGGCAGTCCAACTTTAGGTCCAAAAATAAAAGTAAGCGGTTTATGGTCCGTTTTAATAATGAATTTTCGACCATACAGATATTGATGGTGTTTGACTACACCCGCAAAAATGGCTAATGCCTCCTTATCAAGCTGACTGTACGCCCTCTCTGCTGAATTTAATGTTCGTGACGCAAAACAAATTGGCTTTTCCTCGCCATTAGGAAAACGATGAGATAAAACACTGCCGATACCGTACGAACTACTGTCAACTGAAAGCACTAAAGGTAAATTCGGATCATAGTGAACCAACACTTTTTTGCTCAAAATAGACTTTTTAACCTTTTTAAAAGCCTCCTCGCAATCAGCCGTCCAAATCCAAGATACATTTTTACGCAATAATTGATGTAAAGGATGCAAAATTGTACTTAGTTTTGGTATGAACTTAGCATAATAGTTAACGAGCCCAAGAAAAGATCTCAATTGCGTGACGTCAAGAGGAGCTGGGGCGTCAACTATTGCACTAATTTTACTTGGATCTGGATGGAGACCCTCTCTGTCAATAATAAAACCGACGTAAGAAATGCTATCTTGCATAAACGAGCATTTTTCTAATTTGATTCGTAAACCAACATCACTTAAACGTCTAAATAATGCTCTCAAGTTGTCAATGTGCTCATTTCTAGTTCTACCGGTCACAGCAATGTCATCTAAAAAACAAGTTACGCCACTAAGGCCTCTTAGTGTTTCTTCCATAAATTTCTGGAACTTTTCCGGAATACAAGTTAAACCAAATGGCGTTCGTCTATATACAAAAGTTCCGACATGGGTCGTGATCGCGGTACAGGCTTGCGAGGCATCTTCTAAAAACAACTGTTGAAAAGCATTTGTGAGATCAATTTTAGAGTACTGCTCGCCACCACTAAGCGCAGCGAACAGCTCCTCAATTCGGGGCAGGGGGTACGGTTCACGTACTAATTTAGGATTAACTGTGACCTTATAATCACCACAAATACGAACATTTCCGTCTTTTTTAATAACGGGCACTATTGGGGTTCCGTACTCAGAATAGTCAACTTTAAAAATAGTACCCTCTGCCTCGAGTCGTTTTATTTCCCGTTCCACTGGCTCACGCAAAGCTAAAGGCAATGACCTTGCTTTAAGAAAAACAGGAGTAGTATCAGACAAATGTAAACTCAGCTTTTTAGAACATGTACCTAACCCTGGGGCAAATACAGTGGGGAATTGCTTTTGAAATTGTTCAATAAAGCTATTTTCAGAAATATTATTTAGACTCACAATATAATTGATAATTTCGAAAATATTTATTTGTAATGGTTTAAGCCATGACCTACCCAAAAGTGGCGGTCCCCCGGCTTTAATAACGAAAAGTTTAAGATTCCTAGCTTTGACTTGCCCCAAGGCTACATCAACTTTAATATAACCAACACTTTCAATCTTGGTTCCGTTATAAGAACATAAATTAATATCGTCACAAGTGTTCATTGGTATTTTCTTGAACAACCTTTCATAACAGTCAATGTTAATGGTAGAAAACTTACTGCCAGTGTCCAGTTCGAAGGTCATACTTGTACCGTTCACTACCAGCTGCACATAATAAGGCTTATCATCCTTACCGCACACTCGAATATTATAAAAATCACAGTCCGAGTCCGACTCGTTATCACTCTCGGCAATGTAGTTATGACTTTTGTTTACGCTACGACGTTCTGCACTTTTATTATTGCACATCACTTTAATATGCCCTTTGATTCTACACAAATCACACGTATAATTGCGAAAACGACATGCATCCGCACGGTGAGGGCGCCCACAGCGCCAACAAGGCCCTGGCGCCATCGCCGCCGGACAACGGGCCGCTGGCCAGGCCGCACGGCCGGCCGCGCTCGCCGCGCCGCGCCCGCCACTGCTGCCGCCGCCTGCCGTGCCTCGCGCCGCCGCGCCGCGCCGTGCTGTGTCCCCCACGTGATGCAATGGCTCGCTTGGTTCGCTCTTTATCGATACCCTACCGCCCGAGCCCAAGCTGCTCGCATGAGCATGCCGCTCAGCGGCCTCAAGCGCAAACGCCAACTCCACCGCACGCTTATAGGTCAATGAAGGTTCAGCAAATAAACGTGACTTCATTTCGTCGTTCAATAAACCCGACACGAATTGGTCTCTCAAATTATCTTCAAGTTGATCACGAAAATCGCAAGTACTAGCTAAATGCTTCAATACTTGCAGATAATCGTTTAATGATTCACCAACTTGTTGCGGTCTGTGACGAAAAACATGGCGTTCTGCTATTTCCGATCGCTTCGGTTCAAGATGGTCGCCGACAATTTTAACCAACTCTTTGTAGGATTTACTCTCTGGATCGTGTGGTGCGCATAAATCACACATCAAGTCGTAAGTTGGCTGTCCCACAATGGTAACCAAGGTGGCAACATGTAAATCCTCTTTGATTCCATTTAACTTGATAAATTGTTCCACGCGTCTTACGTAAGCGGACCATTTCTTGCTAGATAAGTCGAATTGTTCCACTTTTCCTATAGGCATTTTGTTTATTACGTGATAAACCACTACCCAAACACACTCAAAATGCACTTTTCGCGTTTATTCCTCGTCGCCAGTTAGATTTAAGGGAATTTCGGGAGCAGGCGACAGTCAAAGAACCGAGTTATCGAATCAACTGAATTTATTATGGTACCCGCAGTATTACAATATTGGTCTACCTACTACAGTATCCCACACTGAGCAACGCCTGCAAAATGTCCATTCCTCATTAAGTTCTTTTCACAAAATAAATTTTCTAAATAATCTTAGTCTAAAACATTTTCCATTTTGTGCTTCTATGCTGGCCTGGGAGTGAAAGAAAAACATAGAATATGCTAGCCACTTTTCCTCCCGGGCATGCTGTAAAAACCAGCTAAGGGATCAGAGGGTTTTGTTCTATTGTAATTTAGGCGATGGGCTAACAACCTGTCACTACAGTAGTACCTACCTACAAATCTATCTTAAATAACCCTCAAAAGCTTGTCAGACGTGGCGGAACGGCCTTTGTTTAGGTTGTTTACGGTCTGCTTACCCCATTAGGGAAAAAGGCGTGATTATATGGATGTAGAACATTTTGCGAAGATGCCTGAAGCTTTTAAAGATGATCCCACATGCTTTTATACGTATATAAAACTTTAGTTCAAACAAATAAACGTGTGTTTGTCCATAGGACCCATCCACCAAGTTGACCATGCGTGAGCTCAAAGGCACCCTCACTAAGAAGCTGTCCTCCTACCAGCTACCGAGGACCTTGCTGCTGGTCGAAGAGATGCCCAGGAACGCCATGGGGAAACTGGACAAGAAGAAGATCAAGCAACTGTATGGAAAGGAGTTAGGGATCAAACAACAAAAGGTCTAGAAGAGAGTGGTATGTTTTCTTAACTTTAGATACAGATGGAGGCAATGTACTTGAAGTTGAAGCCATACATTGGATCTTCTTTAGTGTCGGCAAGAAACACGGGCTAAATCTTGCTTGCTTTCTAGCAGCTACCGTAGTGGCTCTCTGGTTGCTATCTTGTTGTTCACGTGTTCTCCACATTCACAGCTGGCGTCTGCACTACTAGATTATCAAACCACGAAATCTTGACAAATGACTCAAATTGTTCGTTACCTGTCTTTTTCTATGAGAGAACAGAAAGAGACGGCAACAATTTTAGTCAAGTTTTAGCTACGGTGGGTCCTCAAGGAACCGCCAATAACTGATCTTCCAACAGCGTTACATCAAGAAGCTTGCCCCCATCTGTACCTACACTAAAGTAGAAAACCAATGATAAAACTATGTAATATTCTGCCTTACATGACCAAATCTTTATTAGATAGGTAAAGCAAGATATTTGTTTTTAATACTACATTTATTAGCAACATTGCGCAACTTTCAGTCACAACTAGTCGGATGCTATTTCAATTGTCAATTCAATACTAACTGTATTTTTAAAACCTACATTTACGGTTATCACAGGAGAATTCTAAAGGTAAGCTTTGAAAAAAAAAACGTTTGATTTTGCAATTCCAATATTAGACCTTCCTTAAAAAAACTTTAAACGCACATTGGATGTAAATACAGGGTCGTGACAGAGGCCGTGGCTTATAATTAAAATAAAATAGGATGCACGAGATAAGAACAAAGTCATACTAACCACGTGCTTCCTTATAGGGTAGTACAAAATTATAATGAGAAGACTGAAATGTCTGTGAAAGCAATGACTAGGGGCGTCCGCCACGCACACGTGCACTTCTATGTTTAACGTATTTGGTTATTTTAGTAAAGGGCGTCTTACATTGCAGAATGTTCCTTTCTCAATATATCCCTTTTTTAATATCGCTTTTCGTAAAATGGATAGGTTTAGTCCAAACAGTGGGCCAACTAAACAGACCTAACAATATTTTCAAATTGACATTTTACGCATGGGACATTCTACGAAAAGGGACATTATGAGAAAGGGTCATTTTGCGATGGTACCAAAGGATCAACCGACCATATTGCTTGAACCACCATTATGAAGTCATGCTTCGCTGTTTTGCTCTTCGACCAGTGAATGAAATAAACCAATACTTCTTAAAAATTGGTCGAAATATGATAAAAATGCTCTTCCATACAACATGTCAATCGGGTCATTGATTTCGTATGGAAAGTGAAGTTTTTTTTATTATATCTAACTTTCATGAGTGTACAAAACATTGTAATATTCTGCATGTAACATGGCGGGCGGCCTAACGCATTTAGGTACTTAGCAATACTTGGTAATATTTATTCAATAATCTATTCCACTATATAATGATATTTTGCTATAAGCTCTATGTTAAAGAAATTGTTTTCTTATTGACGAATTTGGTTTAAACTATCATATTTAATTACTTTATAAACTAGCTAGCTTAGCTTTAGCTTTTTAAAGTGAAATGTTGTTTTTAGTAGTTTTAGAAAGGTTGTTTCTACGTTGTTTCTATGTTATGCATCAATATTGTTGATATATAAATGCTTTATTGTTGATAAATAAATGAAAATCTGTGTTAATTCAATTTATTTTATTGTGATGTGATATCCCTTAGTCGTACTTATTTTATAGTTACATTATAGTGTTGAGCACAGTCTAATATTCGAGTTATTTCATGAATCTATTATAGTAGTAGAATATTTCCTATATAATGATGAAAAAAACGAAATGACTACAACAAAACTCGAAAATACAGAATGACAAACTTGCTAAATGTGTCATCATCTCCCTAGCCTTATCCCGTATCTCACGGGGTTGGCTACCTAATCTAGGGGATTGAACGAGCGTACTGAATTTTAAACACAGCGACAAACTTGCTAAATGTGTAAGTTGCAAAATGTTCAAATAATGTTGTCATTTGGACATTTTTCATCTTGGCAATTTCACGAAATGGACAATTTGCGATTTGAACAATTTGCAATCTTTTAATTTAAAGAATATAATTCATTGCCTGTCTAGATCAGCTGGGGCAAAATTTTAATGAGTATTCCTAATCTCTATTTTATTCAGTCAAATTGTACAAGATCGTAAACTTAAAAGTTCATTTTACTTTCACACATTGCTAACTTAATTATGAACACAAACATTATTTCACATATTCTAATATCACATGGGTTTAGAAACTTCAATGAAATTCCTAGCAGCTGCGGTCATGTTAGCCAGACATGGCGAAGTGAATGTCGCCGACGATATGGTATCCGACCAACTGGAATAAGTGGCCAGCATCGTCGCAGCCACTCCCATCAGCATCACCAATACAGCCAGCAACACATCGTACCACCGTATCGTGTATTCATCGATCGGACCCTTTTCTAAGTAATCATCTACGTAATTATCCGTAAATGTGCGATACGTGTTTCTAAGAGCACTCCATTTTAGCGGGAACGTGTCGCCATGGTCGCCATTTTGAATACCGTTCCCGCCATTTAGAACTAGGTTGTTTTTCACCATGTAAGATTTCATATAGCACAGTCGTAGGAAGAACAGCGGTGGGAATATAAACATTAGCGGGCCTGTGAGTGTAGACCCGATGAGGCCCATGACTAGATCGAATCTTGGAACCGATTCTCCGAGAAACACAGCCAGTGCCACGATGCTCGAGCGAAGGAGGCAACGTTGAACGCAGAAATCTGGAAATAAATTGAAAATATTTGTAAAAAATCGAAGAAAATCTAAGATGTTAGCTGTGACAGATGGAATTCTTATGGATTTAGATACATTTTCTTATGTTGGGAATGGCATCTGCCCCAACTAACAATAACAGTATTTCGAGTATAGTTACAGTTCAAAAAGGAATTTAATATAGTTCTTCTTTTCGTATCAATGGCAAAAGTCACATAGTTAAGAGCTATTAAATGGTATGCGTGTTACATGTGTAAGAGTGTTTATAATAGGTGTGTTAGTAATATAAAAGTGTCATTTTGCGAAAGTGACTTTATACGAGGGGAGCATTTTGCGAAAGATGCATTTTGTGAATGGGACATGTTGCGAACGAGACATTATTATTTATTATTATCGTTCGGCCATTTCAATACATTACAATTTCAAATTAAGATTCAGTAGCCAGTCTCCAGCCGCCGGGGTAAGTTTATTGAGCTCCTCCAAGCCTCCAGGAAACCGTGTGCACGGGCACTCCTCCACAATGTGTGCGATGGTCTGCAATGCCGCTCCACAATCGCACTCTGGCGATTCTTTTAAGCCCCACTTGTGCAGGTCATAATTGCATCGGGCTACTCCAGTCCGGATTCGGTTCCAGTTGCGCCGGTTGGCTTTAAAACCTGGTAATTGTACGCTTGGGTCTTGCACTGAAGTATCCCTCGCCCACTCCAGGGATTGCCACTCCGCTAGCCACGCTGAGCGGATGTCAGGACGCTGTCGAATATCAGTATCCGACCAGATAGGTTTGCGTGATTTTAGACGCTCGGGGATGACAGAATCTAGTGTCTTTCTGATCGGCATTTTGTGAGAGAGCTGGTTGTTTTCAGCCTTCGCCCATTCGACAGCTGCTGTTTGTGAGCGTCTTAGGTGTGGTGGGGCAATATGCGTGAGTACGGGTAACCATGATGTGGGGGTCGGTCGCAGAACACCCGTGATGATGCGCATGGCTCGGTTAAGTTGCACGTCTACTTTGGAGGTGTGTGCACTCTGGTACCAGACCGGAGCACAGTACTCCGCAGTAGAGTATACTAAAGACAGTGCAGATGTCCTCAGCACATCAGCTCGGGCGCCCCACGTGGTGCCCGGTAAACGTCCAATCTGGTTAACGCGTGACTTGGTCTTTTGGGCGGTGTTCTCTAGATGGTTCCGGTAGGTTAGTGATCTATCGAGAGTTACTCCGAGGTATTTAGGAGTGCAATTGTGTTTCACTTTCTCACCATCAAAGAACACTTCTAGCTCTCTCCGAGCTAAACTATTTGACAGATGAAACGCTGTCACTTCTGTCTTCGAGGGGTTGGGACACAAGCGCCACCGTCTATAGTACTCGCCGAGAACCTTGAGGTCCATTTAGAGAGCAGTTTCACCCTCGTGAAAATGTTTCCCTTGGAAGGTCAGCGCCAAGTCATCAGCGTATGCAAATTTCTCAGATCGAGTTGCGGGCATATCGCTAATATATACGTTGAACAGAAGTGGCGCCAGCACGGAACCCTGCGGTAGTCCATTTTTTATTGGTTTATAGCCGCTTTCTCTCGTGCTAAGCGTAACCTTTATGTGGCGTGGGCCTAACATGTTTTTAAGGAGGGAGAGAACTCGCTTGCAAGGAGCAATTTCGATCAGCTTGTGTAACAGACCGTCCACCCACACAGTGTCATAAGCCGCCTTGAGGTCAACGAAGGCGGCAAAAGATTTGAGTCCCTTCTGAAAACCGGCTTCTATGTGAGATGTTAAAGCCAGGACCTGATCTGCACAACATCGGTTTCCTCTGAAACCCGCTTGTTCTGCAGGGATACTGGGATTGACAACGGGGTACAGTCGGTTGTACAGCAAGCGTTCCAGCAGTTTGTACGGCACGCTCAGGAGCGAAATGGGACGGTAACTTGCAGCATCGTCAGCAGGCTTGCCGGGTTTTAGGATGGCTATTACCTTGGCCCTCCTGAAGATTGGCGGGAGGATACCAGTTTCTAAGATACTGTTATAAAAATTAGTAAGCCATCTTTTGGCTCGCTTTTCAAGGTGGGCCAGAAATTCTGGGTATATGCCATCCAACCCTGCCGCTTTGCCGCACTTGCAAGATTTTAATGCAATTTCTAACTCGTCAGGTGTAAAAGGAGTACCTAAGGTGTTGTTGATTGGCAGTGATCGAATTGTTTCCCCACACCTGCGACGGGTATCTTTCGCAAAGCGTTTGTCGAGTGAGCCACTCTTCGTAAGAAGCTGGAGACGTTGTGCTATCTCGTCAGGCTGGACACCCGATTCAGCGGGTATCGGTGCAGCGGCACCGCCCATCTTGCGGAGTAACGTCCAGCTTCTTCGGCTGGAGTGCGTGAAGTCCATTTTCTCCACCTGGTCCACCCACTTCTGTCGCCTGGACTCATCCAGAGCAGCAATAAGTTTGTCAGCCGCGTCTGAGTTTCCGGAAACCAAGAACTCCTCATAGGCCTCTTCGGCCGTTTCATTCCAACCCGGGGTATATTCCCTACGACATCCTCTCGGGACATGGTGGTTAGCAGCGCTAAGCAGAACCCTACAGAAACGGTCGTAGTTTTCAACCACCGGACGGTAGAATCTACCCTCCCCTCGTATGATTTCCAGGAAACTTTCGAGAAATTCCAACGAGCTTTCGGCACCGACTTAACTAGTGGCACTTCTAGTCCTAGTTTAATGAAAGCGGTGTTGGCTTCTTGGAAAACTGTCCAAGATAACACGAGTGGCGGGCAGAGGTGTTCCACGCTGGCTCTCTGAGGTGAAACAGAGATCGGGATTTGTTTCTCGTTGCCATCGGGCTGAATGGAAGGACCCTTTGCCCTTAGGGTCAAAAACGAGATGTAGCCTTTCTTGTTCTGCCCAGTCCGCTAAAGTGATCCCATTCACATCATTAGTGGAGTAACCCCAAGAGGTGTGGTGGCTATTAAACTCACCGACATAGATGGAAGGGTGCGGGTGGATGCAGAGTGGAGGGGTGGCAAAGGTGTTACCGGGCGGTTTGTAGACTGATACTAAAGTTATGTCTTCAAGTTTAATAGTTATTATTTCTAAATTGTTATCGTTGCTATTACCAATGACAAAAACATTATCAAGATTAGATTTTGAATACACTGCCGACCCATAGATAGGTGACAGCGTAAATGCCAAAAGGTTGTAACCGGGTATGTGAGCCCGGGTGTCAAGGCTACTAATATTGTCAATGTGGTGCTCTTGCAGAGCAATCACATCGACACTCAAATCTTTTGCCAATCTGGCTAAATAGTCACACTTAGATCTAGAGGATCCCTCTATATTAAGCTGAAGAATGTGGACAGAAGGTCCAAGATTCTTTGTCAGAGAGCCCTTAGAAGGGCCTTTTGAAGACATTTCTTGGTTTAGGTTCGCAAATAACGCTGGGAGTCTCTTAAGGAGCAGATCCAGCAGGCCGATGAGAGTCAGAATCTTTAGCCGTTTTCACGTGCACGGAACTCGTGAAGACGTTGCCCGGGGTGGACCACCGGGAGGTAGATTCCGACTAATTTCCACCCACATTAAGTGAAAGGGACAGTTTGAGGTTGAAACTTTTTCGGCCAAGGAACATTTAAAGAAAGGCACATTCTGCTTGTGACAAAAGGTTATTTTTTTTCTTACCTCTGGGTATTTTCAGCAAAGATTCGATATGTTGGAAAAGCGCGGAGTTGCCCACAGCACTGGATAAACACAACTGCAGAGTCACCAAAAGAGCGACTACGTACAGCGCTATCGAAGGAGGAATGCCTGTGAAATTACGAAAAAGATAAAAGCGAATTTTATTAAGTGCACACCAGAAAGTGTTAGGTGCTTGGCAGGAGCACATTTTATTTATTAGGTACTTCGTCGTCTTTTGAACCTACTACTTTTGTAACTTTGACATTCCGATATTTGAACATTATGCACCTTTAGACTTTTTGCGATTCGGCCATTTTGCCACACCTGGACGATCTGCATTTTAAGTTCAAGCGTTTAAGTGTGAAAAATTGTCAAAATTTCCCCTCTACCTCAAAAAGTCTGCCGTGAAGGTATATATGAATAGTAGAGATGGGATTGTGTAGTCGGCGACTAGTCAGCAAAACAAGCGCCGATTAGTCGGCAAAAAAGTATGTAAGAAAAATAAATACAAATGACTGTATCATGTACTAATTGAAATTTTTCCTTTCTTTGTTATTGACTAATTAAACCGAATTAAATCAACAAAAATATTAATTTTTACCACAGTAATCAGTCGATACTAACTGTTATTTTTCCTTTATTTATTATTGTACTAGCAACCCGCCCCGGCTTCGCACGGAAATTATCAGTGTTTCTCTACTATATTATGCATGTACTATACATTAAACGTTCCTCTTGAATTACTCTATCCATTAAAACCGTATCAAAATCCGTTGCGTAGTTTTAAAGATTTATGCATACAAAGGGATATAGGGACAGAGAAAGTGACTTTATTTTATACTATGTAGTGATGAAGGAATTATCGACACTGCTGACTAGTCAGCAATTTCAGAACCGACTAGTCGTCTAGTCGGCAAATACCATAGTCGACCCATCACTATAGTCTGTCAACGTCGTGCTTACCGCGCCTTAGGGGTACAGACGTGCGCGGGGCGCGGTAACGGGGGTGCGGGCGGTGAAGCAGGAGGGTGAGCGAGCACGACGCAAGGTGTTCATGTTCGCAATCGCCGCGTGCTACCGCGTCCCCGCCAACGTCTGTACCCCTAGGGCGCGGTAAGTACGACGTTGACACTATAGTGAATAGGTATACCTTGCAGTATATTGCTGTCGACATGCGAGCCATATCTCTTGGCCGCGAGTGCCGTGGTGACCGCGAACAGGAAGCCGGTGGTGGCGAACCCTCCGAGGGCAGCCAGGTGGATCCGTCTACTGTCCTTCATATCCACTTGGATGGTCAGCAGCATCGGGTGGATGTCGAACTAGGGGTAAAAGAAAGATTACTCAAAGCTGTAGAGTCATACCAGGGGTAGAGTCATACCAGGGGTAGAGTCAAACTGATAGGGTTGCTCAGTCAAGGACACTGAACAACTTCCACCAGGAAATTCTTTCTTTACCATACAAATTGTCCGATCGAGGTGGACATTTTGTATGGAAAAGTCATTTTTTTATTTTCACTTCCTTGTAAGAATTTCTTGGTGGAAGTTGTTCAGTGTCCATGCTGGACTGGGAGCGATAGAATAACGTAGAATGTGCCAGCTGCTTCTTCTCCCGGGCATGCTGTAAAAACCAGCTATGGGATTCGAGGGTATATTGAAATTTAGGCCATGGGCTGACAACCTGTCACTACAGCAATATACAGTTCTTTCTAAACAACCCTCAAAACTTGTCAGACGTGGCGGAACGACCTTTGTTTGGGTCGTTGACGCTCTGCCTACCCCATTAGGGATACAGGCGTGATAGTATGTATGTATGTAAGTTGTTCAGTATCGTTGACTGAGCAACCCCTATCAGTTTGCGGGACGCTGTCCCTTACACCCGGTATATAGGGATGCTACCAGCCCAACAAAAGACAACACGTGCCTCGTGCGAGCGCGTCATTGAATGAATTCGTTAAGGGAGAAAACCAGCGCGATATTTCTAAATCATTCTCCAAAGATTTTTACTTCTTTTCTTGAATTCCTAAAAAAACTACAAAAACGAGCATATCGTAGAAACATGTTAATTTTAACTCTTATTGTTTTATTTAATGCCTTTCTTATCCAGATCGCATTTGAAAGTGACATTGTCCATGAACAGACACTACAATTTACATAAGATGACCCCAAGTCAAGAGCGTACCAACTATCTGATAAGAAGGCGTTTGAATTGATACTAAAACAAGGACTCGGATCAGATCGTATCAACAAACCTGACATTGTATAACCTTTGCAAGTTTTGAGTGCACAATAAAATTAACAAAATTATCATTCGTTAATTTGCATAATGTTGAATTTTAATTCGGAAAGTAAGTGTCAAATTTGAAAAAAGACCATAGAATTGGTTTGTACACCGCCCGCCTAATTCCATGGGCACATATTTTCGATTCTAGGTAAACTCCATTTAAAATTCTAGAGTACCAGAAATCACGAACTACATAGAATTTCTTAGTAGAAATAAGCTGTACATGTTGTGTCGTTATTCCTTGTGTATTGTCTTTCTCATGTTACTTGTGTACAATAAACAGTAAATAAATCAATAATCAGACGCAGAATGTCATCATGAGCAACAAGATTTGTTGTCAACTTGTCTAGCATGCGTCTTTAGAGACCACGGAGAAACAAAAAAAAATTAGGTAGCTGGGTATGAAAAAAGGGTACCTGAAAAGCGATGATTCCGTAAGCGACCAAGAAGTCCTGAGCAGAAGGCTCGTAGTTGAGCAGGTTGTCAGCCCCCGGAGACACGTCATCCAGCAGGATACAGGTCCACGTACACACCGCCACCGTCGCCACGATGAACACCGACGTCAGAGCTAGCGGCCTGGAGATTTCGTATAAAACATCATTTGTTCACATAGTAGTGAAAATGTCATTAATATTGTATGGCCGCGCCGCGGTCGCTACGCTGTGAATACGTCGACCAATTGCGTGGAATCTCTCGCTCACTTCGCTCGCGATACAAGTTAATATTCTTCTGTCACTAGCATGATATCTCGTGCTCGCTACGCTCGCGATTTACTATTACTATCCATACATACATATAATCACGCCTTTATCCCTAATGGGGTAGGCAGAGCGTAAACGACCTAAGCAAAGGTCGTTCCGCCACAAAGTTTTAAGCATTATTTAAGATAGATTTGAATTGAATTTATAACAATAGTAACTGCACTATCCCGCATAATATTAGAAAACTACTCCTTTACCCAAAGGTTGCCTGGCAGAAATTCCTACCCTAGCAATAAGACCGCCTAATTGTACTCTGTTTGTTTTGTAATGTTTGTTCCTGTACAATGTGTTGTTTATGTGCAATAAAGAATATTTGTATTGTATTGTATTTTGTTATAGTGACAGGTTGTCAGTTATCGCCTAAATTGCAATATACAGAAACCCTCGGATCCCTTAGCTGATTTTTACAGCATACCCGGGAGGAAATGCAGCTGGCACATTCTATGTTTTTCTCTCGCTCCCAGGCCAGCATGGAAGCTAGAAATTGATATACCTCGCTGAATATATCTGCTTACTTCATGTCCTTGGGCGAGCCGAGCCACATGACGGGGCAGAGCAGCAGCCCGATGACCAGCATCCACACGCAGTACGAGATGCCCACCGCCCCGCCAGTTATCTTCCACCAGAACAGCTGCATGCTCTGAGACGCTGATGAGGAGAAATAATGTAATTATCATAGTTTCATGTTTTTGAAAAGCATACACTTGGTCATCATCATATCCCTAGCCTTATCCCGTATCTCAGGGTGCGGCTACCTAATATAGGGGATTGAACGAGGGTACTGTTTTTACACAGAGCGACTGCCATCTGACCTCCGTAACCCAGATGGAAAACCAGACCCAATCCTAGATTAGGTCAGAGTTTTCAAGCAGAGTTTCTTAGCACTGGCCTCTGACATGGCTTAACGACTAATATCTACGTTGTGAAACGATATTAGCCGGGACCAATGGCTTAACGTGTCTTCTGATTACTTCCAAAGTTCGGAAAAAGCGCCGAATAAACGTACATACGAAATTCGAAAACTGAAAAATACAATGGTGCGTGGTAGGATTCGAACCACGACTCCCGCTTAGAGGACAGCGTCCCTATCCACTTCACCATCGAGCTCTCTAAAAGCGAACACTTAGTACCTGAACAATTATGATGTGACTTTTGTCTCTCAGCTCGCTACGCTCGCGGAAGGTATTGAATTGATTGATTCAATTTTCGGGGCTTGTCACGCTCGCGCCTTAGTTTTCGCGGATGTGTAATGTAACATCTTATCTTCAGATATTCGAACTTTATCGTGTAAAGATTGATTGCGTTGCTTTTTTAAAACTAATAACTCTTCATAATCAAGAAATTCATACCTACTTATAATCAGTGATGCGGTAGACAATGAAAGCAATCGACAAGTGAAAGGTTAAATAAACATAATCAGCTCTCCCTGACCCACCACAAGTACTGAGTTCATAGTCTAGTTTACATAGTAAGCCTACTTCAATCATTTTATTTACTACCTAGGTGCCTCGTTTGAGCTAGATCCAATCCAATCTTTGATAACACATAGGCCACACAAGCAAGATATCATGATTTGTTGCCTCATTCCGAAATTAATGTTTGCTCTTCACACGAAGGGAATTGGGTTATGTTAATAGAAACATTTGCTCCCGGTGTTATCTAGATTTGGTTATGGTCTCAAGATAATGGTTCTTTTCCTTTCATTCTGGTCTGGGAGTGATAAAAAACGCAGATTGTATCTACGTGTAGTTTTGTACCCGTATTTATCACACTTTCACGCTATGGACGCTCTGTGTATAAGGATATATGTTATGTTCCGTACCGAAGATGAAGTTGGGCACTCCGGCTCCGAAGATCGTGGCATCTAGCAGGAAAGTAACCATGCGGCGTGCTGGTAGCCCGAACGCCAGCTCTGCTACTGCTGCGTACGGAAACCTGGAAAAGAATCGAAACTATCATCAAATCATAAAATGCGCACGGATCAGAAGTATTGAAAAACGATATCTGGTGATGCTTTTGTTTATTTTGGCCCATAATCCTACTCATCGTAACGAAGTGCTGTGAATCCTTTTGAAACTAATGAAATGTTACCGTGTTCAAACTTTGTTCTACGGAAGATTACCAAGTTCTTCTTCAACTCCTTTTCTGTAAAAGCTGCACAACTGTGGAATAAACTGCCTAAGACAATTCAAGAAAGTCCCTCAGTGAATGTCTTTAAGAAAAGATTAAAACAGCACTTCTTATCTGAACAATTTTGATGTATGTATTTATGTAGTTTATTCGTATATGTATGTATCAATGTATTGTTTAGTATATAAGTATGTTTATTTAAGATAGTAATATACGGTAGGTATTTATTCTATGTTTAAGTATGCAAGTATTTTTATTTTTTAATAAAAATAAAATATTAGTCTCTGTTAATGTTGCATTTTCTTGTCATACATACATATAATCACGCCTTTATCCCTAATGGGGTAGGCAGAGCGTAAACTACCCAAACAAAGGTCGTTCCACCACGTCTGACAAAGTTTTGAGGGTTATTTAAGATAGATTTGTAAGTATATTGCTGTAGTGACAGGTTGTCAGCCCATCGCCTAAATTACAATATACTAAAACCCTCGGATCCCTTAGCTGGTTTTTACAGCATACCCGGGAGGAAATGCAGCTTGCACATTCTATGTTTTTCTCTCGCTCCCAGGCCAGCATGGAAGAAATGCATGGTTTTCTTGTCCCCTCAAAATTATTCACTTTCTCTTACTACCATTGGGTTGGCTGGAAGAGATCTCTTCATAGAGATAAGTTCGCCCTTGCACACTATATTTGTAAATTACATTTATTTTATGTTTATGCAATAAAGTATATATATATATATATATATATATATAAGATTTCTAGGTACGCACCGGTTCTTCAGATAAATATTGGGAGAGATCTCTTGCGCGAGCAGCCAACTCCTGCCCAGCAGCACAGCCGTGTACAGCTGCAGGCCGAACACCGCCAGCACCATCGGGATACCGTACACACCTGCAGTCAACAAGCAATGGTTTATCATAGGTAAATAATCGTACAGCAGCGTTGTCCTTGACGACCCGCGCAGCCTAGTTGGCAGTGTACCTGCCTGCTACGCAGAGGGTCCCGGGTTCGATTCTCGGCCAGGGCAGACATTTGAATGATGAGTTTAAATGTCTGTTTCTGGGTATGGGTGTTCTTTGTGGTTGTTTCTGTGTATTTCCATGGCACCCCGATACAGGAAATCCTAGTGGGGGCGATGAGTGTGATCGTGATCGTGTCGTGTTAAACTTTCTACATCTTCACGGTTGACAATCTAGTCTGGCTTTTATATAAACTGAGTTATATAGAAGTCTTTCGGGAGGGCGGAGTTTATAGAAAGTGTTCGGTTAAACGAAAATAAAAATACAGCAGCCTTCATCTTCACTTGCACTCTTTTAGGGGATACAGTAATATCTACATTTTCTTCGCTTCGCTCGCATAGGAAATTTATTAAATCATTGATTAATAATCTTATCTTATCTATCCTATCTTACCACAAGCAATGATGCTCTTAGGTAGAGCGACGACAGGGAACACTCCAAACAGGTCTACAATGCACAGTATTGCGAAGAGCAGACTGAGCCCGCCCGTGGTCTGTCCAACAGTGTACTGGTCGTGTCTCGTCACCACCATGGTCCCCTTGTGTTGACTGGAAGATACTAACTCACCACAAGCAATGATGCTCTTAGGTAGAGCGACGACAGGGAACACTCCAAAAAGGTCTACAATGCACAGTATTGCGAAGAGCAGACTGAGCCCGCCCGTGGTCTGTCCAACAGTGTACTGGTCGTGTCTCGTCACCACCATGGTCCCCTTGTGTTGACTGGAAGATACTAACTCACCACAAGCAATGATGCTCTTAGGTAGAGCGACGACAGGGAACACTCCAAAAAGGTCTACAATGCACAGTATTGCGAAGAGCAGACTGAGCCCGTCCGTGGTCTGTCCAACAGTGTACTGGTCCGTGTCTCGTCACCACCATGGTCCCCTTGTGTTGACTGGAAGATACTAACTCACCACAAGCAATGATGCTCTTAGGCAGAGCGACGACAGGGAACACTCCAAAAAGGTCTACAATGCACAGTATTGCGAAGAGCAGACTGAGCCCGCCCGTGGTCTGTCCAACAGTGTACTGGTCGTGTCTCGTCACCACCATGGTCCCCTTGTGTTGACTGGAAGATACTAACTCACCACAAGCAATGATGCTCTTAGGTAGAGCGACGACAGGGAACACTCCAAAAAGGTCTACAATGCACAGTATTGCGAAGAGCAGACTAAGCCTGCCCGTGGTCTGTCCAACAGTGTATACTGTCTCGTCGCCACCATGGTCCCCTTGTGTTGACTGGAAGATACTAACTCACCACAAGCAATGATGCTCTTAGGTAGAGCTACGACAGGAAACACTCCAAAAAGGTCTACAATGCACAGTATTGCGAAGAGCAGACTGAGCCCGCCCGTGGTCTGTCCAACAGTGTACTGGTCGTGTCTCGTCACCACCATGGTTTGTTTATGTGGACTTGCTCCGTTGGTGGGAATGGGAGAGGGCGAGCTGCCGCGGAAGGAGTTGGAGCGAGGCAGCTTCATGGTGTGCGTGGCTCTGAAAACGGATATTTAAAGATTAAAACCATTCTTACCATGCATATTTGTTTCTACAGCAAAGATCGAAGACAACCTAATTTGCAACGGCACCAAACGCTCGACGTCTTCTTAAATATTGATACATACATACGTGGGACACTCAGAAAGATTTGCGACACTAAAAAAAATTGTTCTACAGGTACATATATTTTTATTAAATCTTTTCAAAGTATTCTCCACCAGCCTCTATACAAAGATTCATGCGTCTGAACCAGTTTTCAAAACACTTTTTCCAGTCCGCCGTAGACACCTCGTTTACAGCCTGCTCGAACGCAGCCAGCGCATCTTCCGGCGACGAAAATTGTATCCCCTTGAGCTGATTTTTTATTTTTGGAAATAAAAAGAAGTCACACGGTGCTAGATCAGGGCTGTAAGGAGGGTGACCCAGGAGTTTGACTGGTGTGCTGTCCAGGAAGTCCCTCGTTTTGAGCGCGGTGTGTGCAGGCGCATTGTCGTGGTGGAGCAGTAGTCCGCGGAGCCCTGTGTTTGGTCGCTTGTTGCTCACAACAGAAAAAACTTCTGGTAAACATTTGGTAGTATACCATTCGGCGTTAATGCTTCTTTGATCTCGTAAGAATTGAGGCCAAGTGGCCAGTCAAATTAAAAAAGCTGGCGATCAAAATCTTCCCCCCGCTTCGAGATCGCTTCACTTTGGTAGGCGGTGGTTCATTTTGAAACACCCAAACTGTCGACTGGCGCTTGGTTTCTGGATCGTATTGATAAATCCAGGACTCATCACCTGTTACGATGTCTTGAACACGCCGAGACGAGCCTGCTTCAAATTTGTTCAGCATATCACGGCACTATTCCACCCGGGCCTGCTTCTGAGCGTCGGTGAGGTAGTGCGGCACCCAGCGCGATACTATCCTCCTCACGCGAAGATGCCCGTGTAGAATCTGGTGAACGCTTCCCGATCCAATCTTTAATATGTGCTGAATCTCCTGATATGTAATTCGCCTATTATCTTGGATTAAATTTTTCACTGCTAGCACGTTTTCTTCCGTAATAGCCGTCAAAGGGCGACCGCTTCTTTCTTCATCCCCCAAGGTTGGTCGACCGCGCCTAAATTCGTTATACCAACGATACACGGTTGCCTTGGAGGGGCTTTCATCCATAAATGCCATTTGAAGTCTATCGAACGGTTCATCCAGTTTCAGGCGACACTTGAAATCGTAAAAAATCATAGCTCTAAAATGTTCCCGGCGCAGATCCATTTTTCAGTAAGACACGATACTTTGAATTGGCTCTCAAAAAATGTGGAGGGACATTTTGAAAATAGAACACACATATTTTTACTTAGGTACAAATAATCATATTTTCAAAAAAGATTCTAACCGGCCAGTCTACCATATATAAAAACTATTTATCGCAATACTTTCTGAGTGGCCTGGTATACCATATAGTCACGCCTTTATCCCTAATAGGGTAGGCAGAACGTAAACCACCTAAACAAAGGTTGTTCAGCCACGTCTGGCAAAGCTTTGAGGGTTATTTAAGATAGATTTGTATTTAAATTGCCGTAGTGACAGGTTGTCAGCCTATCGCCTAAATTACAATATACTTAAACCGACACTTGCTATCTGGACGCCACAGAGGAGCTATTAAATAAACTTGAGCGACTTCAAAATCTGTGTATACGCTTCATCTTTGGACTGAAGAAATACGACCATGTCTCTCAATTTCGTTCCCAACTCAAGTGGCTCCCAATCCGCTTCCGCAGGAATACTCATATCCTTTGCACCCCTTATAATGTCCTCTACAATCCTTCTTCCCCTCCCTATCTCCGTGAGCGTTTTACATTCTCACGTCCCTTGCATAAGCCCTGTCGTTCAAACGTCAGGACTCTTCTTTCCATCCCCTCCCACCGTAACGATTTCTATTCCTATTCCTTTACTGTTCATGCTGTCAGATTATGGAACTCTCTTCCACCGACAGTTCGTGATAGCTCGTCTATCGCTGTCTTTAAAAGACGAGTTAAAGAGCATTATCTTTCCCTGTCAAAGTAATCCGTGTTTAGGGTATATATTTGTATATAAATAGCTATAAGTATTTATTTATTTTTGATTATTTATATATTTGGAAGTATTTATTTATGTCTTGTTAATATTTATGTAAAAGATTTACATTTTATTTTACAGTAGTATTATTTTATTGATATTTATTAAGTTTTGTGCACGTTTTATCCGCGTATCATTAAAATTATCACTTCTGTAGGTCTGTAAGAAATTTCTTTTTAGAAATAAGCAGTGGCTGTCTTTGTTTTTTAATCTCCTGTGTTTATGATGTTTTTTGTGTACAATAAATTGTTAAATAAATAATAAAACCCTCGGATCCCTTACCTGGTTTCTACAGCATGCCCGGGAGGAAATGCAGCTGGCACATTCTATGTCTTTCTCTCGCTCCCAGGCAAGCATGGAAAAAAAATTATGTACCTAATTAATTAGATATTGTACCTTAATAATCTGACACCAGGATTCTTCGGGTCGTTGTTCGACTCGAGAATCCACTCGCTAAGAAGAAGATGAATTAGATATTGTAAATACCGCATTGTATACATTTTATTTAACAGTTCGTTGCACACATAATCATACAGATGATCATGCTTCCATATTGGACTGGGAGTGATAGGAAAACATAGAATGTGCCAGCTAAATTTCTTCCTGCGAATGTTCTAAAAACCAGCTAATGGATTCGAGCTAAGGGTTTCAGCGTATTGCAATTTAAGCGATGAGCTGGCAACCTGTCATTATAGCGATATAACTTAAATATGAAGTTCAAAAGACAGACTTGGCGGAACGACCTATTTTCTTTTATCATTTACGCGCTCTACTACCCCATTCGGGATAAAGGCGTGACTATGTATGTGTCATACAGAGGACACACACTTAAAAACAGTAACATAACAGCATAAATAATGTAACTATTGCTTATTTCTAAAACGAGATATCTTACAGCTGACTTATGGTAGTGAGATTTTTTGTGGCAGATAAGACGTATAATTTTAAATTAATCACCAATTTATAAGAACCATCAACTTTCCTGGTGGCTTGGCTTGATACTCGTATTTCTCGTATTAATCGACAACATAGATGCGAAAGCAAAAAAAAAAACGCTATGCCTACGCGGCCGCCGGCCGGTTTAATGGGAATTAAATTCAAATGGCGAAATCAATCATTCTCTTTGAAGGCTCAACGAGAAAACTGGTTTTACTATATGTATTTAAAAAATCTACCAATAGTGATCTAATATATAAGAGAATTTACCTAGTAACCAAAGACTTCACACTCTAACTCTATTTTAAATTTAAAATTGCCTCTTATGTAGGTAAATAAGTAGTTCCAATAAATAAATGGTTCGTGCGTATTTATAGGATGACCTTTACCAAACCTAGCTTTTTATTTGATCCAAATAGTCTTTCAGACGGTCACTTTACCCTCTAAACTAGAAAAATACTAAGAATCCGGTTATTTTAATAGACAATACATGTGTTGAATAGGTAATTAACATGTTCAGATAAAATATTTTTATTTTTACTGCTCTAGTCTAGGCCAGAGGTGACCGCAGCTACTTCTAGTAGTCAAGTCAAGTTGACCGACACTCACCTCATAATGTTATTTTCGCAAAATGCCCTTACTCAACAATGTCCTTACTTCCATGATGGACTGGGAGCGAGAAAAAAACATAGAATGTACCAGCTGCATTTCCTCCCGGGCATGCTGTAAAAAGCAGCTAAGGAATCCAAGGGTTTGGGTATATTGCAATTTAGGCGATAGGCTGACAACCTGTCACTATAGCAATATACCTACAAATGTATCTTAAACAACCCTCCCGGGGGGGAAAAGGAGCTTTTTTGTACTGTAGAGGTTCCATCACAGTTCATACTTAGAAGCACAGTACATACTTGTGCCCTATCCTGACTATATAGTATGTATATTTATACCCCCCTAGAAAAAAAACCTGGATTCAGCCAATGGACGCCGCGGACGACTTCGAAGATTACAAACCAGACTTATAATCATGTGGCCATTTCTATCAAATAAGTACATTTAACCAGAACCGGAACGGCTTAACGTGCCCCCCGAAGTACACTCGCTGTCTTTGTCACATCATTTGTCAAAAAACAGGAGATTGTGCCTAAATGTATGTTTTGGGTGATGGACTTATAACTTGTCACATGATGCACATAAAAGTTGCCCATGCAATATTTGTTAGATGTGGCTAAGGCACCTTTTACTGATTACTACTATAAAAACGTTTAAACGATCGACACGACAAGAAGCAGACTGAGCGTTTTGCGCTCTGCCTGCCTGCCTCGCAAGGGGAATAGTTCAAAACTTAGGATTAGGATTTAGGATTAAACCATTAACGCATACGAGTCCAAATTTGCGAAAAGGGTAATTTTGCGAATGGGACATTTTGCGAATGGGACACTTTGCGAAAAGGACATTTTTCTATGGGGTATGAGGAGAACTGCTTCCGTACCAGTGCAGTCGCGGGTTCGATTCTCACGGAGTTTGTCAGATTATTCACTATTAATTCCCAGTATGGTGTGGTATGGTTAAGATTAGGACAATGCTTTTTTACCTGATCGCATCTATCACAAAAGATAATTCTGAGCTTCGGAGGGCACGTTAAGCATTTGTTCGGGTCGCCATCTTTGATAGCAGTGTCTGTTCCTTACTTTTACAGTATGTTTTCACCCTATCATATTACCTCTACACAAAATAGACGCCCAAGTTTTGTAACTAAGTAAGTGTAAAGAAACCTTACAACTACAAAAAACTTACCGAAATTTGTTACCTATTAAATTAACACATCATTCACTCATTTCACTAAAACACGTACTAGTTCTATAATATTTTTTATGTCCATAGAGCTACCGGCGTCCGAGCTAATTTATTCAAACTTTTATATGAGCAAATAAAGTTTAAGATTTTTTATTTATAATCCGATCGCTCTGCGAGGCGGCCGGTCAACGACTAGACTACTGTAATAGGTAACATATATTAGTGTGTAGTGGCCCTAATGAAGGAGTACATTCATGTAGAAAACTCGCTCTTTGCTTTTTGGAGCATATAGATTATGGTCATTTTGAGTTCAGTTAACTTAGTCAGGTCGAACGACTCTTCTGAGATATTTTTGAACGACCGCTGATGACAGCTATGAAGCCGACCACCAAAACGTGCCTTTCAAAGCAGGGAAACATCTTGTCGGACAAACAGATATTTCAGCGAGGTTACCTCATATATTTAGACTGCATTGTTCTTAAAAAACAAACTGTAAAGATAGACTTAATGTGTTCATGTGGATTGGAATCGAATCGATTGAACTCATGACCTCCGGATCGGAGCTCAGGGCTTAGGTACTACTAGACTACATAGGCCATGCTATCGATTCCTAGAGCGCACAACTAAACTAAAATTTTACTAAAATTATTGGCGTCCCTTTCTGTTCTCTCATGACAGAAAATTACAGGTATAGTCTCATATTATTTATTTATTGACTTTTTATTGTACACAAGTAACATGAGAAAGACAAGGAATAACGACACAACAGGTACAGCTTATTTCTACTAAGAAATTTCTTCCAGCTGACCTACGGAAGTGAGGCTTAAAATGAGAGGCAAATTAGGCGTGCACAAATAAAGCAAAATATTAAAATAATACCAGAAAATTATAAATTACAAAAATAAATCTAATTATATAAATACTTAAAATCATAATAATAATCAAGGACGAATAATACAAATTAATAATATATATATATATATATATATACATACATACATAAATCACGCCTTTATCCCTTACGGGGTAGGCAGAACGTTTAACGCCTCGTAAAAAGCGCTTTCGCCACGTCTGACAAAAATTGAGGACAATTTTAGATTGTAATATGTATTGCTTTAGTAACAGGTTGTCAGCCCATCGCCTAAATTACAATACACTGTAACACTCGAGTCCCTTTTGCTGAGTTCAACAGCATGCCCGGGAGGAAGGGCAGCTGGAACATTCCATGTTTTTCTTTCGCTCCCAGTCCAGCATGGAAGAAATATAATATAATATATACATGAATATACGAGTATATATACATACTAATACTATACGGAAAGTGAAAGCTTTCTCTGCTCGACTGTCCCATCAGTTACTTCAGTAATTCAATACCTACTCGTTGTTGCGGATATAGTGACCGTTGCCATGTTCCCCTAGTCCTACGTAAGTATGCTTTCAAAACCTGGCTCATGTTACCTGGGGAGAAATTCCTCGGTTTAGTGATTGATATGTGTGTGTACGCAATATATGAGCCGGTAGGAACTTACTATGTAGATAAAGCCATTCCCTATGTGCTTGTACGATCGTGATCCCGATCATAATCATACACCATGAAAAAAAAAATACTGAAAATAAAATCCTGCCATCTATAAAAACAAAAAGGAAAATCACTGTTAGCAAGTTGTTTTTTACTTCACCGCTAGATGGCGCTGCCTACGTCAGTTACATTCCGTTTCACGTTGTATTTTACAACATGTCGTTATAAAAATATTAAAATTAAATGCGTTAGCTTTGAATTTAGTTAATGTTATGATTTTACTTTCCTGAAAAATTAGGGATCAGGACTAAAAATGTACTGAAAATAAATAGTTCACACCATGGTTCACACATGTTTTCTGCGCATGTTCCGTTTTATTGATTATTTCAGATAGTTCCTGAGAAAAGTGACACTTGCAGAGGGCGCTGTTTGAACCCCGTCCCCCGCGCCCCTCGCCTCTTTCCTTTTGTGACATTTTGCGAACCCATCTTTGCGTTTTGTGTGAAAATTCACTTTAAAAATTCACATTAGGGCATGGTTGGTAAAGTTTTTCACACGAAAAACCGTGATATAAAATCTGTAATCGTGGTTAAGTTTTTTCGTGCCAAGTGCAATTAAACTATCAAGATTCCGCCGATACTTCAAAGCCAACCCAGTGGGTGGCTAATTTTGGTAAGTTCCTCTTTATTTCCGCCATTTACTTCGCATTCTTAGCACCTATTACGGTCTATATGCGTTACTTTTCCTTTTAAAAGCAGTCACAACATCTAAAGATGCTCAATTATCGGTGAAATTGGTTCCACGGTCATATCCATCTTGTGCAAGCTCGAGCAATCTGCTTCATCAATTTGACATAAATTCTTCCATACACTTCCATTTACATCCAAAAATACGTGTTATTCATAATTTCTATGAGTCTTTAGCTCTAATTATTGGCATATGTGCAAATAGTGTATGAATACTTGTTATGGTGTGTCCATGTGTGTGACGATTTTTACGTCACTACAGCGAATATACTAGAATAGTACCGTATGGCTAGCTGATTAGCATTTCACATTAAAAAGTCTAATAAAAAAAGATTGAAGAAAAAAAAAAGTTGAAAAATACTTAATTCAGAATCATTTCTGCTAGTGAGAAGCCATATATTTAATGTATAGGTAACTTGATCACTAACATAACCTTGTGGGTAATTAGTTACATACTCGCTAAAATAAACCCTTGCAGAGTCATCATAAACTCTCTGAATTTACTTTAGTAACCGATTATCTATCATTGTTCTCTTTACCACATTTACGATTGACAATACCTGTGCGACCAGATCAATTATTTTTCACAAAATTAAATAAACCTAACTACAAATAAATACCATAAAATAACTTCTAAATGATTTTATAACATTTTTCATTGATTTCATTAAATAATCACCTTTTATAACAAATAAAACTGGTGGATATTTTAATTCTATATGTATCTATGATTGTAAAACACATTTTGAATGATTGAAGTGAAAAAGCGTGTTACAATTTTAAATATATATTTGTTATCTATTATTATTTTTGCATGTTACAACTTGCTTTGCCATTTTCGTTGCAATTATCAAACACGCTTTCTCATTTCATTATAGGTAAAGAACTAGCAAAATGGAGTACAAACGGGATTCTTTTTTCTTGGCAAACAAGAAAGGAAAGAAACAAGAAAACAAGAAAAAAGAAAATGGTCATAATGATGACAAACAGGAGTTTAAGAAGAAAAGGCTGAATCAATTTAATAAAAATCGTGTGGGTGTCCTAAATGAGGAAGGCAATGGAGAAATACAGCACAAAGCGGAAAAGAAACCCTTCGATAAGAAGACCTATCGCTTAAAGAAATACAGCAAAAAATACAAACTCGAACAATGGGAGGAACAACGAAAGAAGAAATTGAAACGTGAGTATGAGAATACATTGAAAAAGGAGTCCATGACCGGGTCTTACAAGCCTGTGTCATTTGATGAAGATATTACTGACTCCAACCAAGATGTAGGCAAGTTTGTTAGACATCCTGATCTCATTGAAAACAATGATTCAGACAATCAAGAAGATCAGCAAAAGAAAAGAGATCCTTTCAAAAAGGCTAAGGAACAATACAATAAAGTCAAACAAGACAAATTACAGAAACAACAAGACATAGAAAAGGCAAG
The DNA here is from genome assembly GCA_949820665.1 of Scrobipalpa costella. Lineage (NCBI taxonomy): Eukaryota > Metazoa > Arthropoda > Insecta > Lepidoptera > Gelechiidae > Scrobipalpa > Scrobipalpa costella. Next base: position 9,665,472 of record OX463315.1, read on the forward strand.
AGAGGAGAAGAGAAAGAAGCTTCAAGAATACAAAAAGAAGAAACAGGAGAGATTTAAGAAGTTGAGTAAAAAGACTAAGAAAGGGCAACCAATGATGACGGGAAGACTGGAGATACTGTTGGAAAAGATTCAGAAAAATAAGTAGAGAAAATGTTTTTTACAATCAATAGATTGCACAACTAATTTTCTTAAAATACTGCATTTACTTGCTCACCTATTGGTAGCGAATTTATTCTAATATTTTTTTAAGTAGTTTTCTCCAGTCTCTTTATGTAGGTATGTATTGTATGCCTTATCAAATAAAGCATTCACAAATCTTGAGTACTAGTAATAGTAATATTTTACAAACTCAATAAATCAATTTTATGAAGATTACTATGATTATGATTAGTTATCTATCTGAGAGTTTTGCCAATCAGCTTGATATCCATATTGTAGATTACTGTGAAAGATTAAAGAGATAAAAATATTATTTCATTGATTTATCATTTCCTTGCCAAATTTATGGTGTGTTCTTGTCAACTTGTGTAGTTTTGTTCATAACAGTCTTGTTTTGAATTAACTTAAAATAATTTGTATCAGTGAATTTAGTTTCCCATTTTTTTTAATTTTACTAAACCACAGTGCAATTCTAAAATAATAAATACACATTTATATTGGTAAGTGTCCATAATCAGATCATAAATTCATATATCTACATATAATGATCTAAGAACCAAAACACTTGTAGTAAAAAGCGATAATTATTCGAAATCGTAATTAGCATATACTAATGGTAACAACCAATAATGTGAAAACAGTTAGGAACAAATTAAATAGTTAAACACGTTTATAGAGCATAGTTAGTTCCTGTAGGGAGTGGATATACCTATTTTTTGCAGACTGTGGTGATCACTTTCCATCAGGCGGCCCTAGTGCTGGTTTGCCACCGTGTGCGTCTCCCCACCCATCCCAAACGAGATAGGTGTCTTTATCATATATCAGGATTTACAGCATAACTAGCGACCCGCCCCGGTTTCGCACGGAAATCATCAGTGTTTATCTACTATATTATGCACTAGCGACCCGCCCCGGCTTCGCACGGAAATTATCAGTGTTTCTCCACAATATTATGCAAGTATTATATGTATAAACCTTCCTCTTGAAATAAATACTCTATCTATTAAAATAAACCGCATCAAAATCTGTTGCGTAGTTTTAAAGATTTAAGCATACATAGGGATATAGGGACAGAGAAAGCGACTTTGTTTTATACTATGTAGTGATGTATTATACATGTAAACCGTCCTCTTGAAGCATTCTATCCGCGAAAAGAAACCGCATCAAAATCCGTTGCGTAGTTTTAAAGATATAAGCATACATAGGGATATAGGGACAGAGAAAGCGACTTTGTTTCATACTCTGCAGTGATTACAGCACACATTCACTTCTTCTTCTTCTTCTGTCGAGTGGGTATCGAGTCTATTGGACTCGATGAACCCTGGTGTAAGAGTTTTTAAACCGCCTAGTAGCACAACTATCAGGCCTCTGACATGGTTTTGTGTAACGACCACTATCAAAGACAGCGACCGGGACCGACGGCTTAACGTGCCCTCCGAAGCACGACGAATCTTCTTCTTTTTTCGGATAATCAGGTGACTCAGCCTGCAATGTCCTACCCAAACTGGGGAAAAATTCACAGAGTGATAAATTCTCAAATATCAACTTTGTGTTTTACCCCCTGGGAATCGAACCCAGGACCTCCGGATCGGGAGCCCATGGCACTAGCCACTAGACCACGGAGGCAGTCACACATTCACTGAAGTCAGTAAATTGGAGCATCAATAGGAACAACGCTAAGAGCTAAAAACCGTGGGCCGGCTGGGGAGATTCTCGTCGGCCACCCCATGCTAGATCTCTGGTACCGTTGAGAGTAGTATTATGCTTTAGATGTAGAGCATAATTGGAGCAATCTGCGTGCGAAAAATCATACTTACATTCTTCTTATAGAGAAAAACAGAATGTGCCGGCTGCATTTCCTCCCGGGCAAGCTGTAAAAGCCAGCTAAGGGATTAGAGGGTTTCTGTATATTGCAATTTAGATGATCTGTCACTACAGAAAAATTCCTACAAATCTATAAATATAACCCTCAAAACTTTGTCAGACGTGGCGGAACGACCTTTGCTTAGGTCGTTTACGCTCTGCCTACCCCGTTAGGGATAATGGTGTGATTATATGTATGAAGAAACATACGGTTATTAGTGGGCTTGCTGGAGAATCGTTTCTCCAGCGGGGGCCTATTTGGATCTCATAAACGTGACATTGACACTGAAGACCACGCCGACGTGACATACACTAAAGACGACGTGACATGCACTGTACCAGAACACTCTGGAATGTCAGTTCACTGATATCGGAAGAACAATGTACACATCATAATATCATAATCTTACCTGTGTTATGACGAATTCCCAGACATATCAAATTCTGCCGCATATAATGATTTAAGAGATTATTGCGGTTTGATAACCTTCCCTTATTAACTTAATGATAACTCAAATTAGATTTTTCACGATTATAATTTTAAAGTCATAATCTATATGAAATTAATTTAATCGCGTTGTAGAAAGATTCTATTAGCTATCGAAACAAACAACACTTTCAGCCATCACACCAATATGCAAGACAAATCCTAAAATTTCTGTACCATGGAACATTTGAGCAGCGAAAAGGGTGAAATCGTGTTCTGGAAGACTAGTAAATTTTAACATACATACATATAATCACGCCTTTATCCCTAATGGGGTAGGAAGAGCGAAACGACCTAAAGAAAGATCGTTCTGCCACATCTGTCAATTTTGAGGCAATAAGCCTCAGATATAGATTTGTAGGTATATTGCTGTAGTGACAGGTTGGCAGCCCATCGCCTAAATTACAATATACTGAAACCCTTGCTCCCTTCGCTAGTTTTTACAGTATGCCCGGGAGGTAATGCAGCTGGCACATTCTATGTTTTTCTCTCGCTCCCAGTCCAGCATGGAGAACAATTAAGTATAATTTAAATAGATAAATAAATAGGTACATTGAATCATTACCCCAGCGGCATCTCAAGTCCATTAAAGGTTATTCTCCCTATGGACGACTTGGCTTTTTACCAACTCTTTTCTGCGCAGACTTCATCGAATCCTAAACTACAATACGAGTCAATGTTCAGGCGTCCTTCTTACTTAGTTTTGTTTGTCTTTCGTTTCGTCAACCCTCAGATTCAGTACAACAAAATACTGCATAGCGTTCTGTTCTTGTGGCCGTCGAATTCTATAGTTCGTATTTTTAACGTTGAGTTTTCGATACCAACGTGTTTTGCAGCTCATGAACTGGTTTGTCTCACAAGAGGTTTACATTTCGGAGCCGCAGACGATAACCTAGTTGCAAATTGCAAACATATGTTGTGCGGTTGAGTTTCTTTAAAGTTGTAACTCAAAAACAGGCTATGGGCCGCAAAACAAGGTGGTGTTAAAATAACAAGACATGACATGACTAATTCTAAAACAAATTTAGTAATTATGTTATAACTTTAATACATTATGTGACGTGTAAAATTATTATTTTATAAATAAAGTATTGAATTGAATCGATAACGCCACGTTAAAAAAACAGAGTTTATTCCTCTTGGTCATTCCACTTGCAATGTGCACAGCAATAGTCTGTTTCCATACATACATACATACATACATACATATAATCACGCCTTTATCCCTAATGGGGTAGGCAGAGCGCAAACGACCCAAACAAAGATCGTTCCGCCACATCTGACAAAGTTTTGAGGGATATTTAAATTTGTAGGCATAGGATACGGGATAAGGCTAGGGAGATGATGATTGCTGTAGTGACAGGTTGTCAGCCTATCGCCAATATACTGAAACCCTCAGATCCCTTAGCTGGTTTTTACAGCATGCCCGGGAGGAAAAGCAGCTGGCACATTCTATGTTTTTCTCTCGCTCCCAGGCCAGCATGGAAGTCTGTTTCCGAATGCATGCAAACCAAATGTCGTCGAGACAGAATCAACAAGCTTCTTTTGAGTTAAGTTACTCTATCGTCAGCTTTGTCTCTCTCATCTCTGATGCATAGAGTCTAGCCTTTGCAGGCACTATTGTTGAGGTTCTTGTTAAAATCACTTCAAACCAATTGCCACTTGGCCAATTGGTCACTTCTCATGTAAGTGGTGTTGCCATGCCGCACTTTTGATTTTGATGGGCCTCTCCCTTTAGATGGTCTGGTCTCCGATTGAAGCGATAATGTTCCTCTACTCGACTTTGATTGTATAAAAGTCATACTCTGTTCAGCTCGCGGTATTGCCGTCCGGTCCAATCCTTACATATATACATACAATCAAGCCTTTATCCCTAATGGGGTAGGCAGAGCGTAAACGATCTAAACGAACTAAGGTCGTTCCGCCACGTCTGATAAAGTTTTGAGGGTTATTTAAGATAGAATTCTAGGTATATTGCTGTAGTGACAGGTTGTCAGCCTAAATTACAATATACAGAAACCCTCGGATCCCTTAGCTGTCTGACAAAGTTTTGAGGGTTATTTAAGATAGAATTCTAGGTATATTGCTGTAGTGACAGGTTGTCAGCCTAAATTACAATATACAGAAACCCTCGGATCCCTTAGCTGGTTTTTACAGCATGCCCGGGAGGAAATGCAGCTGGCACATTCTATGTTTTTCTTTAGCTCCCAGTCCAGCATGGAAGAACCAATTAGTATATAGTAGTAGTTTAGTGTTGTCAAACTAGAGAGTATTTCAGGACCAGAGGGTAAGCCGAATAGATTTTGAAACCGATCGCTGCTCTAAGCTTGATGCCAGACGCGATGAACTGAAAACCCGTCCACCTGCGGCGATCAGTTACAATTACGTCAATGGAGTGCTCACGTGCCCGCAATGTTCGAGGATATTCTCCAAAAAGATTGGCTATATAAGCCACACGCGAGCACACGAACGCCAACTGTTAAGGAGTTGAAGCAGTCGCGAAATCGGTCTGGAGCAATATATATGAAAAGGTGGATATTCATCTATTTTGTCAATTTACAACGTACTTTCGGTAATTGCTGGACTGCCGAGATGACTTTTGGCTACCGGCCAGTTCCTTTTAACGAGTTGGAAGTTGTGAAGTTCAGCTTTTGAGTTTTTCCCAGTAAGCGTGAAAATTATCGAGTAATACAGGAGTTCTATCTACTGGACAGGAACCGATAACAAAACAATATGCCCGGAAAAAGTCGGCTGAACTTGACGAGCGCACTAAAAAGCGCAGTGCAACCTGCTGTTGAAATCCATAGAATGTGCCAGCTGCATTTCCTGCCGGGCATGCTGTATAAACCAGCTAAGTTACCCGAGGGTTTCTGTATATTGCAATTTAGGCGATGGGCTGACAACCTGTCACTACAGCAATATACCTACGAATCTATCTTAAATAACCCTCAAAACTTTGTCAGACGTGGCGAAACGACCTTTAGTTAGGTCGTTTATGCTCTGCCTACCTAGTTAGGGATAAATGCGTGATTATATGTACGTATGTAAGCTGCTGTTACGATAGTTTCCTGAATTAATACCTCGGACAGTTTCCGAGTGTGGCTGGCATGCTGTTTTAACTACAACAGTGTCAAATTTTAACAACACCTTGCGTACGTAGCGGCTAAATATAGTTGCAGTTATCGATTTTTTCGTTGCAGTCTGAACTAGTATGCATACATACTTACATACATACATATAATCACGCTTTTATCCCTAATGGGGTAGGCAGAGCGCAAACGACCCAAACAAAGGTCGTCCCGCCACGTCTGACAAAGTTTTGAGGGTTATTTAAGATAGAATTTTAGGTATATTGCTGTAGTGACAGGTTGTCAGCCCATCGCCTAAATTACAATACCCTCGGATCCCTTAGCTGGATTTTACTGCATGCATTCTATGTTTTTCTCTCGCTCCCAGACCAGCATGGAAGTATGCATTGTAATTTTTCAGCCCTTATAAAGTTATTAATTTCTATACCTCGTTTTATTTAGCATTAGAAAATATGTAAACAAAGAAGCAGGGCTAGTGAGCATAAAAATCAGTTGACCTAATTTTATCATTTTTTCATCTCATAGGCACAGAATTCAAAAGGTTGATCCATGTAAAATATATAAAAACTGGCCAAGAGTGAAATGAATGAATGAATGTTCCTAATCGGACTACGGGACCCCTAAGATCATTACATAGAAAGGTATATTGAGTTGAACAAGAGAAGACAGTGAAAAACTCCAACGTTCCGTTTCATGTTTACAACCTCTGCTTCTTTAGTTATACAGTACACACTTTTCAAGATAATACTTTATTAGTATTTTTTTTGTCTTATTTTGTTGTTCTATTTAAAAAAATATATTTTACCATAAAGTATTTGAATGAAACGTCACAATAATGTATTTTTTTTTACTTAATGTATTTGCTATTATTTCACATAGTTTTCGCTTGCCGCAAAGTAACGTATACAATAAAAAACCCATGTTGTTTTTGTTTGGAATGCTATATAAAATGAAGTATAGTTCTAGTCCTACACCGGTTAAATCTGAAATTAGCCAGTCCAGCAGCAATATTGTTTTTGTTTTGATCTAGATCAGCTCACGGCCTCAGTCCGAAGTCCAAACTGGCAAGGTCAATTCCAGGCAAATTCAGGAAGGATTTCGTTTTTCGTTTGGCACACTGAGAGGTTAGATAAGTAATTCGTGACAGAATTTCCTGCTGAAAGTTGTCCAGTTTCGTTGTCTGATTAACTCCTAGGGGTTTCTCAGTCAACGAAACCGTCCAAACCAGTTTCTCTAGGAATTTCAGTTAGGACTTTTTTACGCGATAAACATTTTATAAAAAAAGAAACCTTGCGTAAGTTGTTCAGTTTCGTTGACTGTGCATATACTATCTGTTTTGCGGGAAGCTGTCCCTTACACCCCGTATATCAACTAAGGGAAATTGATTTCAAAGAACTAAGCTTGCTAACATGATTAGAAAAAAAACTTGGGCACTTGGCAGAACCGTCAATAAAAATAGAATTGAAAACTTTCTTCATTGTTTTCTTTACACGTGTAGACCAAATCACAGTCTGACTGTAGTCATTGCAATAAAAATGGTCTCATAATCCCAACATGTTCGTAATCTCTTGAAGATATCATTTTACTACCTTTAGACAATTACCGTGCACTATCTGCAATCTCTTCAGCAAATAGTGCTTGCAGAACGAGGTATACAAGCGCTGGAAAAAAACCTACAATCTAATCCTTAGTTCATACAAATGACAGAAATCTACATACATACATGTAATCACGTCTTTATCTCTAATCGGGTAGGCAGAGCGTAAACGACCTACACAGAGGTCGTTCCGCCACGTCTGAAAAACGTTTTGAGGGTTATTTAAGATAGATTTGTAGGTATATTGCTGTAGTGACAGTTTGTCAGCCCATCACCTAAATTACATTATACTAAAACCCTCGGATACCTTAGCTGGTTTTTACAGCATGCCCGGGGGTAAATGCAGCTGGCGCATTATACCAGGTTTAAGGGACAGCGTCCCGCAAACTGATAGGGGTGGTTCAGTTAAAGGTACTGAACAATTTCCACCTGGAAGTAAAAAAAAAGGTCTTTTCCATACAAAATGTTCACTTCAATCGGACGATTTGTATGGAAAAACCTTTTTCTTTTTCACTTCCTAAAAAAAGTTCCCAGTGGAAGTTGTTCCGTGTAATTGATTGAACCACCCCTATCAATTTGCGGGACGCTGTCCCTTACACCCGTTATGTGTTTCTCTTGCTCCCAGGCCAGCATGGAAGAAACAAATGTTGTCTCGTGTAATCAGCCCATTACTGAACTCTTACGACTTGACTGAATCTTAATAACGTGTGCGGAAAGTTACTCGCGTCTTCATATACGCTCCCAGTGCTTGCTATGATGGATTATATAATTAATGATAATGAAATGACAATGAATAAATAAAGAGCTTTGTGTTGTACTCACAAAGCAAACATACATACCGGGTGTATGTATGTGGGGTTGCTCAGTCAACGAAACTGAACAACTATCTGCAAGTTTTTCAGTTTTTCAATCAGTTTACACCCAGTATGTCTGCCCTGTGATTTTATTGTTTTGTTTTTGTTTAGGAATAAGCGGTGCCTGTTGTGTCTTAATTCCCTATTTACTTGTCCTGTAAATGTTTATGTGTACAATAAACAGTTAAATAAGCACAAGTCCGATCCTGCATGTCACCCAAAGGACGGCTCAGCCAAATACCAACTTCGCACTCGACTCGGTGGCCAAGACGCTCATTGGCGACAAAAAACTGCTTGAAAACAAGTTTTACCGCCGTAAGGTTGCCTGCTTGTCGTTCTCTAGTTGTACTTCGGTGAGTGTGCTCAAGAGCTCCACGACCTTATACCGCCAGCTCCCTTCTAGCAGGATACCATCCATACCTGGTTGATATTCCGCCGATACGGACTAAGCGCTTCCAAAACTCATTCATAATGTAATGTAATGTGAATGACTGACCCTAATTTTATTAATTTATTTCTTGTAATTGATAATTGTTTCTGGAAGACCTTTTATAATGAGTGGAACTCACTGCGTCTGTGTTTCCGAATGCATACAACCCCCAACACTTCAAAGTTAGAGTGAACAGGCATCTTCTGGGTGAGTTCGCTCCGCTAGACCCCGTCTCAGTCGCACCTGACCTAGAATGGAGTCAAGAGCATATCCATTACATATAAAAAAAAACCTATGTAGCACATTCACCTCGTTCATAATTCGCAAGATCATATCTACACGACGAATTATCATTTATCATCGATACCTTATCGTAGTCTAATTCAGTTAATGCTAAGAATTTTGTTGTAAATCCTATATCCGGTTTCAAGATAAGTTCATATCTTTTGAATAAATATGTATATAACTATAAAAGGTGTGTCTTTAGCAACAGGCTTTTCTTTAATTTATATATTTAGGAAAACTGATAATTATCGATTGATAATTATTTCTTTATAATAAAAATTATCTAATTTGCATGCCGTTGCTGATTCCTCTATAATAATTACAAGATTAACAAACACACAAAACTCGTCAAAAGCCTTTATCTTGATTTAAATAATCAGACATCCTCAAATTTTACAATAGACTGATAATTATCGTCAATAAATTGCTGTTATCATCAAAGTAATTATAAAGTTTGCGTCTTATGATCTAATGAAAAGTTATCGTATCCTACTATAGATAAACTTATTTATTTGTCATGTTGATTAGTTAAACGTATGTTGTTGCTGCGCAAAAAAATAACGTTATCATTATACATGTTTATTTCAAGTTATTTACAATATTCGGTAAACAGTATTGCCGTCCTCATTTTTAATATATTCATGGATAGGTTTATACATACATATAATCACGCCTTTATCCTTATTTGGGTAGGCAGAGTGTAAACAACATAAACAAAGGTCGTTCCGCCACGTCTGACTAAGTTTTGAGGGTTATTTAAGATAGAATTTGTAGGTATATTGCTGCAGTGACAGGTTGTCAGCCCATCGCCTAAATAACAATATACTAAAATTCTCGGATCCCTTAGCAGGTTTTGAAACCATGCCCGGGAGGAAATGCAACTGGCACTTTCTATGTTTTTCTCTCGTTCCCAGGTTAGCATGGTAAAAAAGTGGAAAGTTCGTCGAAATTATGCATTTTTTTATAGATTTGAAATAAGCCTGACAAAATACTATTGAGGCCACGAACTTCAACACTACCAATACCAATTGACCCTTCATCATTCATCGTCATCTCATCACAGTTTATACGCGTTTCCACCAAGGTGCACGAGAATGAATAAGGATAATCAGGAGCTTTATTTTTTAATCACTCGAATCGAATTCGCATACATAAGACTAACATTCTCATGGTAAATTGGCATGTTGGCTGGGTGACTAAAAAAAAAACAATACGTAGAACTGATAGCTAAAATACTGTGGATCTCATTCTTCCCACTGCTGGGCAAAGGCCTCTCTCCGGTCTCTCCACGACTCTCTGTCCTGTGCTTGTACCGGCCGGATCTCATACACCATTTAAAAAAAAAATGCACATTTTGATTTAATAATCGAGTTAAAAATATAGAAGTTATTTGAGTAGTCAATATTTATTGGCGAGTGACGTTATAACCCACTATTTTAATACAAAAATGCTGATTTGACTAGTAGGAAAATAGCGTATTGATCCATCATCATTCGTCATCACAGCTCATATGCGTTTCCAACAAGATTAGGATGATCAGGAGTCCTACTTTTTAATCACTGGCATCGAATTAGCATACAAAAGACTAACATTCGCATGGTAAATTTAATGAAAATCGTATGGAAATTTTGCTCTTTCGTATGCGCATTAGAGTTCGAGAGATTCAAAAATGCTACTTAGTTGGCTACATGGGCCCAGTACATATTTATCGACTTCACACTCCAGATTAAAAAAAACGCAGGTGTGTGCAGGTTTCGTCACTGTTTTCGATCAGTCAGACAAAGAAATGTTGAGAAGACGCAGACCCACTTACTACCAGTTCTAACAAAAAAATCTGCGCCCTACTTTGTCATAATAAATGTTAGGTTGAAATCACGCACACCCCCTTGGGAGCAAGTAAACAGATAGCGGGGTTAAAGGCCACGAGGAGGGCAACACTCCGCTTCTTAATCGGGTTATTTCAATTGATTGTAGTAGGATTTATTGTGGACTAGTTATCTACCACGCTGTTTCACCCGTTGCTAAATGATCGCGATTGGATTCTCGAGTCGAACAACGACCCGAACAGTTAACAGGCCTCTGACATGTTTTGAGTAACGATCACTATCAAAGACAGCGACCGGGACCGTCGGCTTAACCTGCTCTCCGAAGCACGGAATCCTTTTACATTTCGGACAATCAGGTGATTCAGCATGCAATGTCCTAACCAAACTGGGGAAAACCTCACGAAGTGATAAATTGTTAAATATCAACGTGTTCTGCCCTGGGAATCGAACCCAGGACCTCCGAATCGTAAGCCCAGCTCTGACCACTAGACTACGGAGGAATAATGAGGAATAAAACTGCCCGTTCGAATAAAATATTTTACCTCCGTCCCGCCGCGCTCATAAGTAATCTGTGCCTTCGTTTTATCAAAATATGTTTAGGTGTTAAAAAAAGTAATAAAAAAGGAAACAAATAGAGTATATTTCGTATTTATAATACCTATTATAGCAACATGGTAGTAACACTATTCTGAACTTTCCTTTCTTTAGTCAAAGTTTCGTTTTAGCGCGCCTAAAAAATATTATCGAAAATATGATTTATTCACATGTTTCGGAAATTTGATTTCTTAATACTTTAAAAACTATATTGTAAACAGGAAAATATAATGTTTATCTAAGCTCTCACGCGTAGAACATTGCCAACCTTATTTACCGATTGCAATTGATAAATATAAGGAAAATAAACGCGTGCTTAGATGGCTCTTAGATCATTGTCATCGAATGTTAGACCAGAAGCTCCAAGACAGCAGCCTTGGTGGGGTTTTCACTATTCATTTTCTTCATGGATATCAGTGCTGTTACGGATGCTGATTTTTTTCACATCCGCGGATGCGTGCAGATTTTTGAATCTCACGACCGCGGATGCGGAGGGTACGATTTTTCAAAAATAATTTTATATCGAAAAAAAAAAACATGAAACGGACATGGATGGGTGCATAAGTTGTCATACATTTATTAATAAGGCCAAATCGGAAACGAATTAGATACGAATCTAATATATTTGAGTGCACAAAGGGCGTAAGGGTCCTTAAAACCTTTTCATAAAAATATTTCATTGCCAAAAAAAAAACTGGCGTTTCTTGATTCTCATCTTCACTACACATCCGCATTAAAATCCGCATTGATTTCATGCGGATGCGAATGTCCAAATTCATACGGAAGATCCGCATATGCGGATGCGAATATTAGCAACATCCCTGATGGATAATATACAATTGATATTTCAGTTTCTACAGTTCTTACCTAGAGTTTATAGAAAATTATTCAATACTTACGAAATCATTTTTATAACTGAACAATGAGCATTCCTAGTTGAACTGAAGGACCGAAATTCATTGATAAAAGTCTCTTATCACTACAGAGTATAAAACAAAGTCGCTTTCTCTGTCACTATATCCCTATGTATGCATAAATCTTTAAAACTACGCAACGGATTTTGATGCGGTTTCTTTTAATTTATAGAATGATTCAATAGGAAGGTTTATATGTATAATACATGCATAATATAGTAGAGAAACACTGATAATTTCCGTGCGAAGCCGGGGCGGGTCGCTAGTTTTATACAAATAAGTTGTTTACCAACAAATTTATTAAGACGTAATTTGACAAAAATGATGCAATCCAAATTCTTATTTCAAAATATGTCCAAAAGTTAAACTTTTAGACGAATCACGCATAAAATGTTCATGCATGATTGGTTTTTGAACTGCTTCAACGACTGATAACATGTCGAGTGTAAGGGACATCATCCCGCAATCTGATATGTGCTCAGTCAACGAAACTAAACAAATTTCACCACGTTATTTTTTTTTTTTCGAATGAAAATAAAGGCTTCCCTAAATAAATTGTCTGATAGAGGTGGAATGTGTATTCGGGACATTATTTTTTTTTTTCACTTCCTGTAATAATTCCCTGGTGAAAGTTTTTTCGTTGACTGAAGCAACCCTAGCAGTTTATGGCACGCTGTCCCTTACACTCTGTATTATGCATGTGAATAACCTTAATGATTAATTGTTTTTACATACATACATATAATCACGCCTTTATCGACCCGCGCAGCCTAGTTGGCAGTGTATCCGCCTGCTACGAGGGTCCCGGGTTTGATTCCCGGCCGAGCAGACATTTGAATGATGAGTTTATATGTCTGTTTGTGGGTCTGGGTGTTCTGTGTGGTTGTTTCTGTGTATGTCCATGTCACCACGATACAGGGAATCCTAGTGGGGGCTGTGAGTGTGATCGTGTATTTTTTGTTTTTTTATCCGTAACGTGGTAGGCAGAGCGTAAACGACCTAAAAACAGGTCGTTCCGCCACGTCGTAACAAATTTTTGAGGGTATATAAGATAGATTTGTAGGTATATTGCTGTAGTGACAGGTTGTAGTGGAGTGTAAGGGTACACTCTGTATTATACATGTAAGTAACCTTAATAAATAATTGTTTTTACAATGTTATCTAACGGGCACGTTCTTTACCTATGTCTTAATTATATGCAAATAGGTTAATTAGTGTTATCAGTATTAAGAAAGTTGTATCATTTGGTTTGTTTGTTTACTTTATGATTTGTTTGTAAGCTCTAGTTGTGGGGGTGATGTCTTTCGTTTTTGATTGAATGATCTCATTACTTGGTTTAGGTATACGGGGTATGCAATGCATAAGTATTCCCCTGCAATATACATGCATATAATCACGCTTTTATCCCTACTGGGGTAGGCAGAGCAAACGTTGTTCCGCCACATCCGGCAAAGTTTTGAGGATCATTTAAGATAGATCTATAGGTATGATGTATAGATAGATAAACTCTTTATTGCGCAAAAATCGTACAGTTTGGAAAAACTTAAAAATAACAGTGTGCGCAACGGCGGCCTTATCGCTTTAAGCGATCTCTTCCAGACAACCCTGCATTGAATAAAGAAAAATTACACATAGCAAGTAGCTGCGGCAACATCAAAGAAAGAACTAAACACTGTAGTGACAGGTGGTCAGCCCATCGCCTAAATTGCAATATACTGAAACCCTCGGATCCCTTAGCTGGTTTTTACACCATGCCCGGGAGGAAATGCAGCTGGCACATTCTTTGTTTTTCTCTCGCTCCCAGGCCAGCATGGAAGAAATGGTATATACGGGGTACGTAATGCTTAATTAAAAGGGATTCGAGGGTTACAGTGTATTGTAATTTAGGCGATGGGCTGACAACCTGTCACTACAGCAATACACATTACAATCTAAAATTGCCCCCAATTTATGTCAGACGTGGCGAAAGCGCCTTTTAGGAGGCGTTTTACGCTCTGCCTACCCCGTAAGGGATAAAGGCGTGATTTTATGTATGTATGTATGTAATGCTTAATTATTCCTCTGAAATATGCTCATCATAAGGGTAGTAAAGTAGTTGGAGTTTTAAACCTTTACAATGACTTACTTACTTCCATGCTGGCCTGGGAGCGAGAGAAAAACATAGAATGTGCCAGCTGCATTTCCTCCCGGGCATGCTGTAAAAACCAGCTAAGGGATCCGAGGGTTTCAGTATATTGCAATTTAGGCGATGGGCTGACAACCTGTCACTACAGCAATATATCTACAAACCTATGTTAAATAACCCTCAAAATTTAGTCAGACGTGGCGGAACGACCTTTGTTTAGGTCGTTTACGCTCTGCCTACCCCATTAGGGATAAAGGCGTGATTATATGTATGTATGTATGTACAATGACTTAACGTCAGTTAAATCAAACAGAAAAATATGAACAAGTGGTCTAGTTTACTAGTTGACTGACAAAGAGGTTAGGACCCAGACACATTCGAAAACAAGCAAGTTTCTTGATAATGAACTAAAATATTTAAAAGAGAATCGAGATCGATTGCTCCTTGTCGATTTACAGCTACGTAAGGGCTTCAACACAAAAACTATCTACGTCGCTGTCATACAGCTACGTAAGGGCTTCAACACAAAAACTATCTACGTCGCTGTCATACAGCTACGTAAGGGCTTCAACACAAAAACTATCTACGTCGCTGTCATAGCTTGTACTGTTAGCATGAGAGCGGATCTGAAGTAGCTTTTGTTGAAAAAGTATGGATATGACCAATCAATTTTGTTACTCAAGTAACAAAGTTTTGATTAATTGGAAATGTATGGGTGTCAATTTAAATGTGTGCCATGCTATAACTTATGGGAGTCTTCAAAATACGATTGCACTAAAAATAAATTCAAAAATTCGTACTTAAAAATCTATTGACTTTCCTAAACAAAACTACTAATTCGTCCAGATAATTTGTGTGGAGAAATTACTTATTTATTGCCTTTTTATAAAAATACAATCATTGTACTCCTTGATTGTTACGATAACATCCGCAAGGCAATGAGACGCAATTAAGTTAACATACTGTATGTTTTTCATTTTATCTACATTTTGTTACTCGAGTAACAAAACGGATTGGTCATATCTATATTTTTGCAATAATAGGTATTTCAGATCCGCTCTCTAAATCATTATCAGCGACGCATTTTGCGATGCTAATTCGCTGATTTGAACTATTTGAACAAGTCTTTTGGTAGGAATAGTACAGGCTCTATAGAAGGAAAACGTGTGAGCTTAGCTCGTGCCGTGTGACGTTATCGAAGCGGTTCGGGGCGGTGCACGCGAGACAAACCTGAACAGCCAGGGCCGTATTTAGAGGCTTTGCCGGCCCCCGATAAAACAGATCTAAAAAGCTTACAAGTTGATAAAATGTTTAAAATAAAAAAACGGAATACTTTTAGGAAAGAACAATATAGATATTTATTTCTTTTTAAAAAAGTGAACCAGTATAATTATTGAGAAAATAAGATTAGCGATGTTACAAATAATAGTCAGTTTAAGTTTTTTTTTGAACTGACATGTATCATCATCTTCATAAATACTTTATCTTACCTGGTGAAAAAGCCAAGATCCATCAAAGTCACTTACCAGAATATTTTGAGTTAATCTTGAAGCGGAATTGTTTTATGCGATAAATCAAACCGTGTTTCTAGTCAGTAATTTATTTCTACGCCGGCTCTGCGCGTCTTTATCAACCTTACTCTTCGCTCCCCTGATAACAGGCATGCCGCGAATCTGACCTAAGCCCTGATAGCAGCCTGCATAAATACAAGTCACGGCGGCCATCTTTTATCAGTCTGCCGCCAGCGGCCGCTTGACGCTTACGTTCCTTTGCGCCTTTGCTATATTCATTTTAAAAATCTTTATTTCTTTTTTCGAATCAGTTCTCTGATTCGAGGGTTTGTGTTCGTCAGCGAATATAATATTTAGCAACAACCTTTGGGGTTGTTGCTTGAAGGATAATAAAAGCTTTGAGAATTACTCCACTAAGGGTAAGTTTCTTGTTATTGTAAATACTGTTATTGTTTTCCCATTACTAAGATGAAATACTACTATGCTCACCAATTCAAATATACCTACTGGAATAATAATATAAATCAACAAAGTTTTAACATAATAAAATTTCATATTGTAGAAGTTTTTGTAAACAAAATATATTTATATTTATAGTTTTAATTTCACAAAGTGTTTAATGTAAATAAAGGACACAAACAGGATTGCTCTCGTATGACAGAATTTAAAATGCGTAGAGGTCGAAAAATAATATTACTGCTTATTTTTCAAACATCGGCAAATAATATGCTGAGGTATTGTAATATATTGTGCAATTTTAACAAACAAGTGGATACATAATTATCTACGTAAGCACAGTCATAATCATAACTTTGATGTTTATTTAGTTAATTGTCTTCAAGAGATTTGAATTAATTGCATAGTCTATGTATTATGTACTTAATGATAATGAAATATGATATAAAGAACAAATAATGTATATCTTTGTGTAACTAATTAGACGCAAAAAAAATCTATAAATTAAATATCATAGTAGTAAGGTAAACTAACATATTAACTTACTATTAAAATAAAACTTAAGTCGAACATATATTTTCTTTTCCTGCCTTAAAATCTATTCTTTTAGTATTGAATCATCTCAACTAAAAGGAAAACTTGTAGGAATATACCATAAATCTACCATAAATATGTCATTAATATACACCGTATAGGTTAGTAGTAAATTGCACTAACCCGCTTTCCTCCTTATTTAATGTACTCCAATACCAAAAGGTTGCCTGAAAGAAATCGCTACCCTAGCAATAGGGCCTGTATTGTACTTTTTGTTTCTTTTTTTGTATCTGCAATAATTTGGTGCAATGAAGAATATTTGTATTGTACATACCACTGTGTGACTCGTGTCAACAATAAAAAAGAACGAATCAGTCTTGATACCTAATTTGAGAATATTGACTACGAACCAGTTCTAATAAATGCGTATTTTGTTTATTACCAAACTAC
Source organism: Scrobipalpa costella (assembly GCA_949820665.1). Classification (NCBI taxonomy): domain Eukaryota; kingdom Metazoa; phylum Arthropoda; class Insecta; order Lepidoptera; family Gelechiidae; genus Scrobipalpa; species Scrobipalpa costella. The sequence goes on from OX463315.1 coordinate 9,682,646, forward strand.
GCATCGCCTTTTGCCAAAATTACGACTGATGTTTACAGTATCAACTTGTACTTCCATGTTAGATATGGAACGATAGTAAACATAGAAATTTCCATTTGATTCTTTTCCCAGTAAAGTGAATGATTCGTATTGCAACTAAGGCGAAGGGCTGCCAAAGTGCCACGTCTCTACAGCAATACACCGACCTATTTAAAATTTCCATTTTTTTTTCAGTCGTGACGAAAATGTTTATGTATTACAGATTGGGTCATCGCACTTCTACATACATTTTGTTAATACATACATATAATGATAATCACGCCTTTATCCTTAATGGGGTAGGCAGAGCGTAAAATACCTAAACCACGGTCGTTCCGCCACGTCTCGACAAAGTTTTGAGGGTTACTTAAGATAGATTTGTAGGTATATTGCTGTAGTGACAGGTTGTCAGCCTATCGCCTAACTTGCAATATACTGAAACCCTCCGATCGCTTAGCTGGTTTTTACAACATGCCCGGGAGGAAATGCATCTGGTACAGTCTATGTTTTTCTCTCACTCCCAGTCCAACATGGAAGAATTTTGTTCATATCTGTAGATTATAATAGACTACAGCTAACTCCACCTTTTTTCTGCATCTTTAAATATCTGATATATTTTAAATATACTTCAGAAACTTAGCCAAGCTAAATCATCATCTCCCTAGCCTTATCCCGTATTTAACGGGGTCGGCTACCTAATCTAGGGGATTGAACGAGGGTACTGGTTTTTACACAGAGCGACTGCCATCTGACCTCCGCAACCCAGAAGGGAAACCAGACCCAATCCTAGATTAGGTCAGAGTTTTCAAGCCGCCAATGCTTAGCACTGGCCTCTCAAATGGCTTAACGACTAATATCTACGGTATTAAACGATATTAACCGGGACCAACGGCTTAACGTGCCTTCCGAAGCACGGAAAAAGCGCCGAATTAACGTACATATGAAATTCGAAAACCGAAAAACACATTGGTACGTGGTGGGATTCGAACCACGACCTCCCGCTCAGGAGGCAGCGGCCCTATCCACTGCACCATCGGGCTCTTAGCCAAGCTAAATATCATTAGCTAAATTTAGCGAGTTACTGTGCCAATACACTGTGACATTTTCTTACACGCAAGCTTCATTCATTCGCAAAGTCTCATAATAGAGTCGAACCTTTATACAATTACGTAAAAGAAAAACACTTCCATGATGGACTGGGAGGGAGAGAAAGAATGTGCCAGCTGCATTTCCTCCCGAGCATGCTGTAAAAACCAGCTAAGGGATCAGAGGGTTTCCGTATATTGTTATTTAAGGGATGGGCTGACAACCTGTCACTACAGCAATATACGTACAAATCCATCTTAAATAACCCTCAAAACTTTGTCAGACGTGGCGGTTCGACCTTTGTTTAGGTCGTTTACGCACCTGCCTACCCCATTTGGGGATAAAGGCGTGATTATATGTATGTAGGAGAAAAACACGCCTTTACCATTTCCACTTCGTGTTTTTTTCCACACATCGCTAAATCACTGTATCTACAAACCATCAATCAGATCTTACATACATACATATAATGATGCCTTAACTAACGGGGTAGGCAGAGCGTAAACGACCTAAACAAAGGTCGTTCCGCCACGTCCGACAAAGTTTTGAGGGTTATTTAAGATATATTTGTAGGTATACTCTTCCTATTGTGTTTTACTCGCGTGCTAATTTGAAAGTGGTATACATACATACATACATACATAACGTCACGCCTCTTTCCCGGAGGGGTAGGCAGAGATCACATCCTTCCATTTGTTACGATACTTGCAAACTTCTTTCGCTTCATCAACATTCATCAATCTTTTCATGCACGCTCGTCGGTTACTCCTGACCTGACCTTTCCCTAGAACGTCCCCGATTTGATCGCGGTACGTTCATAGAGGTCTTCCCCTTCCAACATTCCCACTCACACTTGCCATGTATATCTGTTTAACTGTATATCTGTTAAAGTGGTATAGTACTGTAAAATACTCTGTGACGTGGCGGACGATGACATAACGCGTCGTGGTAATAACCTTGCTCGTGAGTTCGGCGCACACTCACTCAGAGGCGAGCTTCGGGCGCCAACAACACTCCTACGATTATTCCATAGTATAGTATCAGATAAGATCTTGTGACGTGACTCCGTAGCGCGTACACGTATTACTAAATCGCTACGTGCGTTACTTACATACATATAATCACGTTTTTATGCATAATGGGGTAGGCAGAGCAGAAACGACCTAAACAAGGGTCGTTCCGCCACGTCTGACAAAGTGTTGAGGGTTAAAGAACTACAAATTTTGTACGTACATTGCTGTAGTCACAGTTTGTCAGCCCAGTAGTCAGTAAATTGCAATAAACTGAAACCCTCGGATCCCTTAGCCGGTTTTTACAGCCTGCTCGGGAGGAAATTCAGCTGGCACAATCAATGTTTTCCTCCCACTCCCAGTTCAGCACGGAAGTACGTGCATTACAATGTAATAAATTCCATCGAATTCTTAAATAATTAAAACCAACAAAAATCTACATTTTCTTTTATATAGGTTCCTTCTTTATTTCACAAAAAAAGACAAAAGAAAGAAGAAAATAATACAAATAGTAGTACAAGTAGGCGGCCTTATTGCTGCATCTTCTTCCAGACTACCTTAGGAAACAGACAAACAAAATTAAACAAGTTGAATTTTAACCCAAGTATATGCAACCAAAATAAATTATCATTTCAATAACTAACAAGTTTTTATTGTAAAACAAGCGACCCGCCCCGGCTTCGCACGGAAATTATCAGTGTTTCTCTTCTATATTATGCATGTATTATACATATAAACCTTCCTCTTGAATCACTCTATCCATTAAAAGAAACCGCATGAAAATCTGTTGCGTAGTTTTAAAGATTTATGTATACATAGGGATATATCGACAGAGAAAGCGACTTTGTTTTATACTATGTAGTGATATTCGGTAAGAAATTGTGGAAAAGCCCGCTTTGATATGACGACGATTTATTTGCGCGTGCGGAGTGAATTTTCAGCTTTTATCATATTTTTAGAATTCAATCAATCGATTGTTATCAGGTTTTAAAAGAATTCGTAAAGATATGTAAACTAAAGAATAAAGATAGTCAGATGACTTGCCATCTTAACTTGTTTGTCACGAAATATTTTTTTAGCGTGTGCTCTCAAATTGTAAGTGATATTTATCACACTCTTAATTTCATTACTATTTTGTACCAATTATGATTCAAAATTTTCCTATTTCCAAACTGTACATACTAAAGTATATAGTACATAGATAGATAGGCTAGCTAGTAGTAAACCATCTGCTGAATGAAATATGCAAAGAATATTCGACGACGAAGCTTGAAAATTGCTGCAAGGAATCAAGTATTCAGTATTACAGACTAGGCTCTGCTTGTATGGTAGTAATCATGTGTTTGCGTCACATTCGTTACACAGGGATGGACTGAGTGTGACAATATAGCCATGGGATAGGTAATTTTATTATCACAGACTTTTTATTGACAAAATTCATCTTAGTTTTTATTTTATTTTTCAAATGTATTCAAGGGGATGGGGCCTGGTTACCTGTAGTACAGGCGCAATGCCTTTATCAGGAACCAGCTCTCACCAAAGTACTTAGTTTTATTAATATTCTAATATAATATCTTGTACAAAATTATGAATATTGAGGTGAGAGAAAAAAAAATATTATTATTATTATTATTAATTTATTATGATTTTTTAGAGAACTTCGCCCACATCTTCCAAGCTACGTCCAATTTTGACTTCTTTATTTATTTATAAGTTTAATTCAGGCCCATAAAATACAATAATACTGTCCAATAATATAATAAAATAACATATATATTTGCATATATTGAAATTCCTTTTTACGGAGGGGTCGATATTCGACCTGAGTGCGTCCCTGGCACAATTGAATAAACAAATAATGAACGAAAATTGTATGTCTTGTTCAGGTCCAATTCATGTTCTGAAAACCAAAGGCTTGTTTATAAAACTAACATGGCATTGATTTTATACATTTTGCATTGGATAGTGTACGAGAATATTTGATGATTTTCTAAATTGTCTTTGTTTAGGTAAATGAATGAACTTGAATTGAAGCAGAATTAGTATTTTATGTGATTGAAATACATAATACTTAAATTCGCTTCCTTTAAGCAAAGTAACTACTCTACTAGTGTGGTGGGCAGAGCATCAACAACCTAATTAAAGCGTTTTCACCGCGTCTAACAATTTTGAGGTGACTGTTGACTGACTAATCATAAATTAATTTTAATTTGTTGTTACGGTGTGAGCCGGAATAGAAGCAGATGGAATCTTCTGTGTTTTATTCACTGCCAGTTCAGCTTAGAAGTATGTAATTGCCATGATGCTAATAATTATAATACATACATACATATAATCACGCCTTTATCCCTAATGGGGTAGGCAGAGCGTTAACGACATATACGAAGGTTGTTTCGCCACGTCTAACAACATTTTGAGGGTTATTTAAGATAGATTTGTACGTATATTGCTATAGTGACAGGTTGTCAGCCCATCGCCTAAATTGCAATATACTGAAACCCTCGGATCCCTTAGCTGGTTTTTACAGCATGCCTGGGAGGAAATGCAGCTGGCACATTCTATGTTTTTCTTTCGCTCCCAGTCCAGCATGGAAGATAATTATAATATTATGATGAATTAATGATAAGGACATAGATAACTGTATCCTACGCAGATAAATTCCAACATAATATTAATCAGTGTATTATGTAAGTTATGTACATCACCTGTTAAAATATAATCTTATCAGCTCAAGGCGAAAGCTTAACACGTCATAATTTTGCATATTTTCGCATAAAAAAAATAAAATCCCTAAACGAGAGTACTTCCGAACGCTGTCTATTCATAATCATAACGTATCTATCTATCATCCGCTTATAATTAACTAGCGACCCGCCCCGGTTTCGCACGAAAATTATCAGTGTTTCTCTACCATATTATGCAAGTATTATAGATATAGACCTTCCTCTTAAATCACTATCCATTAAAAGTAACGTCATCAAAATCCGTTGCGCAGTTTTAAAGATTTAAGCATAGGACATCCAGAATCCAGACACAGGAAACGACTCTGTTTGATACTACCTATGTAGTGATAGTGATACTGTAATTAACTTCTGTCGTATCATTGATTCAAATTGACTTGTACAAGTGGTATGCATTGCTTTGCCACGATAACAACAGTAGCCGCAGCATCGTATAGATCTATCTTAAATAACCCTCGAAACTGTGTCAGACGCTCTTTCTACCCCATTAGGGATAAAGCCGTGACTATATGTATGCATGTGTGGATTTTGTGGAGTGCAGGTTATTATACGGCTGAATGCGAACAAGAGATTTCCTTCGTCCTAAGGACTAATTCTATCAATGGTAATCCTTGTGTTCATCAACAGCCGTATTCTACTGATTTTTGTTTTGTACACCACGGACTCTCCCACCACCGCCCATGGTCCTAGCAACCTCTCGGTCATCAGGACCGCGTCAGACCGAAACAACAGGACGGGACTTACAAAGCTTACGCTAAAGCACGGCCTGCAATTCTTTGTCCTTACAAATTTTCTATACATCACGGACAATTTGAGTTAAGGTGTTCGGGTAATGTTAACCCTTTTCCTAAACACGTTGTTTGTTGTTGTTCCAGGACGCACCGGGTGAGTCCGGCGCGGCTGGGAGTGCCGGGCGATCGGCGCGAGTGAGGCCGCCGCCCGCGACGCGCCCGCGCCGCGCGGCCCGCTGCTGGCGCCGCGCGCTCAACGTAGACCCGCCCTGGCGCACTGCGCAGCGCTGACACCATCCAACTGCAACGTGAGTACTGCCCCCCGCCGCCCGCGTCGCGCGGCCCGCTGCTGGCGCCGCGCGCTCAACGTAGACCCGCCCTGGCGCACTGCGCAGCGCTGACACCATCCAACTGCAACGTGAGTACTGCCCCCCGCCGCCCGCGACGCGCCCGCGCCGCGCGGCCCGCTGCTGGCGCCGCGCGCTCAACGTAGACCCGCCCTGGCGCACTGCGCAGCGCTGACACCATCCATCTGCAACGTGAGTACTGCCCCCCGCCGCCCGCGACGCGCCCGCGCCGCGCGGCCCGCTGCCGCTGCTGGCGCCGCGCGCTCAACGTAGACCCGCCCTGGCGCACTGCGCAGCGCTGACACCATCCGTCTGCAACGTGAGTCATCATCGTAGTCATCACACACAGCTTATATAAGTCTCCACGGGCAGGCCGACACTCTCGTGGCAGCGCACCGTCATCGCCAAACTGCGAGTCTCCACCGAGGAGCTTGAATGTATCTAAACTAATATTGGTCGACTTTTTTCACACACATTTTTTTCAGTTAGCTAATAGCAGGTTTCCTTTCGATGTTTCCCTACATCGCAAGAGCGCCTTGAATATGCATACCATGTGTTGTGGTATCTTTCTTATTTAACGCCCTTTCTTTCACCAACTTTCTGGCGAACTTATAAACCGTTACTGACACTGCGATGCAAGTACCTGCCTGAGCATGAATTGATTTGATATCCCGCGACGTGACGCTTACCAATAAATCTTTGATATTTATGAACTGTTCCGTTATTGCGTCTTTATCAATCAATCAATCAATCGATCAACCAATGTCAGACAGGCATGCCGTTAACAGCTTTTAAACTCTGAGTCAGGTCAGTCTCCTACAAAGCACGCACGATTGGCACGCGAATAAGATCTTGTTTTAAGACTTATGTTATGACAAAAAAGAAACTATGATCAAAATATGTCAGGTATAGTACTTTTTTAATTTAATATCGCAACTTAAGCAAAAAATGTCTGTCTTGTGTGTATAGATTTTTATATATATGTGTAAAGTAAAAATGTTTTTTGTTTGCAGCTGACACTTGTGGACTAGTGTTAGCGGGCTCCCCTGGCCGGGTACCATCTAATCGCCCGCGCGAGCATAGTGCCCGCCGCCCCGCTCGTCGGGGCCCCGGGCCTTCCCTACCGACCAGCGAGTCGCTGTGACAACTACCCCACACCAACAACAGACTATAGTGACAGTGTTCATTCAAACTAGGGGTGTTAATTCCGGCAAAGGGTCTAACTCCAGAGCATCGGAGTCAAGTAATTAAAAAGTGGAAAATCCCACTTCTGATACTTAAGATCCCACTTCTGATATCGAAAGTCCAAAAGTGAAAATGAAAGTGATTGAGGTTGAGCCGCGTGTTCGCGTGATGGAGGGGGCGTGGTCTCCTCTCAGCGTGATCCGGGAGGTGGTGGGGGACGAGGGGGGGCAGGAGGACCCCTTCTACGTGATGGATCTGGGCGAGGTGGTGGCCAGGTACCAGCGCTGGAAGGAGCTCATGCCGCGCGTCGAGCCTTTCTACGGTGAGCACTAGCTTTAGTTCGAGAGATGGCGGTGATGTTTGAATGAAAACACTTATTTGTCCGGAGTATTCAAAGGCACGGTAGCTCAGTGGTTAGTTCGCCGAAGGTCGTGGTTTCGAATTCCTTCTATGCAAAATGTTCACTGTCAGGCGTCAGACAAGTGTGGATAAGTTTTCTCAATTGATGACATATTTTCAATGACGTTGAATGATTTTATATGCTTTTGAAACTCACTTTTACGATTTCGCCGTTGACGTTCTGCCTACCCCGTAAGCTATACGATGTAATAATATATAAATATTCCTTGTTTGCTAGCGGTGAAATGCAACGATGACCCGTTGATTGTGCGTACGCTGGCCGCCCTGGGCGCCGGCTTCGACTGCGCCTCCAAGAACGAGATCAAGCTCGTCACAGACATGGGCATACGTCCCGAGTAAGTAGAAACTTCTTGTTGGTACTTACTATATACATACATATAATCACGCCTTTATCCCTAATGGGGTAGGCAGAGCGTAAACTACCTAAAGAAAGATCGTTCTGCCACATGTGACTATTTTGAGGGTTATTTAAGATAGATTTGTAGGTATATTACTGTAGTGACAGGTTATCAGCCCATCGCCTAAATTAAAATATACTGAGACCCTTGGATCCCTTAGCTGGTTTTTACAGCATGCTCGGGAGGAAATGCAGCTGGTACATTCTATGTTTTTCTCGCGCTCCCAGTCCAGCATGGAAGAACTACTGGTAACTGCTAACTTGTTGGTACTGTTCATCGATCTATAGGTCAATTCAATCATTGAAATCCTCTATATGTTATACACGTGTAACAGAAAGGATGTGTATGTGTAGAACCTTCCTATGAAACCAAACAGTGTTTGCTCCTCCAATACAAAATTATTTGAGCCGCCATTTTATAGGAGGGCAAAAGATTTTTATTCACTCCCTAAAGATGGGTCAGGTAATTTTTTAATTCTTATTGTTGTCCTGCCTTCTCAGCGGGAGGTCGTGGTTAGAATCCCACCACGTACCAATGTGTTTTTCGGTTTGCGAATTTCATATGTACGTTTATTTGGCGCTTTTTCCGTACTTTGGAAGACACGTTAAGCCGTTGATCCCGGTTAATATTTAATTTAATTTCTTTATTGAGAACCCAACAGCAATTATATCACTATTACAAACAGTAATCTTAAAAAACTTATATAGCCAATAACAGAGTTCATCATATTAAATATACATAATTGGGTAGTAAACAATAAACAGAAGGTAGGCTAAGTGTGCGTGTAAGTGTGAATGTATGTGTATTGTGTAGTGTATGAGCTTCATGGCTTCATTGTTATGTAAGGCCATATTCATAGAGTAGAGATTTTACTATAAACACAATTGATGAATTGATTACGGGTTAGGAAGAAAATATCGGCTTCATTAAACTTCGACTCATAGGTTTGTACTATTCTGTTAATGATGGAGTTTTGGGAATAATTAGTACGTGAAAAACCGGAATAGAACGATCGAGGATATCGTGTGCGTCTGCTACAGGCGCTAATGCCAATCCGAGCAGTGAGATCAGGGCAATCCAACCGGCCGGTGACCACGTCGTACAAAAACTTCATGTCCGCAACCGATCGTCTATCCTCCAGGCAAAGCATATTGAAATGTACAAGACTGGCATCGTAGTCTTCTCTTCTCCTTGCCTTGTAGTTTATCTGTCTAATAAACCGCCGCTGAATGGATTCGATTTGGGTTTGGTGTGTTGAATAAGCCGGAGACCATATTGAAGATGCATATTCTAATAAACTCCTGACAAATGTAAAGAACAAAAGCTTGATCGAACTAGGTTTTCGAAAAGGTTTTGTAGTTCTATAAATAAATCCAAGCATCTTGCGGGCTCTCTGAGTAATGCAATCGTAATGTGTATCGTAGATGTTGGTCGTTAAGCCATGTCAGAGACCAGTGCTAAGCATTGGCGGCTTTGAAACTCTGATCTAATCTAGGATTGGGTCTGGTTTCCTTTCTGGGTTGCGGATATCACATAGCAGTCGCTCTGTGTAAAAATCAGTACCCTTGTTCAATCACCTAGATTAGGTAAGCTGACCCCGATAGATACGGGATAAACGTACGGAGATGATTGTTGTCCCAGATTCACCGTAATCTAGAACTGAAATAATATTAAAAAATCCAACCACAACTATAGCTAGGTTACAAACAGTTTGCACTTAAATAGATATAGGCATTGTTAGTTGTGGTGGACTGGTGCCCGAGCTAGGCGTAAAAGCCTGTATTACAGGTCACCAGGCCTCCACCCCTTATTTACCATCAGTTACATACTGTGCACTAAAAAGGTAAGTTTTGTGTTAGGGTATAATACGAATTTAGAGAGATAGTATGCATGCAATGTGTGTGTGAGTGAAATCCTGGTTAGAAGCTGTTGTAAATTAGAATGCATTATGTATCATATTTTTAACATGTACCATTCATTTCAGCCGCATAATTTTCGCGAACCCGGCCAAGATGGCGTCTCACATCCGGTACGCGAGCTCGGTGGGCGTGGAGGCCATGACCTTCGACTCGGAGACGGAGCTGCTCAAGGTCAAGCAGTACATGCCGCACGCGCAGTGAGTACACTACATACATAGATATACTCACGCCTTCACGCCCCAAATGGGGTAGGCATAGCGTAAGCGACCTAAATGAAGACCGTTCCGCCACGTCTGACAAAGTTTTAAGGGTTATTTAAGATGAATTTGTAGGTATACTGCTGTAGAGACAGGTTGTCAGTCCATCGCCTAAATTACAGTATACTGAAATCCTCGGACCTTGGTTTTTACAGGATGCCCAGGAGGAAATGCAGCAGGCACATTCTATGTTTTTCTCTCGCTCCCAGGCCAGCATGAAAGTACATACTGAGGAACAATTACGTGAAATCTCGCGCTTGCTTGCTACGCTCGCTATATAAGTATGTAATACACCTCGGTCAGTAACATAATATCTAACGCTCGCTACGCTCGCGCTATAAGTTATATGTCTCGGTCGATAGCGTGAAATCTCGTGCTCGCTCGCTCTGCTCGCGATGTAAGCTATACCAGGTGTAGGGGACAGCGTCCCGCAAACTGCAAACCGCAAACTAATGGTTGCTCAGTCAACGGCACTGAACAACCATTAGCAGGATTGTTTTTTCGGGTATTGAATGAAAAATTGGCTTTTTCATACAAATTGTCTGATCGAGATGACCATTTTGTATGAAAAAGGCATATTTTTATCAGTCGCTTTTTTATGCTCCCGATATGAGTTGAGGTGCCAAAATAGCCTAAGTGGCGCCCCCATCAATAAAAAAAACATATATCAAATCAAGATAGATTTGTAGGTATACTATTACATGACTCTGTTTGAGTTATGTTTTTTTTTTACTGATGGGGGCGCCACTTAGAATTTATCGGCACCTTAATACCACTATCGATAATGTAAAATATCCCGCACAGGAAATAATTTAACATACCTCCATAAATAACGTATATCAATCGACCAACAATAGTATGCTCGCGATGTAAGTTCATATAACTTGCTTGGTAACTTAGAATATCACTTAAGGGGATCTCAGGTGCACGCCAGCGCCCTCATCAATTAAAAAATCATTACTCACTGAAAACTCAATTAATTGAAAATCCGGAAGATCAGATAGACGTATAGGTACTGACATTTATTTTAAGCATTATAAATTAATGATTCAGTGTTCACTGCAATTATAGATAGCAAAAATGCTAAAAGTGGCCGTTTTTCGCAATTTTTCTATCTGTTACTATAACAAACTATAAGTGGCAACTTTATGAGGTTCTAAATGACCTTCATTGCTTTAACCTCAATCTGATCTACCGGATTTTCGATTGACTGTGCTTTCAGTGAATTATGATTTTTTGACTGATGAGGGCGCCACTTAGTCCAGGGAAGCCCCTTAAGAAATGAGATTTTTCGTCTCAAATTGAACTCTATTTAATTTAGCGACATCTAGCGGTTGTCTTGCGCACTACTAAAAGCCACCCGTTGTGTTCCATTTAATTTTGCGACATCTAGCGGTTGTCTCGCGCACTACTAAGAGCCACCCGCTGTGTTCGATTTAATCTACCGACATCTAGCTGTTTTCTACCGACAAACTTTAAATACTGCCGACAAACGTTAAATACTGCCGACAAACTTTAAATAAGTTTGGCAGATTTAACAAATTATGTACTGTGTTTCTAAAATCAAATAAACGTATTTTTCATTTCATTTCATTTCTTGCGCACTACTAAGAGCCAGCCGCTGTGTTCCTACAGGCTGGTGATCCGCATCCGCTGCGACGCTGTGGGCGCGCAGTGCCCGCTCGGGGTCAAGTTCGGCTGCGACCCGGTGCTCGAAGCTCCTCGCCTGCTCAAGTTGGCGGCCGTGCTGGGACTAGACGTAAGTATAACCCTAATGCCTCTTAGGGTTTTAAAATTTTTTAGAGAGAGCATGTACACACAAACATACATATAATCACGCCTTTATCCCTTTTTGGAGAAAGTTAAATTTCATGGGTCCATACTATCGCTATCTACCCTATAATATCGCTATCTTTTTCTTATACACCTTAGATGCGGTATTATCTTATGGGGTAATGCCACCAATGTTGATATAGATGTACTTACATACATAATCACGCATTTATCCCTAATGGGGTAGGCAGAGCGTAAACGACCTGAACAAAGGCCGTTCCGCCACGTCTGACAAAGTCTTGAGGGTCATTCAAGAAAGATTTGTACGTATATTGCTGTAGTGACAGATTGTCAGCCCATCGCCTAAATTACAATATACTGAAACCCTCAGAAGCATGTATATATTTATATATACATGCGTCCCGTCTTTGCGTGTCTCTCAAGGCGGGTATTACCATGGGTGGTTGGTGGGTTGTGTAAGACGTAAGTATACGTAAAATTACACCTGTATATTACTTCCATGCTGGACTGGGAGCGTGAGAAAAACATAGGATGTGCCAGCTGCTTTTCCTCCCGGGTATGCTGTAAAAACCAGCTGAGGGTTCCGAGGGTTTCTGTATATTGCAATTAACGCGATGGGCTGACAACCTATCACTGCGGCAATATACCTACATCTATCTTAAAATAACCCTCAAAACTTGTCAGACGTGGCGGAACGACCATTGTTTAGGTCGTTTTCGCTCTGCTTACCCCATTACGGATTAATGCGTGATTATGTATGTAGGTACATCTATATCAACATTGGTGGCATTACCCCATAAGATAATACCGCATCTGAGGTGTATAAGAAATAGATGGCGATATTTTAGGGTATGGACCTACCCATGAAACTTAACTTTCACCAAAAACAAGGTCTAAATATGAAAATTTAATATATTTTCCCATACAAAATGACTCCAGCATGGCATTATTTATATGGGTAGTGCTTGAAGAAAAGCTGTAACTAATATCTTTGCAGAATTCTACTGCTAGACTATAATGCGCACTGCAGACTTGACGATTTGTCTTCACGCATTGCATACTTCACTATGATTAATGCCTGTCATTTTCCGTTGTGACTGTGACTTTTCCTAACTATGTATAAATGCTAACGCCATGTCATGCCTGTCACAGGTGATCGGTGTATCGTTCCACGTGGGCTCCGGCACCAGTGAGACGGCCGTGTACGCGCGCGCCATCCAGTACTGCCGGGCCTTGTTCAACCTGGGGAGGAATGTGGGCCTGGAGAGGATGAGGCTTGTGGACATCGGGGGCGGATTCCCGGGCGCTTCTGGCACCTCCATACTTGAGGTGAGCACAGCATAGATTATACCAGGTGTAAGGGACAGCGTCCCGCAAACTGAGGGGTTGCTCAGTCAACGACACTGAACAACTATCAGCAGGAATATTTTTAGTAAGTGACAAATTAAATTGGCTTTTCCTCACAAATTGTCTGATCGAGGTGAACATTTTGTATGGAAAAGCCAGTTTTTTACTTCCTGAAAAAAAAACCTGCTGATAGCTGTTAAGTGTCATTGACTAAGCAACCCCTAACAGTTTGCGAGACGCTGTCCCTTACACCTGGTATGATAGTTATTTTATATGATGCTTTATACGGTATGATACTATGGGGAAACATCAGAGATACAATACGGTATGATATTAGGGGCAAAGTCGTTTCTATACTTGAGATATGATGCTATACGGCACGATATTACGGGAAACATCATCAATGCTATACGACATTATACTATGGGGCAATTACATCTCTATACTTGAGGAAATATGATATTATAGGGCAAGATCAACCATCTCCATCCATCATAATGTATGTATTAGTATATTATATATGGTATATAGTAGTTTATTATCTACTATAATTTACGTAATTTATGTATATCATATATGTAGATTTGTCTATATTAATTAGTTTTTAGTAAGATATAGTGCATCTTACCCCGCATTATCTACATTTGATTTCCTCTACCCAAGGCCGCCTTCATTGTACTTTAATTTTTATTTAATTTGTTCTCAATTCTCCTCCTGTTGTTTTTGTTTTATGTGCAATAAAGAATATATCTATCTATCAAGTACTGGTTGGAGTTTTTCTTTTTTAACCGACTTCCGACCTCGTCAAGACCTTTTTTCTAATAGTGATTGTGTTGTCACCAGGTGTCGGGCGTGATCAACGCAGCCCTGGCGCTGCACTTCCCGGAGCCCGGGGTGCGCGTGATCGCGGAGCCCGGCCGCTACTTCGCCGCGGCCGCTTATACTCTAGCGGCCATGGTGCACGCCCAGAGAGAGGTATAAATAAATACATACATACATAAATCACGCCTTTATCCCTTACGGGGTAGGCAGAGCGTTTAACGCCTCGAAAAATGCGCTTTCGCCACGTCTGACAAAAATTGAGGGCAATTTTAGATTGTAGTATGTATTGCTATAGTGACAGGTTGTCAGCCCATCGCCTTAATTACAATACACTGTAACCCTCTAGTCCCTTTTGCTGACTTCAACAGCATGTCCGGCAGGAAGGGCAGCTGGAACATTCTATGTTTTTCTATCTCTCCCAGTCCAGCATGGAAGAACAAATAAATATATATAAATAAATAAACAACATTAATACAACACTAGCCACCCGCCCCGGCTTCGCACAGAAATCATCAGTGTTTCTCTATATATAGATAGTATAAATCTAATATGACAGTGTGTTTGTCCCCCAAACAAAGGAAGAGCCCGATGGTGTAGTAGAGAGCCCGATGGTGTAGTGGTTAGGGCCGCTGCCTCCTGAGCGGGAGGTCGTGGTTCGAATCCCACCACGTACCAATGTGTTTTTCGGTTTTCGAATTTCATATGTACGTTTATTCGGCGCTTTTTCCGTGCTTCGGAAGGCACATTAAGCCGTTGGTCCCGGTTAATATCGTTTTATACCGTAGATATTAGTTAAGCCATATCAGAGGCAAGTGCTAAGCATTGGCGGCTTGAAAACTCTGGTCTAATCTAGGATTGGGTCTGGTTTCCCTTCTGGGTTGCGGAGGTCAGATGGCAGTCGCTCTGTGTAAAAACCAGTACCCTCGTTCAATCCCCTAGATTAGGTAGCCGACCCCGTGAGATACGGGATAAGGGTAGGAAGATGATGAATGTGTTTGTCCCCCAGTTGCCGGGCAAGGAGGAGCAGTGCGAGGAGGCGGGCGCGACCAGCTCGCACTCGATGTACTTCATCAACGACGGCGTGTACGGCTCCTTCAACTGCCTGCTCTACGACCACCAACACATCGTCGCCACGCCGCTTAACGTGAGCCACACTACCTATCTGCGACACTACCTATTTGAGACACTACCTGTCTGCGACACTACCCATCTGCGACACTACCTGTTTGCGACACTACCTATTTGAGACACTATCTATCTGCGACACTACCTATTTGAGACACTATCTATCTGCGGCACTACCTGTTTGCGACACTACCTGTTTGCGACACTACCTGTTTGCGACACTACCTATCTGCGACACTACCTACAGGTATACGGCCGTATACGGCTGTTTCAATAAGTCTTACTCGTACCGTTTAAAAAGTAAGATGAGTGAAAATAATCGCTATAGCTTAAAAAGCGAATGAACTTATTTGCTTCTGAATCGTATCGGAGCATTTTTTAAATTCAAAACTAATCTATTCATGCATTCATATGGTGTTTTACAAGATCTTAAATACTAGGCTAGTTCTTATATGTACCCTGGTAGGGTATTGCACAATTTTTTATTATAATAAAAAATAGCAATAATATTTAGTCTTTTGGGCCCGTGATACTGAAAAGTATACCAACAAATATTTAAAATCTAATTATGTCATGTTTATAAATTATTAGAAAAAAGAAATCCGAGTTGAATAAATAAGAATAGAATAATATTAGTCATTATCTCAAAAAAAAAATAAAAAAATTAGATTAATTTAATTCAATTTTCCCGCCATTATTGCAATGATTTTAGTATCTTTATACTTATTTGTCAAGTAAATATTCAGAAACAGTGTAATAAGCATTTAGTGATTATTAGTAATGTGCCAATTTGTTTGACCAACCTATTTATGTCATCTCCGTCAGCCGTCATCCGAGAAGCTTCTTCCCTGTTCGATCTGGGGCCCCACCTGCGACGGGCTGGACTGCGTGATCCCCTCCACCCTGCTCCCACCCCTGAGGGTTGGGGAATGGCTAATCTTCAAGGACATGGGCGCCTACACCCTGCCTGTGGCTTCGGCCTTCAACGGATTCCCAGTACCGACTGTGAAGCATGTCGTGTCAGCCAAGCTGTGGTGAGTACGATTAGAGGAAACTAGCGGTCTTACTCACTATGAAGCTCCCTTCACGGAACACTAAATAAACTCCGCGAATAGCGCCCTCTATGGTCATACAACGTAACCTCTACGGCTTAAACGAGCTTTACTCTGTGACGCCCTCTACGCTCAATCAAAGATAACTCAAGTTCTAAAACGCGGTTCGATTTTTCTGATTAGCTTATATCCAGTTCGACGTCTCGTTTCAATAATTAAACGTCTCGTTTCAATTATACTTCTTTCCATAGAGCTTGGAATATTACATGGTGGCCATTTGTCGATCGGTCAGTCCGTATTTTCTCTTTAGCTTTGAGAAGCTAACAATACATATATGAATTTACCTATTTTATATTTTGCAGGGGCATGCTGAAGGAGCTATGGCCGCTGTCCGAGGAGAACTTCGCGGTGGGCGTGCCGCACTCCCCGCCCCCCTCCCCGCCGCCCGCGCCCGCCTCCCCCTCCCCCCCGGCGCCGGACGCCCCCCCCGCGCACCACCTGCACGCCGTGTTCGTGGAGTGCGCGCTCAAGTAGAGCGGAAGCAGATAGTATGGTTTACTTGGCTTAAAGTTGCATATAGTTCTCGGTAGATGGCGTCACGATCGTGCAATAAATCTAACCTCAAAATTAAAATATTTTAAGATCTACCTAGCCTGATATCGATATTCAGTTCTAATCAAATGCAGCACATGTGCTGTAAAACAAAAAACCTGAGGGCACACGAGCGGGCAGACCAGCCAAGCTCCCACTCCTCGAAATCGGCTTGGATATATCATTATTATCATCACCCTTGTATGCAACAAAAGCCAACTAATCCGTATTTGACTGTGTCTCGCCCATTCGTGTCAACTTTACATCGAAAAGGATCAGCTATCGTTAATTACGTTTTGAAATGAATCAAAACAGTAAAAAAAAATGCAATTTTTCGAATAACTAAATGAATTGCTTATTTTAACTGAATCCTTTTCATGTCATTTGGCACAAAATATTGTAAAACATTTCAACACATTCTTTGAAAATGTTTTACAATAATGTTGGGACTCTTTTCTCCACTGTATTATTTTTATATTTGATTTGATTATATTATTTGTGTAATGAAAATTGTCTACAATTAATCACACTTTATTTGAAACCTTCATTTAACGGAGGGAATTTATCGGAATTACGTTTTATCTATTTTAACATAAATATTTTAAAATTGTTTTTAGGCACATTATTATTGACCACGATTTATTTTACTATGTCTTATTTGAATTGCTTGAATTTTCGCATATCATTAATTTGGTTGTTTTGTTATAATATGAAAGTGAAGTTCTCACTCTAAAGATACGATTAAATCGTTTTGAAAAAGTATGTAATATTTTCATAAATGTCGTAGTGAGTAGTGGGAGTAGATTTACATCAAAAAATACTTTTATAATGTGATTTTTTGTGTAATCTTCAATTGTGTACTAACATCTTATCAACCAATGTAATCATTTATTATGTAGAAATCGCGTACTGCCGAATTGTATTTAATATCACCGTGTTTTGCACAATTGCAAATAGGTTTTAGAGTAACATTCCTTCACAAAGGTATTCGAATTTATCATTTTATGTACTTATTATCAAATTGTAATGAATTTCTCGATGTTAGCGTTGATGTTACTTGACTAAATAAATGGGTTCGCATTATGTAGCAAATCGCTTTTCAATATACGTTGCAGAAAAATATTGCCTTTTATTCATATACATACAGGATTAGAATTAAAATAAAACAAAAAAGTACACAAAATAGAACAGTTTATTCATTCTTAACATAATCATCACACTGTGACAAAAAGCTTTTAAATACAGTTTTAAATGAAAGCAAGTTAATTACAAATAAAAAGAAGACACATTCATACTTCCTTTCATGAACTCATTCAAAACAGGAGTCCTATTTTTGAATCACTCGGAACATAATGAGTAACATTCGCATCGAATGTTGCAGTCTCGCATGCGCATTTTGATTCGAATGATCCAAAAATACGACTCCAGGCCTTGCACACATTTACATAGTTTCTCATACATTAAGGCGGTGCCCACATTGGCATCGTTCGCACTGTCAATATTATCGCACGTATGGCCAGCCATAAAAAAGACCTCTTATTCTTTGTCTGTTCTTCTCTATAGCAGGTCTTTTTTCCTGGCTGGTCCGTACTCAAGGTCACGGATCGTGCGATAAAACTGACAGTGGAACGGTGCCATTGAGCTCCGCGCTACGTCGCGTAGGGCAGATATTGACTATGTTCCATTGGAACATGACAATATCTGCGCTACGCGACGTAGCGCGGAGCTCAATGTGTGCATCGCCTAAACCAATAATCACAATCAGTATGTTCCTAACTTAACAAAACATTGATTCACTTAGCCGCTGATTAACATTAAATACTCAGCTGCGTCCAATATTTACACAACAAAAACATTCTTCTATGCTGGCCTGGGAGCGACAGAAAAATATAGAATGTGCCAGCTGCATTTCCTCCCGGGAATGCTGTAAAAACCAGCTAAGGGAACCGAGGGTTTCAGTATATTGTAATTTAGGCGATGGGCTGACAACCTGTCACTATAGCAAATCTATCTTAAATAACCCTCAAAACTTTGTCAAACGTCGCGGAACGACCTTTGTTTAGGTCGTTTACGCTCTGTCTGCCCATTACGGATAAAGGCGTGATTGTATGTATGTAAAACATTGCGTTGAAAAAATCAGATCAAAGTTTCTGCTAAGTTTGCTACACACAAGGTTACGTGTGGACTGTCCGTTTCTGCAGCTTGTGCGTCGGCATGTGTGTAGGAAGCTTTAAAGGCACTATATAGGAAAGAAAGCGAATTAAAAATCCAATCTAAGTTTACAATAATAACATTGGATAGCAGAGACTTCATTTACTTTTCATCTATAATGTTTGTTTTTAAACTTTTCCTGCGATTTTCATTTCTACATCTTCGACTTTTCATTTTCGTAATCGTAATAATCATCATTCATCATCACCAATCAAAAAGGCACAGCCAATGCAGAGTTTCACATTTTATGTATTTCACTCAGTCACATTCCTTTCTTATATAATTACCTCATCATCATCTCCCTAGCCTTATCCCGTATCTTACGGGGTCGACTACCTAATCTAGGGGATTGAACGAGGGTACTATAAGGATATGTAATTACCTATGACCACATATATTTTTTTAGTGAGAGTGGAAAATAAAAAGTAGTGCAAGAAAAATAAATCGTATACATTTTACTGGTTAAATTATTATTATTCTCAATTGTTATTCTGGTTAAATATTGGTATGGTACAAACACCATTTTATATACATATTTTCTTTTTCAAACATTACTTTTTTTTTCGAATGGTGTAGTGGATAGGGCCGCTGCCTCCTGAGCGGGAGGTCGTGGTTCGAATCCCACCACGTACCAATGTGTTTTTCGGTTTTCGAATATCATATGTACGTTTATTCGGTGCTTTTTCTGTGCTTCGGAAGGCACGTTAAGCCGTTGGTCCCCTTTAATATCGTTTAATACCGTAGATATTAGTCGTTAAGCCCTTACAGAGGCCAGTGCTAAGCATTGGCGGCTTGAAAACTCTGACCTAATCTAGGATTGGGTCTGGTTTCCCTTCTGGGTTGCGGAGGTCAGATGGCAGTCGCTCTGTATAAAAACCAGTACCCTCGTTCAATCCCCTAGATTAGGAAGCCGACCCCGTGAGATACGGGACAAGGCTAGGGAGATGATGACTTTTTTTCGAATATTATTATTGAATCAAAAAGTAGAAGTACACATTCTATTCACAAGATATTTGCCGGGAATTATGAGGCAATTCGGCGTTACTAACGACTTATTATAAATCCACCATTCAAAAGAAAGGGACAAGAAGTGTTCTTACTGAAATAACAGCTATATATATACCCCTATCGTTAAAAGCCGTGCTCAGATGTTCCTTACGTCGCAGAATGTCCCTTTTACAATATGACCATTTCTCATCATGTCCCGTTTCGCAAAATGTTCCTTTTAGATAGATTTAGTTCAAATAGTTGGCGTATAAAAAGGCTTATTTTAAATGGGTATTTCACTATTATACCGTGGTACCTAGGCTAGGAATCCTAGGACATTTGCACCGCATAGGTAGCGGACAGAGTCTGTTAGTATGTTTCTATGCTAATATTATTATCACCTTACTCAGAATCATCTTAATATGGTGAATAATAGATCCATTCATTCGCAAAATGTACCTTATGCGTAAAATGTATCTTATTTTATTTTCTACTAAAGAAATAGAAACAGTATTGCATAGACTCGTTTAGTTGTGATCTTTTTTTTATTGGATAATCGAAACTTTTATTCATTGTCAATAAAAGAAAGATCAGAAGATCATATCATACGGTACATTTAGTGAATGGTACAGTTAACAACACCTTTACGGTAACGACGAGTTTCCTCAGGTCTTTATTTATATCATCATCTGCCTAGCCTTATCCCGTACCTCACGGGGTCGGCTACCTAATCTAGGGGATTGAACGAGGGTACTGGTTTTTACACAGAGCGACTGCCATCTGACCTCCGAAACCCAGAAGGGAAACCAGACCCAATCCTAGTTTAGGTCAGAGTTTTTCAAGCCGCCAATGCTTAGCACTGGTCTCTGACATGGCTTAACGACTGATATCTCCGTTATTAAACGATATTAACCGGGACCAACGGCTTAACGTGCCTTCCGAAGCACGGAAAAAGCGCCGAATAAACGTACATATGAAATTCGAAAACAGAAAAGCACATTGGTACGTGGTGGCATTCGAACGACGACCTCCCGCTCAGGAGGCAGCGGCCCTATCCACTACACCATCGGGCTCCTCAGGTCTTTATTTATATATTTAGATAAAATTTCATACACGTTTAGTAACTTGTATAACTATACGAAATTTTACAATTACCCGAATTCATCTGTTTCGAGCGTTCCTGTTACCTTAAAGGTGTTGTTGACTGTACAATTTGCCTACAAAATCTCTTACGATATTCGTTCCTTCCCCACGTGTCCTAGCACACGTGCACCCCGTAGGCCTGCAGGTACTGCATGAGCGCGGCGCGGTGCGGCTCGCCGAGCGCCGCGAGCCGCGCGGGCAGCAGGCCGGGCGACGCGCGCGCCAGCTCGCCCAGGGATTCCGCTAGGTAGCGCTTTGGGTCCGTTATATCTGGAGAAAATATACATGTGAAAATATATTTAAAAAAAATCATTTATTTTTCTCCACAACAGAAGTTTTACATACTGTAAAGTAGGAACATCTTACAAGTAATTTATCCTTAAAACTTGAGTTATGGGAGACTGATGCCTGAAATAAGTCCAAAGACCTGCAGTACAGGTCATCAGGTTCCCACCCCTCGGACCTCACAGTAGTTGCGCTTCGTGATTCCTTATTTGGAAATTAAACATACAGTACCTAATATTAATCTATTATAAGTGTTTAAGTGAGTTTAGATAATTATATCTACTAATTAAAATTTTAAAAAATAAATATGATGATATTATATTAACGCATATTAATCTTATGATATGTGTGTATGTTTGTTGAGTGTGTGATGTGTGTATATGTGTGTGTGTGTGTGTTAGAATAAGATAATCTTTACGTACCTACCTAATCCTGCGACAAAAGTCTTAAAGGAAGAGGGGTCTTGGCGTCGGTAATGGAAGATACCGTTAGGCAGATACATTATGTACTCGATGTGTGATGGTAAGTACGTTTTTGTTTTGTTTTGTTTTGTTACAACCGGCGAATGTAAGGGGAAAAAGTTAAGAATGTTGAATGTTTTGTGTGTACGTTTGATACTTATTCAGGACGTTATATATATATATAACGTCCTATATATATATGTACATTTATATATATATATATATATATATATATATATATATATATATATATATATATAAATATGTACTTTTAGGGTATGAACCTTAACATAAAACCGAACAACTTTAAAAAAGAAGCATCGCTATATACTGGAAGTAGTACAAAAAGTACTGCGTTCCTTTAAACCACGTGATATATTAGTGATATACAACACAATATAAGGCAAGCTTATGATGATGATACAACACATACATATAATCACGCCTTTATCCCTAATGGGGTAGGCAGAGCGTCAACTACCTTAACAAAGGCCGTTCCGCCACGTCTGACAAAGTTCTGAGGGTTATTTAAGATAACTTGTAGGTACATTGCTGTAGTGACAGGTTGTCAGTCCATCGCCTAAATAACAATATACTGAAACTCTCGGATCTGTTAGCTGGTTTCTACAGCATGCCCGAGAGGAAAAGCGGATGGCAAATTCTATGTTTTTCTCTCGCTCCCAGGCCAGCATGGAAGTAAGTAAAAAATATACAACATTCAAATATACTTTTAGGGTATGAACCTTAACATGAAACCGAACAAATTTTATAAGAACATTACAGGGTGTAAAAATTTTGAATTACGTGGCGGAACGACCTTTGTTTAGGTTGTTTACGCTCTGCCTACCCTATTAGGGATAAAGGTGTATGTATGTATAAAAATATTTATTATTTATCTCACAAACAACACTGACTTAAATGTAGCAACAATTTGTTTAATGACAAAAGTTTTATTTGTGAGTTTCTGGTGTCCATACTACCCCTTGATCGCTGAGCAAACAAAGTGAAAAGTGTGTGTGTGTGTGTGTCTACTTGTATACTCACTGGCGAGCGGGTCGCTGCTGGCCCCCTTAGCGCAGGTGAGGTGTGAGTAGGCGGCCTGGTAGCCGGGCGTGTGTGTATGTGTGTGTGTGTCTACTTGTGTACTCCCTGGCGAGCGGGTCGCTGCTGGCCCCCTTGGCGCACGTGAGGTGTGAGTAGGCGGCCTGGTAGCCAGGCGTGTGTGTATGTGTGTGTGTCTACTTGTATAATCACTGGCGAGCGGGTCGCTGCTGGCCCCCTTGGCGCACGTGAGGTGTGAGTAGGCGGCCTGGTAGCCAGGCGTGTGTGTATGTGTGTGTGTCTACTTGTATACTCACTGGCGAGCGGGTCGCTGCTGGCCCCCTTGGCGCACGTGAGGTGTGAGTAGGCGGCCTGGTAGCCAGGCGTGTGCGTGTGTGTGTGTCTACTTGTATACTCACTGGCGAGCGGGTCGCTGCTGGCCCCCTTGGCGCACGTGAGGTGTGAGTAGGCGGCCTGGTAGCCAGGCGTGTGTGTATGTGTGTGTGTCTACTTGTATACCCACTGGCGAGCGGGTCGCTGCTGGCCCCCTTGGCGCAGGTGAGGTGTGAGTAGGCGGCCTGGTAGCCGGGCGTGTGTGTATGTGTGTGTGTGTCTACTTGTGTACTCCCTGGCGAGCGGGTCGCTGCTGGCCCCCTTGGCGCACGTGAGGTGTGAGTAGGCGGCCTGGTAGCCAGGCGTGTGTGTATGTGTGTGTGTCTACTTGTATACTCACTGGCGAGCGGGTCGCTGCTGGCCCCCTTGGCGCACGTGAGGTGTGAGTAGGCGGCCTGGTAGCCAGGCGTGTGTGTATGTGTGTGTGTCTACTTGTATACTCACTGGCGAGCGGGTCGCTGCTGGCCACCTTGGCGCACGTGAGGTGTGAGTAGGCGGCCTGGTAGCCGGGCGTGTGTGTGTGTGTGTGTGTGTGTGTCTACTTGTATACTCACTGGCGAGCGGGTCGCTGCTGGCCCCCTTGGCGCACGTGAGGTGTGAGTAGGCGGCCTGGTAGCCGGGCGTGTGTGTGTGTGTCTACTTGTATACTCACTGGCGAGCGGGTCGCTGCTGGCCCCCTTGGCGCACGTGAGGTGTGAGTAGGCGGCCTGGTAGCCAGGCGTGTGTGTATGTGTGTGTGTGTCTACTTGTATACTCACTGGCGAGCGGGTCGCTGCTGGCCCCCTTGGCGCAGGTGAGGTGTGAGTAGGCGGCCTGGTAGCCGGGCGTGTGTGTGTGTGTGTGTCTACTTGTATACTCACTGGCGAGCGGGTCGCTGCTGGCCCCCTTGGCGCAGGTGAGGTGTGAGTAGGCGGCCTGGTAGCCGGGCGTGTGTGTGTGTGTGTGTGTGTGTTTGTGTGTATGTGTGTGTGTCTACTTGTATACTCACATGCGAGCGGGTCGCTGCTGGCCCCCTTGGCGCAGGTGAGGTGTGAGTAGGCGGCCTGGTAGCCGGGCGTGTGTGTGTGTGTGTGTGTCTACTTGTATACTCACTGGCGAGCGGGTCGCTGCTGGCCCCCTTGGCGCAGGTGAGGTGTGAGTAGGTGGCCTGGTAGCCGGGCGTGTGTGTGTGTGTGTGTGTGTGTGTCTACTTGTATACTCACTGGCGAGCGGGTCGCTGCTGGCCCCCTTGGCGCAGGTGAGGTGTGAGTAGGCGGCCTGGTAGCCGGGCGTGTGTGTGTGTGTGTGTCTACTTGTATACTCACTGGCGAGCGGGTCGCTGCTGGCCCCCTTGGCGCAGGTGAGGTGTGAGTAGGTGGCCTGGTAGCCGGGCGTGTGTGTGTGTGTCTACTTGTATACTCACTGGCGAGCGGGTCGCTGCTGGCCCCCTTGGCGCACGTGAGGTGTGAGTAGGCGGCCTGGTAGCCGGGCGTGTGTGTGTGTGTGTGTGTGTGTGTCTACTTGTATACTCACTGGCGAGCGGGTCGCTGCTGGCCCCCTTGGCGCAGGTGAGGTGTGAGTAGGCGGCCTGGTAGCCGGGCGTGCGTGTGTGTGTGTGTGTGTGTGTGTGTGTGTGTGTGTGTGTGTCTACTTGTATACTCACTGGCGAGCGGGTCGCTGCTGGCCCCCTTGGCGCAGGTGAGGTGTGAGTAGGTGGCCTGGTAGCCGGGCGTGTGTGTGTGTGTGTGTGTGTGTGTGTGTGTGTGTGTGTGTGTCTACTTGTATACTCACTGGCGAGCGGGTCGCTGCTGGCCCCCTTGGCGCAGGTGAGGTGTGAGTAGGCGGCCTGGTAGCCGGGCGTGTGTGTGTGTGTGTGTGTGTGTGTCTACTTGTATACTCACTGGCGAGCGGGTCGCTGCTGGCCCCCTTGGCGCAGGTGAGGTGTGAGTAGGCGGCCTGGTAGCCGGGCGTGTGTGTGTGTTAGTGTCTACTTGTATACTCACTGGCGAGCGGGTCGCTGCTGGCCCCCTTGGCGCACGTGAGGTGTGAGTAGGCGGCCTGGTAGCCGGGCGTGTGTGTGTGTGTGTGTGTGTGTGTGTCTACTTGTATACTCACTGGCGAGCGGGTCGCTGCTGGCCCCCTTGGCGCAGGTGAGGTGTGAGTAGGCGGCCTGGTAGCCGGGCGTGTGTGTGTGTGTGTGTGTATGTGTGTGTGTGTGTGTGTGTGTGTCTACTTGTATACTCACTGGCGAGCGGGTCGCTGCTGGCCCCCTTGGCGCAGGTGAGGTGTGAGTAGGCGGCCTGGTAGCCGGGCGTGTGTGTGTGTGTGTGTCTACTTGTATACTCACTGGCGAGCGGGTCGCTGCTGGCCCCCTTGGCGCAGGTGAGGTGTGAGTAGGCGGCCTGGTAGCCGGGCGTGTGTGTGTGTGTGTCTACTTGTATACTCACTGGCGAGCGGGTCGCTGCTGGCCCCCTTGGCGCACGTGAGGTGTGAGTAGGCGGCCTGGTAGCCGGGCGTGTCATCAACCTCTATGAAGTGATCGTCCGGGAGCGTGCTCTCGTCTGTTGGCAGCTCGAACAACGCGATCAACGCCTACAACATAAACCAAACATTAGTGTTTGTTGCACTAGCAAACTATTCAACTGAATTTAATTGGTTAACAACGGGAAATTCACCGTGGTTTTCCATTTATGAGTGAGTCGCTCCGTGATGATGATGCATGAAAATGCATCGAAATATCGGACACTCATTCAAGAATTGCAAACCGCGGTAAATTTCCTGTTTTTAATCAATTTAATATTGAATTTAAAAACAATTCTTTAATGATAGAACATATAGTTGTGACTTATTTTATTTAATCCTGTATTCCTGTCTGTTAAACTTATGAAGAGATTCTTGAAAAAGAAAGTATACTCGTAATAAGTATGGTCGCGAATATTTCTTGTACCTGCATGAGTGGGGCCCAGAGTGGCGCGAGTGCCCCCTGGCGGAAGTGTCCGCTCTCACACAGCAGCTTGACGCAGCCGACGGCGGCCGCTTTGCGCTCCAACAAGCCGCTCACTTTCTGCAGGTCCGTGATCAGCACACGCTCAGTGTACATCGCGAACATACTGCAACACAAAACATACATAAATATAATCACGCCTTTATCCCTAATGGGGTAGGCAGAGCGTAAACGACCCAAACAAAGGTCGTTCCGCCACGTCCGACTAAGCTTTGAGGGTTATACACGATAGACCACAAAATGAAATTGTGAATATTAAGCGCAAATAAAATCATATCTTCTGAAACCGAACAGGTTGAGGCTTTGATTGGTTGGTTTGGTTGGTTTGGTAGGTTGATAGATTGAAACCGAACAGGTTGAGGCTTTGATTGGTTGGTTCGGTAGGTTAATAGATTGAAACCAAACAGGTTGAGGCTTTGATTGATTGGTTTGGTAGGTTAATAGATTGAAACCGAACAGGTTTTGATTTAGTTTGTGATTGGTTGAGCAGGCTGTTTTATGAGTGATTTAATTGTTAAATTGGCGATTGAGTGGTTTAATTGGTTTATTGATTGGTTGGTTGGTTTAAACGTTTGATTATTGTTTTAATGTGTGATTGATTGGTTTAATAAGTGATTGACTAATTGATTTGTTAGATGGGTAATTGATTGGTTTATAGGTCGAATGTTGGTTTTATTGGCCGATTGATTGGGAAGATGGATTGATTGGATTGCTTGCTTGATTGATTGATAGGATGATTGGATTGGTTTCGTAGGTTTATTGATTTAGTTGGTTAATTATTCGCTTTGATTGGATGGTTCAATGACAATACAAGACAAATATTCTTTATTGCACATAAAGAACACATTGTACAGGAACAAACATTACAAAACAGAGTACAATTAGGCGGCCTTATTGAAAATGAAAATTTCTGCCAGGCAACCTTCGGGTAATGGAGTAGTTTGCTAATATTATGCGGGATAGTGCAGTTACTATTGTTAGTATAGTACTTTATTTAACTCACTTGGCTTGTACGGAATCCACCAAGTCGACCAGGTTGTCAGCTCCGAAGTGCGCGCTGTAGAAGCCGAGGAAGGCGATGAGGCCGCGAACGTATTTGGTAGTTTTTGAGGAAGACAGCCGCTGGAACAGCAGCGTCACTACCTGCTTTGTGTATGGCTGCATCACTGTCCTGGAACAACATTATACAAGTTTTACAAAATGGGTGCTTGTATCCTGAAATGAGTGAATCTGTCTATGAATCTCAAAAATTTTCATTAAAGCACTTAAGCCGAAGAATTACGAAAAAAGGTATTGACTTTCCATCTATCCTTATATTATTTTATTATAAATAGGAACACCAACATCACTACATAGTATAAAACAAAGTCGCTTTCTCTGTCCCTATATCCCTATACATACATACATATAATGACGCCTTTATCCCTAATGGGGTAGGCAGAGCGTAAACGAAGTCTTGAGGGCCACTCAAGAAAGATTTGTACGTATATTTGTAGTGCCCATCGCCTAAATTACAATATACTGAAACTCTCAGATCCCTTAGCTGGTTTTTACAGCATGCTCGGGAGGAAATGCAGCTGGCACATTCTATGTTATATTCTATTTTCTCTCACTCCCAGTCTAGTAAATCTTCAAAACTACGCAACTGATTTTGATGCGGCGCTTTTAATGGATAGACTGATTCAAGAGGAAGGTTTATATGTATAATACATGCATAATATAGTACAGAAACACTAATAATTCCCGTGCGAAGCCGGGGCGGGTCGCTAGTTATAATAAAAAGGAAAATTATGTATTTTTGTGTGTATGTTTGTAACAAAAAAAAAAAAAACTACTGGACCGATTTCAAAATTTCTTTCACCATTAGAAAGCTACGTTCACCTTGAGTAACATTGGCTACTTTTTACCGCGGGAAAATATCTGACTCCCACGGGAAAACTCATAAAGTAAGCCGCGGGTGAAACTGCGGCGTAAAAAGCTAGTACTAAATAAACAGTGCAGCTGATGCATTTTATATGGAACGAAATGTTGACCATATTTAATGTTCGACCATATCGTGTGGTAGGTTCAGAACCTACCCATGAAACTTAAAAGCTTTCCCCAAGAAATATACGTCGAAATATTAATAAAACTGTGTAGTGTTTTTTTAACACTTTTCTTTTATGATTTATCCAACAGACTACCCTGACTACCGGATGGATCGTTTTGCTTTTTTTTTTGCAGGATTCTGTTTATCTATCGCTTCCAATTCAGCATGGAAAACGAAGCAATAAAATACAGAAAATTAGACAGGTGTTTCTCGCCATTTTCGCTTCAATTTAAATAATAAAACCAGCGTGAACACTTTCTTTCATGCTGGACTGGGAGCGAAAGAAAAACATAGAATGTGCCAGCTGTATTTCCTGCCGGACACGCTGTAAAACCAGCTAAAGGATCCGAGGGTTTCTGCATATTGCAATTTAAACGATGGGCTGACCTGTCACTAAAAAAATAAAAATATATATATTTATTTCAGTAACTTAATCCTAAGTTTACATAAACTGAGGTGGGTGGTCACTACAGCAATATAACCCTCAAAACTTTGTCAGACATGGCGGAACGACCTTTGTTTAGGTCGTTTACGCTCTGCCTACCCCATTACGGATAAAGGCGTGATTATATGTATGTATGTAAACACAAGTACTTACTCTCCGAATTTGAACAGCATAGTCTGTATGAGATAGAATCCCTCGTGGTCGTTGGTTTTCGACGCGATCAGTTTCTGGAACACTCCTAGCATCGCATTCTGTAACAAACGGAACTCATCATCATTATTACGGTTTTTGCTACGTACTATCCTTATACCCAAAGGTTGCCTGGTAGAAATTGCTGGTTTAGCAATAAGGCCTATATTGTACTGTTTTCTAAAAACGGGATACCATCAGCGGTCGATTTTTTGAAGTAAAATAGCACTGTAAGTGCAAAAATCTATTAGAAAATTTTACTCTTTTGTTCTTTATTTTTCTGTAGTATGAAGTTGTGTTTCTTTGTACAATAAAGTATTTTGTATTGTATTGTATCATGGTTAGCTTTTGTCCTATTTCAATTTGGGTCGGCTCTCGTAATCTTTCTGCGCTACTTGATTGGGTTGGTTGCTTGGTTTGGTAGTTTGATTGGTTTGTCAAGTTGACTGGGTTGGTGGCTTGATTGATACGTTGATTGGTTTGTCAAGTTGACTGAGTCGGTTGCTTGATTGATAGTTGGGTAGGTTGATCAGGTTGATTGCTTGATTTGTTAAGTTGACTGGGTCGGTTGCTTGATTAATAGGTTGATTGGTTTGGTAGATTAATCGGGTTGATAGCTTGATTTGTTAAGTTGACTGGGTTGGTTGCTGGATTGACTCACCAGTTTATTACTGTTCAGTATAAGTTGGCTCCTGCAGGCGACGAAGGCGCACAGTAGCCTCACTAGCGGCCTGACGTTGGCGGGGCGCTCCCACAGCGGCGGCGCCACCAGGCACGGCAGCAGTGCCCCGTACGCGTCACTGTCGCCCCCCGCCGCGCCGCCCCCTGCCGCCCCCGCCGCTGAACCGCCCCGGAGTTCCAGGAGGAGGGACAGCATTTGGAAGACATACGGCATGAACTCTGCAAGGGACAAATCAATACGATATTTTGAAATGTATGAACGAATACGGAAAACATTAAACTTTAACCATGCTGGACTAGGAGCGTGAGAAAAACAGAATTTGCCAGCTGCTTTTACACTACCGGTTGGACCTGTTCATCTGTCGCTTTCAATTCAGCATTGAAAACGAAACAAAAAAATACTAGAATGTAGACAGGTGTTTCTCGTCATTTTCGCTTTAATTTAAATAATAAAACCAGCGTGAACACCAGTTTCTTCCATGCTGGACTGGGGGCGAAAGAAAAATATAGAATGTGCCAGCTGCATTTCCTCTCGGGCACGCTGTAAAAACCAGCTAAGAGATCCGAGAGTTTCAGTATATTGTAATTTAGGTGATGGACTGACAACCTGTCACTACAGCAATGTACCTACAAGTTATCTTAAATAACCCTCAAAACTTTGTCAAACGTGGCGGAACGGCCTTTGTTTAGGTCGTTTACGCTCTGCCTACCCCATTAGGGATAAAGGCGTGATTATATGTATTTATATATTAAACTTGAAAAACTATGAGACCCGGCTGAACAGAAAAAAAATACACAGGTTGATAATAAAAATATAATGAAAATATTGGTTTGGTCGATTGTTTGTGATTGGGTTGGTATTTATAGTCAGCTCACATTAGTGGCAGCGAGTTTGAGTTCGTAGTAGAAATGTCATTTCAGTACAAACTGGCCTGCCAAATCAAAACTTAATATTGCTCTCTAGTTTGATATCGTTTTATAAATACGAGCCTGAGTTTGGTTGATTGAGTTGGTTGATACAGTTTGGTTGATTGAGTTGGTTGATACAGTTTGGTTGATTGAGTTGGTTGATACAGTTTGGTTGAATGGGTTGGTTAATCTTTGTTTGGTGGTTGATGGTTTGGAAAATATTTATTGTATTTGGTAAGCATAAAACAGAATTACACTCTACCTTGAATGTCATTCTGCAGAATTTCTTGGAATATCGGGAACAACGCGTCTTCAAACGCTGTGATCGCGTTCGGGTTGGATTTAGTAACTAATCTGCAAAAAAAATACAAAAATCTGAAAAAGATAAAAACAACTAACGCTAATATGACGGGTTGTCAGGCTACCATGATAATGTTTATTTTGATTACCTGGCCTAGAAACTTCGGAAAGGTTGCATGTTCCATGGTAAAGGTAAATGAAATAAAAAGTATTTCCATGCTGGACTGGGAGAGATAGAAAAACATAGAATGTTCCAGCTGCCCTTCCTCCCGGGCATGCTGTTGAAGTCAGCAAAAGGGACTCGAGGGTTACAGTGTATTGTAATTTAGGCGATGGGCTGACAGCTTGTCACTATAGCAATACATATTACAATCTAAAACTGCCCTCATTTCTTGTCAGACGTGGCGAAAGCGCCTTTTACTAGGCATTAAACGCTCTGCCTACCCCGTAAGGGATAAAGGCGTGATTTATGTATGTATGTAAGTAAAAAAACGCAAAAATCTAAAAACTTATATTTAGAAACTGGATACTCACGAAATGCTGGACTGGGAGTGAGAGAAAAACATAGAATGTGCCAGCTGCATTTCCTCCCGAGCATTCTGTAAAAACCAGCTAAGGGATCAGAGGGTTTTAGTATATTGCAATTTAGGCGATGGGCTGACAACCTGTCACTACAGCAATATACGTACAAATACATCTTAAATAACCCTCAAAACTTTGTCAGACGTGGCGTTACGACCTTTGTTTAGGTCGTTTACGCTCTGCCTACCCCATTAGGGATAAAGGCGTGATTATAAGTATGTATGTATGTACTCACGAAACAGCCAGAGATAGTGTTTCGAACAAGTAGTGGTTGAAGTGCGGCTTGCAGGGGTTCTTCGCTACTTGTGCGAGGAGTTGAGCGAGCTTGGGTAGCGCCGCGCCCAAGTAGGACAGCGCGTCTTCTTGCAGGCACGCCAGCACGCGGAGGATCGCTACGGAGAAAAAAATAAACAAAAATCAAAACGGGCACCTGCTAAAATTAAAATCAAACAAGAATAAGAATAAGAAATAAAGTACATACAACATTAAAAAGAAAGACAAAACAAAACATAAATTATGGCAAAAGGCTCTCAGTTGTTGTCAACAAGCTGCCGAAAATGTCACTTTCAGAAGATTGAAATTGATTTTGTAGCAAAATGTCCCGCCACTTGGTGGCAAAATGTCCCGAATCTAGGTAACAAAATGTCCCTTACTTGCGTAAGCCTCGGTTACCTAAAGGTTACACCGCACTATGATAACGCGACACGCTGCGCTAGTATTTTCGTTAAGGGGCTTCCCTGGGCTAAGTGGCGCCCTCATCAGTCAAAAAATCATTATTAACTGAAAACAAAATCAATCGAAAATCCGGTAGATCAGATTGAGGTTAAAGGAATAAAGGTCATTTGGAACTTCATAAAGTTGCAACTTATAGAACGTTGCAGTTACAAATAGGAAATTTGCGAAATACGGCCACTTTTAGCACTTTTACTATCTGTAACTCAAGTGAACAC
Source organism: Scrobipalpa costella (assembly GCA_949820665.1). Classification (NCBI taxonomy): domain Eukaryota; kingdom Metazoa; phylum Arthropoda; class Insecta; order Lepidoptera; family Gelechiidae; genus Scrobipalpa; species Scrobipalpa costella. Next base: position 9,715,138 of record OX463315.1, read on the forward strand.
TGAATTATTAATTTGTAATGCTTAAAAAGAACTTCAGTACCCATACTTTAATCTGATCTACCGGATTTTCGATTAATTGCATTTTCGGTGAGCAATGATTTTTTGACTGATGAGGGCGCTGGCGTGCACCGGGGATCCCCTTAAATAAAAATGTATGAACATTTTCATTATCTCATGATAACCTTCAGAACTTTTATTTCATTTATTTATAAATTAAACATTCAAGTACACAGTCATAACAGGTTTGCACCTAATTAACTATGCTTAACACTAAAATAAATTACCTAAGTACATACTTTAAATTTTACAGTCAGAATTAACAGTCAGATATTTTTAAATCGATTATGTCAAACTTATAAAACGAAACTGAACAACTATCAGCACGAATTTCTTTCAGGAGATAAAAAAAAAATCAAATATGAAAAACCGACTTTTGTTTTTCACTTCCAGGAAAAAAAACAACTGCTGATAGTTGTTCAGCTTCGTTGACTGAGCAACCCCTATCAGATAGCGGGACGCTGTCCCTTACACCCCAAATTGTGAAAGGGGATGGGGTGATAAAACAAACCTAGCGGCGTGGGGCAGCAAGGCCTTATATTACCATACATACATATAATCACGCCTTTTTCCCTGATGGGGTAGGCAGAGCGTAAACGACCTAAACAAAGTTCGTAACGCCACGTCTGACAAAGTTTTGAGGGATATTAAGATAGAATTGTAGGTATATTGCTGTAGTGACAGGTTGTCAGCCCATCGCCTAAATTACAATATACTGAAACCCTCGGATCCCTTAGCTGGCTTTTACAGCATGCCCGGGAGGAAATGCAACTGGCACATTCTTCGTTTTTCTCTCGCTCCCAGACCAGCATGGAATAATCGCTAGTTATAACATATGCCTATATACACTACCGTAGGTCAGCTGGAAGAGGTTTCTTTTTAGAGATAAGCTGTACCTGTTTCTGCTATTTTTTTTTTATATTTGCGTCCTCTGTATGTTTATATGCAATAAATTGTTAAATAATAATAATACCTTTCATAACATATTCGTTGTGGTCGTCGAGCGCGGCGAACAGCGCGTGCAGCGCGGCGGCGGCGTGCGGCCGCAGGGGGGCGCGCGCCAGCATGCCGCCCGCCACCAGCTTCTCCAAGCAGCACGCCGCGTACGTGCACACCACGCCGCGCCCTTGGATGTGCTGGATCTGGGGAGGGCATAGGTAATGTAAGGTCAAGGTCATTCAAGGTCAAAAGAAGATTTTACAGGTCAAGGTCAAGGTCATTCAAGGTAAAACTCTTGAAGATTTTACAGATCATTGAGGGATTTAAGAGGGAGAATTATTATCAATTATTAGCTTCCATACTGGACTGGGAGAGAAAGAAAAACATAGAATGTTCCAGTTGCCCTTCCTCCCGGGCATGCTGTAGAAGTCAGCAAAAGGGATTCGAGGGTTACAGTGTATTGTAATTTAGGCGATGGGCTGACAACCTGTCACTACAGCAATACACACATTACAATCTAAAATTGCCCTGTATTTATGTCAGACGTGGCGAAAGCGCCTTTTAGGAGGCGTTTTACGCTCTGCCTACCCCGTTAGGGAAAAGGCGTGATTTTGCGTACGTTACGTAATTATTACCAAAATCTAAGATTTTTAATCAAAATTTATTGTCATATACCTCTACATTCACCTTAGCAGTAAGTGTTGCCAGAATTTTCACCGTCCCCCTAACTAGTCGTTTTATCAGAGATTATTTTAATACTTCTAGCTATAGTTACAGTGAAAATTCTGGCAACACTTACTTCAAAGGTAGAGGTATATGACATAAAACATTAGATGATTACTTACTACTAGTGGAATTGAATTGATGAGCAGTTCCTTGGGAAGCAGCGATCGGAATGTCATCAGATATTTGATGGCGTCTGCTTTCAGAACCGGCAACTCTGTCACTGAAATGAAATAAAAAGAGCATTAGAATGATTGCAATCGGGAAATCTATCGTGGTTTGTTTTGTTAACATGTTTTGGTTCAACCGTGTCTTATATGGTCACAACTGTGTGATATTTAGTCACAACCGTGTCATATTTGGTCACAACCATGTCATATTTGGTCACAACCGTGTCATATTTGGTCACAAACGTGTCTTATTTGGTTACACCCGTGTCATATTTGGTCACAACCGTGTCATATTTCGTCACAACCGTGTCATATTTGTTCACAACCGTGTCATACTTGGTCACAACCGTGTCTTATTTGGTCACAACCGTGTCTTATTTGGTCACAACCGTGTCTTATTTGGTTACACCCGTGTCATATTTGGTCACAACCGTGTCATATTTGGTCACAACCGTGTCATATTTGTTCACAACCGTGTCATACTTGGTCACAACCGTGTCTTATTTGGTCACAACCGTGTCTTATTTGGTCACAACCGTGTCTTATTTGGTTACACCCGTGTCATATTTGGTCACAACCGTGTCTTATTTGGTTACACCCGTGTCATATTTGGTCACAACCGTGTCATATTTGTTCACAACCGTGTCATATTTAGTCACAACCGTGTCATATTTGGTCATAACCGTGTCATATTTGTTCACAACCGTGTCATATTTTGTCACAACCGTGTCATATTTGGCCTGCTGCGAACTGTGCTTGATCGACCAATGGCGAGGCAGTATTATTTTATAATAGTATAGTTGTAAAGCTGTACTAAAAATGCCGATCTAAGCAACCAGTCGCTAAATTGCCGCTCAGGATGTAAACCTCGGTAGCTCAATTAGTTAGAGCGTTGGGATGGTATTCCAAGGTTGCAGGTTCAACTGCTGTCTACGGTTGAATTTTAGATTTGTTGTTTCTCATATTTTAGAAATAAATAGCAGTATAGTACCAGTGCAGCAGTAGTACCTACAAGTCTATCTTAAATAATCCTCAAAACTTTGTCAGACGTGGCAGAACGACCTTTTTTAAGGTCGTTTACGCTCTGCCTGCCCCATTAGGGATAAAGGCGTGATTTTATGTATGTATTAGCATATAATCACGCCTTTGTCTTTTTAGAGCGTAAACGACCTAAACAAAGGTCGTTCCGTCCGCCACGTCTGACAAAGTTTTGAGGGTTATTTAAGTTAGATTTGTAGGTATATTACTGTAGGGACAAATTGTCAGCCCATCGCCTAAATTGTAATATACTGAAACTCTCGGATCCCTTAGATGGTTTTTACAGCATGCCCGGGAGGAAATGCAGCTGGTACATTCTATGCTTTTCTCTCGCTCCCAGACCAGCATGAAAATAATGTAATAGCAGTAGGCAAAAAATACATAGAAGAAAAAATAAGATACCTCCGGGCCTCTGCAGCTCTGGCACGACGTGATTGGCTGCGAACTGCGCCAGGTCGACCAATGGCGAGGCGCGCGTGACGCCGGCCGCGGCGGTGGACCCGCGCGTGGCCAGTGACGTCACCAGGTACATGGCCGCGTCCTTCCCCCGCCACGCCCCCGCACCCGCCTCGCCGTATTTAGCTAGCATTAGCTGGGGAAAGGAAATGTGAAATTAAAAAAAATATCCATAAAAGCATAACTTGTGCGAACAGTTGGCGGTTGGTGCACAATCACTACATAGTATAAAACAAAGTCGCTTTCTCTGTCCCTATATCCCTATGTATGCATAAATCTTTAAAACTAATCAACGGATTTTGATGCGGTTTCTTTTAATGGATAGAGTGATTCAAGAGGAAGGTTTATATGTATAATACATGCTTAATATAGTAAAGAAACACTGATAATTTCCGTGCGAAGCCGGGACGGGTCGCTAGTAAACTATAATTGATGCACAGTAAGTTCGAGTTGGTGGCATTGTGAGACATGTTTGGGACCCTATGACAACAATTTTTTTTTTTATCTAAATTAGCACTATGAGTGAGAATTGGTGCAGTGTAAGTTTGGGACACTGTGACGTAGCTGTATACTCGTACCTTGACATGAGCAAGGCTTTTGAATTTGTTGATCACAGATGTTTGCTTCAAAAATTATTTAAGTATAGCGTAAGGGGCAACGCATATAGATGGATGGCTAGATAGCTATTTAGCAAATAGTACCCCAGTATACGGAAATAGAACAATTTGACAGCAAAAATCAATTGTGTACGTATGAATCATGGACCAAGATTAATAAATTCGGTGTTCCTCAAGGGAGCATCTTGGGGCCCTTGCTATTTATTTTGTATATAAATGACCTACCAAAAAGCATAACGCATAGATGTATTATGTTTGCAGACGACAACACTCTTAATAGTTAAGTGTAAAAATCTAGCTTCCTTTAATAATGACATCAATATTGCTTTGACAAAAATATATAATTAGCTTAGAGAAAATAATTTAAGAATTAATGTTAATAAAACACATTTTACGCAATTTTGGACATGCAAATTTTATGATATTCCTTTGACAATTAAATACTATGATGACATTATTAATGAAGTGAGTATGGTATTTTTTTTTTACTATAGACAAATTATGTAATTGGAAAGGTCATATTTCTGGTGTATGTCAAAAAAATTATCAATTTGTATGTGTTTTAAGAAACCTGAGCCGCACTGCATCATCAGAAATAGCCCTTATGGCTTATCATGGATTTGTGTCTTCCGTATTAAGATACGGTCTTATTTTGTGGGGAAATTCAGTTGAAGCTCAAAAAGAATGAACCCTCTTAGTCCAAAAGAAGTGTATACGAGCAGTATGCAGAGCTCATTACTTGGATTCCTGTGTACACTGTATATACAACAGATTTGTATTTTTGTGAGGGAACAGCCTAACTATTTTAGTAAACAAGGTGATGTTTGTGTCAGATCCACTAGGCATAGAGACATGCTATATCAACCATATTCTAGGGTTGCATTAGTGATACAGAATTCATTTTGTATGGCTATCCGAGTTTACAATCATTTGCTTAGATACATTAAAGATTGCAGTTCCTTCACATGTTTCAAGAAAAATATCACTTCTATCAAAATGTTTTTATTCGGTGAACGAATACTTCAGTGACAAACACTAAAAAACATTAACATATCGAAATCGATGGAATATATACGACTCAAAACCTACTTTGTTGCACCTATCCTTGCACTATATTCTAGCAAATAAACGCATTTAATTTCATTTCGTAATAAAGCGGACAGAAATTGAATGAGAACGACTGCAGACCGAACTAAGTGGCGTGCCTAGGACGAGACCTATGTCTAGCAGTGGACTGATGTTGATGAAGTGCTGAAAACCAGCGTTATAGTCATGGACTGTAGCATATGCTGTGCAGGATCCTGTTTCATATGGACTGTGCTATTATACATACATAAATCACGCCTTTATCCCTTACGGGGTAGGCAGAGCGTTTAACGCCTCGTAAAAGGCGCTTTCGCCACGTCTGACAAAAATTGAGGGCAATTTTAGATTGTAATATGTATTGCTTTAGTGACAGGTTGTCAGCCCATCGCCTAAATTACAATACACTGTAACCCTCGAGTCCCTTTTGCTGACTTCAACAGCATGCCCGGGAGCAAGGGCAGCAAGCAGCTGGAACATTCTATGTTTTTTTTATCTCTCCCAGTCCAGCATGGAAGAAATTGCTATTATAAGTTTCAATTTGTCCTGTTTAAAATTGGTATTGGTATCAAATAACTGTTTTTTCTTTACATTTTGTTTTTTAAGTTACCTGCACGTACTGCCCGAAGATGGTCATCATCTTCTCCTCGTAATGCTCCGCCAGGGTCTTGACCAGGTCGCAAGCGGCGCGGCGCCGCGTGTCCACGTCCGAGCCTTCCATGTCGCGCCTCACGTACTCCTCAGGGTTGTCTTCGAAGAGCTCCATGTCCGATTCTGAAGACATTGACACGTTTATAAAAATGGTAATAATAACAACATTTTATCAGGTTATAATAAATAACAATATTTCAACAAGTAATAATAACAGCATTTCAACAGGTAATAATAACAACATTTTCTCCATGGTTTTGAGGGTTATTTCAGATAGATCTATATATTCCATGCTGGACTGGGAGTGAGAGAAAAACATAGTGTCCCAGCTGCATTTCCTCCCGAGCATGCTGTAAAACCAGCTAAGGGATCTAAGGGTTTCAGTATATTGTAATTTAGGCGATGGACTGCCATTCTGTCACTACAGTAATATACCTACAAATCTATCTTATATAAACCTCAAAACTTTGTTAGACCTGGCGGAATAACCTTTGTTTAAGTCTGCAGTCTACGCCATTAGGGATAAAGGCGTGATTATTTATTTATTGTTTCAACAACATTGATTATATGTATGTATAACAACATTTTGTCACAAAAGTGTCCTGGCACGTCATATTTGGTCACAAACGTGTCTTACCCTGTACTACGAGATAGATGTCGTGAACGCAAGAGGAATAACTTTAGTTTTTGTTCGACTAACCTCTAAACTCCATGTTGGGAATGACGACCTTTTCGCAAATACTGCTCAACGTGTTGGGGTCTTCAAACAAGCTCTTGTAACTGTTCTTCTCCGCTACTTTAGCCAGGAATGTCAAGGCATTCGCTACTAACTGAAAAAGAAAATATATATTTATTTATATGGAGTGTAAAAGTAAAGAAGCTGGGACTCTGCCGTCATATTTGGTCAAAACTTGTCATATTTGGTTACTATCCTGTCATATTAGGTCACAACCGTATCTGACTAAGTTACAACCGTGTCTTAGGTCACAACCGTGTCTAAAGTCACAACCATGCCTTAGGTCACAATCGTGTCCTACCGCGTTATATTTAGTCACAATCGTGTCATATTTAGTCACCTACGTATCATATTTAGTCACAACCGTGTCATATTAGGTCACCTCCGTGTCATGTTTGGTAGCACCGTGTCTCGGGTCACAGCCGTGTCTTACCGCGTTATATTTAGTCACAATCGTGTCATATTTAGTCACCTACGTGTCATATTTAGTCACTAACTTGTCATATTAGGTCACCTACGCGTCATATTTAGTCACAACCGTGTCATATTAGGTCACCTCCGTGTCATGTTTGGTAGCGCCGTGTCTCGAGTCACAGCCGTATCTTACCGCGTCATATTTAGCCTGTGCCCCGGTGGACAGCAGCACGGTCCACACGCTGGTGACGAAGGCGGGCGCGTGCGGGGCGAACTCCTCCTCGTACTTCAGCGCGTATAGAGACGCGCATTCGCACACTTCTGTGCGCAGTTGCTCCATTACGCCTGGCTTGTCATCGTCGTCCTGGAAATAAAAAATCTCGCTATAATATTAACATTTACTTCCATGCTGGACTGGGAGAGATAGAAAAACATAGAATGTTCCAGCTGCCCTTCCTCCCGGGCATGCTGTTGAAGTCAGCAAAAGGGACTCGAGGGTTACAGTGTATTGTAATTTAGGCGATGGCCTGACAACCTGTCACTATAGCAATACATATTACAATCTAAAATTGCCCTCAATTTTGTCAGACGTGGCGAAAGCGCTTTTTACGAGGCGTTGAACGCTCTGCCTACCCCGTAAGGGATAAAGGCGTGATTTATGTATGTATGTAATATTAACATTTGCAATACATAGCACGTAAATATAATAATTTTACTATTATACTAGTATTTCCAACTTAGTTTTGGAATAAAGGTGAACAAAGTTACTTCCATGCTGGATTGGGAGCGAGAGAAAAACATAGAATGTGCCAGCTGCATTTCCTCCCGGGCATGCTGTAAAAACCAGCTAAGGGATCTGAGGGTTTCAGTATATTGCAATTTGGGCGATGGGCTGACAACCTGTCACTACAGCAATATACGTACAAATACATCTTAAATAACCCTCAAAACTTTGTCAGACGTGGCTTTACGACCTTTGTTTAGGTCGTTTACGCTCTGCCTACCCCATTAGGGATAAAGGCGTGATTATATGTATGTATGTCCCGAAAATAGAGCAATCGCATAATGTTATGTTACAATGAAAACCCAAATTCGCTCATTGACTAGAATCAGGCGATACATAAGGGTACGGTTTGTGTTGCCAAACAATCGATAATACAACGCCAAAATATAATTCGAAATTATTTATTGCACAAAGAAACAAATACATATAATCACACCTTTATCCCTAATGGGGTAGGCAGAGCGTAAACGACATAAACAAAGGTCGTTCCACCACGTCAGACAAAACTTTAAGGGTTATTTAAGATAGATTTGTAAGTATATTTAAAAAAAAAACTGTTTTTGATAGATTTAATCCAAATAGTAGGTCTACTAAAAAAACCTTTGTTTGTTTTTCAAATGTACGTTTTGCGACGGTACCAAAATAAATTTTGTATTTTTTCTACAAACAGGCCCAATTCGATGATCAGTTGTATAGAAAACCATTTATGGTTTAGTATTTCCAAAAATAGCAAGTTTTTCAGAAGCATGGTATGCGGTATCCTAATAGCGGTTCACAGCCTACCTAAGAATCTGTATATATTTTCTTTTTTAAATAAATTAATAAAAAAACATACATACATATATATAATCACGCCTTTATTCCTAATGGGGTAGGCAGAGCGTAAACGACCTAAACAAAGGTCGTTCCGCCACGACTGACAAAGTTTTGAGGGTTATTTAAGATAGATACATACATACATACATATTATCACGCCTTTATCCCTTATGGGGTAGGCAGAGCGTAAATGACCTAAAGTCGTTTCGCCACGTCTGACATAGTTTTGAGGATTATACAAGATAGAATTATAGGTATATTGCTGTAGTGACAGGTTGTCAGCCCATCGACTAAATTTCAATATACTGAAAACCTCGGTTCCCTTAGCTGGTTCTTACAGCATGCCCGGGAGGAAATGCAGGTGGCACATTCTATGTTTTTCTCTCGCTCCCAGGCCAGTATGAAAGAAATATAATATATTTATGAAAGAATTATAATATAACATATTTTTTTAAATAAATTAATAAAAAAAGTTAAGTTTTCCACTCACACCAGTCTCCAAGCAAGGCACTTTAGCCTGCAGTAAGTTGAGTAGCTGCGGCATCCATATGTTCATGTTATCCTCGAAGTACTCCGGCAAGTCCTGGCAGTTGAGCGAGTAGAACACCTAGAAATTGAACAAACACGTCGGGGTCACCAATTTACGAGCATTTCCTTATTATTCAATTCTTTATACATACATATAATCACGCCTTTATCCCTAATGGGTTAGGCAGAGCGTAAATGACCTGAACAAAGGTCGTTCCGCCACGTCTGACAAGGATTTGAGGGTTATTTATGATATATTTGTAGGTATATTGCCATAGTGACAGGTTGTCAGCCTATGCCTAAATTGCAATATACTGAAACCCTCGGATCCCTTAGCTGGTTTTTACAGCATGCCCGGGAGGAAACGCAGCAGGCCAGCATGGAAGTAATTTCAATTTCAATTCTTTATTGTTTTAAAAAAATAAACATAAAAGTAAACTTAAAAATTAAAACAAAAGGCGAGCTTATCTCTATAAGAGATCTCTTCCAGCCAACCTAATGAGGATGAAAGAAGGAAAAATCACGGGAACAGATATAATAAACGTAATAACGTTAATAATTATAGTAATACAGGCGTAGGGAATTGACGATCCCACCGCCCACCACCTCGGTGGTGCAGTCAGTCCCCGGAGAGGCAGCTTGTGTGGCGAGCTGATGGTGCGTGGCGACACCCCGGACCCCAGCTCCGAGGGCCCGTATTCATTTGGCCCTCACCTCCTGGCTTGCCTTCGTTGGCCGTCCAGGAGTGGAGTTCGCAAGAGCGGAACCTTTGCTCCAGGTTGGAAGTGTAAAATGTCATAACGCCGGGGGCCTGCTGACTGGAACACCACGATCTGGCGCCCGCAGTCTCACCTCTCGACAACCTTAGTCGCTCACACGATGTTGCCCTCTTGTCGTTCCTTGCGTTCGGCCGTTTTGGGGGGCCCATTATAGTGAGTTGGCTAGTCACCGTCTGCCGAGATTATCGAGATTGAGACATTTGATTTGGCAGGCGTCCCGTAGTCTCGATCAATATCCCAGCAACCGGTCCAGCTAAATCCCTTCCCATAGACCTAGTTATCTTACCATTATCTGCAATAGTCCTTGCATCAGGCGGGTGCTGGCTCTGGTTGTATTTCTATAGTGCAAGCAGAGCGAGTATCCGCATGATGTACACATCACAATACATTATTTGGTATAAAAAGGCCTCTGCGCTGTTGGCTTCGGCCCCACGTATGCCTCAAAGGACCGGGTCCCTGTGGACCCGTGATACTGAAAAGTATACCAACATAGTAATACTAATACTAATACGCACTAATATACTTCAATAAAATAAACTAATACATAACAATATCAATATGATATATAATATATATTCTTTATTGCGTACAAAAAAAATACAATAAATAAACAAATTTAAATTTAGTTCACAAAGGTGAGCTTATCTCTATAAAGAGATCTCTTCCAGCCAACCTGTAAAACTGAATATGAGATAACAATATATACGGGGACACGCTGCAGACTTTTACATATACCTACATATAACCTAGAACCTACATAAACATACATATATATTACTTAAATAAACATCTATAATAAATAATAATACATACATATAATAAATACAAATACCTACGTACATAAATACTAATTTTGTTGCGACAGGAAGTGCTCTTTCACTCTTTTTTTGAAAGTGGATATAGATGGACAGTCTTGAACTGTCTTCGGAAGCTTGTTCCAAAGTTGTGTAGCTCGAACAGAAAAGGAATTGGAAAAGAATTTGGTATTAGCACTAGGACACTCAAGTACTTTAGTGATACATGCGCGCCTAGGCCGGGGGTCAGAGGGTAGGAAATTGAAACGGGAACGGAGATACTTAGGAGTGGACGGATTATGAAGGATTTTATAGAGGACAGCCAGGATGTGCACATCACGACGAAGGCGGATTGGGAGCTATTTTAACCGAGCACGAAATTCAGAAATACGGTCATATTTGCGAAGTCCGAAAATAAACCGGATTGCAAGATTTTGTAGGCGCTCAAGTTTATTAAGCAGCTCCTCTGTCACATCTAAGTAACACACATCGGCATAATCAAGAGTAGGAAGGAGAAGGGCTTGAGCAAGCATGATTTTAGTTTGGAATGGTAGGAAGGTCTGGAGCCGTTTAAGAGAATGAAAAGAATAGTGCATGCGCCTGCTCACCTCGCTAACCTAGCACAGGACCAAGACAAATTGCAGTCAAATATAACTCCCAGATTCTTAGCTTTGTCTGTGTATGGGATACAAACTCCGTCATAATATTGTTTTTGGTTGTCAGTGATCTCCTTAAGCTTAAGCTTACTTCTAACTCTACTGCTACCTATTATCATAGCTTGTGACTTAGTGGGATTCACCAGTAAACCAAAATTTTTCGCCCAATTCTGTACAGCCAGTAGATCTGAATTTATCGCTGCAACAGCATCAGAGAATTCAGATAAAGAAAAATACCTGTAAATTTGTAAATCATCTGCATACAGATGGAAGGAAGAAGAAATTACTCGACAAATATTATTTATGAAGATGGAAAAAAGTAATGGAGAAAGAACGCCGCCTTGTGGAACACCAGCAGTGAGATCCGACCAGTCCGATTTTAAATCGTCGATTTTCACACACTGCTGGCGGCCATGAAGATAGGACTGAAACCACTCAATAACCAAAGGAGAAATGTTAAGAGAGTGTAAGGAACCAAGTAGGATATCAAAGTCAACCGAAATAAATGCGTTACTGAAGTCAAGCAGAGTCATAACAGACATCTTAGTGTTATCCATCGCAAAGCGAATATCCTCTGTGACATTCAACAACGCACTAACGGTGCTATGGGAGGGACGGAAACCGGATTGGAAAGGGCAAAGAAGGTTATTGGAAATGAGATAGGAGTAGAGTTGTTTGTGAACAACACTTTCGAAAACCTTCGAAAGTACAGGAAGGATGGAAATTGGACGGTATTGAGACAGGGAAGTTGGATTAGTGACTTTAGGAAGTGGGACAACAAAGGCCTTTTTCCAAGATGTAGGAAAGACACTAGCCATCAATGAATAATTTATAATGTGTGAGATGATAGGCGTAATGATTTCCAATACAGGAATGAGCATGTCTAGACTTAAGTCATCACTGCCCATTGCCTTTTTGGAAATAGAAAGGATACACTTCTTAACATTGTCCTCGGTGACTGGTTGAAATGTAAATTGAGTGCAGTCTGGAGCGACAAGGTTTGAAAGATAAGAGAGAGAAAACGTTTTAGTAACAGTATCGAGTACAACGGGCGGAGTAGAAAAATGTGTATTAAGAGCATTTAGATCCATGGTAACATTAGAGGTCTCCAAGGCCTTGCCCACACCTATAGACTTTAAGAATTAAATGGTATAAAAGATACTGAAATGAATCTAACTATATAAATGTCATAGAGAGTTAATAAAATGCTCTTTCAGTCTCCTTAAGGCCAGTTGGCCGAGTGATGACGTATGGGAGAAGGGAAATTACCCACCTGGTCGGGTGTAGTGACCAGGGGACCGGAGTCCGACTGTATTAGTCCGGAAGTTGTATATATGCAGATCGCCGAGCAAACTTTGATACCGCGTTTCAGGACTGTTGTATCTTGATGTGGCGCCATCTATGTGCGCTACAAGAGTATCTCATCTCCCTAGCCTTATCCCGTATCTCACGGGGTCGGCTACTATACAGCGGCTCTAATCTAGGGGGTTGAAGAGGATACTGGTTTTTACACAGAGCGACTGCCATCTGACCTCCGCAACTCAGAAGGGAAACCAGATTAGGTCAGAGTTTTCAAGCCGCCAATGCTTAGCACTGGCCTCTGACATGGCTTAACGGCTCTCTACGATCTTCATGTTCAACGATATTAACTGGGACCAATGGCTTAACGTGTCTTCCGAAGCACGGAAAAAGCGCCGAATAAACGTAAGAAAAACACATTAGTGCGTGGTAGGATTCGAACCACGACCTCCCTGATCAGGAGGCAGCGGCCCTATCTACACCATCGGGCTCTGGAGTCGTATTTTTGAATCATTCGAACTCGAATGCGCATACGAAAGAACAACATTCGCATGCGATTTTCATAGAATATGTCATGCGAATATTAATATTTCGTATGCGAATTCGATTCGAGTAATTCAGAATATGGCCGCTGGTAATCTATCAAACAGGGTCACATCACTACTCACTACATAATATAAAACAAAGTCGCTTTCTCTGTCCCTAAATCCCTATGTATGCATAAATCTTTAAAACTACGCAACGGATTCTTTTAATGGATAGAGTGATTCAAGAGGAAGGTTTATATGTATAATACATGCATAATATAGTAGAGAAACACTGATAATTACCGCGCGAAGCCGGGGCCGGTCGCTAGTCTAGTATAAAGGAAGGATTATTTTTTCTTTTTTTGACTAATATTCTTTGGGGAATGTTGAACAGTTTGATGGGTTGGTTCCCACATTTAAGTTTGTTCAGCAATTTCTTTCCCTGTTTAGTTGTAATTGTAAGTTAAAGCCCTGTCAGGAATTAAAAAGACCTGTCATAAAGATACCATACTTTTGGTCGTTTTCTGTACAAAGATACCATTGCATTGGCGGCTTGAAAACCAAGCTGGGGTAACCCACTAACCCGGCAAACGCCTAATTTAGGATTGGGTCTGATTTCCCTTTTGGGTTGCGGAGGTCAGATGGCAGATGCTCATTTAATCACCTAGATTAGGTAGCCGCCCGCATGAGATACACCCCTATCTATATATATGAGATATCTCCCTAGATGATGATGTTATATAGATACCATAGAGAAGGACTCATAAGAAGTGAATACGTCGTTCTCTGATTTATTCTCTTTCTTTTCTTTTTTTTTCTTTTTTTTAATTCCTGCCTGGGCTATACCTAGTGAAGAATAAATATTATCATATTACCTTGCAGATGAGCACCAGCGAGCCGTAGATCACCTTCAGAGCGGCCGGGTTGTCTGCGTGGGTGTTCCGTAGATCCAGTGTGGCCTAAAATGTTACGGGAATTGGTTACAAAAAATCTTTCACGATTAGATAGCTAGTTCACTCTAGAGAAATATAGGCTACTTTTTAGCGCGGGAAAAAATCTGGTTAAAGTTCCAACGGGAAAACATATTACATACATACATATAATCACGCCTCTATCCCCGATGGGGTAGGTAGAGCGTCAACGACCCAAACGTTGCGCCACGTCTGACAAGTATTTAGGGTAATTTCAGATAGATTTATGTATATATTGCTGTAGTGACAGGTTGTCAGCCTATCGCCTAAATTACAATACACTGAAACCCTCGAATCCCTTAGCTGGTTTTTACAGCATGCCTGGGAGGAGATGCAGCTGGCACTTTCTATGTTTTTCTATTGCTCCCAGTCCAGCATGGAAGTTACAGAAAACATATAAAGTTGTGGGAAACGGGGCAAAAAGGTTTATACCAAGTTTATACCAACGTGTTTTGCAGCCTGCAAACAGCATTTTCTTTGCAACTTGGCAGAGATTTAAGTTTCGAAACAGCTGATTATTTGTTATTAACATTATAATGTTTTGGGGTTTCACAATTTTAATTTGTATTAAGTTGTAAAATAAAAGGCGTGACTATATGTATGTATGTATTACATAAACATGACATAAAAATGACTTACCATGAATAGATCCGTGAGTGGTTTAGCGAAGTTGTCAAGTACATGTTTGATCTCTTCCCATAACTTCTGTGACTTGAATTCGTAGCGGTAACGCTTGAACAATGAGTGGGCCGTTCTGAGCACTCCATTTATTACGTGGAAGTCACCTGGAAATTATAACATTATTCATAATTACTGTACTACTGCTTTATTAAAAAGATCTAATTAAGTAATATACCTAGAATTCTATCTTAAATTACCCTCAAAACTTTGTCAGACGTGGCGGGACACCTTTGTTTAGGTCGTTTACGCTCTGCCTACCCCATTAGGGATAAAGGCGTGATTATATGTATGTATGTATGTTACTTAACCAATAGCCATTATTTAACCACAACTGCATTTAAAAACAAAATGATTCATATGATTGTACAAGGAATTACCAACCTGTAGCAAACTTTTCAACCATTTCTGGTATTAGACTGGGCCATTTCTCCGGGAAGTCACTCTTGCCTATGATGGAGACCGCATCACTGAACTGTCTCTGGATGGCTTCCGGGGACTTCAGCATCAAGTTTACGATCAGGGTTTTGATGGTTGCTCGGTCTGATGCGTGTATACGATCTTGCCCATCTTCCTCCTAAAATATTTAAATTGATATTATTATGGTTTTTTTTTTTATTTTTTCCTCAAAATTTTTAACGAGGCTTCAGTCATCTGGTGACTATGCCAGCCTCATGGTATCTTTCATATAATAAAAAACATGTATTTAACCAGATAGAGTCAGAAAACGGTACAACGCAACCGCTCTGCTGGATAGCGGGTCTGCCAACTAACAATTTAGCTGACCATTATTACCATTTTCTGAACCCATAAATCTAGCCCTCAGATCTGCATTCCGGGAACACTCCAGCATTATATGATTTAGATCATCAATCTTGTTACATGTCAAACAGAGGGGAGACTGTTTCACGACCATCATGTGATAAAATTTGTTTCCTGGAATGTGCCCGGAACGCAGCCTCAGTGCGGAAACAAGTTCTTTTCTTGTAAGGCTCGCAGAGTCAAACCACGGTAAAAAATGTGGTTCATCCAAAAGGGTCCTGTACCAAATACCTTTAGTGACTGAAACCTCGTTAAAAACTTCCTTCCATCTTTCTTTACAATAACCTTTGACACTACCAAACACTTCAGTATAATAAGGTTCACATTGTACATCCCTACCATCACAAACTGCTTCATTTGCCAGTTGATCTGCTATTTCGTTACCTCTCAAACCAACATATGAACCCATTGAAATCTAACTGTAACAAATGACTGTAATTTTATAATTAGATCAAGTATCTGATAAGCAATCAGCGTACAACGCGCCCCAGAAACGCAACGCACAAGATGTTGGAGAGCACCCCTCGAATCCGTTAAAAGCCTAAATTGTAATATACAAAAACTCTCAGATCCCTTATCTGGTCTAAAGGGTCAAAAAGAGCAGCACCAACACCCTGAGCGCTTTTGGAACCATCAGTATAAAGTTTGTGATAATATAAGTTTTGTAACTGCTGCACAGAAAGCAATCGTAAATTAGAACTATCATAATTGTGTTTAGCAGATGTCAAACCCTCTATGCGTAGATTAACTAATTCAGATATATCAATATATGAAAGCCATACATTCAAAGAAAACATCACCAGGTGAGGACTTCTATGAAGTTTCCTATCTTTTAAAAAAATGTGTATATTGATTAGTATAGGTACATTTTTGTTTCTCCAGAAACCAGCATTCAGAGACTCTTAAATTGTGATTGGAGAATGAAGCAACTCTCAGCCAGTATCTACATCCTAGCCAAAAACGTCGAATGTTCAACGGCGGGAGACTCATTTCACTCTCCATAACGTGAATTGGAGTGCTACGAATAAAGCTACCACAAATTCTCAACACTTTGTTTTGTATTAAATTTAACTTATTTAAATGTGTCTTTGCTGCATTTGAGTATAGAAAACTAGCATAATCAATGCGACTTCTCACAAGAGAAATATAAAGTCTGCGGAGATGTTTAGGATGAACACCCCAAGAGCGTCCCGCTAACACATTCAAAACGAATTATGAATTATTAATAGACAGGTATTTAATTTAAGAAAAAATTCTCATCATCATTTCCCTAGTCTTATCCCGTTTCTTACGGGGCAACTACCTAATCTAGGGGATTGAAGGAGGGTACAGGTTTTTACACAGAACGACTGCCATCTGATCTTCGCAACCCCAAGGGAAATCAGACCCAATCCTAGATTAGGTCAGAGTTTTCAAGCCGCCAATGCTTAGCACTGGCCTCTGAAATAGCTTAACAACTAATATCTACAGTATTAAACGATATTAACCAGGACCAACGGCTTAACATGCCATTCCAAAGCATGGAGAAAGTGGTACATGGTGGGATTCGAACCACAACCTTCCGCTCAGGCGGCAGCGGCCCTATCCACTACACCATCGGGCTCTATATGCACTATATGCACACCAGGTGCAGTTGATGTGAAATGGTTGCAGTGGGTGTTAGGTAATAGTTGGCAGCCCATCACCTAAATTACAATATACTAAAACCCTCGGAACCCTTAGCTGGTTTTTACAGCAAGCCCGGGAAATGAAGGAAATGCAGCTGGCACATTCTATGTTATTCTCAAGCTCCCAGTCCAGCATGGAAATTAATAAAATAAGTTAAATTACAAAAAAATACACACCACAGGCCAGTTTCTTTTGATGTAATTCTTGAATGCGATGGCTGCGGCCACCCGGATGGTGATGTCTACCGTATCCTTGTCAATAAGGTGGAGCAAAAGGATTGCATAATTCTGGTTTATTTCCACACTCTCCAGAAACTTCTCCGCTGTAAAAGTCAATGGTGTTCATTTATCCCAAACTTCTAACAATAAAAGAATTAAGGCGCTAGGATTAGTGAAATGTTGTTCTTTGAAAGAACTCTTCATAAACACTATTTTTAACATTGATTTTGGACAAAGTTTTTTTTTTATAAATAAGTATTGTTTTAGAGGAGTAGTTTTTTAAACTTTACATACCAGGTGTAAGGGACAGCATCCCGCAACCTTATAGGGTTGTTCAGTCAACAACACTGAACAACTTCTAACAGGAATTTCTTTCAGGAAGAGAAAATAAAATGGCTTTTCCATACAAAATGTCCACCTCAATCAAATTGTATGGGAGAGCTTTCCTTTTCACTTCCTGAAAAAGAAACCTGCTGATGGTTTTTCAGTGTCGTTGACTGAACAACCAGTATCAGTTTGCGGGACGCTGTCCCTTACATGACAAACATGATTTATTTACAAACTTTAATTTAGCACCTTCAATAGGGAATACACATGATTTTTTTAAAACTGTTAGTAAGAATTATTGTCACCATAGATGAACGGATGTGAAGGAATTTTCGCAAAATATTCATTAGTTTAAGAGTTATAATGCCTTAAAGTGGTTAGTTAAAAAGAGAGGTCCGAACTGTCATGTGTCATAAGCAGAGGTCGGAAATTCGGGTGCAAAAAAAGTAAAAACCCACTGTTGGAGCTACTAAGAGTTGCTACAACCACCTTTTTCAAGATTTTTAGGGCCCCAGTTTATTTTTCTTTATTAAATTGTTTAAGTAATGCCAATGTGTTCTTTGCATCAATATAAGTCGAAACTGTTTGCAGTTTTTTTAATATTTGTTTTAATTTGAAAGATAAAAGTAGAAATAAGTTTTCAATATACTGAAAAATATAAAAAATATAAAAATATCGTTTGATTGTTTGATATTTTTATTGAATACCCTTTATAAATGATTTCTACAATGCTTTTATTATTATTACACAAAAATTTGAATGGGGCCCTCGGGGGCCCAAAAGCGTTTTATTTCTTTAAAAAAAATTGCGGAGAAAATTAAAATTAAAATTCGTATTTGGCAAGGTTAAGACAAGATAAACGCTTTTTACTCTTGTAATTTTTTCTATACGGTTGATAGTTTCAGGATAAATTGATGTTGAAGTTAGCAGGACACAATCGTTCAAAACCAAGCAAAGTAGTGGTTTTTATGGTGAAATCGTCTAGGTTAAGTAGAGATAGGCAAGGCACTTCTCTTTCTTGTTATTTTTTTCTCTACGGTTGACAGTTTCACAGTGAATTGATGTTAAATTTGTTAGGACAATTTTTGGACCTGGGGGCCCAAAGCATTTTACTTCTTAAACAAAGAAATTACGGAAAAAAACAAAATTACAATTCTTATTTGGCTAGGTTAGGACAAGATAAACGTTTTTGCTCCTGTATTTTTTTCTCTACGGTTGATAGTTTCATAGTAAATTAACAATTAAATGCTTACTACTAAGTTACATGAAATACTTTTGGCTTTCTTTATAAAATTTGACCATAATATTGTGTACTTTCAACATTTCACAAATTGAAACAGATGCAGCTCTATACGCTGACCTTGTCGCATATACTGAGAGAGAGAGAGTATATTGGACCAGCATGTATGTGTCTTTCAAATAAATATTTCTAGGAAATTTATCACTTCGACCGTTTATCCCAGTATGTGCAAAAGACTACTCAACCATAGTGGAAGAGGCAGGCGGCACCTGCAGCTATACCAAAAAATACTTAAAAGTGACCACTTTGGATTCAAATTGAGTCAATATTGTCAATACAGGTGTTTGAATGCTATTTTTGTTGAATGATTGCACGTAATTTAATCTATCAAGCATTTGAATGTTGACTCCGATTACGCCGATGAAAACATCGCCGATCATCGCATATGTCTACTACCTAGTTTCAAGCAAGTCCTCGCTCCGTAGTTCCGGCAGTTTAAGAGAAATTAATTACAGTTTAATAAATAAATATTAAAAAATTACAGCTCGCAACTCTGCCTTGTTTAATGAAATTTAAATAACTTTAAGTGCATCATTCGTTCAGCTTGTAACACTGTATGTATAAATTAAATTCAATAGTCAAATAAAAGAGTATATTTATACTTAAATAACCGATATAGTTATGCACAATAAAACGACGTAAATATGTAAGTTATATTTATATTTCAACAAAAACAAAATATGCAATAGTTATTTATAAACTAAACTAAACTAAATATCCCTGTCTCTCTCTATCCTTGTCCCTGTCTATCTCTCTCTTTGAGTATGTGCGACGTCAGCATATTGACTGTATCTGTCTAAGTGCGTTTAGGATGTATTGTCTTAATTTTTGATTTGTAAAATATGGCAAGTACACAAAATCAAAAGTGTATTACATGTAACCTAGTATCAAGTATTTTCTCTGATATACTTATTGGAAACCGGCTAACCCAGGGAGGGTTTCAGTATTGTATTTTAAACGATGGGCTGACAACCTGTCACTATAGCAATATACAGATCCACCTGGAATGACCCTCAAAATTTGTCAGACGTGGCGGAACGACCTTTGTTTAGGTCGTTTACGCTCTGCCTACTCCATTAGAGATAAAGGCGTGATTATATGTATGTATGTACTTATTTGTAAAATATAAAATAAAGACGAATCCGGTAAAATTCTTTTTATATATATATGCGAGTGCTTGACTGGTCTTATTTTAAGGAATTAGGTGCTTACAATGAACCTTAATAGTTTCACAACGAAAGAAAAAAGTATAGTAATGTTTAAGCAGTAAAACGCTTTGGGGCCTCCAGGCCCAAAAATTGTGTCCAGGGAATTTTAACATCAATCTGTGAAACTGTCAACCGTAGAGAAAAAAATCTTTCTTGAAAGAGAAGTGCGTATCTCTTCTTAACCTAGCTGATTTCACCATAAAAACAACTACTTGGCTTGGTCTTAAACAATTGTGTCCTACTAACTTCAACATCAATTTACCCTGAAACTATCAATCGTAGAGAAAAAATGACAAGAGTAAAAAGCGTTTATCTTGTCTTAACCTTGCCAATTACGAATTTTAATTTTAATTTACTCCGCAATTTTTTTTAAAGAAATAAAACGCTTTTGGGCCCCCGAGGGCCCCATTCAAATTTTTGTGTAAATATAATAAAAGCATCGTAGAAATCATTTCTAAATGGTATTCAATAAAAATATCAAACAATCAAATGATATTTTTATATTTTTAATATTTTTAAGTACATTGAAAACACATTTCTACTTATATCTTTCAAATTAAAACAAATATAAAAAAAAAAATTGCAAACACTTTCGACTTATATTGACGCAAAGAACACATTGGCATTACTAAAACAATTTAATAAAGAAAAATAAACTGGGGCCCTAAACATCTTGAAAAAGGTGGTTGTAGCAACTCTCAGTAGCTCCAACAGTGGGTTTTTACTTTTTTTGCACCCGAATTTCCGACCTCTGGTCATAAGACAGGAGCGCCATACTAATTCCATATAAATTGTCGTTTCGAAGAGAGAGATAGATAGTCTTTCTTTATAATGGTATATCTCGGTGATTTTTTCATCAATTTTATTTCTGTTTTCACTGTTCTTTTCATAATTTAAGATGTTTTATAACAATAGGTTCAGGAACTGAAAATATGTTATATGGACGTTCTCTATTCTTGAGATGTAAGAAAAGAGTGTGTATTCTGTCATTGGTAGGAAAGGGACAACTCTGCTGTCATCTCATTACCTTTATAAAATATATCAAGATTCAGAGGGTGCATTTTGATCCACAATACAGCTTTAAATTAATTATGGACGTGGAGAAATTAAAATATTGTATTTGTGATAGAAAATTGAAATACAATGATATTGAGTTGCACAAGGTGTTGCAATTGAATGTGAACAAATTCTACATTATTAATTTGTATACATAAATACAATCACGCCTCTATCCCTAATGGGGTAGTCAGAGCATCAATGACCCAAACAAAGGCCATTGCACCACGTCTGACAATAATTGAGGGTCATTTCAGATAGATCTGTGTATGGCTGTAGTAACAGGTTGTCAGCTCATCGCGTAAATTACAATACACTAAAACCCTCAAATAATTTGTATGAATGAAGTAAATTGATTATAATAAGAAATGTGCAGTAAAACTGTAGATAGACTGAATTGATTAATAAATATGGTACTTTAGACAACATATTAGCTGTGCTATTAAGTGGTTTAAAAACTCTAACAACAGGGTTCATCGGGTCGATCGACTCAATACCCACACAACAAAAGAAGCCCATTTTTTGTTATGCAGAAAATTAATACTATGCACATTGCACATGCAAAGCAAAAAAGAATAATACATTAATAAAGTTCTTGTACTTCATCTAGAATTCCTCAAAGATTACAGAAAATATTTAACAATAAAGTAGTAGAAATGATCAAGTTTATAATGTAAATATAGTTTTAGGTTATTAAAGCAAAATAAAACAATACGCGGTAAACCTGATATAAACACTTTAAATTACATTATTTTCAACTAAACAAGCATGTTTTTAAGTTAATAATAAAACAACTTATTTTCACAGGACTTACAAGAAGAAACAATAAGAAAACAAAGGTAATTTGTATGACATACCGGGTCGCCGAACATTAGGGTCCGGATTCAAAGTTTGCTGCAAATAGTTGGCCAGTGTAGCCAGGTTCTCATCAGTAACTTCCATTTTGTGTTCTCACTAGGGAAATACTGCAATATAAATCAAATTTATAATATTCACAAGAAAAATCGTGATCACAACGTTTCGCGCAACGGCTATTTTTGACAGATGACCACAGACTCCCTCTCAGAGACAGACATGTCATTACCATGGATCCCTAAAGCACCCGTGCGTTTTCAACTTGCGTCACGATTTCAGCGGCATTATTACACTACACGATTTAGTGTAAAGGTATAAACAGACGTCCAGACCCGGTCCGGACCGAATCGTGACGTCGATACGCTGCGGACGAAATCCGATGGTGTATTAAGCGGTTCGCCGAATATTATTATTATTGACGGTGTCGCGGACGTCACTACGGGGTGTTTGTTCAGTCAGGGGCCCGTAGACGCCACGATCTGAGATACAAACTTTAAAGAAAGAAAATAGTAAAATTCGTACAAATTTCCTTAGTTTTATTTGTTTGCAACTAGGCAACGCTAGCAACACCTACGCATGCGCGACAGACGGTGGCAGGAATTTGAAGCGAAAGCTGCAAGAAATTTTTCCAAATTTTAAAAATATTATTTTCCTTTTAATAATACTGTTTATAGTTGTGTGCATATTGTAAAAATAGTGGAAGGACTTTAGAATAAGTACTTTAGATATATAATGTGAGGGGGGGTTGAGGGGGAGGGGGGGAGGGGGAACTCCCCCTGTACCACCCCCCCCCGCGCGGAACCCAGTAATTCCGGAGATATTCAAAGTTTAAGTTTGAGGTTAGATATCGCTTCCGCTCATTAAAAAAAAAGGTCGCCCACAGCACTTCCGGCGAAAATCGCTACCGCTTATTAAAAAAAAAGGTCTCCAGCAGTCCAAACTCGCCTCGAATAGCCTGATCCCCCCGACATACATTCGGGCCCCGGTGGGAATGTGGGAGTTTTCAGGGTGGGAAAAATTACGTGGGAAAAGCACCTGCTTGTGAGTGTGAAAGTCAACAAAGGTCAAGGTCAACACAGGTCGAGGGTCAAGGTCAACAGAGGTCAAGGTCAACAGAGGTCAAGGTCTACAGAGGTCAAGGTCAACAGAGGTCAAGGTCAACAGAGGTCAAACGTCAAAAGTCATGGTCAACATACGTCCTGTTCGTCAGAGTCAGAGGTCAAAGGTGAAGATCAACATAGGTCAAGGTCAACATGGGGTGCCCTGAAGTCGGTTCTTTCATACTAGTCTCTCCGGGGGTGGCAATAAAAAAAAATACTATGTCGGTTCTGGCACTTCGCCGGCCGCTGCCGCGGCACGCTCGCTGCGCTCGCTCGGCTCGTGCGTTGTGGTCACTAGTCTAACCTAACCTAACCTAACCTGGCGTATACGCCAGGTTAGGTTAGGTTGTGCCTAACGGACCTATTACTAGGCGTTACCTTAACATTATAAGATTTCCTAATTAGAATAATTCTGGTCGCAGACGCGAGTACAAGCCTTGAATAATGACGCTACAAAATGGCCGCCCCTTTGACATGTAGTTGCGTTCCGTTCGCAAATTTTTGTCGTGACATTTCCGATTTGAATCACAAATTGTCATGACTTTGACACATTAATGCGCGTATTTATGAAACAAATAAATCGCAACCCATAAAACGGAACGTTAATGTATATTTTTTGCATAAAAAGTAAATAATTTCGAAAATTTATTTCTCGCAAACCGCTCATCGCCGCGTTTTGAAATTTTGGATTTTTGTACGTCTAATTAATGTCTAACCCCCACAAAAAATTGGAAGCGCTAGCTCGAAGAACCTAATCTAAAGTTGAGCCCACCATTCCGCCTCCGTTATGGGGGGGAATGATGATCCGGGGGATAAACCCCCCAAACCTGCAAAACCTAAGAATAAACGGAAGAAAAAATCCCTCCTGCAATGGGGCGGCCGTCTAAGGAAGGCGGTGATGGCTGCGGGAGTAGTGGTGAGGAAAGTGACTCTATTTTATACACAAATCATTTTTAAACCAAATTATAAGAGACAATATCCTGAAAACTCTGCCATGGCGGAATTTAAAGTGTTTGTTGAGAGTACCGGCACTGAGGGTTTGGGCAATAAAAGTCCCATATACCTGAACCACATTTTTGTATCAGAAGGGAAAGGTGTGGTGGCCATACGCCGCATAAATGCGAACAAGATTGCTGTTCTGTTCAAACAACACAACACAGCAAACAACTTCCTAAACAACTCTGCTTTCCTCGATAATTACAAGATCAAAGCGTACATCCCGGCTGCACAAATTGAACGGGTCGGTGTCATCCGATTCGTCCCAACTAATATTACTACCAAGGAACTATACACAGAGCTCACCTCGGTTTATGACATAGTAGCACTTCGACGATTTACAAAGAAAAGCGGTGAAGAGCTAACTCCGCTCCAAACTGTCAGTATTAAGTTCTTATGAAACTCATTACCAGACAGCGTACATTATGACCTGTATTCGTACAGAGTTTACAGTTATGTCCCACCTCTGCAGCAGTTATACCCACTCGACAGAAGAAGAAGCAGTGTTACCGCTAATCACTCGGCAAAAATATGTAACGGCAAACAGAAATGCAGTTGCTGTGGTGAAGACTTATATAACGAAGTGTCCTACGCCCAATGCTCTTCGTTGCATAAATTGTCAAGGACCCCACTTGGCGGTCTCGAGGGTCTGTCCGGTGAAGGCAAGGAAAATAGAGGAAAAAAAGAAGGCAAAAGGCAAACTTACGCTGGCGCGTTAAACGCAGCGAATTTCAATATGAAACAGAAGTCGATGGATTTCCCTCCTGTAAATAAACAAATTAATATTAAAGAAAAAAAATGTAAATAAAAACCTCATTGACAATTCTGTACAAAATGTAAATAAGTTCATTGTTGAACCTGAGGACATGTCCTCTGCCCAAATCTCTTTCCCAAATATAACGCAAATTATAGGTGAAAATGACGACATAATAAACGCCATTGTTACTACTGTAGATCAACTAGGCAACAAAACTAGTGACGACGTACTCGTATCTACTACTAAGGCGTCTATTAAAGAACAGCTTCTCAATAATTTACGTCTTTAATGGATATAATAAACACCAACACCCAATCACAATTACGAATTGCGCAATACAATATTCAGAGCATAAATAGTAAAAAAGAATTGCTTATTGTTTTTTTGCAAAAAGAAAGAATAGATATTTGTTTGATAAATGAAACCTGGCTAAAAGACAATCAGAATTTCCGTATCCCTGGTTATCATTTTTATAATAGAAATTCGGTAAATAGTCATAATGGAGTAGCAATATTAATAAAACCATATCTAAAGTATAACATTCAAGAAACGAACTTTTATGAGGACATACAAACAATTGCTTTGTCAGTTTCTTCTTCTATAGGTGATATTACCGCCCTTGGTGTATACTGTCCACCTAAAAGTGGTCATATTAGAGTGAATAGATTACGTAATATAATACGTGACCCACCTAAACCGATATTTCTAAGCGGCGATTTTAATGCGCATCACATTGCATTTGGGTGTTTATCTACGAAAGGCCGAGGCCAAGATTTATATAATATAATAGATGATTGTGATTTGTCTATTTTAAATGATGGAAACTTCACGACTGTCAATTACCCAACACGTAATCCATCAGCTATTGATGTTACGTTTGTTAGCGCCAATCTCGCACCTTTTTGTGATTGGTCGGTGCATGATGATGCCATGGGAAGTTATCATTTCCCAACAATAACCAACATCACTCTATGTGTTGAAAAATATCAGATCAATCCACCTGTAGATAAATTTCTGTATAATAAAACAGATTGGAAAAGATTTCAGGAACTTTCCAAGACGGTTTTTATGGAATTGACGATTGATGAAGAAGATCCAATATCTTCTTATATGGAGTTTTGTTCTCGTCTAGATACTCTTAAGGAATCAGTGATGCCACGTTTTGTAAGAACTAAACCCTTCCGTGGTAGAACCCCAGCTCCTTGGTGGAATAGTACATGTAAAGATGTGTAATTGCCTCTTATAATGCTTTGAAGTTGTAAAGATAAGACCCTACTATTGATATTAATTATAAGCGTTTAGATGCTCTTAAAAAACGCACTATTAAGGAACAGAAAAAGAAATCTTGGAACGCTTTATGTGAAACTTTTAATAGAACTACTCCCATAAGTAGAATTTGGAATTTTATTTAAATATTTAAGGGAACCAGAAAGAAAAATAAATATTATAAAGATGAATTTGTTCAACCTTTTCTATCTAAATTGACAGATAATGAACAAACTTTTTGAAAAAAAAAAAAAAAAAAAAATTGTTTGTTGTCATCATCTCCCTAGCCTTATCCCTTGTTTGTTGTATAATTTGCAAAAGGAATAAGGTCAAATAGGTGGCCAAAGCGAAAAAAAGTAAGACGAAAGAAGGTTGGAACGTTTCGTTATAATACTTACAAGATTTTTTTCTTATTATTTACTTTTTTAGTTTCCCTAAAATCGAAATCCGTCGACAACAATGGATCGAAGCAGTTCGCTTTGAAAGAAGACTGGATGACTGGCTTCCATTTAAGGCCAGTAGGGTATGCTCAGTACATTTTGAGACTACAGAAATATACTCTTCACGTACAGGTTACCGCATGTTAAAAAAAAACAGCGAGCCTTTATGAAATAAGCGAGCCTTTATGTTATAAAGAATATAATATAATAAATATATTATTCAAATAAAACACTAAAATATTCAACAGTTATTTTTTTTACTTATATTCTCCCGCACATTGCTTAACATCGTCCACGAATTTGACACTCCAGGACTGTTTAATAACACTGACAATGACAGTTTGATGGTGACAATTCGGAGAACAGAGCGCAGCTGTTAATTTTTATTACAACATGTTTGCGTATTAACTACGCAGTGTACTACGCATTGTCATGTTGTATTAAATATGACCCTGCAAACACTCGAACCAAGTACTGTTATGATAGCTGCTGAGGATCAATCACAGCGCTTGTCGGAATAAATCGCACCACGCAATCGATTCTAATTGGTCTGTAGATATACGACCTTTTAGTTTGTAGTAATAATGAATAAGTAAGTAAAGTAATAATGAATTTTGGGAGCATTTTTTCGACGGATTTTGTTCATAATTTACTCTTTCTGACTTATTCCTTATTCGTAGGACTCTATAGTCCCGAGATATGGTAAAACACACTCAATAATAAGAATCCCTTTTTACCAGAAATGTTACAAGTTAAGTTAAGTTGTCAACAACATGGCGAGAGTAAGAACCAAAGGAAAGCGCTACCGTATGATTTGGATTGAAAACCCCGCGAAAAAAACTGTTGAGTAATGTGAATCACGCGCATTCTAATGGCAGCGTCTTGGCATCGATCGCACTGTCAGTATTATCGCAAGATCCGTGACCTTGAGTATGGATTTCATCATTCGCTTGCCCTTATCCCATTTACTTGGGGTCGGCGCAGTACGTTTTCTTCTTCCATTCATCCCTGTTAGCCGTTAGTTCAACACTCACACCTGTTTTAGAGATATCATCTTTCACGCAGTCCATCCATCTTTTCTTTGGTCGTCCTCTCCCAACATATCCATCCACATTCAAATTCATGAGTATGGATCTGATAGGAAAAAAAGACCTGTCATAGAGAAGAACAGACAAAAAATAAGAGGTTAATTTTATTCTGGCTTATCCATACTCAAGGTCATAGATCTTGCGATAAAACCATAGACAACCTTTCTTATCTCTATGGAAAAAACTGACGGTGCGAACGCTACTATTCACTGTCAGTAATACTGATTCGCGATCCAAAGCACGGCCCTGCTAGGAATAAAAAACATGTCATAGAGTGAAATAGAAAAATAATAATAGTTATTTTTTTCCTGGCAGGGTTCATCAAGGTCGCGTATCGCATCAGTATTATTAATAATGAAAACGCTGCCAATGACTTTTAGGTTAGCGTTGGTTGTATTAGTTAAAGTGAATTCTTCCATACTGGACTGTGAGCGAGAGAAAAACGTAGAATGTGTCAGCTGATTTTTCCGACCTCTATTTAGGTAGTTTACGCTCTGCCTACCGCATTAGGGATGAAGGCGTGATTATATGTATGTATGTAGTACTGAAATGAATTTACTGAAGACTAGGCTGCACGGACTCACGCTCTTTGCCTTCCCATCACGGAAGAAGTAAAAAAATACAGCAGCATGGCGTTTGTTGCAAAACGTAGTGATTATATGCTCAGTGGTTTGTTGTGTTTAATTTTTCATTAATCAAGATTAACTTATACCTGCGATTAGATCACAAAATACCAAAATCAGAGTTACATAGACGATTATTCTTATACGGTAAATGTGTTTAATTTCTATCTTTAACGTTATTTGGGTCACCAGTCATCTTTGTATAAAATAAAACTGACTTTTATCCTATAGAAAAATATCGAGATGTGAAGCCATTCCAAGCCAAAAAAAAATTGTTGCAGTGAGCGAAGAATGCAGAATCCGGATTCCCAGTCATGTATCCACTGCAAGTGCCTCTGCGGGGCCATTCAATGCGATATCTCGTCTCGGACATGGCTGACGAAATGATGGCCTCAAACTGATGCTCAAACTTGAAGATCTGTTTTTAATATTGTTATAATTCTGTAGGTAACAGAGCATAGTTGCCTGTGTACGAAATGCTTCAATTACTTCGAAGCCATGGCTATCCAGTAACCAGAGGTAGAGCTTTCACAGACCTCTGTACAATACCGTGACAATCCACTTCAGCATCAAAATATCAAGTCAAGGTTAGTTTTTGTGATTATACATACACACATATACTCACGCCTTTATCCCTAATGGGGTAGGCAGAGCGTAAACGACCTAAACAAAAGGTTGTTCCAACATGTCTGACAAAGTTTTGAGGGTGATTTAAGATAGATTTGTAGGTATAATGCCGTAGTGACAGGTTGGCAGCCCATTGCCTAAATTGCTTTTTTTTTTTCTCAAATTTTTTAATGAGGCTTCAGTCATCTGGTGACTGCCAGCCTCATGGTATCTTTCATATAATTAAAAAACATGTATTTAACCAGATAGAGTCAGAAAACGGTACAACGCAACCGCTCTGCTGGAAAGCGGGTCTGCCAACCAACAATTTAGCTGACCATTATTACCGTTTTCTGAACCCATAAATCTAGCCCTCAGATCTGCATTCCGGGAACACTCCAGCATTATATGATTTTGATCATCAATCTTGTTACATGTCAAACAAAGGGGAGACTGTTTCACAGCCATCATGTGATAAAATTTGTTTCCTGGAATGTGCCCGAAACGCAGCCTCAGTCCGGAAGCAAGTTCTTTTCTTGTAAGGCTCGCAGAGTCAAACCACGGTAAAAAATGTGGTTCATCCAAAAGGGTCCTGTACCAAATACCTTTAGTGACTGAAACCTCGTTAAAAACTTCCTTCCATCTTTCTTTACAATAACCTTTGACACTACCAAACACTTCAGTATAATAAGGTTCACATTGTACATCCCTACCATCACAAACTGCTTCATTTGCCAGTTGATCTGCTATTTCGTTACCTCTCAAACCAACATGTGAACCCATTGAAATCTAAGTGTAACAAATGACTGTAATTTTACAATTAGATCAAGTATCTGATAAGCAATCAGCGTACAACGCGCCCCAGAAACGCAACGCACAAGATGTTGGAGAGCACCCCTCGAATCCGTTAAAAGCCTAAATTGTAATATACAAAAACTCTCAGATCCCTTATCTGGTTTTTTTACAGCATGCCCGGGACGAAATGCAGCTGGCACTTTTTTTTATTTTTCTCTCGCTCCCAGTCCAGCATGGGAGATTTCTTTGATTATACATATAATAATTTTTTTTATTTTTTTTTTCCCTTTTCTTCAATCTGCCAGCAGCCTCTTGGCTATAATCAGATGTGTTGTAGTGTTAAGCTTTTGAGGACGGGCATCCATCGATGTCACGACCTTGTATCTTTTCTTATGCAATGTTTTGGCTCTTCACAATGTTGCCAGTCTTTTCCTCTTTAGACAATATAGGTATCCTGTAGTGCTTTCTGCTTGTACAATTTCTATACCCAAAGGTTGCCTGGTAGAAATTGCTGCTTCAGCAATAAGGCCGCCTATATTGTACTGTCACGTTTGTTCCTTTTTATTTCTGTTGTATTTGTTTCTTTGTGCAATAAAGAATTTTGTATTGTATTGTAGTGTTGGTGAGTTTAGCTGCTAGCTTGTTTGTGTGGCGTTCTAGCCTTGCCTTGTATTTTTTACAGTAGTTTTCAATTTCTTCCTTCACTGTTGGAATCTCTGTATACTCATGGACATCTTTACTTTTGGTGAACCATGGAGCACAAGTTATGGTTTTCAGGGCATTATTCTGAAAGCGTTGTAGAATTTCTATATTGGAGTGGCTTGCTGATCCCCACAATTGTATACCATAAGACCATATGGGTTTTAGGATAGCTTTATAGATTATAATTTTGTTCTCCAGGCTCAATGCTGACTGCCTTCCTATTAGCCATTGTAGATCACGCAATTTTCTGTTGGCTTGATCTCTTTTTGCCTTGATACGAGGGGTGGCTGATAAGTAATCTACCTAACTATGAAAGAAAAGACTTTGATGGCTAGTTTATTTTTTATTTTTCTATATAGTCTCTGCAAGTGAAATACACTTATGACATTTGCAAATAAGTGACATCATGCCGTTATAATAGTAATTTTTATTTTGCTCGTCAAAATGGTCAGTCACAGCCTCTTTCATTTCTTCGTCGAAATAGTCACAGGGAGCCAGATCTGGACTATAAGGTGGATGGCTAATTTCTGTGAAGCCGTTTTTGCTCAGGGCTGACCTCGCCGTTAAGGCTGTGTGTACAGGAGCATTGTCTTGTAAAATCAGAACACCTTTGCTGAGTTTGCCTCTCCGCTTTTCTTTGATTTGTTCACGAAGCTGGTCAAGCAAGTTTGCATAATATTCAGCATTCATTGTTGTATTTTTAGGCAAATAAACTATCATCAAAATCCCTTCGACATCCCAAAATACGGTGGCCATTAGTTTTCCAGCCGACGGCCGAACCTTGAACTTCCTTGGCGGCTTTTCTCCTTTATATTTCCATTGCATTGACTCTTGTTTGCTTTCCGGATCCCACTGGCGAATCCAAGTTTCATCACAGGTCACAATTCGAGAGATAGTCTCTTCTTCTTTACCTTTGACCAGGTCTAGAAATGCCTGACAACATTCTACTCGCCTTTGTTTGTCAAAGGGGGTCATCATTCTAGGGACCCAACGCGCGCTCACCTTGGACATGCCCAAATGTTCGTGAATAATTTCATGAACTCGTTCCTTGCTAATGCCCACATCTCTGGCTATCTCCCACTGCTTGATTCGCCGATCTGCAAGAATCAGGTTCTTCACCTTTTCAACTTTATCTGCGGTAACAGCAGAAATTGGCCTTCCACTACGTGTGTCGTCTTCCAGGCTCTCACGGCCATGTTTAAATTGCTTCGACCAAAACTTTATGACGAATTCAGAAGGACTTGAATCACCAAACACCTTTAACATGCGCTCTCTGATCTGCGTAGGCGTATTTCCTTCTTTACTTAGGAATTTAATCACTGCTCGATGCTCAAATTTCATCATTTTGCAATTTTCTTTCGACATGGTGAAATCAAAGCCGCGCCAAAAAAACAAAAGCAAGCGAAAAAAAATAAGCGTCATAATTTTGAAAAAGGAATAAATATAGAATATGATTTTGCAATGGCCAGTTCGATTTTCAAAACTTTCTTTACCAAAGTAGATTTTATATCAGCCGCCCCTCGTATGTTCTTGCCAGGTAAGTCTTCTATCTATTGTCATACCCAGGTACTTAACAGAAGTTTTATGAGGTAGTACTGATTCGTTCATTGTGACCGGAGGACAGTTTCCTCGTTTGAGTGTAAATGTGATGTGAACGGACTTATTTGTGCTTACTTTTATTCTCCATTTCTTTAACCATTTTTCTATCTGCTCCACATGTGATGGAAGGACCCTAGAAGCTTCAACTGCACTTCCACTGTTAGCAAGTATTGCTGTATCATCCGCATATGTAGCTGTAAGAACATTTTCTGTTTGTGGTAGGTCAGCTGTATAGATGGTATATAACACCGGTCCGAGCACCGATGCTTGGGGTACTCCAGCCTCGATGTTTCGGAAGGATGACAACTGGTCTTCAACACTTACTTGGAAAATTCTTTCTTTTAGGTATGATTTTAATATCATGTATGCTGGGTTAGGTAGGCATAGTTTCAGTTTATAAATCAGACCTTTATGCCAGACTCGATCAAAGGCCTGCTGGATATCGAGAAAGACAGCTGAACAATACTGCTTCTTTTCTAGCGATTGTCTTATTTGTTGGGCTACTCTGTGAATCTGTTCAATTGTAGAATGGCTAGCACGGAATCCAAATTGATGGTCTCGTATGATTTTCTGTTCATTTAATATTGGCATTAGACGTCTTAGTATAATTTTTTCTAGTAGCTTTGATTTGGCGATAAGATGAGACGTCATTTATTGGCTTTCCGGGCTTGGCGATCATGTTTATGACAGATACCTTCCATAATGCAGGGTAGTATTGAAGTCTTAGGCAAGCATTAAAGAGAATCGTGAGGAGCACGATAGCTTTCCTAGGTAGTTGTTTCAAGATCTCTGCTGTGATTAGATCGAAACCGGGTGCTTATTTTTTCTTTAGGTTATTTGCCATTGAACCTCTCTAGGCGTAACCAATTTCAGAGGTAAGGACATTTGCTGGTCACCATTAACCACTGTGTCTATTACTTCTTGAGTGCTGTTGGGGCAAGGTTCATTGGGCTTAAAAGCTTCTTCAAGGAAATCTGCAAACAGTTCTGATTTTTCCTGGGGATGTTTGGCCCAGGATCCATCTTTTTGTTTAGGAGGTGGTGCAGGTTCTTTAGGTCTTTTGAGGGATTTTGTTACTTTCCACAGAGAATAGTCATCTTTTTTATCGGTAGACAAGGATTCTAGGCGATCTTGTAGAGTTTTATTTTAACATCGGACATTATATCTTTTAGTTCCTTTTGTGCTTGATTAAGGATTCTTTTGTAATTACTATTTCTGCTCGTATGCCAAATGCGTCGCAGTCTTCTTTTTTCGATTATCTTATTTTTTATGTCTGCAGTCAAATCCCGTGTTACCGAGGTGTTGCCAGCCAGGCTGCCGCTTGTATGAGATTTGTGATAGATCTAGTAGCTTCTTCTATATCATCTTCTGTTTTAAGTGGTATCTGTAGTGAGATATCTTGCTCAATGTTTACCCGGAATGCTTCCCAGTCTGTCTTGCGGTTATATAGAGTTTCTTTCTGTTCTCTTTGGATTATAGTGGTGCTGAGGGTGCATATGATTGGTGTGTGGTCCGATGTTCCATCTAGGCTCGATTCAATCTTCATGTAGTGGTGAGAGACTCCTTTACTAATGAAATAATCAATAAGGTCTGGTGTTTTCAATGGGTCTGTCAGCCAGTGAGTGGGATTTCCAGTAGACAGTATTCCCAATTTTAAGCTATCTACACATTTTTTTAGTTCTCTTCCTCTTGTGGTGATCAGACGAGATCCCCAGAAAGTGTGCTTCGCATTCCAGTCTCCACCAACAATAAACCTTGGACCAAGGTTGCCGAAGAATTCAGTATACATGCTTCCATCTATTTTATGTCTTGGAGGGCAATATACTGCAACTATGCAGAGTGATCCCTGCCAGTCATCTATAGAAACTGCAGCTGCCTGTAGGTAGTTATGTCGGATTATTGGTAAGACATGCTGTTTTATACTTTTTCTAATTATGACAGCTGCTCCTGCGTGTGCTGTGCCATCAGGGTGATTTGTATAGTAGGTGTTGTAGCCATTAAATGTAACTGTTCTCTGATCCGTCAAATGAGTTTCGGTTGCCAATAATATGTCTAATTTATTATAGATTATAAATGATTCTACTTCTTGCTTATTTGGTGATAAGCCATTGATGTTCCAGGTTGCTATTTTTAGAAATTTCATTTCGGTAGCCGGGCGATGAGTGTCGTAATAAGTCCCATCAGGGTACCTAGTTGGGTTATTAATGTGTTGATTTTTTCTGACTGTTGGTAAATCAGGTGCTCTAGTGGATTAGTATTTTTTGATTGTAAATTTCCTGAGACTAAAACCCTAGCATAGTCTGATCTATTTTTCTCGCCGGCTGCTTTTATGTTTTGTTCCATTGTTTGTGTCTCCATATATTTACTTCACAGTTGAGGAAAATCTTTTGAAGAGAATGGTGTTACTATTTGTTCTACATTACAAGGTTTGATGATTCTTGGTGTCCGTGATTGCTTTTTTCTTTCATAGATTTCTCTATATACTTGGCAACCTCTATAGTTGGGTGGATGACTCCCGAAACACAATGCACACGTTGCTGGAGTGGTTCTGTCCTTTTTAGGGCACTCTGTGGTTTTGTGGCCTTCTGCATACTTCACGCATCTGAATGGTCTCATGCAATAATTTTTCGTATGTCCATACTGCTGGCAGCGAGTACATTGGACTATACTGGTGCTTCTCCGAGGGTCTTCAATGCTAACTTTCATATTGTAAATAAATTCAAGGTCTTTGACTTTCTTATTGTTTTCACTTGGTTCTAAATTAACAAAAAAGGTGTTCATTGGTTGTTTGGTATTTTTGTTTCTTGCACAAATTATTTCACCTCTTACTGTATTCCCGGTTCTTTCAATTTCACGTATAATTTCATCTTCTGGTGTAGTATGGTGGAGATGTTTTATAACAATTCTGTAGCTTCTTTTGTCTTTCTGGGTAAAGGTATGACCTATCAATCCATTTTTTCTATTATGATCAATAATAATCTTATATGTTTCTGTTGACGGAGTCATGACTCGCAGTTGATTTTTGTTTATAATTTTGTAGCTGTATGATTCTCTGGATATTACCTGGTTCAATAGTTCACTTAACTGCTTGAGATCATCAATGCCATAGAGAATAATTGGTGGTGGCTTTGAGGGCTTCAGGACATTAGCTGGTTCTGTATCTTTAGGGTCTACATCGAGCATTGAGAACCTATTTTCAGTGTGGATATTGGTTATCTTATCTTTCTGGTGTTGATGCTTGGATATTTTGGACTTTTTCTGTTCTTTATTGGTTGGTGAGCGAGATTCTGACGATCTGTCTCTTTTTCTAATTACTGGTTGTCTTTGCCATGATGGTTTGGATGTTCCAGGTTGGCTATGACCGGGGGTGACATTCTGCCCTTGATCTTGAATGGGGGCACGTCCCCAGTGGATGCAGTTCGTGTTCTTGATTCATTTGTAACAAACAGGCCTTTATGGAACACCTGCTGTACAAGTTGTTTGTTTGCGGTATTTTTGCCACCATCCTCCCCTTTTTCAGGAGTATTTTTGTTGTCGCCACTCATTTTTCTATAGTTGTTGAGTATTTAGCCGTGTTCTACAAGTATTTTGCAAAACATTATGCAAATGTTGTAGTTTTAAATTTCGATCGTTATACTTTTGAGGTTATGTTTACGACTTGGCAGATTTATTTGCTCTTTTCTAACTTTATTTACACAAATTATTAATTGTACACTTAATATTTATCACATAAGATGGAATTATGATAGTTTTAGCAGTATTAATAAGGGGATTAACACAAATATCGATTTTAGTTCGCGGATCGTTAACTGACGCGATTGCGTTTCGTTTGACACTATGACATATAATAATATGTGCAAGACTTTTTTACTATTAGTTAGAAATAAAGAAGAGACCTTTGCCCAGCAGTGGGACGACTTTTATTATGGCAAGTGTGCCCCCATCAGTATAAAAATCATATCTCACACCACCTTCCCCTAGGGGCACACTTAGCTTATAATAGTCACCTAAATAAAATTTAAAATACCTAAGTAGAGCCCGATGGTGTAGTGGATACGGCCCTTGCTTCCTGATTGGGAGGTCGCGGTTCGAATTTGTTTCGTCCATGTTCGAATCCTCGGACGAAACAACTTTTTTTTTGTTTTCGAAAAACGCTTTTTCCGTGCTTCGGATGGCACGTTATGCCGTTGGTCCCGGTTAGTATCGTTTAATACCGTAGATATTCATAAACCATGTCAGAGGCCAGTGCTAAGCATTAGTGGCTTGAAAACTCTGACCTTATCTAGGATGGGGTCTGGTTTCCCTTCTGGGTTGCGGAGGTCAGATAGCAGTCGCTCTGTGTAAAAACCAGTACCCTCGTTGAATCACATAGTAACCAAGACAATTGATAGTGATGTATGTTTATACCTGAGGTATATAATATATAGTTCTTCCAAGCTGGGGAAAATCATTTTTTTTTTTTTTTTTTTTATATTTGATAGGCAATCATTTGTCCGCCATCTCACGTGATGGTAAGTGATGATGTAGACTATGATGGAGCATGATTGCCTAGAAAATGCCTGTTCACTCTCGCCTTGAAAAAGCCCAGGTTATAACGTTCCGGAAATAGATCCGCAGGCAGGGAGTTCCACACTTTGGCCGTTCGCATTAAAAATGTAGAAGCGTACCGCTTTGTGCGAAAACTTGGAATGTCGACAACATAAGGGTGCATCCCAACCGGCGTCTCGTACCCCGGAGATGGAATGGGGAGGGGGGTATCAGGTCATGAAGCGATGCTGCACATTCTCCTAAATGTATCCTGTAGAATACAGACAAGCAAGCTACTTTGCGACGATGTTCGAGGCTCTGCAGCTTTTCTTCTACCAGTGACGGGTCGGCGATGAGCTTCTTGGCGCGTTTTTCAATAGAATCCAAGGTTGCCAGTTGGTATTTGGCAGATCCGTCCCAAAGGTGGCAGCAATATTCCATACACGATCGGACTTGAGCTTGGTAGAGCTGTAGTAGCTGTCCCGGTGTGAAGTATCGCCTAACCTTTGAGAGAATACCAAGTTTTTTGGCTGCAGTCGAAGCCAAGGATTCTATATATCGTCCAAAGTTCAGGTCTGACGTAAGGTTCATACCAAGAAGTTCGAGGTGATCGGAAATTGGCACGGATACATTTCGGAAAGTGGGAGTTAGATTGAAGGGACTCAATTTAGTCGAGAATAGACAGGCCTGTGTCTTAGATGCATTAAATTTCACCAAGTTGGCATCACCCCATTCGGAGATTGCCTTAAGTGATAAATTTAAATGATTTACTACGGACTCTCGACAAGACTGAATAGCTTCCTTGCTGGACTTTGCACTGGACAAATATCTACCGACAACCGTACTGTCGTCTGCATACCCAAAGGTGTCGGGTGTCAGCATATCGTTGATATGCAGCAGAAATAGAGTTGCGGAAAGTACAGATCCTTGAGGGACCCCGGCATCAATTGCCTGATGAACAGAGGAGCGGCCTTCTAAGACTACCCGTATCGATCGTCCTCTCAAGAAATCTGTGATCCAGTTGCAAAGTCCATCATCCCTGATAAACGGGAAGCTTGTTAATAAGGCTGCCATGCCAGACCCTGTCAAATGCCTTAGAGATATCCAGAGACACAGCGAGAGCTTCACCGTGTCTCTCGATAGCCTCGCTCCATAAGTGGGTGGCATGCACCAGGAGGTCACCCGTCGACCGCCCACGGCGGAAGCCATACTGTTGGTCGCTGAGGAGATAATTATCCTCTAGGTAAGCCAGGAGCCGATTATTGAGCACACGCTCCATACTCTTACAGAGTATAGAGGTTACCGATATAGGTCTATAATTGGCAGGGTCCGAACGGCTGCCCTTTTTGGGCACAGGTTGCACGTTTGCAAGCTTCCACGACTGGGGGACTACACCAGTCTCCTGTGAGAGTCGGAACAGACGCGTCAATATCGGAGACAACTCTGGCGCACAGTTACGTAGGACTATTGCAGGGATTCCATCTGGTCCACTTGCTTTATTCACGTCAAGGTTTCGCAGGGTTTTTAGTACCTCTTTAAACATAGAAAGTGCCAGCTGCATTACCTCCCGGGAATGCTGTAAAAGCCAGCTAAGGGATCCAAAGGTTACAGTATATTGTAATTTAGGCGATGCGTTGACAACCTGTCACTACAGCAATGTACCTACAAATCTATCTTAAAAAATACTTTGTCAGACGTGGCGGAACGATCTTTGTTCAGGTCGTTTACGCTCTGCCTACCCCATTAGGAATAAGGGCGTGATTATATATAAGTATGTATATTACATTACCCTGACGACAGGGCCTGATTCGATATACATGGCAGGAATGCCGAACTTTTCACATCCTTTTCACATTTTTGTTTCATAAATTTAATTCGTTTATAAATTATTTTCATATTGCGAAATTCTATGTCATTGCTACGATTTTCTGGCGTTTCTTGACTTTCATCTTCACAACATTACACATCAGCATCCGCATTGATTTCATGCGGATGCGGATAATCCCAACATACATACATACTCTTACATCCCTTTCTAATAACAAGGAACCTATGTTTAATTTACATACTTACTGTATATTTTTTTTTCAGACATCACCGGAAAGAGTTTGCAATCCATGTTGGAACAAGGCGTATAAAAGAACAGATGATGGTAAAGTGAAAACACGTACAAACACAGCATCAGACCCTCAAAATACCAACGTAGAACCTGCAAATTCCCAAGACTTAATTACCATACCGTCATACAAAAGATGTACTAAGGCAGCAGCCAGATGTATTGTCGCTAATTGCCAAAACAAGCAACGGAGTCAAATACCAGATTATTTAAGAAGCGTTCTTCTGAAGTCATATAACTTGTTTGCATAAGATAGTTGTAGAATTTGTCCAGAACACAGCAAAGAGTATTTATAATTTATATAGAGTGTGGATTGGAGCTTTTAAAAAAACAGCAGAAAAATATAACTACATTCATTCTTCTTCTTCTTCGTGACAAGCATGCTACATTTGTTGAGAGACGAAGCCTTACAAATTCCTGAGTAGTGGCATTAACTACTTACTTTGTTTTATTACATAATAATAACATAATATCTTAAATAAAAAATTGGGTCTTGTTTCGAAACCAGATGTTTCAGGTTCAGTTTGTATGAGAGTGACCTAAACTAGCTAGCTAAGCGCTAGCTAACTACCCTCTTTATATCGAAATTTAGATTCTTCTTCCTCAAAAGCTTTTTTTGACCAGAAATAGAAGCATTCCGACGGATAAAACGATCTGTGAAAATTATTTCTTCCTTTTTCAAGTGCGTTGTGGATGGCAGAAAATTATATGGAATTTCTGCAGTATACGGATGTTTTGTTTCTTGTTGTGTTTTCCAAATAAAAATAAAATAAGGAACTCGTTTAAAAAGTTTACGATGCGATAACAATTGGTGCTATAGGTACTGCTACTGGACACGCATGAAAGTTTCTGTTTAAGAGCCCTTGTTACCAAGCCGGCGAGTTATGGAGCGCAACATTATTTTTGTATCGCCTTCGTCGAAACATGTCAATTGACTCGCATATTTGCATTTTATTTGTTCGTTGACTTCAAATCTTAGATCAAATATATTTATAGATACACAAACGCCGCTTGAAAAATGGCACCAAAAAATCAAGGCATATGCCTTGTTTTTATGTCAGATGTCTATTTGACAAATCGAACTTTATTTTATAAGCAGTAAGGTCCATATTAAAGCTTTAAGTAAACCACTTTGCAGCCTTTCTGCACATAGTTATCGCCTTCTTTTATGTCATTCGCTATTTCACAAATCAAACTTGGAGTAAAATTGAGAACTACATGCGATTTCTGCTTAGCGTAAAATATTCATGAAAATGATTGTATTTTAGACACAATTAATTTATTACTATTGAGGGCGCCACATATGCTTGTTTCCATCTTGAGAACCAGCAAGAGCAGTGCGCTTCTCAGGTTTTGATAGATTGCAATACCTATCCATATTAAAGCGTTTGTAGCGAGCGATAAGCGATATCGCCTCCCTTTTTGTTTCCGAAACTGCTACCTAAATGGAAATTCAAAATCTTACCAAATTGGAACCCGTCCATATCGATAGGTAATGAGTTTGATCTCATTTAAAATGTCGCTATCAACTGAGTCTATTTCAAGCTGTTGTGGTCGCAATGGAATCCGGAAAGAATTAACTCATTAGACTATTACATTATCTCGTGTGTCATGTTATCATATTTGCAAAACTATATCTACCTACACACGTTGTGCATAAAGTGACATGACAGGGTTGCGATAAAAGAAAATCGCGCTCAAACATCTCTAGCCTTAATGACTTGGTATCATTTATTTGTAAGGTAACCAACAGAATACTCTGTTGGTTACCTTACAAATAAATGCATTGTTACAATGCACAACAATCTCAATCTCTTTAAAATTAATGCTTCTCTAATTATAGGCCACAACGGCAAATTATCAAAAAATGTATCAATGTCTTTGTACTTGAACAGCAAGTTATATTTAGTTTATTGTTATCATTCATTCTTCTACTTCTCATTCGTTACCATTGAAATATTGATCGATTTCATTGAAGTCTTCCAACGTTTCTGTAAAATATAATGATAAAGCAGCACCTGGTCCTGGATGTTCTTAAACACAATCACCCAGTTTTCTTCTTCCTGTTGTTGCTAGGATGTATCATAGTGCCGACTTGATAATGAATTCATTTATAATTAATTTGACACCCTTCGAAAGTGGGTTTTGTTGTCGTTGTCGTCTCCACGTAGAGTTACTACTCTACACAAGAACAGTGCTGCCAAGTGCTAGGCTATCTCGGAGGTTGCTGTGGTCATCAAAAATTGCGATTTGCTACTGGTCGCACTTTAGGCTATCTCGAAAAAAATATTAGGCGAAATTAGACTACTTCATCACTACATAGTATAAAACAAATTCGATTTCTCTGTCCCTATATCCCTATGTATGCTTAGATCTTTAAAACTACGCAACGTATTTTGATGCGGTTTCTTTTATTGAATAGAGTGATTCAAGAGGATGGTTTATATGTATAATACATGCATTATATAGTAGAGAAACACTGATGATTTCCGTGCGAAGCTGGGGCGGGTCGCTAGTAAGTAATAAGGCGAAGTAGGTTATTTTCATCTTTACCTTATAATATAAGGTAAGAGTACGAACAAAATGGACCCAAGCACTAGGGGTTTCTAAATAACCTTTGGAAGTTTCTACCATCCACCTGACTCAAGGTTTTGAGATCGAACCTAATTATTTAGACTTGAAATTGACTTTTCAGCGATTTCATACTAAAAAGACTTGGCAACACTGAAGTAGTGTACTAAGTTGTACTTACTTTGTGTAGTTGGCGCTGGAGACTGTGGCGGTGTGGGAGGTTCATTGTTTTTTTAGATCGGTCTCTTAATTCCATCGAGTATTTTCCTTGATAAAATATAATAACTTTATTGTATAGTAGCAAAGTCGTTTTAGCCCTTACGCAGTTTCATACTTAGTAAATGCCACAAAATGTGTCATTTTGGTTTGATATTTTCGTATTGGCTTAAGGATCATGTTACTGTACAGCAAAATTGCATCTTCTTTGAATTCTTCAAGACTTTGAAATAGTTGTCCTTTCCGTTGCTTTGAGGTTGAGAATCCTTCCTTTGCACCTATTACCTGCTAATTCATTCTCATATGAATAGCCAAACGGAGCTAATCGTTTAAAAACAGATCATTCATTTTCTTTTCGTTTCTCGTTGTTTCACTCAAATTGAGCGTTTATGAATATTTTTTTGTCTGTATTTACTATTTACCTATTATTTTAGTCGTTACTTCGTAAAATATCAAAGTTATCAATAAGTATGCATTTCTACAAATCTATACGTAGATTTTCCAATGTTCGTCAAGTTTTAATGTGTTGCTCAAGTTACAACGTGGTCCCACATTTTTTAAGTAAACGGGTATATTTTATATAATACTTGATAAATACATATTCATATAACGACCCCTTTAGTAAGAATGTAGTAAATGTGGATCGTCGATCTCTCAGACAAACCGTTCACACCTTCGACCAATATAAGTACTCTGGACATGCCTTGCGCATATAAACAGGTCATTAAAAATGTGCCAAGACACAACTACATATAAACACACGCACACAGCTATTTACGTTCATAACATGTGTATATACGATCAAAGACAGAGATAGCGAGACGTACTTGCACTGTAGTGCGAACGCGATAGCATTATGTCAGTGACTTTCGCTCTTTTTGTTCGGGCCCTTTTACAGCAACACGCTTCTATCGCGCACTTCATGCCAGCTTGCGCGTTTCGTATGCAAATCGATCCATTGATCGCATACGAAAAACGCAACCTAGCGTGAAGCGCGTGTTTGAACCGCGTTGCTGTAAAACCATCCTTCGAACTCTTCCAATCGGTACGGTCAACAGACTAAGTAAGGAAAAATAAAAGTAATAATTTCCTAAGATAAGTATTTATATTTTATAAATCGCTAATTAATTCAGGACACATTTATAAACAAACAGATTATATCACAAGTTAGACCGGTCAATATCGACATCAAACATTGCAAACGCGCATGTAACTACGATTTTGTTATATGTTGTTAGGTCCCTTGAGAGTAGTTAACACCCAAGTTTGCAACCCTGAAAACCCTGTGCTGTCAATGTCAATGTCAAATCAAAATCCGTTCAGTAGTTTTTGCGTGTGTATCTCATGAACCGTGATAGCTAGAGAGTTGAAATTTTCACAGGTGATGTATTTCTGTTGCCGCTATAACAAAAAATACTAAAAACCAGAATACAATAAATATTAAGGGGGGCTCCCATACAAAAAACGTGATTTTTTTGCTGGTTTTTGTAGATAATGTTTCGGAGGCTGTTTCTCATAAACCGTGATAGCTAGAGAGTTGAAATTTTCACTTTTGATGTATTTTTGTTGCCGCTTTAACAAAAAATACTAAAAACCAGAATACAATAAATATTAAGGGGGGCTCCCATACAAAAACGTGATTTTTTTGCTGGTTTTTGTAGATAATGTTTCGGAGGCTGTTTCTCATGAACTGTGATAGTTAGACAGTTTAAATTTTCACAGATGATGTATGTCTATTGCTGCTATAACAACGAATACTAAAAACTGGCTAAGTGCGAGTCGGACAACAGATATGATTTCTTTTCCATTTTTATAAATGATGGTACGGAACTCTTCGTGCGCGAGTCTGACTCGCACTTGGCCGGTTTTTAATATTATAGTATGACTGATTAGGTTTTTGCTAAATAATAAATACATTGTGCTCAATTACATTATGTTTGTAGGATGTATTATAAAGAACAAAGAGTACAAATTTGACATTTAAGATAAAGTAAACATAAAAAGAAAGCACAAAAAAACAGTATAACGATTTAAAACTACA
The DNA here is from genome assembly GCA_949820665.1 of Scrobipalpa costella. Taxonomy (NCBI): domain Eukaryota; kingdom Metazoa; phylum Arthropoda; class Insecta; order Lepidoptera; family Gelechiidae; genus Scrobipalpa; species Scrobipalpa costella. The sequence goes on from OX463315.1 coordinate 9,758,751, forward strand.
AATTTATACAAATTTAGAGACTTAGACTTTTGCCCTTTTGGAAGGACCAGGTCTCAACCAGTCAAGATCAGTGGGGGGGAGTGGGGGTGGAGGGATAGTGTTTTCTGGAGGTGAAGGTGGGTCGGCATATGGTGTTGGATTGTCCTCATCCTCGTCCTCCTCATCCAGAACGATAATGATGGCATTGTTGCAATTTCGACCGTGGCAAAAGGAACATAAGATAGAGCACTTGAGCCCGGCCTTTCTGCAAGTGCACGAAGCTAAGCAACCTTTCTTGCATTTGCAAGCCATCATTTTAAGCAGGGTCTGAGGAGCGGGCTCTGCGCACATTGTGACAGGCATTAGACCTTGTTCGCTGGTCTCCCATCCCCAGTCACACGGGTTCTTTTCAACCCCTAACCATTTTTGTAGTTGGTGGTAAGTCCTCCACGAATGATATTTTGCAGCATCTGTAGTTGGGGGGAGGCGAGCAAGGTTCACTTTGACCGTAACTGCCGATTTGACAAATGCTGAGTAACGCAAAGTATTCAGTGTCCCCACATCTCCTCCGTAGAGGTTCATCAAGATCTTCTCGCCAGCATTTCCTACGTCTTCCTTGTTGGCGTTTGGGTCAAGGAAAATGTTGGCGAGATCTATCCAGTCGGGGGTTTGTTTTAGGATGTTGCACCACTTCATCTTGCCTTGCCAGAAAAGGGCAGAGGTTGTGTCACACCCGCTGATGGCATGCAGAATTAAAACCACCCCGCGTGGAATCTGCATTTCTCCACAAGTAAACGAATTTGCTGGGTATTGGATGCAGTCTGATCCACCTCTACTGCCTTTCTGAAAGTACACATTCGTCTCTCCAGAGTTTAAGCCGTTAAGAAGGACAAGTAGGTCCACGTCCTCCCCAATGATAAATACTTGATCGAAATCTGAGCTCTTGGAAAGGGCGGTCCTCACTATATCGGCATCGGCGTCTTCTTCAGATTGATGAATCTCGATACCCAGTCTCTCAAATTCAGTACGCATCATGGTGATCAGTCGGCGTTTGTTAGATTCATTTGAAAGCAGTTTTGCTTGGGGAACTTTAATGGGTGTTGATTCATCAAACAAAATGTCGCTGCAGGAGAGAGAAGCAGAACGTCACAGGCGTTCAGCTGATTTAGTGCTCCTCATAGCTGCATTTTCTGGGTATCCATCAAAAACCACAGCTGTGTTTTTACCAAAGTGGTTGAAAACATAGCTCACCTATCCCGCTATAATAGCTCTGACTGAATCATTTCGATGCCAGATTACCTTGTGCAGGAGGTAACCACCATCGACTACTGTGAATGCCCTATTTCCTGGGACGATGTTCTCAGTAAGTGGTGTAAACGCTGAATAGAAGGAAGATTTCGTACCCATGCACATTCCTTCTTCAGTGAATAACGATAAGGGATATGGTGCTAGCTCATACGCAAAATGCTGCTTCAGTTGTTCATCTGATTGTTTTGTGACGCAAACTCTTTGGAATATGGTAAGGGGATCAATAACAACTCTCTTGTTAAACACTTTCACTGAGGTGGTGACTGATGCCAAGGTCTTTACTTTGTCCTTTAGTTTGAAAGTCACTTCACCAAAGGTATTACTAACAATTTGTTTCAAACCTTCCGCTCCCAGTTCTTGTGCCAAGTGGCAGTTGATATCAGGGCCTCCGACGATTCCACTGTAGATGGAAACCAGACGGTCTGTGATTGGGAATGGAGGGTGTGTGTTGAACCAGATCTTCAATTTTTCGGTGTCTGCAGTGTCTCTTACAATTCGGGCTGCCCTCATATCAACGTGCTGTTCCGATGTAAGAGTCGCAGTTCCAGTGAAACGTTCCACCTCCTCGCAAATGTTAAGCATGGAGACCATACCTATTGACCAGCGGGCCAGCACACTGCTTGATATTCCCCGACCATGTGTTAGCCCACCCTGGCTTTTCATGGACCTCATTAGTACCTGTTCTATAGTCAGATCTGTCCATAAACCAGACCAAAATTTATCGGAGCAACGTATTGTGAAGTTTCCCCCTGTGAACATGAGATACTCGTTTGATTTCATGTGCTTTTCCAGATCAAGCATGTCTTGAAGGTAGAGCCGGGCACTTTTTGCGTAAAAGAAATGTCCCGCGGAATGAAAGAATGGGAGCATTTTGCTAACACATTCAAGGTGCAGCTTCCAGTCTCCCATTCGCTCCGCTTGGATAAATAGCTTCATGAGAGCAGTCATTCGATAATATTGCCACCAAAGCTTTGATGTGGGCCCATTGTGTTCAATTTTTTCCAATGCAGTTCTGAACTTTACACTCACGAGTTGAAAGACCTCATTTTCGCTAGCAAGAATGCTCTCTTTACCATTAATCAGTCTTTCCAATTCAGCACGTTCATCATTGGTCAAGTTCATCTCACTCATTACCATTTCAGCTAGGACGAGATTAGTCAGTATGTGCGCCCTTACGGCCCTCGAATAAGCATGGCCATGGAGCATTTTGTCAACACTATTTTCGGCGTAAATTGTTGTGAAGAGTTCCTTCAAACCACTGCCAGCCATGAATTCACCAATACAACCAAGGAAGGACATAAGGAGGTGGAATCCATCGAGCCTCACCACTACATTCTGCAATTCAGGGTACTGGCCACTAGCAACAATATCTCGAGCTTTCCAGTAGAGGGGTTGATCAAATGTGACGAAGCATGTGTGTTGAGAAAGAGCAGCTGTTCTCTTGCTTGCTTCTACAAGTGCCGTCAATATAGTGTCGTAATCTGTCGGTGGAGCTCGAATAAATGGTAGATACATAACTTTTGTGGTTTGGAAATCTTTCTCAGATGTCTGCTGCTCCATAAAGCCGTTCCAACCTGGAACATCAGGGGTGTTAGACCATTTTCCATACAACCACAAGATATCTGGTGCTGAAGGAAGAACGTCACTGGCCAGCGGGGCAGCACCTTGTAAATCAGTGATTGGTACTGCAGACAAGCCTGCATTTTTGCGCACTGTGCAGGGTTTAAGTGGAATAGTTCCAAAAGAACTGACCGTGTCAGCGGGCATGTAAGTCTTCAGACGAGGGATTGTTTGATCCGGCAGTAGAGCAGAGCAAGGCGTGATGCACACGATTCCCCCCATTTCATGGAACGTGTTTTCTCCGTCCAAAGTGTTGATATTGACATCTGCATTGTCATAGACAATCTGGATAAATGCTCCTCTTTCAATATTCGAAGCTTCGTCCCGCGCAATTGCTGAACTTTCTAGAAGCATTGCCTCACTGTAGCTGCATGAAAAACTCAGAGCCGCACATAGGTTAACCAGGTGTTTCGAACCAAATTTTCGGTAAAGATATGCCCCAACGCTTGTCTTAATTGACGATATGAAAGATTTTGGCCTGACGGCCGATATAAGTGCATGACACAATGTCAGACTTTTGTTTTTCCATCCTCCAAGATTGGAGCGTTTGTGTTTTAATATTATGGTTTCGAAAAAAAATTGTACTGTTTCAGGAATTGGTGATTCAATATCTTGCAAGAAAGAGTCAGGTGGAGGATACTGAAAGGTGTCAAAAGTTCCTGCGCGAATATCTTCTAAACAGATTAATGCCGCAGCTTCCACAACACGCAACCTCTCCTCCCTCAAGTTGTTTTTTTTTCTTCGTACTGGTTTTTGTACAGAATCGTTTGTCCGACATCTCTAAAGCACACCAATGTTATTTTTCCTTGGCCACTTTCTGTTATTACAATTTTGTCGCCGAAATGTTTGATGAGGTGAGCTTTGACCGTTCTTACGTCTGGAACATACTCACCAGTAATCTGATCCGTTAGCTCTTGTAGCGAGAATTGACACTCTTCTCTGTTTTCTCGCAAGTATGAATAAATAGCCTCCATAGCTTGTGGTAGATTACATACATCTGAGTACATTGATGGCCTTTTGTCTAATGATCTCGGTAATGAGTACAACTTTTGGTGGTGTTCAGGTTTATAATGGGGGTGTGTGTAAGGGTTGGTGACTGTAAGTAAACACTGTATGAACTTTCACTCTGTTTATTCACTATTTACCACTAAGTAAATCAGAAGGTTAAATTAGGCCAGAACGGGAAGTGTGATCGCGGGTAAGGCCTCCGGGCAACTGGCTAGGCTGCGCGCACCGTTCCCACAAGGAATGTGCAAACGCAGCTTCTCCAGTTGCGAGCGCTATACCGCTACACCATTCCCCCCTTTATTAAGAAAATTTGAACTCAAAAAACCAAAATTATTTTACATACAGAACCATTTCTGATTAGAACCTTTAACATCATACCCTAAAACAAAATTACAAAGTTGTTTACAATATCAAAACAAAACAGTCAAGCAACTTGACACCCTACTATCGCTAGGACAAATCATTGTTATAAGTCGTTGTTACTTCGTATCACTAGTCTGACCTACATAATGAAATATGATATACTCCGTTATTACATACAGGGTCTTAGGATACAAAAAAAAAAAATCATTACTGAAAGTTTATGAAAATCATATTAATTAGTTTTATAGTATCTACATGATAACATGACCTTTTAAACTTTGAAAAACCAAAACATAAAAAAATTGAAACCTTTATTATTTACTAAATTCGCAGCTAAATACCTTTCGTGGTGCACGTTATGTCGAAAATCCGGGTTTCGTTTTCTTACTAAACGTACCCTGGTGCAGCAGCTTGCGTCGGCTGTACCTTAACCATAGTAGGTGGTGCCATATTAACAGCACTTATCTCCTTCCTCATCCAGTTCTTAGCTCGACCTCGACAAAACGTCCACACGACGTAACATACTATGACGGCAAACATTATGACCATGGCGCTAATGATCCAGCCAAAACTGGTCAACTTGTCCTCCAAATTTAGCTGATGATTGTCGCTAATCACTGCAGTCTGAGCTTGAGCGATAACTTTATTCTCCTTTGCAGTCAAATTGCCCATCTTCCAGATCGTTAATATCGACTTCTCCCAAAGAAATTTCTTTCAGAATGATATATTAACCACGATCATCAGCCATTTATATGTACACAAAAACATAGCAAATCACGAAATTTACTTATCTACACAAAAATAACTCTAAGTCTACTTTACCTAGTTAACCTGCAAGCTAATCACATGTTGTCATTCTACATCTCGACAACTATTCACATAGGGTAGCACACGTACTTAGTAACCATGCTTCCACATTAGCAACGAATTAGTAATTCGTTGAACATTAGCACAAATATTTCCAAACAAAACATCTCTTATCTTTCTTAGTTACATAGTTAACGTTCTTGAAATAAATCATTTAATATTTTTCGCTATACATTTTATATAATTTTATCATTATTTGTTACAAAGGTACAACAATTGGTGTTTTCACCCTATTTATTTAATATGCTCTCAGCAATATCCATTTTTATATTAATGCAATAATTACAAATGCTTACCATAATCGCTGAACGACGCGGAATAAGGCTGCATACACATTAGCATCACAATACACAAAAAAAAAATACATTTCACAAAAAATTAGCCCTACGATCTAAGATCTTGGGATCGAAATTAACTACAATACACAATGCAATAGTTTCCTCTAATTTCATATGACTACCTACCAATGCTCAGTACTTACACAGAGTCTTACGCAAAATATAGAGTCTTTACCCTATTCTGTTAAATCTTCCTTTTATCCACCAAACCGCACTGGTGGCCTAACTACTCTACCACTTCGGGAGTATCGGACTGTTTTATTCGCGGATTCATCGATTTTCACCGCACTATTTTTCACTGAGCTTTTTTGCACCTCACGCGCACTTTCTTCTCTTGTAGGTACTTCCTTATCCTCTTCCGCCAAAATATAGGCCGGCTTCAACCGATCGATCGATACGTTTGCTTCTCTGTCTTCCATCTGAATACGATAAACCTTGGAACCTCTTTCTAGGACCTTGTATGGCCCGCTGTAAGGTGGTTGCAAAGGTTTGCGTCTATGCGTAAAAATACATGGGAACATGTCATTAAATCATTATGCACAAATAACGTTCGTGTGTCTCTAGCCTTACTCGTTGGCTTATATTGTTTGATAATATGCCTTAACTTCGCAACATAGCTCGCCGGGTCGTCGTAGGTAATTTTTGTCGAGTCATAGAAATCGCCTGGCAGTCGCAGTGTGTGGCCATAAAGCATCTCCGCTGCGCTTATGCCATTATCGCTTCTAAGCGCCGCTCTCAGGCCTAACATTGCTGTCGGCAGTTCATCTACCCACGACGAGGATGACTTGCTGAGCCGCGCAGTTAGCGCTACTTTCATTGATCTATGCCACCTCTCTATCGCCCCATTACTTTGTGGGTGGTAGGGGGTGGTCCTTAACTTTTTTATTCCCATGATTTTCATCAACTCCGAAAACAGATTGCTCTCAAACTGGCGACCTTGATCGCTAGTGAGACGTACCGGACAACCAAACCTTGAAACCCATCCTTCATATATAATTTTGGCGACTGTCTCAGCGGTAATATCTTTGGTAGGGAACGCTTCCGGCCATCTAGTGACTCGATCGATGAATGTTACGCAATATCTGTAACCGTCTGCAGTTGTCGTTAATGGCCCGACGATATCGACATGAAGATGTTCGAACCTGTTGCACGAAGAAAACTGCTGCACACCTGTTACTGTATGCCTTTGTATTTTTGACCTCTGACAATCTAAACAAGTCTTAGCCCATAAACCAATATCTCTATTCATGTTGGGCCAGAAAAACTTCGACTGAATCAGCTTTCGCGTACTACGAACGCTAGGGTGACTCAGGTTATGTATATGTGCGAAAACCAAACGACGAAAATTTGGTGGCAAATATGGTCGTGCTCTGTCTCTGCTTATTTCACAAAATATAGGTTTAGGGCCTACGCAGACCGGGACGTCATGGCAAGGGATTTTGCCGTGAGTCAGCGCACACCGGCTGCTTAGATACCGCGGCATACCAGCATTTTACCACGGCATGCCACGGCGTGCCGCGGCATTCCAGCACTTTGCCACGGCATGCCCCGGCATGCCCCGGGGTGCCGCGGCATGACAAAGCACGCCTCAGCGACTCCTGCTGCCTGCAGTCTTCAGTTGCGTTTGATTGAGTGTTGGTGTGCCTCAGTTTTACAATGGTAGATTGGGATTTAGTGTTGATATCGATTATTGCAGATGAAGAAGAAAGTGCACAGGCTAATAATAGGAATAGAAGAAGATTTTGGGTTGATAATTTATGGAAAGAAAGGGAATCAAAGGGTGAATTCAATAATTTATTTAATGACTTAAAATACGACGTGCAAAAATTTTATGACTATCATAGAATGGATTATGAGAAATTTCAAGCACTGTTGAATATATGTCGACCATATATCGAAAAACAGAGGACCAATTTTCGCAACCCCATTGAAGCCGATCAAAGATTATCCTTGTGTTTGAGGTGGGCAGTTAAATGATTGTATAAGTTTAATATTTTCTTCTTTTATTTAATTAAAAAAACAATTTTTTTTGCCAAATACAATCATGAATTGTAGACACATAATAACGATTTTTATGTTTTTGCACTGATAAATCTTCTCACTGATAATTCCTGGATCTTTATTTCTTTTTACTTAATTTAGAGTACCTACTAGTTTAGATTAGTTTCGTATTCAGAAACTGCAGTTTTGTAGCCAGACCTTGAAGCAGCTTCATAGCCAGACCCCGAAGCTGCTTCATAACCAGAGCCTGAGGCAGTTCCAAAGCCAGACCCCGAAGCTGCTTCATAACCGGAGCCTGAGGCGGTTCCAAAGTCAGACCCCGAAGCTGCTTCATAGCCAGATCTTGAGGTGGTTTCATAGCCAGATCTTGAGGTGGTTTCATAGCCAGATCCTGATACAGCTTCATAGCCCAAGCCTGCCGCGGTTCCACAGCCAGATCTTGAAGTAAAAGCGGTACGGCATGGTCGTTGATGTTGCAAATTGGTAGAGACATCTTCAGATGTTGGAGCTGGAGTTCCCTCTATGTAGTTTAATTCGGCGTCAGTTACCATATTAAATATTTGTCTCTTTATTCGGACCTGCTCTCTTTTTGGTAGCTTTTTTACTGTGGCAGCCATTGTTTGAAAGAACGAATCAATGGCGTCCACCTCCTTTTTCGATTCAATATATTTATTTAGTATTTCAGCAGTTGTTGTAGGTTCTGGTATTATTGAGGAATGGTGTGAATCATTGGTCATTCGCGAAACTGAACGTTCATCGCTATCAACGACAGCGGATTCTGCAAAAGAAGTCTGCGTATCCTCTGAAGAGGAGTCCAAATTCGAGGTTTGTTTTCTGTGCTGAATGATTTTTTTCAAAAACTCCAGCTCTTTTTCAAACTTGATAGGGCGTCGCTTTGTGTACGGGTCACCACTCTTTGTTTTTCTGTTATTCAGAGCTTTCCTAAAATTATTACGTATATTACTCCATATTTTCTGACATTCTTCACCTAAAACAAAACATAAGCAGGTAAAATGGTATAGAATCAGAATAAGTAGGTAATGGGAAAAGGCCTTAGATAGTGACTAGGTGACTAGGTTAGCACCAGCTATGTTTATGGGATTATATTGAGCTAATTTTTTTTCTAAGTAAAAATTACCACTGGCTTTACGGTGAAGGAAAATATCGTGAGGAATTCATAATTATATATAAATAAATATATCGTATTATTTAATTGACTTTGTTTAACTGTACCCTGTCTTTCACTCTGCCTCACTTACCCCTCTTTATATTATCTTTCAGATTTTTGATCACGGGAAGTAGCTTCAAGTCTCTAGGTTACAGCTATCGTATGAGGTTTAGTACAGTGCGCTCTATAGTACATGAAACTTGCCAAGTCATTTGGAATGTCCTAAGGCCTAGTGTTATGCCAAAACCAACAAGGGAAAAATGGACGCGAATCGCGATGGAATTTGATGAAAAATGGAATTTCCCGAACTGCATCGGTGCAATAGATGGTAAACATTTTAGGATAAGGGCACCTCGCAATAGTGGAAGTCTCTACATGAACTATAAAAAGTTTTTTAGTATCGTGCTACTAGCGGTTGTGGATGCAAATTATAAATTTGTGATTGCAGATGTAGGATCATATGGACGAAATAGTGATGGAGGTATAATGCAAAACTCAATATTTGGAAAAAAATTGACTTCTAATGCCCTCGATATTCCCCCAAAAAAACGTTTACCGAGGACAGATCTTGAGTTGCCCTATGTTTTTATAGCAGACGAGGCTTTTCCGTTAACCACAAACATTATGAGACCATTTAGTAGCGACCGATTGACAGATGAAGCAATGAAAATATACAATTATCGTTTGAGTAGAGCCAGGCGTATCGTCGAAAATGCATTTGGTATACTTCAAGAACGTTTCGAATTATGTCAAAAAGGAATTCAGGTTCAACCAAAATATATTGATAATATCATTTTAGCATGTACTTGCTTACACAATTTCATCATAGGTGGTACAAGCACATAAAGTCAAAGTTTAGCAAGTGTAAGCATTAATTTAGAAAACGATAATAATATGAACAATGCATTAGATGGTACGACAGTACGGGAGATGTTTAAAGATTACTTTAACTCTGATGAGGGCTCGATTCCATGGCAAAACGATATTGTAAATAGACATTAATACCGTGTGAAGTATTAAAATATAATTATATTGCAAAAATATTTACCTGTTTTATTCATTTCTGTCCCAATTATTCTCCACGCATTGTTCTTCATTTGAGTGTTCATATAATGTTTTGATGACATATTATATAAATAATCATAGGCTTGAACTAATGTTATTAATTTTTCCTCCATGTTGGAATAAAAAACGTAAAAAACTGGTCTCCGAAAAAAACACGTAGGTACACAGTCGTCAAAGACGCGGGCGCAAATGGATGGTCAATGGTGTGCATTCCCCGCTTCTCTACCCCCACCGCCGCACCCCGCAGTATATTACTACGAGCGCTGGAGTCCGTGTCATGCCGTTGCCTACCGCAGTATGCCGCGGCATCCCGCCACGGGAGCCTGTGACGAGCGCCGGAGTCCGTGTCATGCCGTTGCCTACCGCAGTATGCCGCGGCATCCCGCCACGGGAGCCTGTGGCGTGTCTTTTCGATTAAATCCCTTTCAATGCCACGGCATCATTTTAAAGCATAGCAATTTATGTCGTATTTCTGTAACAGTACGGTTGAATGTCCATTAGTTAAAATTAAAATCCCTTGCCATTCCGTCCCGGTCTGCGTAGGCCTTTATCCGACCATGGAGTTGCAATTTTCTTGATCTCTACTGAGCTATTTTTTTCTTCTTGCAGCAGATACTCATCTTTTTCTTGTGATTCAGCTAGTTTCGCATAATCAATAGCTGTGGGGCATTCGATGGTCTCCACTCGAGATAAGGCATCGGCTACCATATTCTGCTCACCTGTGATGTATCTGATATCGGTGGTAAACTCACTCACAAACGCTATATGCCGCGTGCGCCTTGGCGTTTCTTTCTCTGGGTTCACCTTACTGAAGGCAAACGTCAACGGCTTGTGATCTGTGTACACTATAAGTTGACGTCCTTCGACCAAGTTACGAAAATGCTTTATCGCCTCATATATCGCCAGTAGTTCGCGATCATATGTTGAATATTTCATCTGGGCCTCATTCATCTTTCTCGAAAAGTAGCCCAACGGTTGCCAGCCGTTATCGGTTTGCTGTTGCAAAACTGCTCCCACACAGTTATTCGAAGCGTCCGTCATTAGAGCCAAAGGCACGTTTGCACACGGATAAGCCAACGTGACCGCTTCCTGTAGGCTCAACTTACATGCCTCAAAAGCTTGCTCAGCTTTCTCAGTCCAAACAACAGGCGTTCTGTCTCGCTTCTTCGCATTATGTAAATAGGCATTGAGTGTGGCCTGATTATACACAGCTTTAGGTATATGGTTTCTATAGAAGTTAACCATTCCAAGAAAACGACGCAACTGTTCGACCGTCTCTGGTTTCTTGAAATCAACAATGGCTTGGATCTTCTCTGGCAGAGGTTTGAGTCCGTCAGTGGATACTTCATAGCCCAGAAACTCTACTTTTGACTGCCCAAAGGAACATTTCGCTAAATTGATCGTTATCCCAAACTCATCAAATCGCTCGAACAATGTCTTTAGGTGTCTTCGGTGCTCTTCCATGTCATTACTAGCCACAATTATATCATCTATGTAGCATGCAAGATAGTCCAGTCCTTGTAAAACTGTGTGATTCATAAATCTTTGGAAGGACTGTGCGGCATTACGTAACCCGAAACTCATTCTTAAAAATTCAAATAGGCCAAACGGCGTAATAATAGCTGTCTTTTTGATATCTTCTTCGGCTATCGGAATGGCATGATAGGCTCTATTTATGTCGATACGTGTAAAAACTTTCTTTCCTGATAATATATAAGTGAAATCTTGGAGCCTTGGAATCGGGTATCTATCGGGTTTCGTGATAGCATTTAACTGTCTGTAATCACCGCACGGTCTGATTGCATCACCTTTTTTTGGAACAACATGAAGGGGACTAGCCCACTCACTCTTAGAAGGACGACAGATGCCAAGCTCCTGCATTATTCTAAATTCTTCTTTTACCTTTTTGTATCTGTCCGGCGGTAGCTGTCGAGCACGGGCATGTACCGGTGGCCCTTGAGTCTCGATGTGATGAACCACAGTATGTTTGACACTTTCCTTGAAAGACACTGGCTTCGTAATGTCCGGGAACTGTTCCAACAAATCGTGTAACGGATGATTATCGTCCACGGTTCTCACTCTGGGTACATCACTTCGCACTATAGGAGCATTCACGATTAAACTAGTAACTTTGTCTATTATTTTTTTGCCATCTAAGTCCACTAAAAGCTTGTAATGTTTTAGAAAGTCTGCTCCTAAAATTGGTTGTTTGATATCGGCAATTATGAACGTCCACCGGAAAGAACGACGTAATTTCAAGTCCAGCACTAACGTTTTGACACCGTACGTTTTAATCACAGTCTGATTAGCTGCGTATAAGACATAGTCCGAACACTGTTTTTCACTAAATAATTTGGTAGATTTTGGTAACACCGAAATGTTTGCTCCCGTATCCACCAAGAAACGTAAGCCAGAATTAAAGTCTGTGACACACAGGCGGTTTGACATACTTAGGGCACAGACCTCCGCCACGACCTGCGCCGAATCTAGTTTTCCTTATTTTTCCATGCACAGGGTTGCGAGTTGCAGTGAGTAGCTCTTTCTCTGTATCTGAAGTGGTTAGAGCAAAGCCAATCCGCGCTATCAGGTGTCCTGCCTGATAACATCCGCCTTGGCCTGGACATACTTCGTGGCCTCGATGCAGATCTACGCCGAAAGTTGCGATGATAAGTAAATCAGAAGGTTAAATTAGGCCAGAACGGGAAGTGTGATCGCGGGTAAGGCCTCCGGGCAACTGGCTAGGCTGCGCGCACCGTTCCCACAAGGAATGTGCAAACGCAGCTTCTCCAGTTGCGAGCGCTATACCGCTACAGTGGCATCGGTCATGGTACCTAGCATCAGCAGCTACTAAGTCAGTCCCTTCACGAATAAGGCGATCTATAATCTGCTGGCCCCACTCATCGCCTCGACGTGCAGCTATATAAATAACTGTCGCTTTCATCGACGGTTTTTCAACTTTGTGCACTGGGTTCTTACGAGCTGCTGGTAGTTTCACTTGGCGCTTTAGAAATTCTTCTGTGATCTCTTCTCCACACAAAAAACATATCTTTTTCAGATTTGTGACTTGTTCTTGACGTAACGATGACCGAGGTGACGGCCGCTCGGGTGGAACTGAATCCCTTCCTCGACGAACAGACGCAGCAATATTCTTTTCAGCTGTATACTTCTTTCTGCATGCATCATGTACGGAGACTTCATTCCTCGTCAAAAGATTTTTTTTGTTTTCTCGAAGACAACGTTTTTCACTTGCTTCAATGAGTGTGAGGATTCCCTTTTGTTTAACAATCACCACTTTGCCTTCCAGTAGGCTTGAATGACAAATAAAACAATCGCCCGGTGAATCCGACATCCTGTATGAAGTTTATTTGCGATCACACTATATTGTTTACTTTTTTTCACAATTGTCCGAACTTAAGAATTTTAAGAGAAGAACTGCAGAGTAATAACAGAAACAGCCCCGCCTACATCAGCTAGTACAAAAGTTGTCGTCTGGTGATGCTGAAACAAAAAAAAAACAACTGAAACAAGAGCTGTTACATCGGAAATTCTGTAATTTCACAGTTTTCCTAGCACTGCCGGAGAATTGCCCATCTTTGACTTGCTGTATCTTCGCAATCAAAAGACATAGTGTGCTCAGGTTTCGCTAAAATTGTAGCAAATTTTGTTATCTTTATTAAAGTAGTACCAAACGTACTTGAAAAACTCTTCGTTAAGGTAGATTTTTTAATAAACGCAGTTTTTCGAGCACCGTGGGGGCAGCACAAGGTTTTCAGGGTATAAACTACTCTCAAGGGACCTAACAACAAATAAAAAAATCGTAGTTACATGCGCGTTTGCAATGTTTATTTTTTTTAATGTAGATATTGACCGGCGTAAGTACATTGTAATACTAATTATAGTACACTAAAAAGATTTTTTACATTGATAATACGCTTACTTATAGGTTAATGTAATACTAATAATGTTATTAATGAATTATTCCTATCATTTTTAAGTTCCCTCAAATAACACCAATTTGTTTACTTTCTGTCGTTTTGTAGGTATTATAATTGCAGGATCACATTTATGGAGGTGATGTAGCCGTACTTTCATGTATTTTTCTACGATTATCAAACGAATGTGCTGTGATTAGATCGTTAAAAGCTGCTGTACTTAAAAAACTTTTCAAAATATCGACGATGATATTCAAAAACCTCCTATCTTACAAAAAGCAAATTTTATAGGAAGCGAAAATAACGTTTCATTCTTATTTTTAATTTTTATGAAAAGTTATGTACTGCAATGTTTATTGAAAATACAAGACGAATTAGTTACTGGCATTGATTTTGCGTTAAGACAAGCCGTTTTAAAAAAAAATGTTAGATAGGAGTTATTTGTTTTATTTCTGCCCATTTTGATTTTTTTTTATGAACTTAGGAGGTTTATCAAATCAAACATTAAATAAAATCAGAGAAAATATTTATTCAAAATGAAGTATTTAATCAAGTAAAGAACATAAAGTAAGTAAAACTTAAATTGAACCAGAAAAACAAAACAATCTGCTCTTAAATTTCCAAAATTCTCACAATCAAAACTTTTCTTAATCAGTACTTCTTAGGTTTTTTCAAAATGAAGTATTTATAAGTAAAGAACATAAAAGTAAGTAAAACTTAAATTGAATAAGAAAAACAAAACAATCAGCTGCTAAATTTCCAAAATTCTCACAATTAAAAATTTTCTTAATTAGTCTTTCTTAGGCAAGAGATCATAGTAGGAATGGCAATCCTTGGGTATGACAGGCTTGAGTTCTTGCAAGTGATTGTATTTAGTAGACGATATAGGAATACGCTCAGAATGTAGGGGTTCATAAGTTATCTCATCATCGACAAACTTTTGCCTCTGTGGTAAATCAAACCAATCGAATCCTTGTCAAAGTCCAGCTTAACTTGTATTTTATAATCAGGCGTGTATTTAATGGCTCGAATGTCGGTGACTTGTGGATCGCCTGTTTTGCGCCCCGGCCGAATACTTTTGTAAACCCAAGTTTTTTGATCAGCGTAATTCTTAAATAATTCATGATCGACTGTGATCACCTCATAAGGTGGAAACTCACGAGCACTCTTTGTGATAGTGCTGTAATCACTTGGCAAATGGATTTCTCTATTTTTAAGTTTTCTTTCAATGGAACTATGGACGGAATCGCATTCCATTTGCGTATGGCCTGGTATCAAAAACTTTTGAATAATGGTTACTCCATGAACTTTGCTGAAGTTAAGCAGAGCGTTTGCAAGAATCACGTTGCGATTCTGGTACGTACAACCATCGGAAAATATGATTATTGGTAGGTTGAGATGCAGGCAGTGTCTTTCCAAATAGTCCAATAAGAATGAAACAAACGTACTAGCCGTTAAATCCGCTGCTATTTCGATTGTAGACTGTAAAATTATGACAGGTCAATTTGGTTTTGAAATATAACGCGCTTGCTGTAAGATAAGGATATACTTTTACAGCTTGCAAGTCCATTGTAAGTAAGATGCATTCTTTTTTGGCTGCTCTTTTTTTATCATCTTTCTTCTCTTGTCTGGCTCTGTTTTTGTTAATCACATGCATGTCATAATCAGCATCATCCAAGTTTCCAGCCATATAAGCGGAGCATGTATCGCACATGTCTTTTTTCAATGTATGTAGAGACAGGTTTTTCTCATAAAATTTATTTTCAAAAGAAGCCCTACAAACAGGTCTTTCATTATTTTCGGAGCAGAAACTGTTGTAAGCCTTGTATAAATCCGTAAGTGTGTGAAACATTGGTTCCAGAAAAAGTTTGCTGGTATCCTGCCGAGCATAATGTGATAGTAATTTTGGTAATTGGTCAAGAAAGGTTTCTAGTACCAACATTTTGTTTTTATTTTCATCAGTGCCAGTTCGTGGGGACTTAGCGTTGTTGGCTGCCATACAAAATTCTGATTTTTTTACCCATGTCTGAACAGAGAATGAGCCAAGAGACAACGTGTTCAAAAACATTTTCTTGCAAACTTGAACTATTTGGTCGCCTTTGCTAGTCAGTGGCAAAAAGTATTGTAGAGTCCCTTGTCGTCTCGATTCACGATTCGTCACAGTTTTTCGATTTGTAGTTGCATGTTTTACTAGACCACAGACATATACCTTGCGTTGTTCCCAATTAAGGTTTTTCCAGAAATTGCTGTGAATCTTTTTACGTGTTTCCTCAGTAAATTGCCAACAACCCCTGAATTTGCTTCGTCTACAAAAATCAGATGTACATCTTGCCCCTAGTTGTCTTGCTGGTCTTATGACACGTTGCACGTTTTGGTTTCCACGTTTTTGGTACCCATTATATTCTTTTCCTTCCATTCTTAGTGCTTTAGATTTGTTTCTGGACCATTCACGAGGATTAGCTTTTTTTCGGCGCAATTTACCTTCGTTGAGATCTCCGTAATATAAATAATATTCATTGTTGCTGTTTTCGGAACCAGAATGGTTTCATTATAATATCAACAGCCACAGCTAGTCTTGTACTTGCTGATACTCATTTTACATACATTATTAATTCATATCACGCTTGTATCCCTTGTCAGGTAAGCAGGATATGCATTTCCTTGTAAAAATAAGCCATTTTCTCATGGGTTTGATATTTAATTTGATAAAATATTATCATGGTAGGTAACTTACTTCTTGTTGCGTAGCTATAGCCACTTTCTTGTTTTTCATTTCTAGTTGCGTAGCTCTGACCACTTTCCTGTTTATAAGTTGACTGACTTGTACCTGAAATCAACACAATAGACATTAAGTTCTTTTAATTATGCCAATAGGCAAAATCACAATATAAATTCATAATAATAGCGAAGTTACTTACGTTTCCTTTCAGGGGCATCATTTATGCTTAGCGCACGAAACATTTTACGTGCTCTTAAACCTTTAGTTGGTTTCGACGACATTATAGCTGAAAACAAAAGCAAATTGATTAACTTTCATCCTTATGTACGTAAGATTTTATACTAATAACTTCTATCTAACATCTAACTAACATTAATTTAATTTTAGCTTTAAAAAACAAAACTAAAAACTCCTTTTAAGTTAGGTGTAGTTTCCATATTTCAGTATTTAGGAATGAAAATCAAAAGCTCCTAACTAGTTTCTTTCGTAAGGAAATGGAATAAAATAATGAGTATCGAGGTTGTTTCGTCCAAGGATATCAGTTCAAAATATTGCGTACAATCTAAATAAATAAAACGTGTTACGGTGTTTTTAAGAAATAACTTTAAGTAGATCAGAAGAAAGCGATTAAAAATGATTTAAACTACTCTGTAGAAAGCAATCAGTTTTGCGACTGAGCCAAAAATTCAGCAAGGAGTCATCATTTTAAAAGGATTATTAACATAAAATAACTTACCAGTCGTATCACTCAGACGTTGTGGGCTATCAAAATGTTTGTTTACACTTAGATATAAACACTTTTAATCACAAAACTTTGTGCGAAAATCTCGTGTCCTTTCATTACCAGAAACCACAACGAATGGACGCTTGTCATCGCCCGACTTAGAGTATAAATAACTAGGGTATAGAGCGCGGGTATCGCTCCTTCGCCTAAAGTTGGATTTTTAATTCAATGCAGCAAACTGACGTTTGGTGGGTTGCCGCTTTTTTGGGAAAAATAAATAGTGATGTGCTTAATAGATATAATTTAATCACTCATCTAGTGACATGTTCATATAATATCAAAGTGATAATTTTAAGCTTATTATGATTTTATGTGACTTGACCGTTAACTTGGACTGGATGTGTCAACAAACAAGTAAATGTGCTTACGGAATGTTCAATGGCTGGTCAAACAATTGGGCATATTCACGGGTTTTCACTCAAGATATTTATTGCTTTTGAGTTCCCGATATATGCCTATTAGTTATGTTGATAATAACCACGAAAATTCAAAATCATGTGTTTAAGTGGCAGCCTGAATTGAGTCCATTTTGTTTGCATTACAAAGACTATTTAGTTCAAGAAATCAAGAAGTTAAGTGGCTCAAGAATAAAGGCAGTTATATTTTCTACTTAGGGCGGTGCATTGTTTTAGGGAAGGTATGTAAGAAAAAACGGCTTATATAAAAATAAAATTTTGTTCACTGTCATCATCATCATCACTATCGGATTCAGTAACATTAATAATCAATCTATCAACAATGCCGTCAATGCGAGGATCGAGATGGTACATTTCGTCTTCTACTTTTATTATATGTGTCACACAGCTCTTCCATTTCTGCGGTGTGATGTTGGTAAGAGCCTCTTCGAACAGGGTTTGCACTTCATCCATTTTAAATGTTTTGTTGTTTCTTGCGACATGCCCCTTTGCCTGAGCCCAAACCATTTCAATGGGGTTCAACTCACAGTGATAAGGAGGCAGTCGCAAGATTGTGATTCCCTGCTCTTTTGCCATCTCGTCCACAGCGTACTTAACAGGGAACTGGTCTTTATGCTGCCGTACAATGTCAATGAGAGTAGCTTTAATCATTTTTTCTTCATATTGTATCTCTTTACTTGTGAGCCACTCTTGTATTCTTGATTTAGTCCATGACATTGTTGGCAGAGTTTCGATCTTCCGGGAGTGGTAGGGTGCATTATCAATCACTACCACTGATTTTTTTTTTCAATTTCGGCAAAATGTCTCGGAACCCAGTCCTCGAAGCACTCGGCGTTCATTTCTTGGTGATAGTCTTCACTCCCCTTCTTTGCTTCAAAAAGCATTAAACCACTCTCTACAAAACCTTCTTCTCCCCCGATGTGGCTTATAATAAGCCGTTTTCCTTTTCCCGTCGGGGACTTGAGGCCCGTGGTCAAACCCTCCATAAAAGCTTGCCTCGATGAAGTGATGGTCGTATCGACCCAAGTTCGACTCGTTGTATGCCCTGAGAAAGAAGAAAAGGTTATTATTTGATTATGACATAAATGAAAATGAACAAAGTAACAGCAGTTGTAAGTTTATTTAAAATTAAGTTTGTGAATTCCATTTGTGTAATTTTCTAATAGTGAAGGATTTAGTATTTTATAATAGGTATAGATTGCATGTTGGTATTCTTCTACTACAGGATATTAAAGATAAGACGGCATTTATCAAGGCGAGGTCTAGGAGTAGGATAAATAAGTGAATACCTTCGTTCAGCCAGGTCTCATCTTGGTAATAAATGTACTTCTCCTGTCTTCTATATTCTTTTACTTGATATATATATATTTGGCGCCACAACACAATATCTTCTCTGTCAATGAGAGCACTTCGTCCCGATTTAGTGACAAATTTAAAATTGAGGAACAGCAGAGTTTTCCTCATTGTACTCCATGAAAAATTGGGTAAGTCCACATCATCATTGACGCTTTTCAAAACCTGAAACGGAAATAAGTGCCTTTTATAATTTAATATTGAAATCATACAAGTACCTTTATGATACCTATCTATCTTGGGATAGATATACTTGGGACCATAATGAAATAACGTATGAATAAAAAATATGTTTACCTAATTAAAATTATGATTATTTTAATAACTGACCTTTTTAATGGTAGGAGCTTCATTTTTCGCATAAAACCCGTGCACCTTTCTTCGAATCGCAGAAAGCGTAAAATCGTCCAATTTGTCTTTGAAGCTGTGCTTGGGTCCGGGCTTTTCAGGTGCTTTAAAATCTTGGTTTTCTTTATGTTCTCTAAGAGTGGTAAATACTACTCTCTGAGAAATGCCCAGTATGTCAGCAGTTTTAGAAGCACATTCGCTGACTTTTGCAGATTCTATCTCAGAAGATTGTTCATTGAAAACATACTTATAAACATTTTGCACCATGATTTTTTCAGTTACACTTAAAGCACGCTTGGGTCTCTTTTTTCTAGGAGATAAAAAGCTACCGTCACTTGAGGTTCCTTGGCCAGGATCCATGACAGAAGTTTTAACAAATAACAAGGTATAACAAAAACAAAACTTCACCAAAAACTTAACGAAAAACGTAACGAAAATTTTCACGGTGAAACGCATAGGCAAGAGACACATTCGAACACTCAGACCGGAGGTAAGAAGCCGAATGACGGAAACTATGAAACGAAGTTTAGTACGATTCCTAGCACTGTATTCAATGAGTGCGAAAGAGAAACATCGACACAGGCCGACGCGTGAAACAAAAGATTTCGTATGAGAAATCAACCTAAAATGTAGCGCTGCTCACGTGCGACGTTGCCAAGCCGTGGGCTCGCGCGCGCTTGCGGCGGTGGCGGTGGTGGTAAACAAACAAAAAGTTTTTCTTTTAAATAAATATCAAAAAATAGTTTGTGAGCGCCATTTTTTACCTAAAAATGGATCTTATATTAAACATGGTTAAAAGACTTTCGAAATGCGCCTTCAACTAAAAGCTAAGGGGCCACCATGTCCTGAAAGAAATTGCAGTTACTCAAAAATGTAGTACGAAATCGTGTTTTTAAATCTGGACAATATTTCAAAACACCTTGGTTGTGTTATGTGGATGTGAAGAAAGCAATAAATTGTTTTGCTTTCCGTGTCTGGTGTGGTGTTTGGATCTGACGCGGTGGTGGTAAATTGATTTTCACAAGAAAGTAATCCCTTAAATGTCTTCGCTCGCCAAAAAGACCGGCGAATGGATTTTCTGTATAAATAAAATAAATGGTAAGCTCTAGTTTTTTTTTGTGAACACCCATAAAAAAACTACCACGAGCCGCCTCTGGTCTCTGTGTAGCGTCACTCAAGGGACTAGCCATTTTTTATATATCTCTTTCTTTATATACCTCTCTCCTCAAGAAATCAACTTAGACAATAACTTCATACATCAAAAATGGCGGCTCGATATCGGCGAGCCAGTGTGAAGAGGCTCAATGAATCAACTCATTGAACTTTAAATTGAACTGGAGTACGTCACTTTGGTTTTCGAGTTAGACTGTATTAAACTACTATTTACATGAAAAATTAAAATAAAGACATGAAATCACTCGTCTCCTCCCATCAAATCCACAACATCACCTAATAAGACATCTTCTTCAGTGGCATTTTTTTCAAATTCCGATGGATTTTTTATTTTCTTTATCATTTCGGGAGTTGGCTTGAACCTCGTACAATTCGTATGTTTTCTGGAAATGCACTGTTTGGCTAATAATGTTCCATTTATAGTAGATGTTAAAAGACGGTTTCTTTGTTTTGTTTTAATTAAGTTCACGCTGAAGATTCTTTCTGAATCGGCATTTGCATGTGGCAAGAAGAGAACTTCAAGAACAAATTTCGCCAAATTCTGAAATGGCGGTTCCGATAAATGTAATATCTTGCTCCAAAACTCATCAGGTGACATTTTGTCCATATGAAGGAAGGAGTCTTCGGGAAGAACTGTTTCCGGTAGAAGTCTCCATTCATCGTCTATGGCCTGTTTTTGTTCATTTGTTTTACCTTTCATGATGCAAGGAACCTTTAGCATCATGGGCAACAGAGTTGGCTCTGTGGTTCTTTGGGCATTCGAAATAGCATTTTTTGGCGAAAGTATCGACAACTTCTGCAGTAAATCGTCGGAAAAGTCATATCTATTCCTTATTTGACAACACCCGGTTATAAGGAAATCTCTCGCTCTTTTTTGGAAATCTGTAATCAAGTCTTGCCTTGATTGAAAATTCTGGTTTGCTATTTCAGTCATCAGTTGTACCCCAAAATACATACTTACAGGTCGTAAAAAATTCTTTAGTCGGGTCAATAGCGCTCATATCATTTGTAACAACATAGTCTCGTTTCATATAACACAACAGAAGCTCTTGATAAGTTGCTTTCATTTTTCTATCTAGTTCTGTTATTGCGACACCGCTTTTTTGGAAATATTCGTTTAGATTCCAGGGTTGCCAACCTTAGAATTTTTATTCTCGTACACGGGGTGCTCAAAATCTCGTATTTTGGTTTTCAAACCTCGTACATTCAATAAAAGGTTCTAAAACCGAAATTATTTGCATTTAGGGCATTTTACACAGTGAAATATACTGTTTTAAGTTATCTACTAAATAAAACATCATTTGTAGGTATTAAAAATAATATTTAATTACAAATTGACACTTTACCTATTCGAAGATGATGTCAGGAACATCCTCACTTTCTTCATTCTTTTTAGTGCCATATATTTTTTCTTTTGTCATACGGCTATACATTTCCCGAGTTGGCTCAAAATTTATGCAATTTCCTGCTCGTGTCGGACCTTTTGCGCTCTCTGCAGCAAGAAGTGTGCCATTCACAGTTTCCACAAGTAGCCGATTTCTTATGTCAGTTTTTATTAAATTGACTTTACTAAAAACCCTCTCGCAATCGGCATTCGCGTGAGGTAGAGACAGTGAAGATAGGGCAAAATGAGCCAGCTCGGAAAAGTCTTCTGTTTTAAGTAATTGGGCCCAAAACTTATCTGGCTCACTTAGTTCATGCAACCCTTCAGGATGGCGAGCTTTTGCATTTGGCAAATTCCTCCATTGATCATCAATGACTTGTTTCTTTGCATTATCAGCTGGTGCGATTATACGGGGGACCAATTCAATAAGAGGCATAAGTGTAGGGAAACGGCTTCTGAAATTGTGGGAGAGCGCTGACGCAGGTTCGAAAACTTGTAGATTGTACAAGATAGGATCCTCCATGTTGTACCGTTTTTTGATTTCGATGGCTGCAACTTTGTAGAAATTTTTGCAGCATGAGAAGAACTGAGTGATATCTGCAGGCTTTCTGACCACATCTGGATGCTTCAAGAGCTCGTACACTTTGACGCCTAAATACAATGCAGCGTCATGGAGCTGATGTCGCTGGCTTTCAGGGTTTATTTCACCTAGATTTGTCCTCATGACATATTCCCGTTGTAAATAACGCAATAGGATTTCCTGGTAGAGTGTCCGAATTTTCTCATGTAGATTGTGAACAACTACTTTCTCGCTTTGAAATTCCAGGTTGAATTTATTAAATAAAGGGAGCGACCATTCAAGGAAACAGAAATAAAGCTTGTAGAATGGGTTGCTGAGTTTTTCAAGAATAACAACAGCTCTGTTTCTTACATCGGCTTTTGCTCTTTGTGCAGGATTCGTCGTAAAATCAATAAAAAAGAGACGCAGGGCCTCCCATTGCTCTAATATCCTTTCAACTACTGATAATAAAGAAAGCCATCTTGTCTGTGACGGTTTCAAAATTTTGTGGGGTTCAACTGCAGCAAACGACTGAAAGTTACGAAAGTCAAAAAGCCGTTTATCACTGTGCTTAAAAAAATTGTAAATGTCACGAGCTAGTTGTTCTACTCCTTCAGGCAACTGTTTACAAGCTTCACTGGCACACAAATGGGCCGAGTGGCAAACGCACTTCGCTATTATGATTCCTGGAAAATCACGCATTAATCTTGTTTTTACAGAGTTGGTATCACCCATCATGACATTACACCCATCCGAGCCGAAACCTATCATATTTGTCAATGGAACATCATGTTTGGTCAGTGAGTCGATAAGAGCTCTGTATAAATTCTCAGCATTGGCTGTGGGAATATCATCAGCATCGGTTGTTTCCTTGAAAACTTTGTACAACTCCCAAAATGCGCTACATATCTTTTCAGCATCTTGATCAAAATAGCGCACCACAACGCAAGCAGTTTTGATCGTAGATATGTCGGTTGTCTCGTCCGCCATCACAGAAAAATGTTTTGTTTGAAGTTTTTTAGCTAAATCTGCTTTATGTCCTCCTCCTAGAACGTTCTTTACTAAACCTGTTACTTTTGTTCGTTTAAGTTCAATTTCCTTGATTAATTTAGAATCCGTCACAACTTCTTTTAATAAAGCCGTCAAATGATCAGCCACCGAGAACGCAATGTTATGTTCCGCAAAAAATGCAGCAAGTTTAATTTCTGCACGAGCTTTTTCTTTATTTTGTGGAGTTATACCTTTCTGGAATCCTAGCGATGTTAATGTTTGCGTTTTCCCACTAGATCCAGGTTTATTACCCAGGTGCTTCTTGGTAGAGGCATGAGTTTTTAAATTAGTTATTTCAGCTACCATTGATGTTCCGGGGCAAAACACACATTTAGCTTTTGTTGAATCATTGGTGTCTGGTAACAACCAGTCCTTGAAAGCTGGATCCTTTAACCACTGCTGTCTAAAATTCTGTGAGCGATGCTGCGAAGACGTGTTACCTTCCTTTTTTCGTGTCCATCCGCCTTTTTTGGGTATCTTTTTAGGTGGGGTCGAACGAGGTGAACGGCCATCATCTTCTTCTTTATCACTCATCATAAAAAACGAATAAAACAATAATAAACAACGGATGGAGGAGAGGAAAGACTATTTCACACTAATAATCTTATTTCTTTTCTTTTCAAAACCTTTAACTTACGCACGTACGCATTTACAACTAAACTAGCTAGACACGTAGGTATATGTATGCATTCAGCACTCTAGTAGAGTGACTCTACCTACATGTAAGGAACAGAGAAAGTACTTAGACATTTGCGCTTTGTGCGATAGAGACGGCTAGAGAGAGTCGGAATAGAACGAAATTTTCGGGGAATTCCCGGTTGACGGGATAGCTAACCATAGACAAAAACCGCGCTCAAACAGGGCGTTCGTTTCATGGGGCGTTAAGGATGCGTTCATTCTAAACTTAAATGCGCACAAATTATGGTGGGCTCCTAATTAAAGTATTGACAGATGGCATTATTACTAATAATGGTTATGCAAAATATTAATATTGCCATATCCTTCCCTAATGTCAAAATCTCGTACAAAATTGTACGAGGCTGACAGTGTCCTCGTACCTCGTACGGAAGACCACAAATCTCGTATTTGTACGAGGAACCTCGTACGGTTGGCAACCCTGTTAGATTCACGAACTTAGGCAACACCCATTGCAAGAATATAAAATATAGCTTCATGAATGGATCATTCAAGTCATTGAATGTATGCTCTGCAGACACAATATGCTCATCTAGCCACTTTCTCGTAAAAAACAGTTTTAAAGGTTCCCACTGTTCCAGTAATCGATTGACAACTGTTAATAAGGAGAACCATCGTGTCTGGGAGGGGTGCAGTAGCTTGTGCACTTTAGTATTAGTGAACACCTGGAATTCGACAAATTCAGATTGACGTTTTGAGCTGTGTTTAAAGTATCCATACACGTTTCGGGCTAGATCCTCACAACTCCTTGGCAATTTCTTACACGCTTCGCTTGCACACAGGTGTAATGAGTGGCAGATGCATTTAAGAATGATTATGCCGGGATTGTTTGACATAAATCGACTAGCTACTGAGTTGTGCTGGCCCATCATAACGCTAGCACCGTCTGATGCATATCCAATTATATTATCTGTAGGAACATTTCGATCCTGAAAGCTTCTGATAATCGAATTATAAATGGCTTCTCCAGTTGCACTTTGATTTGCAGCATCAAAATCGTTCCTCTCAAACAAAGTTCGCAATTCCCATAGAAGGCTCGAATTTTTTTGTGTTTCAGGGTCATAAAGACGCACTACGATGCACATTGTTTTAACTGATGAAATGTCAGTCGACTCGTCCACTAGCACACTGAATTTTGTTGATTTTTACAAAGTTTGTAAATCGCTTTTGTGACATTCCCCAATAACGTTTTTTATTACTCCTGTACATTTTGTTCTTCTCAATTTAATATCGGGTGCAATTTTCGAATCGGGTATACTCTTTATTATTTCACTTAAATGATCCATGGTTTGAAACGAAAAGTTATGCTCAGCCATAAATGAACAAAGTTTTAATTCAAGTTCAGTAACAGAATTTTCATGGGGGCAATTAGCATCTGCTTTTTTGAAAAATGATGGAATCGGCTTGGCAAGTTTTTTATTTTTTATTTTCCGCGAATGTTCAGCGTTGGACATGTGTCTCTTTAAAGTAGAAATTTCGCAAGAGATTTTCACATCGCATAGTTTACAATATGCCTTATAAGTATTATTTTCAACAGGTTGAATCCAATCTTTAAACTCGCCTTCAGTTTCCCATTGGTTTCTATACTTTTGGGCGCTGTGTTTATTTTTCTTACATTTCTTAGGTGTTGACGGACCGGTGGCATCTTCTTCTGAATCTGAGGTAATTTTCTAAATATCAGCGACCACTGCACTGCGAAAACTCTGTTCCAAAAGTAAAATCTAAGTTCTATCTTGATTCGAATTGATTTGATACGAAGAACTAACAAGTAGTGACGAGCCAAGCGGCGAGCAAGGCAAAATGAATAGAATAGCATCAGGGAATTCCCCTTCGAAATTCCCCGAATACCAAAGACTATACAATACAATAAGAGCTTATACGCACTAGCGATTGACCGCCTAGGCGGTTCGTTTGAGCGGTCCAACCACTTAACGCGGTTTCATCGCGGCTGACCGCTATGGCGGCCAATCGCGAAAAAACCGCGATGATAACGCGTTAAGCGGTTGGACCAGAGCGGCCCGCGTACCTCATAAACAAAATGGACGCCGTCGAGATAGCTTGTGTTATTCATTATTACTCCCGAAAACAACGAAAGATACTGGATTCATCCTTTACTAGAAACACGTAATGAATTTGGCCAGTTCGCAAGTTGTTTTCAAGAACTGAAGAAGCACCAAGATAAATTCTTTGGCTATGTTAGAATGAGTGTTTCGTCATTTGAAGAATTACTAACAGTTTTATATGTCACCATCAAAGGACAAGATACTAAATTTCGTGACTGTATCCAACCCGAAGAGAAATTAGTTATAACGTTAAGGTATGTATTTTAAATAAAAAATGTTTTTGCTAGCTATTATGTTTTAATTTGAATCGCAATGTGTATTCATAACCACAAAGAACAATAAAAGTAGGAAACTATAACTATTACTGAGAATTATTATCATTAAAAAGATCTAAATAATCAGATTCTTGAGACATATGTGTATTCTGTGAATATGTTGATTCAGGAGAAGTTACAGATTCTCCTTCATTCCATGTTCCACGATGTGTAGGTGGAACTGAGGGCGGTGGTGGTGGTGGTGGGTTATTATTTCTAGCAAATGATGGTGTCTGATATCCTTGATGTGGCCCTTGGTTGTAGTTAAATGGTCGCACGTAATCCCAAGTAGAGTTACAGTAGTTGTATCCAGACGTTTGGGCTTCAGTAATGACTTGCATTATTTTAGCTTTTGTACGTAGGCGTATATGTTCAGGCACTTTTTTTATTTCACTAACCAACGACAAAAAGAACAGTCTATCTTCATCTTCTTCGGCCTTTCTGAACTCGACATTCTTATTTAAGACGTTAATCAATTCAACTCCTATATCATCTTCTTTTTTTTTCTTTTTATTTCGTTTTGGCGGTGGTGGTATGACTGGGTCAGTGACATTTTCTGTTTCATTTCCATCATTTTCTTGCCTTGGCATATTTGAATCATTTTCATTGATGGATACTGTGTCTTTCAAAAACATTAAATTATTGTAAAATATGTATTGAGTCTTTTTCTTAGCTGCTGACCCACTCCTTCTAACATTGTCCTTTAGAGCTTTCACAAAATTATCCCTGATGTTTTTCCCTTTTTTTTGTAATTCATTTCCTAGAACAATACAACAAACAAGTTAATGATATAGTCATAAAGTAATAGAAGTATAATATAGGTACATATCTAAATTGAATTAAATAATGCATGTAGTAATTATATTTTTTTTGTTTCAGATATTTTGCAACAGGTTGTACATTTGCGGAACTACATTATACATTCAAAATTGGAGTAAGCACTGTAGCAGAAATCGTACGAGAAGTTTGTTTTGCAATTTGGTTTTGTCTGAAAGATATTTGTTTGCCTCAACCAAAAAAAGACGCTTGGAAAAAAATTGCGAATGATTTTTTTCAAAGAGCTAATTTTCCTAACTGCTTAGGTGCTGTCGATGGCAAGCACATACAATGTATAGCACCTAATAACAGTGGCTCAATGTGCTTTAATTATAAAAGTTTTTTCTCTTTGGTTTTATTAGCAGTATGCGACAGTAATTTCAAATTTGTTATGGTTGATATTGGAGCTTTTGGTAAATTCAGTGACTCGTCAATATTTCAAAATTCTGTTTTCTACGAAAGAATGCAAAAAATCCAATTGGATATTCCAGAGCCACAGCCTATTTCACAAAACAGCGAGACATGTATGCCATACGTTTTTGTAGGCGACGAGGCATTTGCATTATCTACGAATATGATGCGCCCATACGCAAAAAAAGATTTGGATGAAACTAAAAGAACGTTCAATTACAGGCTTTCTAGAGCAAGAAGATATGTAGAATGCAGTTTTGGAATTTATGCAAACAAGTGGCGTATATTTCATAGACCTCTAAATGTTCACTTTGATCTAGCAAAAGATATTATAAAAGCTACTTGTGTAGAGGAGACCGGGGACAAATGAACCAGTTTTAATTTCTTGGTCTGTAGGTCGAAAAGTTCTTAGATGTAAGAATCGTTTTTGGTCTCATTGTAAAGATTAATTAATTTCCTAACTTTTTTCGTAGACGAAATTGTGATAGGTAACAGAATAATGTTGCTAGGGTCGTTTTTTTAAAAGGCGGCAAATGTTACAATTAACCCCTAATACCGGGATGATTGAAACACAACTTTAAGTGGACTGTTCAATGATAACAACAGCAATAATAGCAATAACTTTTATTCAAAAAGCTTAATTAGTCATCAGCTCTAATCAGTCTTACGAAGAGGAACTAAAAAATCAACACGTTTCTTCAATGTTTGGCATAACATGAAATGCAATTTTTCTTTGCAAATAATGAAAGAAAAGTACTTAAACCAAATTAAAAATAACAGAATATAACAATCTTTATCTTCTACCATTATAATTATATCTGAGATCTGTATACTTTTATCAATAATAAACAAATAATATTCCTATGGAAAAATGGCACGTTACAATCAACACTTGTTACATTTAACCCTGTAGTTTTTTTTATTATTAATAATAATACAAAAATGTTTTGGTAAAAAAATATTATAAGTAACTTGGTCGATATATTTATACCTATAATAAGCCCGTTGTAGATTAGGTCTTTAGTCTGATTCACAATTACGACAAATATAGCCGTTAGGTTCCTGGGACGTGCATAATTCATGGGCCCAAAGTTTGCACCCCATACACATGACCCGCTGTTCATTTGCTCTACTGGTTCTATAAGATTCAGTACACTCTAAGCAAAAATACTCGTCATCATTTTCGTCATCTGAAGAATGTCTAGCAGCCGATTTTTTCTTATTTGTTTTTTTATTTTTTTTCTTTCAAATTGAGATTCTTTTTCACTTTTTCATCTTCGTCATTATCTTCGTCATCTGTAGAATTTCTAGCAGCCGATTTTTTGTTCTTTGTTTTTTTATTTTTTTCTGTTGAATTGAGATTCCTTTTCACTTTTTTAGCATTTTTTTTTCTGTTTATTTCTTCAGTTTCCTTTCTTATGGCTTCTTTTTCAGGAGTATCCGTGTATATTGCCGTATGCCGTCTTTTTCTGCCCCTATTTGTAGATTTGCGGGGTGGTGCTTTTGGTAATGGTCTGACACTTAGAGGAGAAAATACTTGATGTGTGATTCCGGTTGAGGTGGACGGAATGGCTACAGTTTGGGCTTCTCGCATCCTTGTCGTAAATATTGACGGTGTATTAGTTGGATCCAAGCGAGAAACAGCATCATGTGATGTATTTGTTTGCGCAAAACGGATTACTAGCGAAACACTCGCAGAAACATCAAGAGCATCTTCTGAATTATCTTTGTTTGAGGGTTGTGTATCTTGATCCATTTGTAACTGTACAGGATCATTATCTGCTGTGACTAAAGGAACTGCAGGGTTAGAATCTAATGTTTCGTTAAATAAAGCTGCTTCATGTGACAGTTGGACAGATTCTAAACGTTTTAATGGAGAAAGACTTTTTGATGATGTGGATTGAGGATCAACTTCTTCAGAGAGCTGCTGTTGGAATGGCGATTGAACGTATTCAGAATTTGCTTCAGCACGTGACAGTTAAGACAAATTTGTATTCACGTCAGGAGATCTTAATGAAGGGATAAGCTCAGGTGAGCATTCTCTGTGAGCAGTTTTCGATGAATCAGTGTCTCCTATATTATCTGGGTAGACATTTTCGCCATCAAGCTGAACGTAATTCGTCATAGCGTGTCGGTGGTTTTCCGTACTAGTAAAATTTGGTTGGGACACTTGAGATGAATTAGCTCGTGACAGCGACGATGAATTGATATTTGCAATAGATGGTCGGTATCTTGGCATAAGCTCTGGTGAGTGTTCTCTGTTAATTGCTTCCGTCGATTGCATGTGGCGCATAGTAGCTTGTTGGGAAACCTCATTAATTGGCTGTACAGGATTCACAGGGTGTTGGTTCTCTGTCCGGGCATCTGTGTGATGAGGATCTGGCCGATCTGTGACGTACGATGGTCCAAAATCTACGTCATCAAAAATATCTCTATTGAAAGGAAATATTCCAGTACATCGAAAACCAGCTTGAATGTTTCGAGGCGTGAATGCCATTGGAAAATATGTAGCCACAATTGCTGGAATATGGTAAATATTCATGGTTTGGCCAGGATTGTTCCTCATCCATGCATCACATGCAGTATTTACTGCCTTTTTAAGTGGTCCGTGTACTGATCGATCAAGTGGTTGTAGCTTGTGAGAGCAGTGCGGAGGAAACGAAAGTACGACGATCCCATTATCTTTGCAATAATCTAATGCCGCTATCGTTATGTGCGATGGATGATTGTCGAGTGTCAGGAAAACTTTGTTTTCAGGTGTAGAACGCGTGTGGTGCTGAAAGTGTTTCAGAAATCGTAGAAACTGCTGTTCATCCATCCAACCAGATGCGTTTCCGCCGCCCACACTACCAGGAGGACCATCTCTGACAAAATGTTCTTGGTACCGCAAACGAGGAAATATAAAATATGGCGGTAACGCGTTTCCAAGAGCATTGGCAGCTATCGCTACGGTTACTAAAGTTCCACGTTCGGCAGAAGTAAGCGCTCCTACTTGTTTTATGCCCTTTCTGGCTACTATCCTGTCCGGCTTCTGGACAGTTGTGATGCCCGTCTCGTCCATATTATAAATGTCCTTTGGTTCAAATGTGGGAAACATTTGGTTAAAAACGAATTCCAAGTTATTGAAAAATGCTTCAACATTTGTCTTGTTAAAACTTGTGGCCCTGGCTAGACTTGTTGCTTGAGCACATCTAATGGAAAGTTGAGCATTTCTTTTAATAAACGCCGTAAACCAGTCAGGCCCAGCCATACGATCACGGTCCCATGACTCCGGCCTTTTAAGATTGTACGTCACTGCTAAATCATAGGCCAGTCGTCGAACTTCTTTGGGTGTAAGTCCAAAGTAAATGTCAGATGTTTGAATTAAATACCTGGAAATTTCATCTTCTTGGTCAGCAGTGAAAACCTTAGTTGAAGGATTGTATCCCATCGTAACAACTGTATCTGTCTCTTCTGCTGCCGCTTCTTCTCTTTTACGTTTGTATCTCATTAACGAAACATGACAAAGGCTAAACATATCAGCAGCAGCACGTATAGAACGCCCTTTCAATATTTCGTCGTAGGCTTGTTGGTATAGAAGAAGCTCTTTGGACCCCCTGTCTGTCGTTTTCTCCCTCTGGCGTGGCATCTGAAACAAAAAAATAAATTACGTGATACTTTTTCGTGCGTACAGCCAGTGTTCATCATTTTATAAGACGTGATCACGTGAAAAATATTGAAAACAAATGTACCTAATAAACGTAGGTAACTAACACAAAAAATTATTAATAATAATGTTATTATTTCTACCTAAGGGTCATTTGTAACAGTGGGTCAATAGTAACGTTACAATCAACACCTATTATCCTGTTACTATTGTTCCAAATAACCAAACATCAGGAAAAACACGATCACTTCCAAAATACTGATATTAGAATGCCTGTTTTATAGAATTTACACTGTCTGATATTCATGAATTCCATACAAACATTTAAGTTATCTTAAACTTTATTCATAACTGAGAAATGGCATGAGAATTGAAGCGAAAAAATTTACATTCGGGACTCCAAAATGGCGCCGACCTCGTAGACACGTCCGCACGGCCCGGAGCTCAGCCTTGACTAGCGGACCTGAAGAAACACGTCAAGGGCTATGTCGACGCGCACGCACATATCTATGCAAACCACACACAACTGAAATATTCGCAATGTTACTATTACGCCGTGTTACTTTTGCACCCGGTCTCCCCTACTACATAATTTTGTAAGAGACCGAGATGGTTATTGTTACGACGACTCACTCAGTTGCCCTTTGACAGAAAACTTAACACAGGAAGGGTTAAGAAGGAACGCTAAAACTGCGTTGAGATACAGAGAATTGTTTGCCCAATATTTTATGACTGATGGGAAATTAGAATGGCAAAGAAATATGATTTAATTGAAAATAGACGTATTTATTATGTTTTAAGATGTTGAATGTATGTGTAGTTTCGTTTATATAAATATAATAATAATAATTATAATAAATACTTACCAAGACTTCTTTTTTCCTCTGTTGTCATCTCATCTTTTCCAAAAGTGTCTACTAATTCTTCCCATTGTTTCCGTTTTAAATCTCTATTCCTATATATTGCTCCTTGACAATTCCAAATTGATTCTCGTTGTTGAATTTCAACAATGAATTTCTCTGTGTCGAAGTTCATGACTGCGACTCACGTACTAACTCATCGGCGGCTCGCCGCAAACTGAAATCGCAAGTCAGTGTTGCCAGCGACTAATTTTTGACTGCCGTGTTCGGGGGAGGAAATTGCCGTGTTTCTAAGGAAAAGATATATTCGGCTGCCGTAGCACACATATTAAATAATACATTTTTGTTTTTAATTTTTATAATTATTTTAATTAATAAAAAGTCAACCAAAACTATTTTTTATCATCATTTTAATAAAATTAATAAAAAACTTACAAAAAGTTATTATCTTAATTATCCAAATAAATTTCTGATACTCTCCACATAATCATTTTCATTTTTATTCAGTTCGTATTTTTTTTTATCTTTGATCTTTGCGAACATTTCTTCAGTTGGAACAAACTTTTTGCAGTCACCTTTACCATAATTTCTGACAAATTGTTTAGTCAATAATAATCCGTTTATAGTAGAAGTTATTAATTTGTTCCTTTTTTTTGTTTTAATATTATTGACTTCACTAAAAAGCCTTTCACAATCTGAATTAGAATGTGGCAGAGATAAAACTGATAAAACAAATTTTGCCAGGTGTTTGCAATCGGTTGTGGTCATAATATTGTGCCAGAACTCATCTGCTTTCATTTGGCTTATTTCTAGTTCCGAAAGCTTATTAATATCGGGAAGCATCCGCCACTCATCATACACAACTTGTATTTGGTCATCATTATTCAAAATCCGCGGTAGTTCTGTTACTATTGGTAGAAGAGATGGTAATTGTTGTCTAGTAGTAGTTTTGAGAGCTTCTTCAGGGGAGAGATATTTCAGCAATGGTAGAAGTCTGTTATTAAAATCGTACCGTTTGGTAATTTGAACGCAACTTGTCACAAGAAACGATTTCGTTTTTTCACGGAATTCGTTAAGTTTTTCTCTGTTATTTCTAACTTTTTTCCATTTCTTTCATTATTTTCACGCCTAGATAAACACTAGGGATGTGAAATTGAGAATTGTCGGGTTGAATCTGATGTAAAGGTATTTGGTTTACATGATCTCTGTCCATGAATGTGTATAAAAGTTCTTTGTAAGTTATTCTCATTCGGTCATCTAATTCAGTAATTTTAGGATCTCTACTTTGAAAATATTCATTTAATTTCACAAATTTTGGCAGCACCCATTGCAAAAACAAAAAATACATGTAAGTAAATGGGTCGGAGAGATCACGGTGAATTATTTCTGCTGTTACGATGCGTTCCTCAAACCATTTAGCAGTGAAAAATAATTTCAGACTCTCGTACTGTTCTAATATTCTTTCCACGACCGCCAAGAGAGAAAGTCAACGGGTTTGTGCCGGATGTAACATTTTATGAATTTTCGCTTCCATAAAACTTGATACTCTACTAATTCTGCCTGACGTTTTGAACTATTTTTGAAAAATCCATATATGTTGCGCGCAAGATCCTCGCAACGCCGGGGCAACATTTTGCAGGCCTCGCTGGCACATAAATGCAAAGAATGACATAAACATTTTAAAATTGTAATATCTGGGAAATTTTGAAGAAGACGACTCGCGACAGAATTATGTTGCCCCATCATGACGTTGCATCCATCCGATGCAAAACCAATGAAATTGTCTAACGGAATGTTTTTTTGTTCAAATGTTTTAATTATTGTTTGGTATGTAGAATCCGCAGTAGCGCCGCGTGAAGCTGCTTCGTAGTCATTGCCTTCTCCGAAAATTGGAGTTAAATCCCAAAGCGATGTGACGACAAGTCCAACCTGCTTGTCATAAAACTTCACAAGAATACACATCGTTTTTATTGTACCGATATCGGTCGATTCATCTACCAGGACGCTAAACTTTTCCGATCTTATTTTATTAGCTAAATCTTCCTTATGACACTCGCCAATGACATTTTTTATTATAGCGGTACATTTAGATCGTTTTAATTTAATCTCGCCAGCAATTTGGGAATCCGGGAAACATTCCTTCAAAAGGTCGGTTAAATGATCCATAGCTAAAAAAGATATATTATGTTCCGCGACAAATGCACACAATTTAAACTCAGCCGCAGCTACATTTCTTTCGCTTGATGTAGAAGGTTTTGAAAAAAATCGCTTCAAATCTTGGACTGTCGACTTAACATTCTTCGCCTTCTTGTGCTGAGTACTTGTAATATGACGGCGTAAAGTAGTCAATTCACACGACAGTTTGACGTTACACAACTTACATGCAGCTTTATAAACATTATCCGGAACTGGTGCTATCCATTCTTTATACAGTTCATCTTTTTCCCAGTCCTGTCTGTATTTTTGCGCATAATGTTTCCTTGACACTTTTTTTTTCGGTGTACTTGGTCCTTCGTCACTTTCAGAGTCCATGATTTAAAGCTTCTCACAACAATCAGTATACACTTAATAAAAAATAACAAATCGCAGTAGTCGTAGGAAATAAGTACTAAACGCAACATTTTAATTACTTTCTCTATGGTGAAAATCAAGTGTGAAATCGTAACCTAAATATTAATGGCAGCGGACAAAAGAAGGAACTATTCAAATTCAGTACAAATAACATGACACTAGCGCCACCCGCAACTGCTAAGTTAAATTTGTACCTCGTCATAGAACTAACCTAAGGGGAATCCCCAGCCAGATATTGACATTTATATTTTTAAAATTTTTGGCTATGGCACTTAGTAAAATACGGCCTTTGCAAATTGCCGTAGATTTTGGTGTGCGTGTGGTGTGAGGGCCACTCCTTTAAAACAATCTGAAAATCTGGTTAGGATTTAGTGAACATTTCAAAAAAATTGTGGAACTTCAAATCAGAATTTGTGAAAATCAATTAAATGACATGTAAGCTTAAAAGTTGGGCTCTCAATTCTCACATAGAGGATTGAGAGCCCACCTGTATCTGGCAAACTATGCGCACTACAAAGAAACTCTTTACGACAAAATGTAACTCAATCACAAACAATATTTGTGAAAGTAATATATTATCGCAAAACGCAATGGTACTCAGTATATTTACGTTCAAAATGGGCCCTCAATCCTCATACTCCTGAAAGTTTATCACGAAAATTTTAGAAACCCTTTACTTCCAGCTATTGTTTGTTTACCTATGTGCTAACGTAATATATTGTGAAAAATTGTGAAAGGATAAACAGGTCACTACGTCTCGTTGTTTTAAAGTTATGACGTTGTTAATATTCGGGCTCTCAATTCTCCATTTTATTTTTGTTTTTATTTGATTACCTTTACACTACGAGGGGAACGACTAAACACAAAATTGTATCATTTAGTAAAAAAAATGTGCAACAAATTGGTACTGTTTGCTATTAATAAGAATTGTGATGAAACTATAAATCTTGGTAAATATCAAAATTGACTATTTTTTTAAGTTGGTACGTAAGTAGGGTGACAATAAATGTGCAACATATTTTTAACAGAAGGAAATGAAAAGAATCTTTATTATATAAGAAAATTGTTTTTAATATTTTGTCCTTTACATTAAGAATTACGGTGACCACATTTTTAGATTGTAGCAAATATAAGCAAATGTAGTGTTATAGGTTTTAATACACTTACTTCTATTCTTTGCTTATTATCGTCATAGCATTTGAAATTACCATTAATTAATACGTGGCATTTGTAATGACCAATACCATCAGGAAAAGGTGGAGGAACGAATTCGATTGCTCCGAGGAGTTCGTACAACTTTGATTTTATTCTTAGAGTGTGCGGGATATCTTGCAGGCAATAATTATCAGTACCATTTAAATCAAATGCAATGACAAAATGCAACTCGTAGTTGACTGAAACGTTAGAATCACAAGTAAGGCAAGACTTAATTGTTTCGTCAAAACAAATTGCTTCTTCCAACGACTCGATCCCAAACACGGATAACATGTCCAATTTAAGTGGCAAGAAAGCAAACTGTCTTTCAATTGGAACCGATGGACAGGAACTGTTAATGCATCGTTTCGTAAAGACGGCACTGTGAAAATGGTTCAAAAGAACTGTCTCCAGATAGCTAGCAACATTGCATCGACAGTCCACAACGATGGACTGATTATTTGATTCTGTTTCAGTAATTTTTTTAAAATGCTTAAAAACTGTATTTGCTCGAATTTTGTACGGATCGTAACTTAGTGCACCTGCCACACATTTAAGGTATTGTGTTATTATTGATTCAGAGCTGAACAAGTTAATTGCATCTTTCATGTGTTGGTTTTTAATATATCCATAACAAAAAAGGAAAAAAACCGAATCCAGCCCACATGTATTTTTAAGTTTGAATTGTGTGTTCTCAATTTCAACAGAAGAACATAAGTTACCATTTCGCATGTGTTTAATTTGTTTAAGTATTTTGGCTGTATCGTCTTTGCCCTCCCCTTTCCAATTTTCAATAAGAGATGGTTTGTCGGAAAAAACGGAATCCTCGGTAAGCACTTTGACTTGATACTTGGCCTTTTTTATGGCGCGTTTTTTCGGAGTCAGTTTCCTTCTCCTTTTATTCAGGTTTGTTGTCTTCACAACTTTATTACTAATTTTATTCTCAATTTCAACTGTTGCCAACTTGAGGTCACCTTCTAGATATTGTGCAAAAACTTGGATAAATTCATCAATTCTGTATCTCTGTACTTTTGTTTTGAAGATCACATTCTTAATTGTTTTGAAAAAGCTTTCTACACCAGAAGATGATGGAGCCATGTTGTCGGATTTAAAGTGGGAGACTAATATATTTGACCATAGTGGAAGTTTATATAATATTCTTCGCAGTGTTGGCACAAGAGTCGGCAAGTAGAATGGATTATCTTCTCCACCATGAGTTTCATTAGAATTTCTTTTTAAAAGTACTTCATTGTCAAACCAACTGAAGAAATCATTGTTAAGTGAATGCTCATCGATTCTTTTTTCGATTTCTTCAATTTTAGTGTGTTCATTATCATCCAGCAAAGCATGACCGAAATCATTTTTCAATATACAATCGAGCTTTGTTTTTGTAGAAGATTTTGTTTTCGCGTAGCATATGTCCAATATGTCGGTAATGGTACATTTCAAATGATGAAAATCTAAGCATTTCTTTAAATAAATTATGCACCGAATGTAAAATAATTTTATTTCGATATCAATTCCATGAAAACATGGTAAATTGTGTAAAGTTTTTATGAAGTGGCTTGTGTCGAGTCTCACAAAAACAGATGGTATTTCTTGTTCAATTCCGCTCAAAATGTTAAATAAATGTTCAATGTAGGCTTTACTTGAACTAAATTCAGTGAAAGTGGTAACAACAGCTGCTATTAACGCTGCGCTATCATCAGTTATGATTTCTTGGGGCTTCCTCCCATCAACGCTCAATTTCCAGATTTTCAACCAATTCGAAATAGATTCATGGCCATGCGAATCAGTTATCATCTGAAAAATTGGAACAGAGCGGAAGTTTTTATCGCATGTAATACCTTGATATAAAAATAGTCTTTTTGTAATTTTCGTACCATTTGGAAGTAAAACTGGTTTAAAAATTGAACCAGTAGCATCGATAGTTATCGTTGTACAATTTTTTATTTCGCAATACATTTTATAGAAATCAATTTGTTGTGTCAATCAATTTGTGACTCCAAAATTGAACATTAACATTTGGATATACATTTATTTGTCGGAAGAAATTTTCAAATCTTTCATCATGAGACATACTCAACAAGGATAAAACTACATCACTATGAAATTGCTTCCCAATCCTTTCATCGGACTTAATTTTTCTTAGGGCACTAATGGTGGGTAACACTGGCGGCGGTGAAATTTCACAATTACCAGATACTTTGGATATCAACTTAACAGCTAAATCTCTGTGCACTGCGATAGCTGGCCTATATTTTAACGTCTTTGCTAATTTTTGCCGCTTGTATGGGCTCAGCTTGGACTTCTTTAATACACTGTGTTTGTATTCAGAGTGAAAATTCGATACATTGCATGAGGCTGTATAAATATTGACAGTCCTTTTAGAAATATTAATATTAATCATTGCATTGCACTGACTACAATGACCTTTAATTACGACATTTTCTTCGGAAATTTTGCTTTTTTTCAGCACCCAAGTACAAGGTAATTTCGAATGCAACCAAATATTTTCTTTCAACATAGTCGACCATTTGAATTTTGGTAAAGTTAAATAAGTCCTGTAATGCTTTGAATCATTACGTTTCTTAATAGATCTAATTGGTTTAATTTTCTGCCATTCATGTACATCAATATCAAATGTGAATGATATTATGTCACTGACTGCTTTCTGAACAGCATCGTTGAAGAATTCAATAGATTCAGTGGACACTGTGCTTTCTGATGAAGAATTCTTATCAATATTGGTAAGTTTTTCTGCAAATACAAGACGGCGATGCCGCAAGAATGATATGTGCAGAGCTTTTGCAGACATTCTACCATTAATTTCATGGGACATTGCCAAAAATACGGGATTATTATACTTAATGTCAATATCCTGCAAGTCATCAGCATATTTTGTAAATAATATTATTTGTTCTTCTACAGGAATAGCTGGTTTGCGTCCTCTTGGCATGGTTATGGGCAACTGTTGAGAAAAAAAATTTAATTACCATTGTTTTATGGATTTTTTGTCAGAATATATTATGTTAAGCTAATGAGGGATTTTCAGAGCAACGTTCAATAAATTTTCGATAGATGGCTCTGAATACCTGCATATACGAATTTATGATATTTTTTTCTTAAAATTGTTATGTAGGCTA
Source organism: Scrobipalpa costella (assembly GCA_949820665.1). Taxonomy (NCBI): domain Eukaryota; kingdom Metazoa; phylum Arthropoda; class Insecta; order Lepidoptera; family Gelechiidae; genus Scrobipalpa; species Scrobipalpa costella. Next base: position 9,797,903 of record OX463315.1, read on the forward strand.
GGTATGTAAAGGCTATACCCGTGTTTCTATACAAAATTTGCCTTTCTGTCAAATGTTCTAGTAATTTTATTTTTAGATACTCCTTGTAGGCAAAGGTCTGTTCCTCAAAGAAGAGCCATGTACACTTGTCAGTTTTCTTAATATGGTGGTTTGTTTTTTTTTCACTTTTTATTTTTTTTCTTGAATTCGGTCTTTGCGATTAATTTGATTTTTTTGGTAAACTATACTACATAATAAAACCCATCACTACAAAAAATATTGCCTGAAACTTTAGTACAAATATAGGTCAAAATAATGGAAACTATAATTTGATTAATTTTTTTTTTGTGTTCTCGTGTAGCGGCACCTACAGTTTTTATTTCATAAATTGCCCATCCATAGACCTACTACATATATTAAATTCAAATTATTATCTTTGGTACTTCATGCCAAAAACTAACTACAAATAAAATTATTCCTTCCTTGTTTCAATGTTTTTACAGGATTGCTTTAATTACTTGTATGAATGAACGAAATTAAATGTCCCCAAATAGCAAAATAACACATTTATTTCATCACTTATTATTCATTTGGCACAAATAATTTAACTACAAAGTCGTGGTGGTGACAATATAAGTCGCTTAAACTTATATAGGTGTACAGAGCCGAATAGTAATTGCTGAGCCTGCCGCACTTTAAACAGTTTCTCAAAATACGAATACTCTCCACACTTGGTTCGCATACAAAATCCGGAAGCGAGTTCAAAAATAATTCTGTTCCTAGTTTACTGGGTAAATTGAACCCATTAATGATGTCCTCAAAATGAGTCAACTGTAAAAAAAAAACATTAAACAGACACTGTTACATTAATTTCAAACTAGGTAATTCGTAAATATGGCATACGGAACGATAACGTACTTGTTCCAACATTGAAAGTCTTGCGTCTTGTTCCATGATAGTTGTAAATTCATTATTTAATACTTTTGCCATATAATTCATTGTAATATTATATAAACTATTTACTTTTCTTCGCGGATACATATTAATGTAGTACGTCCTTTCGCGTCTTTCGTTTATTTTTGACATTGTGTCATATGACATTTTTGGAAATAAGATTAATAAAGAGGTAAAAATCAACAAAAAGGTTTAATCCATATCACTGTCTTCTTCAATGACGGTTACAAAATCTTTGTTAGTAAATAAATGGCTCAATACTTGAGCAGGTCTCAGAATTTTACTCAAATATCGCCCGTATGCCAAGTAATATATTACTGCGGCTATGTGGGCACAACACCCAAGAGTCCTAAGACCATTTGCACACTCGCAGTAATGTCTTCTAATTGCAGATACTCCACTGCCATTCGGTAAGTAATCGATGAAACAACGATAAGATTTCTTGCTTATGTGTCTTGATTGTACTTGAACCTTAATAATATGTGACAAATCTTTTACAATATGCATATTAAGAATTCCTTCATCGCTCAGCATTTCTGCCAAATACGAAACTGCTTGGCTGTATTGGTATGTCCCAGTGAAAAATAATTTTAAATCTGTTTCCGTCATTACACCAAAATCCAGCAAATCGGTAGATGATATTGGTTCAAATGGCAATCGTTTTCTTAACCACCCTTTTTCTTCGATTTCTGCCGCTAATGTATTAGTTTCGTTCTTCAAAGCCAACATTCTTTCGACCAACTGGTCTTGAACAGTTTTATCACTATCCAGTTTTGCAACATATCTATTTAATATATGAGGGGTCTGGTATCAAATTCGGTCAAGTCCAATTCACACAATTCGTCAGTATAGGGCATAAACATATTTTTATTGATGGCAATACTTTTTGACACATTCTTCAAGGCGGGTAATTCAAAAGAGGCTTTTATAATCAAATCAAACCAAAGTCTACCTTAGTCTCATACAAATAAAGTCTGATTTTAAATAAAATCGTTCGGATTTGACCAAATTTGATAATGAAGTTTGGATTTGACTGAATTTGATTATCATAGCTTTGGATTTGGCCGACTCTGAATGGTCATTATAGGATTTGGCCATTTTTGTAACTATCGTGTACGGGACGCCAGGGGTCGTCATCTTGGTTTTACAATTTTGGATTTTTCATAAAGAAATTGAATATGTAGTGATAAAATAATATTAAAAAAAAAGAAATTAGTTTCAGACAAGAATACTGTATTTGTTCACTTTTTATATTTTTATACTTAAATCTAAAATAATTGAAACTTAGTAGATACAGCAAAAACAATTTACACAATTAAATTTGGCAACTCTTCTATTTCTTCACATACCTCTTCTTCATGGGAATGTACTAATTCAGCTGGCCTTGATAACACATCATTGAAATATTTCAACTCAGGTAGGTCTTGCCATTGGTCACCATAATGAGTAGATAGCAGATTTTGGACGTCTTTCAATTTAGCATCCTTAACTTTCACATACAGAGGTACAGGATCTGGGTTAATTTGGCTGACAGATTTGCCTTTTTTGCAAATATTCTTGAAATCACCTTGGCGGTTGTGATAACTTTCCTCCGCACGCACCACAACATTTGTCTTCTGTTTATTTTTTTTTATGAAAAATCGTTTACATCTTTTGATGGAAAAGTGCATTGCAGTTGTGGTTTTAAATACCTTTCCGGTTTCTTCCTTCCACTGCATAGCTTCAACATCCGTACCTAAATGAAGCAGAGTAGCATGTTCTTTAATAACGTTTTCATAACCGTCTGGTCCAGGTATGGATTCCACTTTCTTAATTTTTTTTTCGATTTGTGCAAAAACTCTGTCTGGCGGAAGAAACGAATGGCCTACAACAGGAAAAATAATCTCGATCATTTTAATTCTTTCCGGAGCATGATCCATTAGGTACTTGGAGGCCATTCCAAGTACAGTGGAGTTTTTGTTCTGGCCACTGCAGCCATCTGCGACTAAGCGTATCGAAGTAACCTTTTCATGTTTCTCGACAGCAGAACACAAGCAGTGAAATACGGCGCTGGCGATTTCGTTCGATGCTTTTGGCAATAAGTCTTCTGTCCAAGTGTATGCAAAAACGTTCTCACTATTCAGTTGGGACTTTGAGTGACCGACAACTATGGTGAAATTATATATGTATAACTGTCGGGAGTAATACGTAATTTGGTCGGGCACTTTTGGCATTGGTTGGTTCTTTTGGCAATCGAAACTTAGGATCAGCAAATTTTCCGTATTTTATTTTAATAAATTGTAGAATGCTTTGGCTCTTAAACCGTGTACCCTTTTTTTAATTATTATATCTTTTTTTTTATTTTCGACCTTCTCATGTTTTATCTGTTCTTGTAATTGCAGGCATGTAGAACAAACGTCAGTCCTAGGGCTTCCGAAACCAATATTGAATGAAATATTAAAAATTCTTCGAAAATAGGATGCTTTAACATTCTTGAATTGTTCCTCTGCTTGCTCTTTATACATTTTGTATAGTTTATTAACGTTCAAATTGGATGAAAGATATTGTCTACATTTTATACTACCTCGACAGTAGTGGATCTCGAGTGGTTTAAAACGCTTAATGAATTTTTTTATGGACTCTCTTTGCCCGACATATTTATGTCCTTTGTGATTGCCTCCCCGAGATTCGCTAGCTGAAGCTCCACCACTTTTGAAATTTCGAGCAATCACACCATTCACTCGTCCTTTATTTATTCCTAAAATTTGGAGAAATGTTTTTCTGCACACGGGAATCAAATTATTTCGTCTTCGGCAATAATACACAATTTGCATCTGCTTCTTGTTCCCTGTGCCTGTCTTAGGACGACGGCGACTCACATTAGACGCTTTGGAGTGCTTCAAAATAAAATTGTCTTGGTCAATTTTAGATTTTGATTTGTAAAATGCAGCATGAAATTTTATAATGTCGGCTTTTCTAAGTGATGTGCATCTATATGCTTTTGTGTAATGTTGACATGGAATTTTAATATTTGGAGGAGCTTTTGGCGAATATCTGAAATAAAAAATATTTAAAATGAGAAAAGCAAAACATTAAATATTAATAAACAGTCAAAAACATTCATGCACCTATAGATACACACACCTAAGCCGCTCCTGAACACACCATGGTGGTGATGGTGATGGTGGTGGTGTATTGTACGCACCACTCGTGTGTTCACACACACACACACATTTCACTTTTAGGTTATACAATGTGTAACGGGATCAGGGATGGGTATATAGACCCGCAAATGGCGTGTACAGCTCATGAAACTGAACAACTTTTCCCTAGAAAACATGTCAAAATATTTGAAAAAAAAAACGACTTCCGATACAAAGTTGTCAGATCAGCTGATCGATTTCTATGGGTAGTCAATTTTTTTAAATATATTTCTACCTATGTTTCTAGGGGAAAGTTGTTCAGTTACATTTCAGTACACGCCCTTTGCGGGTCTATATACCCATCCCGTTAATACACGTTTTATAATATAAATAATGTACTAATATTTTATGTATTTATATTATGATTTATTTAATTTATGCGGCAAATAAAAAAACACAATTAACATTAGGAATAAATTGTAATAATTGTTATTACAAGAGTCAAAGTAGTCATTATTTTTTTATTTTATTCGTAAGAATTTAGCCATTCATGATAATGAGCACAAAATTACACTTCATGGTTGTGTACCCCTGCCTGTCAAACGTTAGTCAGTAGGCCTCGAGAAGATACAACAAACTTTACTTACCTAGAAACTTTTTGTTCGTTACGCTTCCACTTTGCTTTTTGTGTCACCCGTTTTCGGGACATTTCTGGAGCAGTTTCTTTCAGCTCTTCAGTTGATTCTTCCATTTTTACTATTTATTTTTATGTAAAAACAAGGAGAACTCGATCACAACGCAAATCAAACACTTTGACGAGAAAACAATATGGCTGACACGTCATACTAAATCCTTGAACCTGATTGGCTGTTATGGATTTGTCTCGTTTTGTTTTTTAATAGTGCTCGATTTGTCTACTTTTGATTCCAAAGTCACTATTTGTAACGAATTTTCATAGAGTAAACGGGGATTTGGCTAAGTTTGAATGACACAAAACTATAAAATTTAACGGTCTTAATTTAGCTGCATATTCAGTTTAAAAAATCAGTTTTTTGGACTTGACTGAATTTGATACCAAACCTCTCATATATGAACTTATGCGGTAGTAACTTCCAACTTTTGGAAGCAGTTTGTTGTCTAAAATGTAATCTAGTAAACGAAATTTTTTTTTTAACATGCCGTGAACAGACTCAACGACCCAGCGAGTTTTTGTAACAAATCGGGAGTGATTAGCTTGTTCTGTGGTAAGTTGTTTTTGTTTCCCCTTGAGTGCTGGCATCATTACTTGATAGCCTTTGGCTTTTATAAGATCCACTACGTCACGAAATCCGCGATCAAGAATAAATATGTCGCCAGGTTGCATCAATTGACATAATCCGTTTGGATCATTAAGAATGTGTTTCATTATCGCTGCGTCATTCATGTTAGCCTCGTAAGGACCCAACATATCTACTATGTAACCATTAGTGGTACATATAGTAAATGGTTTACACAGAGGCACCTTTTTTTGGCCAGAGTAAGATTTCCGCTGGTACTCACTGTTGGCACTTTTTTGATGTCTTGCGTAAGTGCCATCACAAATCAAAATTAACTTGTCATGTGCGTTATATAATATCTTAGCAATCATTGTCGTATGCTGATCAATCAAATCCTGGCGTATGTTGTTCTTGATGCCAAAATGATGCGGCAATACATTTTTCTCAAACGATTTTATAACGCTGTTAGAATAATCAGAAACAGCTTGCTCTCTCTCTAATTGTAAAATTGTTGAAACTAACTTGTTAGATGATCCCGTACGTAGTTTAACTAAAAATACTATCATTGCTTGAACTACTGAACGGCCTGAATTGTCATGCATTGATAATATTTCAGAGAGTTCTTGAATATTTTCAATGGTTAATCCAGTTAAAACATTAATTTTTGTTTCATCATAGCAAAGGCCATCGATTTTTTTAAGTAGTGGTGTTTGATGTTCTGCGACACATGTTTTCAAAAGCTTTTCTAGTCCCGTTCTAGAAATGGATGTTGTATTCGAAAACACGGCAATATTTTTTAAATCACTGGTATAAAATATATTGTTAATTAAGTGGTCATTGCAACAGCGGTTTCCAACTGGAATATATATACCTCGGTTCAAATATGATTGAGTTCTGGCTTTTTCTGGGACAATCGTGAGATCAGATTTTTTATTACAGATGCAGCAGTAAGCATGAGTCGATACAGTTCTTGGTAAAGTAATTTCCAGATACTCGTCTGTCGCTGTTGCTGCTGCTGTGCTGTTGTTTACTTTTGGGATAAAATCCTCATCGCAATCACTTGATAACCGGTTAGAGTCTGGAAATAAATAATTAATCACTGAGAGTAGTGAGAGTGACTAAAAAGGAAGGTTATAAAACAATATAGGTACCACAAGGGCGAAGCCACAGGCGGAAAGCTAATAAATATATAAAATATTAACTTCTATAAAACCAGAAGCGTTTAAAAAAAGCTCAGTAGTACTTACCAGAAGAACTGCTACAGGCTTTTGATTCTCTGGTTGTCTTTTTGTGGTATGGTTTTCTTCGGCAAACCGAGCAGATGATGCTGCCTAGTACAAGTTTGATACCGTTCGTCATTTTATTATTATAAAAATCACATTCTTCTGGTGTTTGGATGTGTTTTCTCACTCCACGAATTTTATTTAGAAATCGTAAACATAGTGCACATTTCCGTGCATTTGGCGGCATTGTTAATCAATAAATACATATGATAATAACTATAATTATAGCGTTAATGCGTTCATCACACAAAATAGATAAACAACTAATAACTACTGCGAACTGTCTAGACGACTGACAGTAAGTCAGATTCTCTTGTTCCATTCTAGAATACTTTTTTATTTTTTAGATAATGTTTAAATAAATGTCAAAAACGAAACAAACTTCCAAAAAGACAAATTACAAAAATTGGATGTAGTAAGATTTCATTCATACAAGTAATTAAAGCAATCCTGTAAAAACATTGAAACAAGGAAGGAATAATTTTATTTGTAGTTAGTTTTTGGCATGAAGTACCAAAGATAATAATTTGAATTTAATATATGTAGTAGGTCTATGGATGGGCAATTTATGAAATAAAAACTGTAGGTGCCGCTACACGAGAACACAAAAAAAAAATTTATCAAATTATACACACACACATACATACACATAATCACGCCTTTATCCCTAATGGGGTAGGCAGAGCGTAAACGACCCAAACAAAGGTCGTTCCGCCACGTTTGACAAAGTTTTGAGGGTTTTTTAAGATAGATTTGTAAGTATATTGCTGTAGTGACAGGTTGTCAGCCCATCGCCTAAATTACAATATACTGAAACCCTAGGATCCCTTAGCTGGTTTTTACAGCATGCCCGGGAGGAAATGCAGCTGGCACAATCTATGTTTTTCTCTCGCTCCCAGGCCAACATGGAAGTAATCAAATTATAGTTTCCATTATTTTGACCTATATTTGTACTAAAGTTTCAGGCAATATTTTTTGTAGTGATGGGTTTTATTATGTAGTATAGTTTACCAAAAAATCAAATTAATCGCAAAGACCGAATTCAAGAAAAAAAATAAAAAGTGAAAAAAAAACAAACCACCATATTACGAAAACTGACAAGTGTACATGGCTCTTCTTTGAGGAACAGACCTTTGCCTACAAGGAGTATCTAAAAATAAAATTACTAGAACATTTGACAGAAAGGCAAATTTTGTATAGAAACACGGGTATAGCCTTTATTTTTAATCAAATCAAATAATAGGTACTTTATTTTGAAAGACATAATGCCATTTGAAATAGACAATTTGTAATAAAATATCATAAAAATATTAGTTACAGTCAACATTAACTATTTATTATTAGCTTGTTATCGTGAGTTATTAAAAGTATGACATGCATAGTTTTATTTTCATGTTTATGAACATTCTAATATCGATATTTCTATACTGTAACGCCTAAATATTGCTGGTTTTTTTAAATAGAAATAACATAGGGAACGTATAACCATGTATGTCATGGTCATACTTTGCCTACATACAATTTTAAGAAGAAAATATCAAGAATTCGTAAATACGAGTATCCAGCGCCATCTATCGGGAATTAATTGAACGTTGCTCTGAAAATCCCTCATTAAAACATACACAATAAGAAATTATCTCTTTTTATTAAGAATGTTACAAAACATATCTACTACATACCTATAATATTGTATCAAAGAATTTTTGTCGGTTAAAAATATTGGCCTACATACCTACATACAATACCATAAAAACGTCAGGTAAAAGAAAAAAATATTAGATAGATTAGAAATTACTAGGAAAAATAAAAACAAACTTACCTTAAATCAATACGTTCGATTAAATGAGTGTCTGATCGAAAATACGTTGGCAATGTAGGTATTAAAATGTATTCTTATTATTATTTTTATTTTTGCACTCGATGTAAACTAAGTGTATCACAAAACTAGCTTTTAATGTTATATTGTATCACCTAGAACTTCCGCTGCACTATATTAGAATTTCCGCTGCACTATCACTGAATAATCAAAAGCAACTACATATCACAACACACCAAATCGCCGGTAATAATGTAGGTATATAAGATGAGGGTAGGAAGAAATTTATTGTCACCCTACTTACGTACCAACTTAAAAAAAAGTCAATTTTGATATTTACCAAGATTTATAGTTTCATCACAATTCTTATTAATAGCAAACAGTACCAATTTGTTGCACATTTTTTTTACTAAATGATACAATGTTGTGTTTAGTCGTTCCCCTCGTAGTGTAAAGGTAATCAAATAAAAACAAAAATAAAATGGAGAATTGAGAGCCCGAATATTAACAACGTCATAACTTTAAAACAACGAGACGTAGTGACCTGTTTATCCTTTCACAATTTTTCACAATATATTACGTTAGCACATAGGTAAACAAACAATAGCTGGAAGTGCAGGGTTTCTAAAATTTTCGTGATAAACCTTTCAGGAGTATGAGGATTGAGGGCCCATTTTGAACGTAAATATACTGAGTACCATTGCGTTTTGCGATAATATATTACTTTCACAAATATTGTTTGTGATTGAGTTACATTTTGTCGTAAAGAGTTTCTTTGTAGTGCGCATAGTTTGCCAGATACAGGTGGGCTCTCAATCCTCTATGTGAGAATTGAGAGCCCAACTTTTAAGCTTACATGTCATTTAATTGATTTTCACAAATTCTGATTTGAAGTTCCACAATTTTTTTGAAATGTTCACTAAATCCTAACCAGATTTTCAGATTGTTTTAAAGGAGTGGCCCTCACACCACACGCACACAGATTTTGCTACGGTAATAGATTTGCTGCCGTAGGCCGTAGACTTCCCTTAAATTTCGTCCAATTTCCGTAGAACACGGCAATTGCCGTAGCAATGGCAACACTGTCGCAAGTGCGTACAAGCAAGATGGCGGCCAGCCGCGGAGCGGGCCGCAGCTCTCCATTCAACCGCCGCGGTTGAAACTTTGCGGCGGTCAAGTGCGTACAATCACAGGCGGTTGCATATTAAACTGGGAAAGCGGCAGACCGCGCGGTTAGCCGCCCCCGCGGTTGACCGCTAGTGCGCAAGGGGCCTTAGACTGGTCCTACTAGGTATTTTATATTGAGGAGCAACTGCCTTCAAAAGATTTTTGAAGCCTTCATTCTCAACTATTAAAAAAGCTGGTGATATTTTCAAATCATATATAACAAACAATTGTTCAGTTTTCTTGTTTTCGTGCCAGATTCTGAATATGAGGAAATGTCTTGAAAACTGGTCTTCATAGACTTCTGACGTTTTATAGGGATTACTTCCGAGTCAGAATAACTGTTTTGAGGTACTTGTAGAAGGAATGACGGCTTCGGATTCAGGTTGAAGTTCATCAACAATATTATTTAATATTTTTATTTAATGTCTACAATCATGGTTCAACGAAATTCTCGAACTCTTGTCCAACGTGCAGTTAAGTTAGAAACAATGTAAGCAGGTTTCAATTTAAATACTAACACGACACAGCTAATTTTAAAATGAATTCTGAATCAGATTGAGCAACTTATTAAATAATTAAAACAAAAATACAATGATTTGTTTTCTGTGAAGCGAGAGAGAAGTTGTCGTCCTTCAGTCGGCCATTTGCATATTTTTTTTATATCTTAGCTGGCTTGGAGTGTTAGCCGTTTGGCTATAACTTTAAACTTTATCGGACAAAAATAGTTATTAAACGTAAAAAAAATATAGTAGGTTTGCCTATTCGATGCATCAAATAAAAAAATATCGATGTATACTCGATGTTGAAAAATGAACAATACATCGGTTTGATTCGATGCATCGATAACAATACATCGAGTGTTTTTAATACATCGATGTATATCGTCCACTCCTAATTCATACACGCTGTGTAGTTTATTCCATATCTCCGCAGCCGGCGTGCAGTTAATTACATGCACTATTACATTTTCAGATAATCTAGTCACCAAGATTGACTGAGCTTTTGCATCTTTTTCTAGCCATTTTGTAAGTGATGGATCGTTTTCTTTTGGCTTCTTCGACGTACCGCTTGTCACTTCAAACAAACCCAAGCTGTTTAAGATCACTCTGACCTGAAACTTCCACACGTTCCAGTTGTTTGCGCCCTCCGAACGTAAAACATTAGTCGTTCCCACGGCGAAGCTCGTGGTGTCCATTTTTACTTCCTTGGTAAAGGGCTTTCTGGGCCCAAAACCTGTGCGCCTGCAATTGTAGATGGTGCAGGGCACAGAGTATGCAGTAGGCGACCAGCTGGTAATCAATGATAAGATGTGAATCTTCAGTAACAAGCGTTTATTTTAAGGTATAAACACGTCGTACAATAATGGCGGGGTCAGAATAGAGAAGTGACAGACAAAGGGTTACCATCGCTAAAACAAAATAATTCCCATAGACTCACATTTTACAACTTAAAACAGATACTACATATGAAATTAAGAAAACGGAAAACACATTGGTACGTGGTGGCAGACTAGTCATTGTTATTTCGTAATAGCTTGTTGTTGAGCTCTTTTTAAATTATCCGCAGATGTTTCTTCGGTTATGGCAAAAATACGATTAATTTGTCTAAATAAATGACTAAGGCGACGCAGCAACTACTCGGACATCACATGTTTATGGTCCTCACACATCCATGACATGTCATACCATGTCATCATTAAAGTGACACAAAATTCGCTGATATTTTTGCGAAGCAGTTGTGTTCGTACTTCATGCTTAAACAGTTCTGTAGCTATGTCAAGTTTTGCAAAGCTGAATAGTTGGGTATGTGTGGGAAGATTTGTCGGCCCACCACTCTCGTAGAGTTATGTTAAGTTATGTTACTTTTAAAGACTGACAGCACTGGCACTTTTGATCCTTTATCACAACCTTAGCTAAATCCGTACATGGCGTGAATAGGTTGACAAGTCGAAAATGCATAATTTTCAGGGCTGCGTTTTGAAGTTTACTTTTTTATTAGTAAATCCATTTTTTTTGTATTTTTGTTTTTTTTTATTGCATTATATTTTATAAGAATCGACTTTTCAGATTATTACATAGAATTTAATTATTTTGATTATTATCATAACAAAAACAGACATATCAAGTCGTTCACCGACGACTTGTCAATGTATTCACGTAATGAATTTAGACCCGAATTCAAAATTTAATTTTCTACGTACGAATCGAACGTAAAAATAGGCATAAACATAAATATATTAACATTAATAAGTATGAATGTTATCACAATATGTAATTAAAAATGAATATTAGAAATAGTAGGTACCTAGGTAATTAAAAAAATATATTTTTTGTAGTATGTAGGTAAGTATATAGGTATATAGGTAAGGTAAGTATAAAAAATATAAAGGATATACTATTTATTTATTTAAAAAAAACAAATCAAATTATAAATTTTTAAATTAACAAATTAATAAAATCAAAGCGGAAATAGTAATTATTCACAGTCTTCTCCATTTTCTTGTACATCGGGGTCTTCCGTATCTAAATCTGGATCTCTGTCGGGAGCGCTATTATCGGTCTTTATATTTTTATAAAATTCATGAAATGCGGGATCTATTAATGGTAATAGATTCATCAAATCCTTCTTTTTTTCTTTACTTATCGGTAAAGTGTCTTTGGATACAACTTCCAGCTGTATGTTGTCAAAATTTTGTTTGCCCCTTTTTCTGTAATTTATTACTTTAAAAGAGCTTTCATTGTCCAAATCTGTCTTGAAACGAATTTCTCCTATGGGATCTTTATATTGCAGCCATTTTACAGGTTGCCATAAGAATTTATTACCAGAGGTATCCTTTTTTTTAATTGTGAATGGTCCTTTTTTCGAACTTAATTCCGAAAAATTTAGAAAATCATCAAGCTTCATTGGTACAACGTTAAATGCATTATTAATCTTGCAAGATCTTACCAGTTGAATCCAATCATTGAGGTGGTTTATTTTTATCTGCGTTTTCTTTTTTGTGCGCTCAATGAGAGAATGATCCGAATCACACTCCATGTGGCTGTGTCCACTGACGAGAAACTTATGGTTGATTGTCTCTAGCGTTGGATGCATGTGCCGTAAAACCATAAACATCATTGCAACAGCATTGTTTTTGTTTTGGCCTCCACATGTATCTGAATAGCCGGGTCCACACCGGACGATCCATCGATCCCGCGATCCGCGATCCAGGATCGCGGAGCGTGGATCGTGGATCGTGTTAGGCCGATCCACTCTTGGAAACTTGCGATCCCAAATATGCGCTCCAAGCGATCCTAAGGCGATCCGTGATTCAGCCAGTCTAACTCTTGTACGATATGGAGTCACACGTACAACGGCGGCGTCTTGCCGTTGCAGCAGTAACTTTTATTTTGCTTAAATGCTTGCGCAAAAAATCACAAAAAAGAAAACGACGGTTTTGGGTGAAACAAATTTACAAAAATCGCTTGGAATCTGGGACTCGGCTGTACGCAGAGTTAGTGTCAGATAAAGGTGAACACAATTTTGCAAGAATGAATGCTAATCAATTTGAGATATTGTGTTCATTATTAAATAACAAGCTAAGAAAGAATGATACAAATTATAGAGATGCCATTACTGTGAAGGAAAGATTATTACTAACATTGAGATTTTTAGCAACTGGAGATTCGTACGTCAGTTTGCAGTATCTGTTCCGCATTTCCAAACAGTCTATATCGATAATTATTCCTGAAGTTTGTGAAGCCATCATTGACCTGTTAAATGATTATGTAAAGGTAAGTAAAACCATACTTTATTACTCAATAAAAAAGTAGTGTATTACAATCATAATTTAAAGAAGTAACATGTTTACAATTATTAATTATTTTTTGAAAACATGATATAGTTAGGTACTTATTTAATTCGGTGGTGACTGTGGAAGTGAATAATCCTGAGGTTTCAGAAACTGGGACTGCGATGAATTGGAGGCTAGATGAGCAGACGGTGATGTCTGTGGAATTGGAGCTGGATAATTTTGAGGTTGTAGAGACTGGGACTGTGATGAACTGGAGGCTAGATGAGCAGACGGTGATGTCTGTGGAATTGGAGCTGGATAATTTTGAGGTTGTAGAGACTGGGACTGTGATGAACTGGAGGCTAGATGAGCAGACGGTGATGTCTGTGGAATTGGAGCTGGATAATTTTGAGGTTGTAGAGACTGGGACTGTGATGAAGTGGATGCTATTGGTGTGCCAGGATATGAATTAGTGTAATATCCATAATTGCTATCCCCATATCTTCCTGTGTCAGCTTGAAAAATAACTTGGCATATAGCATTTTTGACATTAACTAATGTTACTGCATCATATTTCCGCAATTCAGTAGATATATACTGCCCGAAAGCAATGTAAGAATCAGTTTCCGGTTGTGGTGGCTGAGCACATTGTTGCAGAAGTTGGAAAGCCTCTGAAAGAGTTTCATCTGATATGTCATCTGCATTATTAGAAGTAGTTTTCTTTCTTTTTTTTGTTCTTTTGTTTGTTGTTTGGACACTGGATTGTGCATTCTGATCATTCTGCTCTCTACTCTGATCTGTGTGGTGGTTGGCTCTCTCCGGTTGTGTGTCACTAGTAATGTTACTGTTCTCGTTTTCGCTCACTGTAGTATTAACTTCAAGTTCCCCTTCAGTCGTATCAGATTCTACCTGTAACAACAATTATTATTACTATTTACTGCTTATTCTTATTTTCAGCTTTATATTATAATTAAGATCTCCTTTATTTTCAGGTGCCGTCAACTAAAGAAGAATGGCGTACAGTTTCTCAGCAATTCGAGAATAAGTGGAATTTCCCACACGTGATAGGAGCGATGGACGGCAAACACGTCGCTATACAATCGCCTTTTAATAGTGGCAACGACTTTGATAATTACAAATTATTTCCTAGTATTGTTCTTTTTGCATTAGTAGATGCAAATTATAGGTTCCTGTATGTGAATGTTGGGACTAAAGGCAGAATATCAGATGGAGGCGTGTTCAAAAGCACAAATTTATATAAAAAACTTGAAAAAAAAGAGCTAAATATTCCTCCACCGGAGATATTGCAAGTTCCCTATAAAATTGAGGTACCCTATTATATACTAGGTGATAAAGCTTTTCAGCTTAATGATTATACTATGAAACCATACGATGGTACACGGGAAAGGGGTTCTTGTGAAAGAATTTTCAACTACCGACTGTCAAGAGCACGTAGAGTAGTTGAAAACGCGTTTGGAGTACTTAGTTCTGTCTACAGAGTCCTGCGTAAACCTATGCTTTTGGAACCAGAAACTGCGACTAAAGTCGTGCTGGCAACGGTTCATCTATATAACTACTTACGCAGTAATCCTAACTTTATATCGCCAGGAACGTTTGATACAGTACAGGAGAATGGAGATGTAATACCTGGAAGCTGGCGAAATGAACCGCCATCACAATCGCTACAACCGATGGCCGTCGTACCAAGAAGAGCAACAGAAAATGCCACTACAATACGGTCCCACTTAGCAAGACACTTTGTTACAAACCATACAATAGTTTGGCAAAATGAATATCAGTAAACTAATAGCTCACATGTTCCAATGTATCGCGTGTGGTTCCGGGTTCATTTTTATCCGCCATAAAGTCGAAGTCATCATACGCAAACCACTTTGATTTATATGTATCTTGAGCACCTGAAATAAACAAGTTACTCATTAAAATAACCACGTGTATTTCTAACAGCTTAAATGTAAAAAGCGAAATCACGTGAAATCCACAGTAAATATTATGATGTAATTACTTATAATAAAATATATAATTTTAATACCTACAGATAAAAAGTAGCTTTGTTTTCTTACCGGATCCAGTTATACGGCTTTGCTTCTCTCTGTGTTTCTCCCTTCTGTAGCCTCCCGCCAGAGATCGCATTTTTTTCTTTAGGTTCTCGATCGACTTATTCCCCATTTCACGAGAAATCTGACGCCAAGCATCATCTCTAACACCTCTATTGGTGTAATTAGAATCTTTGGGATCCCATAAACATTTAAATTCTTTATAAAGCGATATCAAACGGCGACTTTCTGAGATGTCCATGGCGAGGTGGATCGCGCGAACCAACACAACCGTCCACACCGCGCGCATCACGCAACTGAGGCACCTTTGAGGCTGGCACAAAAACCGACCGTACACGGATCGCGCGAGGTAGGGAGCGCGCGCTCCAATACGTGCGCATGGATCGCGCGCGGCACGTCCACACCGCCTGCATCTTTGGATCGCGCTGCTGCCGCGCGCGATCGGAGCGCGATGGATCGTCCGGTGTGGACCCGGCTATTAAAACGTTACTTCTTTGATTGTTGGAGGCAAATTCATAAGAAAATGCCACAAACATGACGCGATTTGATTAGCTCCTCGAGCACCGATAGTTTCGTCCCACATGTAACATGTACCTTTATCATTAGCTAAATCGTGTACTGTCAGATTAAAAGACCATAGCTGCCGTTTGTAAAAAGCAACAGAAGTTTTCAGGTAAGGCGTAGGCAGGCATTGCTGCAGGTCAAATGTATACGCTCCAAAAGACGGATTGCGCTTGGCTTCATCTTTATCCACTCTTTTTTCTGAATAAGCTTTTTCAGCTTGTGATTGATGCTCAAGAAGCTCAACTTCGTAATTGAATCTGTCTTCGCCAACAGCTAACTCTATTTTTGTGTTAAGGAGATCACACGTGTGGCAAGTATCTTTGGATGGCATTTTAAACGACAGCTTTAAATCATGGAAACATTGTGAGTACAATTTCAGTGAAACTGGATTTGGACAAATTTCTTTGTACATACGATACATAGCTGCTATGGAAAGGTCCGAAGATAGATATTTTTTGTTTGTTCTTTTTCTACAGTAATGACTTTCGTAGCTCGGGAAAGATAATATATGGTCCTTGGCTGAATTTATATCGTCTACAGTTTTTTTATTTTTAGGTGGTTGACGTCCTCTTGTATCAGCTGGAATAATGCCACTTACAGAGTTTTTTTTCTGGTCCATCACAATGTTAACAAAACCTTTGGTTTCCCCGAAAGTTTTGCAAAAACATTCTTTACAAATTGGTTTTTCTATATTATTTGTTACTAATTTATAAATGCAGTAGCAATCTCTCTTAATTGTTCTGCTGTCAGTTTTTTGTGTTTTTTTTGGTAATATAGTGATCAGACTGGCCATGTACATTGCTCTTCGATCTCTGCTTCCTAAAGCCCAATATGCATCAAAACATTGTTTCCTTTCTGTTTCAGGAAAGCGGTCGACACATTTCATTCTACATTTACTAAGTGATTTTAACTGTCTCTCAGGAATTTCTTTACCTTTTTCAGTAACGTAACTTTGACCAGAATTTCTTAGTTTCTTGCATTCTTCTCTTTCCTTCCTTGATCTTCCTTTCCTTTTATTAGTATTAGTACGTTCATTTGAGACTTCAGAGAGCACTTCGCAAGTAATCTCGTTTTCACGGTCTACTATATTATTCACAAGAATACATAAATTATTGATAGAAGAACTGTTATTTACTGGGTTACTTGTATGAATCATATCAGTGTCAAAATCACTTCTGAGAATAGAAAAACTGTCATCATCTTGGTCTTCGGGTGGTGAAGTTACATGAATTTCGGCCGAGGTAATAATTTGAATACCTGATTCTGCTCTAGATTCGAATATGACACTATCGGAGTCTGCATTTATGTCTGCATTGGGCACATGGACGTTTTCGGGTAGTTGATAGTCCGGATCTGCCACGCTATCATCGGAAAGATATAAGTCTTCCTCTAGATTCACATCGTTAGTTTGTTTGATCCCTGGATCTTCTTCATTTTCTTTTTCAGAACTAAAAGAATTAACATCACATTCTTTGCTATCTCCAATTAACGTCTCCTTAGTTGATGTTTCTGTAAGAAAATGAATTTCTAAATAACCTATTTTTTTGTACACCTACTTACAACTGTCTACAACGGAGTTTAGAAGTAAAATTACAGTTTTTTCATACATGCACACACACGCACACACACACACACACACACACACACACACACACACACACACACACACACACACACACACACACACACAGGCCCACACTAAGGTTTCCCTTGTATCACACACAAAGACAAACAAAACATCCGAGACCTAGTTAAATTATCGAAGTTTTCATACGGAACCCTAAATTTTTCAAATAATTCTATAGCCTATGTTAATCCCGAATAATGTAGCATTCTATTGGTGAAACAATTTTTAAAATAGGTCTAGTAGTTTTTCAGTTTATTCATTACATAAACATACACACACATACACACACACACACACACACATACACTCACACACACACACACAATCATCTCTTATAGCAGGACCTAATCAACATTGCCCTATTAAAACTATACCTAGTCAAGAAATGGTCACGCTTGAAACCACCAGTATAAGCTGAGCTTTGATTGGTGTAAGCCGGCCCCATATTGTATGGAGCGCAGTACAAGTCAGAGCTCAGCTTATACTGGTGGAGGCAATGTTGATTAGGTCCTGCTATAAGAGATGGTACCTAAGTAGTAAGGACCCAGGTATCTTATCACCTCACTGTACTATAAATCTATACGATAACTAGTAGGTGTACTCATTACTAATATTGTAAGTAAATTTGTTTGCTTATTTGTGACTGTAGGTAGGCTCTTTATTTTAGGAAAATAATATCTCACTTCATAATCAACTAAACCTATTTAATGCGAGTGAAGCCTCAGGCACAACTAGTCTTTGTAATAAATATAGGTAGGTGCCAGTCTAGCTTGGTCCTCAGTTAACCATCAGATCACGACAAATAGGTACCTCTACCTACCTAACTAGTCAGTCTTGTGTCGAGCATTATAATATAACTAAAAAGCTACTGAAAGATAATATAAGTTACTTATATAAGCTAGGTAGATAGGTAGGTACTTACCTCCGGTTGTATTTCCTTTATGATATGGGGAATCTATAGAATTCTCGTTACAATCTTCAGTCATATTCGATTCAAAATGTTCACTAGAATAATTAACTGATTTCTGACGTAATTCCTCTAAAAAACGGTATCTTCTTCCCGCCATTATCGTTTAACAATCAAAAACATGCAGATAAATTGTAATTATTCCCGCCGAATCAAAACAAATCGCACACGACAAGATCAAGGAGCAAGTGCGGAACAAAACAGAGGCGGGAAAGGTATAAAATTTTCATAGAACAAATAAATCTACACCTTTCACTTTCTAACGTATCGCTTTGTCTCATTACACACATAACGGTCAATAAGAACAATAATGGATATGTTTACTTGTCAGATAATCTATCGCTCTATTGATGCGGTAATAAGTTGACAACTCGATTTGTACTACTGAACACGCAAATATGGGTAGCGTGATTAATTAAATATCTCGAGTTATTTTGTTAGTTTCATTAAATAAATGGCAGGCTTAACTTTACATATTCAGTTATTCAATTATTCATCAAATAAATTTTTGATATCTTCAGATGTCATATTATTACTCATTAGTAGAGAGTTGTTCAAAAATTCACAAGTTGGGTGTGTGCGTTAAAAGCGGACCTCTCGACTTAGTCATTTATTCACCATATAAAGCAAGTGATCCAGATGCCAATTTTCAATTAAAAAATAATTCATACAAGTCGAGTTATCAACCTATTCACGCCTTGTACGGAAATAACCACTGACATAAACAGTTAGCTGTTTGTAATTTTTTTTGTAAAGCTGTTAGTTGATTTTGATTGCTATATTCGGTCTCTAGTCTTCAAGAATATGCAACATATTCGGGTCTTCGTCGCTTGCACGTCATTTGTAATTGCCACATTTTCAGTTTCAAGGCGTTCTGGCTGTAGTATACAACTGATTTATTTTCCATGCAATTTTTCGGAATTACGATGCCTTGAAAGGCAAACAATATTTCATTGTCATCGGTTTCACAATTCGTACCTCTGATTCTGGGTACGCTTAGGCGAGTAAGTACTGATGACTTTAAAGTGGACAGAAAATGATGAAAGGTTGGATTTTTATTAGTTGGACTATGCTGTCAAATGATCCCAAATAAATTTTCAAGAGAGTCCTGATTCAGCTGTCTAATATTCAAATATAAAAATTTTTGGCTTTCTGCTTAACTCCAAATATCTTGTAAGATTTGATGGTTATTATATACCGATTAATACATCTAACGTTTTTTAATCTTAAATGGCTATCTGACTTTAAAAAATGTTGGGTTATTAGTTTGTTTTTGTATTCGATCCAAAGTCTGTGGTGGAGGCTGTTTTTGCGTACATTTTCTCTTATACTTTTTTTATGTCTTTTCGAGATGATGGTCCATTAGTGCAATCAAAAAGACGATCTAAATCTACAATTACTTCTGCGGTTTCTAATATTTCTTGGCTTTTTTGTACATTCGATACACTTTGGGAGAGTAACTTTAGAACCGAAGCAACTGTGTTGCTCAATATCTGGGCAGCTAATTTAACTCTCATCTTAGCACAAAATTTCGGTTCTACGTGCAATTTTGATATCTTTGTGAAATTATGCGTGCTCCTGTTTTTTTCTTCTAAATGGACCAATGGGCTACCACTCAGAAAATTATTTCTTATCGATTTGAAAAGATGCGGTATGTCATAAATAATAAACACTTTTTTGTTATTTACTAAAAAAATATTAGAATCATGAGGGTTACCACAGAAGCGCTTTAACTTAAAGTAAAACTGGTCACATACCGTTGCAACCACCGTATATCCGGCAGTTCTGATAGCTAGGATTACATTTTTTATAATGACAGTGAATTGTTGCGAAGAAATGGTGCCTTTTACAAAATAATGTGCATTGGTTGCTTAATTTTTTTTTCGTATTCCTTGAATCATTAATACCAATGCGTGATCGGCTATATTATTAGTTCTGCCTTCTTTCCCAGTATTTAATTAAATTTGATTGTTATATTAAGAAAAAATATTTGTTTTGTGGTATATGTTATTTCAAGGGTAGGGCAGACTGGGTACTTTTTTGCTTTTTCTGCGTCTGGTGTTTCGCATGTTATTTCTAGGTTTCCTGTACTCATCCCAGATCGCCGGGTCATCCCTTTTTAGGGCTATTCTTATTTCACGGCGAGCTAGATTTCTCTTCTTTTTTAAGTCTTTGTTCCACCATTTTTGCCCCTTTCCTATTTTTAATTCTTGGAGAGGGCATGATTCGTGGAAAGCCTTGTTTAGAGTTATATTTATGTTATATTTATTATTATTTTTAGAATGAATTTATACTACCTAATACACAGAATTTAGAAACGAAAACAATGTAGGTATTCAAAAAGATTACTTTTCTTTATTTTACAGTTCATTGTACAAATAAATATACACAGAATAATTGCATAAGGAGTTTGCTTATTTCCACAAAGAAATTACTTACAGCAGACCTAATAAAAATGTGATAGCATATAACTTTATGTATTCTAACTATTCAGTTACAGTGAATTACTTTTTAACGTTGGTTTAATCAAGAATCAGATTAATCAATCCATGCTGGACTGGGAGCGACAGAAGAACGTAGAATGTGCCAGCTGCATCTCCTCCCGGGCATGCTGTAAAAACCAGCTAAGGGATTCGAGGGTATATTGTAATTTAGGCGATGGGCTGACAACCTGTCACTACAGCAATATCAAGTTCTATCTTAAACAACCCTCAAAACTTGTCAGACGTGGCGGAACGACCTTTGTTTGGGTTGTTCAAACCCACCCATTAGGGATACATGCGTGATAGTATGTATGTATGTATGTATGCAGATTAATCAAGTGATGATTATGACCGGTATAACAAACTTTGTCAACCCTTATAACACGCACACAAACGCATGCCAAGTGCAACATGCCGTCTGTCGATGTGTGACCAAAATGACATTGTAAAAAATTTTTTTTTAGTTAGGAGTCTCCGAGCTGAAAGCCGCGGATGAAACTGCGGCATAAAAGGGTTGTTTCGTCCAAGCATAAAAGGCTAGTAATAAATAAAATAAGAAATAGGAAAATCTATATAATAAAGATTTTTTAGTCCAAATTATTATTTTCGACTTTTTTAATACAATTTTTTATTCGTCTGTGTTGTTATATTGATGTCATGTCATGTTATTTTTGATATATTCTGATTTATTATTATTATTTAAACATGTTTTAATTGTTGATCTGTTAAAAGTGTCCGTTCAGTTTAAACCTCCGTTCCTGGGCCCTAGGTATACATTGTACAAGCAAAACGCCTCACAATCAACACCGCAGACGAAATCCGGGGAGGGAGTGGAGGGAAAAATTCCGAAGTAAGTCATCATCTCCCTAGCCTTATCTTGTATCTCACAGGTCGGCTACATAATATAGGTAATTGAACGAGGTTACTGGTTTTTACACAGAGTATTAACACGAATATTTTGTAACTGAATACTATCACAGGTTTTAGACTGAGGGAAAGTAGAATTGAAATAAAATACTGAAAATAGTACTTACACTTTGTATTTTCAATGCAATTTCACAATTTATCTTACACACACAGGTTAACACTTTACACAGACAGAGTAACACTCAGAGTAACACTTCTCGCACGACCGTACGATTCTTCCGACAATACTAGACTGACTCGTGCGGACGACCAACGCCCTCAGGCCAACCCTACCCACGAACCATCCCACCAAAGACACTCTTCTGTCATTGGTCCGTTCTGTGGGTCTCTGATTGGTCAAGTCATCCGACAGAGTCAGTTCAGTACTAAATAGTCAAAAACAGTACTTTTAATTTGTAACGACTGTTTAAGTACAATTTAACACTAACAAAATTAAAATAACCTAAATTAGAATTTATTTATATTTAAATATTGTAATATAGCTAACAGTCGGCCATCCATTATTAAATAGTACGACCTCGTACTTTACTAACACAAAAGAGTCTCAAATAAATACTTTTGAGTAAACTTCGTTATTTTAACGAATGCAAAAGTATTTATATAATTATAACATTGTCGGACAACGTCCGAAATATGTAAATAAGAATAAATATATTCTTAAATTTTCACCAACGCTGGTCAAATCCAGAGGATGCTACAAGTATTTAAACATTGCCAACGCCGGACAAAGTCCAGAGGACACTAAAAGTGATCACCAACGCCGGACATAGCCCAGAGGGTGTTTTAACTACTTATGCAGTGCCAACGCCAGATAATATCCAGAGGACACCAACATAATTATTTTTAAAGTAATAATGCTATCAATAATAATTATAAATGAATTTTCTGTAGATATGCATATCACATAATAATATTTACCAACATGCTGGTTTTATAAGCAATTTTATTTTTTCTATATTTTATATTATTATATATATTTAAGTGTGTGATAATAATAATATAACATTAAATCTAGTAATTAAACGTAACTGAGCTCTATATTTCGGCTTCATCACTAGAGGAATCAATATGTGGTCTTTTAAAATTTAGCCACGGTTTAATTTTGTCAATTGCCACTACAGTAGAATAAGGTTTGTTTCCCTTGCGTGTTAGTGGAGTATCTTCTATTTGGAACCTATCTAAGTCAAGAACCTTACATATCCTGTAAGGGCCTTGAAATTTAGGAATAAGTTTCTTACTTGCACCAGTCGCTTGTACTTGGCGTTCAACACGTACGAGATCCCCTACTTTATATTTAGGAGCTTGGCAACGTTTTGCATCGTACGCTTCCTTCTGAGCGTTTTGATAAGCTTTTACGTGGTTATTAATTTCGTCTCTGATTTCAGACAAGTCTGAACTATTTGAAGAACCGGTAATATCATCAGCAAGCTCTGATATAATTCTACTCTCACTAGGTCCTGTTGGTCGTATTCCAAACAAAGCTTCGGATGGAGTACGATTAATACCCCGGTTGAAAGTATTATTCATTCCCCATTGAACTTCGGGCAAATGGTCATCCCATTTGTTATCTGGCGAACCTATACATTTTGCAGATAACGATTCCAATAGAGTTCTATTGTACCGCTCCACTTGCCCGTTTGCTCTAGGGGTGGACACGGCATTCAAAACATGTTTGATATTACGGTCTTCAACAAATCTCTTAAATAGATCACTGGTGAAAGAAGTGCCTCTATCAGTTATTATCCTGCGTGGGACACCAAATATCCCGAAAAACTCACGAAAGACTTTAATAGATGTTTGAGATTTAGTATTTCTAACAGCTTTTAGATATACGTATTTCGTGAAACCGTCTATGAGAACAAGAATGTAGACGTTTCCTCTAGTACTCCGCACAAATGGGCCTACATGATCGGCGTGAATGGTATCGAAAGGAGTATCAACTTTCTCAATTGGATGCAAGACACCAGGTTTCTTCCCTCCAGCACACTTAGAATAGGCACATTCTAAACAAGAATTTATGTATTTTTTTATGAAATTTCGCATTCTTGCGAACCAAAATGTCGCCTTTACCTTTTCTAGTGTTTTATCTAGAGCGAAGTGACCTATGTCATCATGATTTTGTTTTACTACTTGCCAACGCACGCCTTTTGGTACGACCCATCTGTCACCATCAGAAGTGATTCTAAAAAGTTTATTATTTTTTAGTTTGAAATTATTTTTGATATCAACTACGTGGTCCATCTCAGGATCCTTCAAAATACCAATGATTCTCTGAATTTCATCATCTGCGGCTTGGACAGTAGATAACCAATCTGAATCAGTAACAGTCATAACGTGGTAAGTTTCCGGGACGACAGGATTTCGGCTAAGAGCATCGACGTGTGACATTTGTTGTCCTGCTCGATACTCGATACTGAAATTGAATTCCTGCATTTGCTCCCACCACCGGGCAACGCGTGGAATCATGTCTTTCTTTTGAAATGTAGCGCGCAAGGAATTACAGTCAGTGACAATTTTAAACGATACGCCAATTAAGTAAACCCGAAATTTTTGCAAAGATGCTACTACTGCTAAGGTTTCTAAGTCGTACGATGAATAATTTTGCTCTTCGGGAGTAGTTTGTCGACTGAAATAAGCTATGGGTCGAAGCATGCCCTGATTGTCTTTTTGCAGCAGAATGCCAGCTACACCAATTTTGCTTGCATCTGTATGCAGTTCTGTATGCGCCGTCGGGTTATACAATGCCAATAAAGGTCTTTCAGAAAGTAATTTTTGGAGTTGGCGGAACGCATTTTCTTGCTCTGCATTCCATACCCATTTCACATCTTTCTTAAGCAGGTGAGTCAATGGTTTGGCTATTGAAGAAAATCGTGGAACAAATCTTCGAAAGAAACTAGAAAGACCAAGAAACTGCCTTATGTTGTGCTGGTTTTGAGGAACAGGAAATTTTTCAACAGCCTCTATTTTTGTGGATCCTGGGCGAATACCTTGTGATGTAACTTCAAATCCCAAGTAATCAACAGACGACCCAAAGAAAACACACTTGGATAATTTTAACGTGAGTCCAGCAGTTGCCATCAAATTAAGAACTTTCTCTAACCTAACCATTCCCTCATTAATATCATTGGAAGGTATAATAATATCATCGAGATAAGCCAGTGCCTCTCTGTGGCGAAGAGACCCTAAAACCTGGTTCATAATTCTTTGGAAGGTAGCCGGAGCATTGGCTAAGCCGAACGGCATACGATTAAATTCGTAGTGGCCGTCCGGCGTTACGAAACCAGTTTTATGTTTATCAGCTTCTCTGATTGGAATCTGGTAATAGCCAGAAGCTAGATCAAGTGTGGTATAAAAACTATTCCCTGATAAAACATCCAGCTGATCATCAATTAAAGGCATTGGAAAATTTTCTCGAACAGTATTTTTATTTAGGGCTCGATAATCGATGCAAAGTCTGAGTTCGCCAGTCTTCTTTCGTACAACTACAATCGGACTAGCATATGCGGATGTAGAAGTGCGTATTATGTCGTTTTGAAGTAGCTCGGATATCATGTCCCGTACCTTTTCTTTTTCACTAAATGCTAACCGATACGGTCTGTAGACAACAGGTTCGTTGTTATGAAGTTCAATACACATTTGATCAACAATTGTACTTCCTAACTCACTTAAATTGAACGCGAAGCATTGGCGATATTTATTTAGTAATTCTAGAAGTCTAGTTTTATCACTTCGTGCTAGATTATCCCCGAAATTAACATCCGATTCTGTAATAGGAGAATATCTTTTGTCAGAGGTAGTAATATTCATAACAGATGACATAACTTCAGCCTTAGCGATTCGAGCTCGAGCCAACAGATTTCCTTTTGAAAGAACTAGGGGTGTTGAAGAAAGGTTTTTGACGATAATAAACCCCTTGCCACTATTATCAATGAGGTACAATCCAGAAGGTACACAATATTGCGTGTCTTGAAAGACGCGATAACCACCTTCTACATAGATCTCACAATTGTGCAACGAATTTGTATGGAAATTAACGACAGATGTGCCATTAATCTCAACATCATCAGTACAGTACAACTTTATTTTATTGCTAGCGTTGATATCCATATTATATTCTAACTGAGAAAAATCCAAACGATCGTAAGTTTTAAATATAACTACATGTCGTTGCTCAGTAAACGTTTGTCCTATCATCACAGGATGGTCCATAGCCCAGTCGGGGACAATTAACAAATCCAAATAAGCTTTGACAGTATCTACAACAACCTTCACATGCAGTTTACCTATACAATTGACAATACCCTTACCGAAACCTTCTAATGTAGGAAGATCATCTACTTCATACTCATGACCAATAGTTTTAAAATGAGACACTTGAATCATGGAGCATTCGCTACCTAAATCTATGAAAGCTTCAATAGGATGTCCATTTATTACAACAGTTTTAAAATATTTCTGCTTTTGATCAAATCCGTATTTTAAGTTTGGTTTTTTAGAAGGATATTGTAAAAGATCGTCATGATTCTCCTGAACACGCATTACAGCCTTTGTAGTCTTATCGTCAGATGGCTTTTTGGCATAGCATTGTTCAGTGTCATGTCCAATTCTTCCACAACGGGTACATTTTTTAAGGGGCTGCGTACATTGTGATGTAAGATGACCTTCTTTTTTACAATTCGAACAACGCATTTTTTTGGAAGAGGTCCCCAAAAATTGTGGCTTAATGAGCTTTTTATCACCGATAACCCTAACATTTCTAGAATTTCGCAAATAGGCTAAAAGTTTATTCGGATTATCATACTGCGCAGCTTCTGCACCTAACCGGACAGAACGATCATCTATTCCGTGGAGTATACATTCCACTGCGCGTTTGCCGATAATACCGCACCTATTTATCAGATTAAATTTTTCATAATAGTATTCCTCTAGACAATCACCGAACCGAGCTCTTTTGCTTAACATATCACTTAACATTTGGCCGTAATTCTCCTCGGAAGGGAAAGCCTCTAAAAGTTTTTCCTGCCATTCGACCCAGGTAAAGAGGACAGAAGGGAGCCCTTCGTACCATCTTTGAGCAATGCCCTTTAATTTTGGTAGAGCAAAATGAACTATTTGTTTTTCATTCCAACTATAGATTGCGGCGCATTCATTTACTTTGTGTAACCACATAGCCATCGTTTGCTCTCTTTTACATGGGTCAAACTCAGGAACAGTATTACACATAGATCCTAACTTATCAGTTGAACCATTACTGGCCATAGATTTTAAAATAGTCACAAGATTAGCAACACTCTGGTTATCCAGTTGTAAACAAGGTGACTCACCGACAGAATTCTTCAATCCAGCAATGTTTGCTTCGCCGCTGAAGCAACCTCCTTTGTTGTCTTCCCTAGTGCGTGATCGCACCCCAGAACGGCTGCGCGGCTGCTGGTCATCTCGAGTACGTGATCGCACCCCAGAACGGCTGCGCGGCTGCTGGTCATCTCGAGTGCGTGATCGCACCCCAGAACGGCTGCGCGGCTGCTGGTCATCTCGAGTACGTGATCGTACCCCAGAACGGCTGCGCGGCTGCTGGTCATCTCGAGTGCGTGATCGCACCCCAGAACGGCTGCGCGGTTGCTGGTCATACCGAGTGCGTGATCGCACCCCAGAACGGCTGCGTGGCTGCTGGTCATCCCGACTGCGTGATCGCGTCCCAGAACGGCTGCGCGGCTGCTGGTCATCTAGAGTGCGTGATCGCACCCCAGAACGACTGCGCGGGGGTTGGTCCTCTCGAGTGCGTGATCGCACCCTGGAGCGTAATCGTGAGGGCCGTGTCCTGCGACTACGTCTGCGTGGCGTGCCGCGTGTCCTGCTGCGCGAGTGCCGATAGCACCCATCCGTGTCCTGACTGCGTAATCCTCGTTGATCAAGATCACGTGCCTGCTGATACGATGTCGCGCTGCGCGTGATCCACGTGCCTGAGCGCAAACAACGCCTGGTGCCATGGTGCACCAGCTGGTTGGGTGAGCAGCGGCTGACCCGACCTCTTGAATTCCGGCTGGATCGGCTGCGGGAGCGGTGTACTCGGCTGCTGGCCCGACGCCGTGTAGAACTCCGGGAGCGGCGACCTTCATTATTCGACCGCGTTGGGCTCGTGGGCGTATAAACCACACGATTACGAGGTTGATCCATGCTTTCCTGCAACACATTTTTTTACGCAAATTTAATTGTTACTAATTAAAAATTCAGACAACTGACAGGCCCAAAAAAAATAAAAATATTGCAATAAAAACTGACATTTCAACTCTTATTTTTTTTTTATTAAGTTGTTAATTTCATGGATTTAAAATTAAAATAAGTGGTTCAACGACATAACAATTCAAACTGTGTTTCAAACGATAAATATATTTATTTTGTAGTCAAGTCTTGCAATATACTTTTTCCACCTAAATACGGGCGTTATAGAAAAATATCAAAATCGTACACTATCCTTTTTGTAATACACCTTGAACTCTGTTGGTAACGTCAAAAACGGTTTGTATAAAACCGTAAATACTTTGTCTAGGCCATAGAAAAAACATAGGCGTGTTCTTATGTAGCATAAATAAGCTAACCGCAAAGTAAATAACACGAAAACTACTTACAAGATTTAATTCCGTTCAAAATAACAAAGTACTTGTAAGATAACTACTATCACTCAGCCATTTCATTTTTAATAAAGAGTTCCCTCTTGGTAATAAAATTATAATATTCGTGTTACAGTCATACATACATATTTTAAGAAAGTATTGTCGTAGGAAAAGACGACAAAAGAGAAAGAAAGAGAAAAAAAAAATATATTTAAATTTTTACTATTATAGTACTGTACACTTGGGGTGTGGATTAAAATATATCCCACTTCTGAAATATTAACACGAATATTTTGTAACTGAATACTATCACAGGTTTTAGACTGAGGGAAAGTAGAATTGAAATAAAATACTGAAAATAGTACTTACACTTTGTATTTTCAATGCAATTTCACAATTTATCTTACACACACAGGTTAACACTTTACACAGACAGAGTAACACTCAGAGTAACACTTCTCGCACGACCGTACGATTCTTCCGACAATACTAGACTGACTCGTGCGGACGACCAACGCCCTCAGGCCAACCCTACCCACGAACCATCCCACCAAAGACACTCTTCTGTCATTGGTCCGTTCTGTGGGTCTCTGATTGGTCAAGTCATCCGACAGAGTCAGTTCAGTACTAAATAGTCAAAAACAGTACTTTTAATTTGTAACGACTGTTTAAGTACAATTTAACACTAACAAAATTAAAATAACCTAAATTAGAATTTATTTATATTTAAATATTGTAATATAGCTAACAAGAGCGACTGCCATCTGACCTCCGCAACCCAGAAGGGAAACCAGACCCAATCCTAGATTAGGCCAGGTTTTAAGCCGTCAATGGGGTAGTACTGGTCTCTGATATGGCTTAACGACTAATATCTACGGTATTAAACGATATTAACCGGGACGAATGGTGTTGGCTTAACGTGTCTTCCGAAGCACGGAAAAAGCACCGAATAAACGTACATATGAAATTCGAATACCGAAAAACTCATTGGTACGTTGTGGGAGAGTCTTAGTGAGTCTTCCTCCAACTTGTCTATGACGTTAGAGGTCTTTTTGTCTTTAGGGGTCCCTACTTTGAAAGTTTCAACGAAGGTGTCCCAGTTAGTCATCCTAGCGTTTCTAATCATTTTCTTTTCTATTATACATTCTAGTTGAAAGGTGATCCTTCTGTGGTCAGAGAAACTTTCCTCAGTGTCCACCCTCCAGTTCGTGATGTAGTTACTAAAGTTTGAGGTAGCTAGTGTGATGTCTAGTACTTCTTGTCTTGTCTTAGTCACAAAGGATGCGGTGTCACCTATGTTAACTATGTCTAAGTCGTTACTTACTATGAAGTCCAGCATAAGGTCACCCTTTTCATTTGTGTCTGTGCTGCCCCAAGCCTCGATGGTGCGAGTTGGCATCACAGCCGACAATAAATGGAATGTTCTTACCTCTGTATATATAGCTGGACCGCTTCTTCTAGTTCTTTCGTGGGTGGTTTGAAATCCGTTTCGCTAGGGATGTAAGTATATATCAACGCTAACCTTTTCTCAGTCTCGTTTGCCATTTTGATATTCATCTCAACGGCTACAAGGTCTCTGTAATATATACTTTGTATTAGTCCTAATTGTGTTGTCCTGTTGCTTGCATATATACATGTTCTGGGATTTGACTCACCACCGAGGCAGATGATTTGTTCTCCCAGACTGTTAATGCCAACCACTTTCCCATTATAGGAGTATGGTTCTTGCAGCAGGGCAACGTCTATTCCCTTCGCATTTATATATTGACAAAGTTCGACCATGGCCTCTTTGCAATGATGTAAATTTAACTGGAGTATCTTTAAGGTATTTGTGTGTAGTTTTGTTGTGTGAAGGTGTGTGTTTGTGTTTTGTGTGTGTGTGTTTTAGGGTTGTGGGTGAGTCATTTATAAAATGGAGTCGTCGTAAGAAGCAATGATGGCCATAGGACTTGACAACGCAGGCTCTCCCTCTAGTGGGATCTCCATCTCGTCGTCGTCGTCCGTTACCGGATCATGCTCTGACTGTGCCCGCAGTGTGTTTGTGTTTCGTGGAGTGGGTGCAGGCACGAGGTCCTGATGCGACCCGCAGGACTTCTGCGCCCCGCAGGTACACTTACAGGTGCACAACGCTCCGGCGGTCCCATCCTGTGTATTCTCTTTTCCCTTGTCTTTTTCTTTGTCAGTCTCAGGTCTGGGTCTGTGGGCCCGGGCTAGAACTTGTGGAAGCTGGAAGTTTAACCACACATAGTCCACCCCCTCAAAAGCTTCCTCAGGCACTCCCACCACCAGACGTTCTCCCTGTGGGAGATCCTCCCTGGAGATGAGAATCCACTTAGGAATACCTAGTGCCGTTTTTTTCTTGTTCTGGATGCGCAGGGTCTTCATGACATCTCTAGGTTGATCTTCCTTCTTGCCAGGAAGGAAGATTGATGCCCTGAGTTTGTTCCACTTGCGCACCACGAGCTTCTTGTCCTTGAACATACCCAAGTCCCTTTGGAGGAACCAGTCCCTCGATTGCTGTGTGATGGGCGTGACCATGAAAAAGCCTTCGGCCACCAGCCCCGACGCTGCGAAACTCAGGCAGTCCTCGTCTACTTCAGCCTCAATCGCGTCGTCCACAATCACCTTGATCTTGTGACGGATCTCAGCTGCTGCTTCTTCGTCTATGGGTACGCCATCCTCTCTGCAGATCATGACGGCCAGGTCGCTCTGACCTTTGGTCGAGGGTCGTGGTAACCCTATGCGAACTAGCTCATTGTGAAGTGACTTACCTTGTCTTTTCTTTTTCTGCTTTTTAGGTGGGCGCTGCTGCGACGGTTGGTCTGGATCAGTGCCCTGTCTCTTAATCTTGAGAAGTCTTTCCCGTCTAGGTACTTCGACCCCCTTCTCTTTAACGATTTGGTCGCGGGTTTCCCGATACCGCAACTTACTCTTTTTTGATCTACTGAGTTGGATTTGGAAGCCTGCTCGACTCAAGGTCTGTCGCAATTCCTCCTCCAACTTCCTGGAATCGCCTGCTCGACTCGAGGTCTGCCGCAATTCCAGACTATACTCTATTGTGCGCGTCGAGCCCCCCCCCCCCAGAGTCCGATGGGACGTTAGCTGTGGTTACATCATCCAGCATTAGACTCGATGGTGCCATCACAGCGAGGCATTCTCCGCTTGAGGCGGTACCCTCCTGGGGTAATTTAAATTTGCTGTTCGCGCTGTCCATGAGGGACTATGGGTGCGGGGCTGCCGCAAGTGGTGATAGGGGTCACATCACAAGAGATCTAGTCCATATGATGCGCCCCGGGGGCCCTCCACTTTTATCCGGGTTTGGGACCGGCACATCAGACTCACTTGTGCTACTTGGTAAACCAAGGTAATCCAAGGGAGCCCGCTGAGGCAGTGTTAAGGGTTAAATATACGTAACTACTTGGCATCATATTTTACTTCCGCACGAGGTTCTGTTCCTTGGCAGTATAATAAAATATAGTGTCTTTATTGTTTATGCGTAGATTTAACTTAAAAAATAATTATTACAAAATATATTGTTATTTTAAAGTTACCAGCCTCTGTTTTTTTCTTTGCTGCCAGCTGACCCCAAACCTGGAAGAGCTGCTGACAAACTTCCTCCCAGCCTTTTGATTTGGCATTTACGTCTGAGTATTCTTTTATATTTTTATTATACAGTAATGGTCTGCTTTCTACTTCTTCAATTAGTCTACTATTATCGATATCTTCTTCGACCGGCATTTTACTTGGCATCTCGGAACATAGAATGCGCGCGCGTATCCGTCCGTACACTGCTTACACACATACTCACGCCGCGGCGGTCGAGTGGCAACTGGCTGGCCGGTCGGCGACTTTTTTGTTGCCCGTGCGCGCACTGGCATAGAAACCAATAGGGAAGAAGATAGTTGCGTCGCGGGCTTGTCTCCGACCCCGCGAACAAAACAGTTGCCCAGAGTTGCGTCGCTACGTGCGCGCACTTTCATACTAGCTCCTAGACTTGATCAAAAGACAAATAAATCGCCGAGCAACTAAGTTGCCCGTGCCCGTATACCCTAAGTACGTGGGACCCTCAGAAAGATTTGCTCTACAGGTACATATATTTTTATTAAATCTTTTCAAAGTACTCTCCACCAGCCTCTATACAAAGATTCATGCGTCTGAACCAGTTTTCAAAACACTTTTTCCAGTCCGCCGTAGACACCTCGTTTACAGCCTGCTCGAACGCAGCCAGCGCATCTTCCGGCGACGAAAATTGTATCCCCTTGAGCTGATTTTTTATTTTTGGAAATAAAAAGAAGTCACACGGTGCTAGATCAGGGCTGTAAGGAGGGTGACCCAGGAGTTTGACTGGTGTGCTGTCCAGGAAGTCCCTCGTTTTGAGCGCGGTGTATGCAGGCGCATTGTCGTGGTGGAGCAGTAGTCCGCGTAGCCCTGTGTTTGGTTGCTTGTTGCTCACAACAGAAAAAACTTCTGGTAAACATTTGGTAGTATACCATTTGGCGTTAATGCTTCTTTGATCTCGTAAGGGAATTGAGGCCAAGAGGCCAGTCAAATTAAAAAAGCTGGCGATCAAAATCTTCCCCCCGCTTCGAGATCGCTTCACTTTGGTAGGCGTTGGTTCAGTTTGAAACACCCAAACTGTCGATTGGCGCTTGGTTTCTGGATCGCATTGATAAATCCAGGACTCATCATCTGTTACGATGTCGTAAACACGCCGAGACGAACCTGCTTCAAATTTGTTCAGCATATCACCCGGGCCTGCTTCTGAGCGTCGGTGAGGTAGTGCGGCACCCAGCGCGATACTATCCTCCTCACGCGAAGATGCCCATGTAGAATCTCGTGAACGCTTCCCGATCCAATCTTTAATATGTGCTGAATCTCCTGATATGTCATTCGCCTATTATCTTGGATTAAATTTTTCACTGCTAGCACGTTTTCTTCCGTAATAGCCGTCAAAGGGCGACCGCTTCTTTCTTCATCCCCCCAAGGTTGTTCGACCGCGCCTAATTTCGTTATACCAACGATACACGGTTGCCTTGGAGGGGCTTTCATCCATAAATGCCATTTGAAGTCTATCGAACGATTCATCCGGTTTCAGGCGACACTTGAAATCGTAAAAAGTCATAGCTCTAAAATGTTCCCGGCGCAGATCCATTTTTCAGTAAGAGACGATACTTTGAATTGGCTCGCAAAAAATGTGGAGGGAAATATTGAAAATGGAACACACATATTTTTACTTACAAGTAATCATATTTTCAAAAAATATTCTAACCGGCCAGTCTGCCATATATAAAAACTATTTATCGCAATACTTTCTGAGTGGCCTGGTATAAGAATAATAATATCATCGAATTGTCAATTATTACATTCATACTTGTTTAACAAAATCATTAAAAGTGTAACAGTTTTTTTCTAGTAAAAATAGTTTCAATTTATGTTCAAACGTATTGTGACGTACATGCATATTTATAATAAACATAATGGTTGCGAACTACCCGCGAGCGACTTCACTTCAAGTCGAGGTCCAGTGGCGGACGGGTGTCTCGCAGGCGTTGTAAACTATACTACTGTGTTAACTATACGACCCGCGCAGCCTAGTTGGCAGTGTACCTGCCTGCTACGCAGAGGGTCCCGGGTTCGATTCTCGGCCAGGGCAGACATTTGAATGATGAGTTTAAATGTCTGTTTCTGGGTCTGGATGTTCTTTGTGGTTGTATCTATGTATGTCCATGGCACCCCGATACAGGGAATCCTAGTGGGGGCTATGAGTGTGATCGTGTCGTGTCGTGTCGTGTCGTGTTTTATTGAAATATCTCAATACCTTGCCTCATCAATTACATACCTAATCCACAATGCCACACGTATTAATATTTGATATCACTTTAAATTCATTTGGAAGTCCATTAAAAAACAATACTGATTGATAAAGGGTACTATGCTTAACAATTGAATCGATGTCTAAGGTAGGTTGTATTACATTATTTAAATCTTTTCTCCTAGTGCTATGGCGTAAATTCATCTCTTTTTCTGTTTCAAAAGCTTATCTATGCTTGACCAAATCAACGAGTAAAACGAAACAAAATATACAAACCAGGTACCGTCAATATATTGTTTTTTTTTTATATTCTTTGCACGACTACCATGGTGGGATTCGGGCAATAGTCTTTATTGCTCTCTTTTGGATTGTAAAAGCCTTTCTAATATTGTACGGGTAGCTGTTTCCCCAGCATTTTATGCTATAACGGAGCCTAGATTCTATAATGGCAAAATAAACAGATTTTAATTGGTCCAATGTCAGTGTGTCTCTAAGGCTTCGCAATGCATAATACGCTGAGCTGATAGAGCTTTCTAGTTTACTATGTTCTGGCTTCCAGTTAAGTAAAGAGTCTATGTGGATTCCTTAGAACTTTACTACATTTACGGATTCTACATCTTCACCGTTCAAAATAAGGCTGAGATAGTCTTTATTACTTTCCGTAGTCTTAAACAAAATTGCGTTTGTTTTTTGCGAATTTAGCTGTAAGTCATTCGTCTGAAACCACATATGAAAAGCTGTTAAAGTAGCATTAGCCTTGTCATTTAGTTCTTGTATATTAGAACCTGAAATAATTACGTTTGAATCATCTGCAAACAGTACCATTTTGCAGTCGGGACTCTGGAGACAACAAATTCAACCAAATCGTTGACAAAAACAATGAAGAAAATAGGACCCAAAATTGATCGTTGTGGAACACCTCGTGTTAAATTTACAAAGTTTGAGCTTTCTTTTATCTCTGTGCCATCGTTACCCATCGAATTTATTTCCACAAACTGTTTCCTGTTAACTAAGTAGGATTCAAGCAATTTCAGAACCCTATTCCTATCACCATGGTGTTCCAGCTTTTTAAAAGAATATCATAGCTAACGAGATCAAAAGCTAAGCTTAGATCTAAAAATAACAATATGACATTATTTACTAGTGCACTTATAGCCTCTGAAGTAGGGGAGG
This sequence comes from Scrobipalpa costella, assembly GCA_949820665.1. Lineage (NCBI taxonomy): Eukaryota > Metazoa > Arthropoda > Insecta > Lepidoptera > Gelechiidae > Scrobipalpa > Scrobipalpa costella. The sequence continues at coordinate 9,833,491 of OX463315.1, forward strand.
CCGAGGGGAGTTGAAACAATTTTTATATTTTGGTTTGTAAAAGCAAATTCTAGAAACATTAAGCATAAATGAATTAATAGCAATCGATAGGGCATTTCATATACTTTCAAATGATTTAAGCCAGAGAACTGTAAGTATAAATTCTGTGGCGAAAAATCTACATGAATGGAGCAAGTCATTTTGTTTCAACTCCCCTCATACATATCCCCCTATATCCCCTTATACCTAGTGTGTTCATAAGTTTTGAGACGAAATAAAACTTTAATAAAAAATTAAACAATGAAGATATATTTATAGAATTTGTAGAAAATTATAAGCGGATTATGACTAAAAATTAGAAGTAATAACTATTCGAAATGGCCACCTCTATTCTTACTGCAAGCCCTTAGACGTTCGGGCCACTCATCAATCGCGGCACGAATCTTTTATAGAGGGATTCGCTTCGCTTCCCTGACAAGGGCTCGCTTCAGGGATTCCAGGTTTGGGTGGGACTTTCGGCAGGCCCTGAGCTCTAACTCAGTCCACAAAGAATAGTCAAGCGGGTTGAGATCAGGACTGGAAGGGGGCCATTCTTCCACCGAGATGAACCCCGGTACATTTTCCCTTAACCAGGCTTGAGTCGTTTTTGCTTTATGGGACGGCGCTGAGTCTTGCTGGAAAATCCATTCCTTGCCCTTGAATAGGGTCTCAGACAGGGGCTTCACGACAGTCTCCAAAATATCACTTTGATAATTTTTTGCTTTGCTCTTGACCCCTTGTTGGCAAAAATGGAGCGGAGTGACACCTTCATATGAGACCCCCCACCATACCATCACACTAGCTGGGTGATGGGCACGCGAGACATTCCGTGCTGAAGCTGGAACATCCTTGCTACTTTTGGCATAAACTTTATTGTTTTGACGGTTAAACTTTTCTTCCACCGTAAAGATTTTTTCATCTGTGAAGAGTATCTTTTTCGGATCGTGCCTCTTAAGCAACATTGGACAACGTTCGCGTCGTAATTTGCGAAGGCGTTCGTTTAGGAAATGAACTTTTCTACGACTGTACGCCTTTACCTTGAGATCATATTTCAGTATCCTGTTGATTGAAATACGCGATATGTTAGTCTGTAGAGCAAGTTTCTTCTGGGTGCGGCATGGATTTCGGCGAAGTCGCTCTCTTACCATTTTGATATTCGCAGCCGTCCTTACAGACCGCGGTCGACCACTTCTTTGCCGATCTTGTAAAGATTTTGTATCCTTGTAACGTTTTATAGTGTAATACACAAAGTTACGACTGATCCCAAAACTTTTAATTTCACGAAAAATCTCCATAGGTTTTTTTCCCGCCAAATGAAGCGAAATACACGTAATTCTTTTGTTCCTTCCATATTGAAAAAAATAATATCAATGAATAATAAAAACCAAGCGGACAGACGTAAAACATTCCAAATTCAAATTTGGAAAAATAAATTCTCAGCTGCCAGGTACAATTTTTCATTTATTTTTATTAAAAAGTTTGTCTCAAAACTTATGAACACACTAGGTATATATATAGGGTCGAGGTGAGTTGAACCGTTTTATATTTGCGTAGATTATAGAACCAATAACGAAATAATTGAAGGGTATTTATAAAAATAAAACAATATACTTAGGTTTAAGAATCATTTGTACTCAATTTTTTATAGATATAAAAAGTCCAAAACAATAATAAACTCTTCATAATAAATTCGATAAAAGAACTCGACTCTTCAAGATACGAGGGGTGGCTGATAAGTAATCTACCTAACTATGAAAGAAAAGACTTTGATGGCTAGTTTATTTTTTATTTTTCTATATAGTCTCCTGCAAGTGAAATACACTTATGACATTTTCAAATATGTGACATCATGCCGTTATAATAGTAATTTTTATTTTGCTCGTCAAAATGGTCAGTCACAGCCTCTTTCATTTCTTCGTCCGTCGAGAATCTGCGACCCCTCAATTTTTTCTTTAAATCTTTGAATAAGAATTAGTCACAGGGAGCCAGATCTGGACTATAAGGTGGATGGTTAATTTCTGTGAAGCCGTTTTTGCTCAGGGCTGACCTCGCCGTTAAGGCTGTGTGTACAGGAGCATTGTCTTGTAAAATCAGAACACCTTTGCTGAATTTGCCTCTCCGCTTTTCTTTGATTTGTTCACGAAGCTGGTCAAGCAAGTTTGCATAATATTCAGCATTCATTGTTGTATTTTTAGGCAAATAATCTATCATCAAAATCCCTTCGACATCCCAAAATACGGTGGCCATTAGTTTTCCAGCCGACGGCCGAACCTCGCCTTTGTTTGTCAAAGGGGGTAAACATTTTAGGGACCCAACGCGCGCTCACCTTGGACATGCCCAAATGTTCGTGAATAATTTCATGAACTCGTTCCTTGCTAATGCCCACATCTCTGGCTATCTCCCACTGCTTGATTCGCCGATCTGCAAGAATCAGGTTCTTCACCTTTTCAACATTATCTGCGGTAACAGTAGAAATTGGCCTTCCACTACGTGTGTCGTCTTCCAGGCTCTCACGGCCATGTTTAAATTGCTTCGACCATAACTTTATGACGAATTCAGAAAGACTTGAATCACCAAACACCTTTAACATGCGCTCTCTGATCTGCGTAGGCGTATTTCCTTCTTTACTTAGGAATTTAATCACTGCTCGATGCTCAACTCATCATTTTGCAATTTTCTTTCGACATGGTGAAATCAAAGCCGCGCCAGAAAAACAAAAGCAAGCGAAAAAAAAATAAGCGTCATAATTTTGAAATAGGAATAAATATAGAATATGATTTTGCAATGGCCAGTTCGATTTTCAAAACTTTCTTTAACAAAGTAGATTTTATATCAGCCGCCCCTCGTATATATATTCACAATACACCAATAGGAATTTGTAACAAAACAAGTCTTATATGAGGTGGTTTAACCACAAAATAGGAAACGAAAATCACATTCTTAGAAAACTAAATATTATAGGTACTTACCTACGAATTAATTACTAACTAAAAACTTTCAGTAATTAAAAACTTTCAGTAAGTATGTAACTTTTATAAGGAACAACATTAACATCAGTCTTCACTTTTCTTTGTGAGAAGTCATAAGTTTAGTAGTAACATTAATTTCACAAATTTAAGTATATAAAAAGAGGACAAATACAATAAAAACAAATATCAATCGGATAAGCAGTTGTGGCATACTCGTACGTAAGAAAGTTCACCACTAGTGCAATCTTCATGAGGCCAGCTTTTGCATTCTAGACATTGAACCCATTTTTCATCGGATTTGCTGTTTGAGTACGGTTCTAAACAATAAATGCAAAAGCAATCTTCTCCTTCTTCATCTTCACTTCCTTTTTTATTCTTGACAATCTTGTTTTTTTTTTTTGTTTTAGCTTCCGGCTTGTTACTTCTTTTTACTGGCTTTGATCTTTTACGTGTGTTCTTTTCTTCAAAATTAGGTTTTTTAACTTTTTTCTTAGCCATTCGAGCTGCTTCAATTGCTGCTAACTCATCCTTTACAGGAGTATCAGTCAAGATAGCGGATTTCACTTTTCTTCGATTTATTCCTTTTCTTGGAGGGGCCTTTGGTAAAGGTATCACACTTTAAGGAGAAAAAACACTTGCTGTGGCCATGACTGGAGTAGTATGTGATGTAGATGCTACAGGTAACGTATTAGATCTCTTCCCTTTTTGCTTGACCATATGAAATGGAAGGTAATGAAAAGGATGATTTACTTCCTTAGAAGTATCTTCGACTACTTCTATGATACCCAGTTTAAGCTGTTCTTCAAGAATTGAATTATATTCTTTGGTTTTTACTTTGTCTGATCCTTTAAGCACACTTTTCAATCTACCTAAGGCTAGACCGAAATTTGATGAAAGTTCTGGGGGATACTGAATCCATGGTCATTTCACTAAATGGCGACCATTCTGATATTTCACTGTCTTGTTAAAGTGATCTACAGCTTCTTCCTGACGTGTTGTTTTTGGAGAATCTGTAATACCCAAGCTTTCCAGAGACCACAGGAAACTTACATCAATATTCTTCAGTGGTAAATCTGGTGCTGTAAAATATGGACAATTTGGAATATGACATTGACAGTAATTCACCACTGAAAGGCTATGTGATGTATGTTCAGGGGATTCCTTGCCTGAGAGAATCCAGCCAAAATTGATATCTAGAAGATACAACTTTGACGAGATTTTTATCTTTTTATTCCGTAAGAATGAACAGAAAAAAATCATTAGATACTACCACAAGTAGATCAATGCATTCTCCTGATGTTTCATCATCTGCTAAAATATCAACCGCCTCATGTTTAAATGTTAATACCGGTATGTGATCTGTGATTCGTGGTACAATATTTACTTGTAGGATTTCAGTTATCCCTCGTTTTGTTATTATTTCAACCTTTGTTGATGGGCTTGTAGTTTTTTGTGGTTCTTTAGCGCCGAACGTGTAAATTAATAATTCCTCTCCTTTAACAATTGGAAATTTTTAAATTTGAGCCATCTCCTTTTTTATATAGCTTCGCTGACTCACACTATCAAGTAGAAGTCTTATTTTTATCCTCTCCTTGGTTATGGGATTCTGAGGAGTTGCTGCTGCGGTCTGTAAGAATGTTTATCCGTTAGTAAAATTACATAAAGTCTTGATTACAGGGAATAACGGTAATGAACCCTCACCATCAGCTGGTTTTGTACAGAATATCATAGGGTGATCTCCTTTACAGCGGAAGCAGCTCATTTTCTTTTTACAAACTTCTGTCTTATGACTACATTTTAAACAATGTTGGCATCTGTTATTTAATCTTCTTTTTCTTTCTCCTATGGTTTTGAACTTGCGGCAATTTACACTACTATGATTTGTCATGTTACATAAGATACATGCCTTTTTAAATTTCTTTGAAGGAGTTGTATTTAATGCCTTCTCCGCCTTCCGTTTACGGTTCACATTATGTTTCTTCGTTGGAAGATAGGCCGGGTTCCCACTATGCCGGACCGGCATTTCTGCCGGAAACCGGACACCGGACAAGAGTGTTCACATTACACCGGATCACCGGATCTCGGGGGCCCGGAGACCGGGTTCACAAGAATCTCTCAGTTGAATTTGGAGCTGTGCCCACAATGGACGACGAAATTGTTGTGTTGTGGTGGTGGTGGCGCAGGAGGCAAAACAAAAGAAGAAAGTATTGGATACATCCTATTTTACGAGAAAGATTTTCACTTGGGACATTTGAAACATTGATGGGTGAACTGAGAAGTGACGAAGCAAAGTTCTTCAATTATTTTCGAATGACAACATCCACTTTTGACGATTTACTAGGACGACTTTCACCAGGCATAAGAGTACGAAATACAAGTTTCAGAGAATGTATTTGCCCAGAACAAAGATTGGCCATATGTTTAAGGTAAGAGTGTATTCTTTTGACAATAATTTATTAATTTTAAATGCAAATTAGTCATTTAAGTATTTATTTGTACGACGATAATTTCTATGGAAGGGGATAAAAATCAATGGTTGTGTCCTGGAACGTGTTATAAGAAATGCAAATTAGTAATTTAAGTATTTATTTGTACTCAAACTTAAGTCATTTAAGTATTTATTTGTACTCAAACTTAAAACCCTTCAAAATCTAAACAGTCTGACTCTTGGGAGTATATGGATGGAGTAGATTCTGTGGGCGAAACTGGATTCACTGGATTCGAATTGGATGACTGGGAAGAAGTTGATGGTATAGGTGTTGTTGCCGGTTGGTTGCTACTATTATATTGTGTAGAGTATCCAGAGTGATAATCTTGCGTAGGTGTCCCCTGTTGATTAGGATGTGTGTAGTATCCAGAGTGAGTATACTGATCTGGTCCGGTCATCTGATTATAATGACGCCAATGTCCGTAATTTGGTCTCTCAAAATTCCTACTTTTAATTTTTTGCAACATTGTCAGGACGCTGGCTTGAAATTCTAAAGTCTCTTCGATAGTTAAAGTGTCCAAGATTGGTATAATGCCTTTGAAAAAAGAAAGGTGATGGCTTTCTTTTTCTGGGTTCATTCTGGAGTCTAAAAACTTTGACATCTTCTCATTTACTTCTTTATTATCAATTGTTCTTTTATCTTTAATTAAAGGTGTACGAAAATCTGATTCCACGCCTACTTCAGTCTCGGTTCTTGCTTTTTTTGAACCCGACTCATGAGGCGGTCGAGATTCGGAGACTTTTTTCAAAAACATTAATTGCTCGTGATAAAAATAATTTCGTGTCTTTTTGGACGAAGATCCAGATTTAGACTCATCTTTTTGTTTTTTCACCGTCTTAAGCCACGAATCTCGTACATTATTCCATTTAGTTGAAACCAGTTTTCCTGAAATAAATAAAAAAATCTGAATAGAATTTGTTTATTAGTGACGTATAATGTAACTAGCTTTCCGCCCGCGGCTTCGCCCGCGTGGAATTCGGTTATATCGCGTTTTTTATATTTTCCCGTGGGTATGAGAAATTTTCCCGAGGTAAATGTAGCCTATGTTTCTCTCCATCCCTTCAACTATCTCCACTTAAAAAATCACGTCAATCTGTCGCTCCGTTTTGCCGTGAAAGAAAGACAAACAGACACTTTCCCATTTATAATATTAGTAAGTATGGTATGTAGTATATGTAGTAAAAAAAGATACTTTTTTTCAGATATTTAGCTTCAGGATGTTCATTCAAAGAAATACATTACTCATACAGAGTGGGCGTTTCGACAATAAGTAAAATGATAAAAGAAATGAGCCACATCATTTGGGAAAATCTACACACAGATTTCCTTAAGCTGCCTGATACTGAGAGAGAATGGGAGGACATCGCTTTAAGATTCGAAAGAAAAGCCAACTTTCCTCACTGTATTGGAGCAGTAGATGGCAAACATATTAGAATTTTGAAGCCAGCCAAGAGTGGTTCGATGTTCTTTAATTACAAGGAATATTATTCTTTTGTATTAATGGCAGTTGTCGATTCAGAGTACCGATTTATTTTTATTAGTGTGGGCTCGTATGGCAAGGAATGCGATTCCACTATATTAAAGGATAGTACATTTTGGAAAAAGATCAATGATGGTACTTTAAATGTACCAAAGCCTAAACCACTTCATACAAACATGCACGAGGAATTACCGTTTATACTAGTTGGCGATGAAGGCTTTGCTTTAACACCTAATCTCCTGCGTCCGTACGGAGGTACACATTTGAATAATGATAAAAAGATTTTTAACTATAGATTAAGTCGAGCAAGAAGGTACGTTGAGTGCGCTTTTGGTATTCTAGCAAATAAGTGGCGAATACTCCATCGGCCTATAGATCTGAACGTAGACACAGCAGTTCAAGTAATTAAAGCTTGTACAGTCTTACATAATTTTGTTAGAGAAAAAGACGGTATAAATTTTGAAAGTCACCAAAATATTGAAAATGGTCAAGAACAAGATACGAGACCCGTAGATCGAAATGGGTCGACTCAAGGTGGCCCTAATGCCAATGCTATACGGACAGCATTTACTAATCATTTTTGTTCGGATATTGGTTCCGTTCCGTGGCAGGCAGCAGCTATAAATTAAATTTTGTGAATGCATTTTTATCAATAAAAATATTAAAAAAACTCACCGTACTGTTTTCTTTCTTTTTCGTCTAGTTCGTCGAAGTTTGGTTTAAGTATTAAACATACTTCACGCCATGCTGCTAACTTTAAGTTCTTGTCTTTATAGACATCTTCGGTCTTGTCCCACAGAACAGGTCTCTCTTGGACAAGCGTTATTAAAGTTTCTATTTGAATGTCGTTCATGGTACACGTCTACTCTACTCAGAAAATGCGAGCCGAATTAAGTGCGGGTAGCACGGGCGGGGCGAGGCGGGAAGCACGGGCGCGGCGGGGTGGGCCGCAACTCGTTCATATTACTCCGGTCCGGTGATTTTGCCGGCATTTTGTAGCGACAAAACGCTCGGTAAAAATGCCGGGCTCGGCGAAAAAGCCGGATCCGGGATAATGTGAATAGCTTCATACAGTTTATACCGCCGCTAGGCCTTCCGGCGATTTTACCGGACCGGGAGATCTGCCGGTCCGGCATAGTGGGAACCCGGCCTTACTCTGATCTTAAGTGAAAAGCTCCCGTAGTACTAACAGCTTCCGTAGTACTCACAATTATTTTTCAATTCAATTTATTATTACCAATTCAATATTTTAATGCAAAAACACGTTTTGACATTTATTATTTTTTTGTAGTAGATAATTGATTTTCTTTTTTAAGTTTATAAAACATGTATTTGTATCTTAACCTATCTACTTTTAAACAGGGACCCGCGTCCTTCCATTTGGGTGAGAGCTGAAAATCAGTGTTGCTCTTTATGAGCTATAATACACTGAGCTTTGACCCTCTGCATCACTTCAGCACATATTTAACAGAATGTAGGCACTAGTTTGTCTTATTTTTGTCGTGTCTTTATTTATTTTCATCTCTTCTTTCTTTGTGTTTACCTTTTGTTTTATGTGTGATGTTTTTTATGCAATAAACCTTTTATCTATCTCATCTATCATCTATCACAGGTGGCTGTAAATTTGACTCAAGCATTAAAGTCGATGATTTTTTCATAGCGGATACAATTTTATGTAGACTTGCCCTTATTGCAAAAGTACTGTTATCTTCTCCCCCCATTAAATGATGTTCATGTATAACCCTCTCAGGGAATTTATTAAGAATCATGGCTCGGAGATGGTTACCTGATACAGGTTCTCCTAATTTTTCCAAAACTCGAATGTGACGTTTCAAGGAATCTAACGTATTCCTGCAGTTTGTGCCTGTATAAACTGCCTTCGGTAGATTGCTTATAGCATTATAATGAGCATCAATTAAAATATCTTTTGATCCAAAACGTTTCTCGAGTGTTTCAACTGCTAAATTGTAATTAGCGTTTGTAATTGTAAAGCCAGAAATGGTATCCAAAGCTACCCCCTTTAGACATCCAAGAAGATCTGCAAATTTGTCAGCATCAGCCAAGGGTTGTTTGTGTGCATTAGTATTGAAATGGTCCCAGAACTCGCTCCATTTAAGCCTATCACCATTAAATGTAGGAAGACTCAAGACAACTTTGAAGAGATTTTTATCTTTTTATTCCGTAAGAATGAACAGAAAAAATCATTAGATACTACCACAAGTAGATCAATGCATTCTCCTGATGTTTCATCATCTGCTAAAATATCAACCGCCTCATGTTTAAATGTTAATACCGGTATGTGATCTGTGATTCGTGGTACAATATTTACTTGTAGGATTTCAGTTATCCCTCGTTTTGTTATTATTTCAACCTTTGTTGATGGGCTTGTAGTTTTTTGTGGTTCTTTAGCGCCGAACGTGTAAATTAATAATTCCTCTCCTTTAACAATTGGAAATTTTTAAATTTGAGCCATCTCCTTTTTTATATAGCTTCGCTGACTCACACTATCAAGTAGAAGTCTTATTTTTATCCTCTCCTTGGTTATGGGATTCTGAGGAGTTGCTGCTGCGGTCTGTAAGAATGTTTATCCGTTAGTAAAATCACATAAAGTCTTGATTACAGGGAATAACGGTAATGAACCCTCACCATCAGCTGGTTTTGTACAGAATATCATAGGGTGATCTCCTTTACAGCGGAAGCAGCTCATTTTCTTTTTACAAACTTCTGTCTTATGACTACATTTTAAACAATGTTGGCATCTGTTATTTAATCTTCTTTTTCTTTCTCCTATGGTTTTGAACTTGCGGCAATTTACACTACTATGATTTGTCATGTTACATAAGATACATGCCTTTTTAAATTTCTTTGAAGGAGTTGTATTTAATGCCTTCTCCGCCTTCCGTTTACGGTTCACATTATGTTTCTTCGTTGGAAGATACTCTGATCTTAAGTGAAAAGCTCCCGTAGTACTAACAGCTTCCGTAGTACTCACAATTATTTTTCAATTCAATTTATTATTACCAATTCAATATTTTAATGCAAAAACACGTTTTGACATTTATTATTTTTTTGTAGTAGATAATTGATTTTCTTTTTTAAGTTTATAAAACATGTATTTGTATCTTAACCTATCTACTTTTAAACAGGGACCCGCGTCCTTCCATTTGGGTGAGAGCTGAAAATCAGTGTTGCTCTTTATGAGCTATAATACACTGAGCTTTGACCCTCTGCATCACTTCAGCACATATTTAACAGAATGTAGGCACTAGTTTGTCTTATTTTTGTCGTGTCTGTATTTATTTTCATCTCTTCTTTCTTTGTGTTTACCTTTTGTTTTATGTGTGATGTTTTTTATGCAATAAACCTTTTATCTATCTCATCTATCATCTATCACAGGTGGCTGTAAATTTGACTCAAGCATTAAAGTCGATAATTTTTTCATAGCGGATACAATTTTATGTAGACTTGCCCTTATTGCAAAAGTACTGTTATCTTCTCCCCCCATTAAATGATGTTCATGTATAACCCTCTCAGGGAATTTATTAAGAATCATGGCTCGGAGATGGTTACCTGATACAGGTTCTCCTAATTTTTCCAAAACTCGAATGTGACGTTTCAAGGAATCTAACGTATTCCTGCAGTTTGTGCCTGTATAAACTGCCTTCGGTAGATTGCTTATAGCATTATAATGAGCATCAATTAAAATATCTTTTGATCCAAAACGTTTCTCGAGTGTTTCAACTGCTAAATTGTAATTAGCGTTTGTAATTGTAAAGCCAGAAATGGTATCCAAAGCTACCCCCTTTAGACATCCAAGAAGATCTGCAAATTTGTCAGCATCAGCCAAGGGTTGTTTGTGTGCATTAGTATTGAAATGGTCCCAGAACTCGCTCCATTTAAGCCTATCACCATTAAATGTAGGAAGACTCAAGACAACTTTGAAGAGATTTTTATCTTTTTATTCCGTAAGAATGAACAGAAAAAATCATTAGATACTACCACAAGTAGATCAATGCATTCTCCTGATGTTTCATCATCTGCTAAAATATCAACCGCCTCATGTTTAAATGTTAATACCGGTATGTGATCTGTGATTCGTGGTACAATATTTACTTGTAGGATTTCAGTTATCCCTCGTTTTGTTATTATTTCAACCTTTGTTGATGGGCTTGTAGTTTTTTGTGGTTCTTTAGCGCCGAACGTGTAAATTAATAATTCCTCTCCTTTAACAATTGGAAATTTTTAAATTTGAGCCATCTCCTTTTTTATATAGCTTCGCTGACTCTCACTATCAAGTAGAAGTCTTATTTTTATCCTCTCCTTGGTTATGGGATTCTGAGGAGTTGCTGCTGCGGTCTGTAAGAATGTTTATCCGTTAGTAAAATCACATAAAGTCTTGATTACAGGGAATAACGGTAATGAGCCCTCACCATCAGCTGGTTTTGTACAGAATATCATAGGGTGATCTCCTTTACAGCGGAAGCAGCTCATTTTCTTTTTACAAACTTCTGTCTTATGACTACATTTTAAACAATGTTGGCATCTGTTATTTAATCTTCTTTTTCTTTCTCCTATGGTTTTGAACTTGCGGCAATTTACACTACTATGATTTGTCATGTTACATAAGATACATGCCTTTTTAAATTTCTTTGAAGGAGTTGTATTTAATGCCTTCTCCGCCTTCCGTTTACGGTTCACATTATGTTTCTTCGTTGGAAGATACTCTGATCTTAAGTGAAAAGCTCCCGTAGTACTAACAGCTTCCGTAGTACTCACAATTATTTTGCAAATCAATTTATTATTACCAATTCAATATTTTAATGCAAAAACACGTTTTGACATTTATTATTTTTTTGTAGTATATAATTGATTTTCTTTTTTAAGTTTATAAAACATGTATTTGTATCTTAACCTATCTACTTGTAAACAGGGACCCGCGTCCTTCCATTTGGGTGAGAGCTGAAAATCAGTGTTGCTCTTTATGAGCTATAATACACTGAGCTTTGACCCTCTGCATCACTTCAGCACATATTTAACAGAATGTAGGCACTAGTTTGTCTTATTTTTGTCGTGTCTTTATTTATTTTCATCTCTTCTTTCTTTGTGTTTACCTTTTGTTTTATGTGTGATGTTTTTTATGCAATACACCTTTTATCTATCTCATCTATCATCTATCACAGGTGGCTGTAAATTTGACTCAAGCATTAAAGTCGATGATTTTTTCATAGCGGATACAATTTTATGTAGACTTGCCCTTATTGCAAAAGTACTGTTATCTTCTCCCCCCATTAAATGATGTTCATGTATAACCCTCTCAGGGAATTTATTAAGAATCATGGCTCGGAGATGGTTACCTGATACAGGTTCTCCTATTTTTTCCAAAACTCGAATGTGACGTTTCAAGGAATCTAACGTATTCCTGCAGTTTGTGCCTGTATAAACTGCCTTCGGTAGATTGCTTATAGCATTATAATGAGCATCAATTAAAATATCTTTTGATCCAAAACGTTTCTCGAGTGTTTCAACTGATAAATTGTAATTAGCGTTTGTAATTGTAAAGCCAGAAATGGTATCCAAAGCTACCCCCTTTAGACATCCAAGAAGATCTGCAAATTTGTCAGCATCAGCCAAGGGTTGTTTGTGTGCATTAGTATTGAAATGGTCCCAGAACTCGCTCCATTTAAGCCTATCACCATTAAATGTAGGAAGACTCAACTTAGGGAGTTTAACTGTTGATATCGTATTTTTGTTATATAAAGAAGTCGCTTCAAGTTCAGTGAGAATATCCTCTGCTTTTAATTGATCTTGATTAAAGTTTTCAGTAAGCATCTCGTGATCGCCGTGACTTGTCAAGAATTGATTAAATGTTAATTCGTACGCTTCCAGCTTTTGTTTTAAATTTAAACGACAAAGAATAAAATCCTCTTCTAGTACTCCACCGTCTCTACATCTCACTAGCAAAGACCTTGCATTATCCGCTGCTTGATTCAAACTTTAATGTCTAAGCAGTACTTTATTTAAAAGAGTCTCCATTGTTTACAAAGACTCCATCTCCATCTCCTTAGCCTTATCCCGTATCTCACGGGGTCGGCTACCTAATCTAGGTGATTGAACGAGGGTACTGGTTTTTACACAGAGCGACTGCCATCTGCCTCCGCAACCCAGAAGGGAAACCAGACCCAATCCTAGATTAGTTCAGAGTTTTCAAGCCGTCAATTGTTTAGCACTGGCCTCAAATTTCTTATTCTTAATTCCACAAACATTTTGATGGAAGATATTTAATTGAATACAATTTGTGGGGTTCGATTTAACATCTTCAGAAGTAGCTGTATCTATTTTTTTCAATATCAACTAGATTTTTGTGTTAAGGCACATTATAAAATATTGAATCTGGTGAAAGATTGAATTATAATTATCCTCGAAAAAACGTGCGCTTATTAAATTCGACATGACAAGAATCGTAATTTTTTTCTACACTTGAATAGGGTTTTAATAATGAAGTAACTCTAAAGTGATCTCTTAGTAATGTTTGAAGTATATTTCTTAATCCTCTACCACTTTGGTCAGCGAAAATACGACACAATTTATTGCATTTTTTTTCATCAGATTTATTATGATTTATGGAAATGGTGCCTTGTAGATGTTTAGATATTAGGTGATGATGCTGCAAAAAATTTCAGGTTTTTATCGAAACTGGCCTCCAGGGGGTTCAATTTAATAGTTGACTCGATCTCTTCAGATAAAGGCGTTCGAGTTTTCTTACTCCTGTACGTAGGTGAAATAAAAGTTTTTGGTCCCGGCGATCCCTCAGCCCCCACTGACTTGTATCGCTTGATTGTGCACTTATGTAGTAGTATTGTCTGTTTCAATGTATGATTTTTTATCCCTAACTCTTCAATAGCCTCTTCCGCCGATAACAATTCTTCCTTCATCTTTTGCAGTTCTTCCCTGAGCTCATTGAGCTCATCACTATCTTGTAACACGTCCGGTAAAGTCTGGTTTGCTACATGCCTACGTACTTGACTTCCATCAAAGGAATAACTAGCCCCCTTTTGAATTTTTCTTCGCTCAGTTATGGAACAAACGGATTTTTGTTGTATCTCTTCCACATCATGGGACTCGGTAGAGATAATGTTAGATTTGTTTTCAGAATTTGGCGCCATAATTGTCAAGTCTTTGTCCTCAACTACTAGGGACTCAAAAAAATGACTAGTAGGTATATTTATTTTAAAGCTATTTGACTATCATTTGACTCCTGCGACATTGATTCAAGACCAACCTTCTGGGATTCCTTCGACGGAGAGGCCGTAGCACTAAGTTGACCATCCTCCGTCACAGTCTCTTTGCCTAATTGGGGAGATACTAAACTATCCGTAGATGTGTGCGATGTAGAAGGCGTGGATACACGTATTGTTGATCGGTTAGTATCCTTCAGTTGATCTAAATTTAAGGATTTTTGTGTTTTTAAACAGGTTGCTTTTTATTTTCCTGTAGAGGCATGGTATTATCGCTATTATCATGTTCATGTTGTTTGTTTGGGGTGCCTTGCGCGCAGGTTTTGCACTTACATGTTAATTTATTTTTCAAAAGGTAAAATAGTTTTTCTGTATTGGTGCATTCCTGGCAATATGTATTGGAATAACTCGAACAGAACATGCTTCTGTTTTTGTTAATCTTAATATTGTATTTCACACAGTTTAAGTGAGACTCTCCATTCGTATAAAATAAAATATACAGCAAAAATATAAAATAAAATTAATATCTTCCTGACTCTAGGCTCGATCTCGACACCCGTTCTTCAAATGCAGTGACGCTACCACTCCGCTACGGAAGCTACGGGAGGGAGCTGTAAAGTATCCACCGATCGTAGTGGACCCGCTCTATGCCCGCGCGCTCAAACTGGTTTCCTCCGCGATCGCTGCTCAAAATCGTACCTTAGGATAGGTCATGGTCGATCCATCGCCGTTAACAATTAATATTTGAATTGTTTCTTCAAATAACTACATAATTCACCATCCGATTTTAACACAGTTTGTGGCATTTAGTGGAATATTATGAGCACTGTACAATGATATTAATAATAAAACGAAATTCAAAAAGTTTTTCAAAAAATTCAAAAATATCACAGTGCTTTCAAACATAGGTCTACTCACAAACACTTATCGGACGGATATTGATCGTGTAGCGATAAGTTACATAAAGAATTTTCGTTGGTAAAACATTCCACACTAGGGTCAAAATGAATCGTAGGGAAATAAGTTTTTGAACATCGTTAAGCATCGGATTAAAAAAATCATCAACAGGTTAGTTGTTAGTACGCAAAACATCAGTAGGTAATTCGTTACGTAAAATAATCGGTACATTCTCAACTTTCGGTTCAACGGCAGGCAAAGTGTTAACATACATGTTAACACTTGTTAACATGTGGCGCCTGCAGTTAAACTTATTCGTGTACACGTAGGTATTGTCATCAACCATAACGCTATCTTTCGTGATTTTCACCACAGTCACGTTGTTTAATCCAATTGGTGCTCCTACGAGTATCGACAGCGAGCAAGCGTCTTTCGTCTCTGACTGCTTGCATGTTAGTCTCTCTCTCTTGGACATTATGCCGTTATTTAGGCTGGACTTGACTTTGCAATACGTGCTTTCCTCTGGTTTGTGCGCTCTCGAACTATTGAATTTAATCTCTATGTTACACAAGCGCATTACTCCGTTTGCGCAGTTGCAGTGCTCTGTAACAGCCTGTTCCAACTTGATTTTCTTTCCACCATAATCTATAGCAAGATACAGTCCGCTTTCAGTTTCTGCTTCCGGTTTCTCAGTTTTAATCGACTGCGCAGTTCTCTTCAATTGTGGCACTGCCTCAACTCCGTAGTCAACCAACACAGTAGAACTCCTTGTTAGTAGTGTGTTCACAGCATCCATCACCAGATGTTGCATACCATCATTTAGGTCGCGTAGTTGTTTCGTGTTTTCGACCAACAAGCTTTCAGTCCTAGATAGCCTTTCCTTTAGTTCTGCTATCGTATCGCTGAGGCTGCTGGATGTTGGTTCTTCCTCAGTACCTTTCTGTGATTGGGTCACTTTCCCGGCGTCGCCTACATGCTGTTTAAGTACCGCAAGTTCGCCTCTAATCGTCCTAATTTCGGTTCTCACACTTCCGACAGTTTCCATGTACGTATACGCCTTGGTTCTGTATATCTTTTCTTTTCCCGTGGCGTGACTATTGTCCACCTTGTTCTTTTTGCTCTTTTTCTTGTTGGTCTTGCTCGCAAGAGCAACCACCGCCTGCGGAACTACTGCGCTCATGACTGCGTCAATAGCGTCCTTTTTCATTTACTAAGCTTGCCCGAAGTTACAATTTAACCTCCCCCCTCCGGATAGTCCGGGCCTTCAAACCCGCCCAAAATGGGCGAGAGATATCCGATAAGTTGCTTAGTCTCAATTACTCGGAATCTCAATGCTAATTTGGTAAATTGCTGTAACCTTCTAGTCGTTAGACGAGGTCGCAATCAATACCTTATGCTCAGATTGACTCACAATACACAGGGGCGGTGAGTCATATCTAAAATTTAATCAAAGTAAGTGTAAAATATAATAGCTGTGAAACTTATAACTTAATTTTAAGTTAGTATAAATTTTTTATTAAGATCTTATTTTAATTAAGGGGAAGATGTTGTGGGTAGTAGCAGATAATCTTAATAAAAGACAGTTTAGATGACAACTGATTTTATTAAGATTATCTGCTACTACCCACAACATCTTCCCCTTAATTAAAATAAGATCTTAATAAAAAAATTATACTAACTTAAAATAAGTTATAAGTTTCACAGCTATTCCTTAACCTCTAACCGCCATTTTTAATTTATAAATAACCATGAACCATAGCTGTTAATCAACTATAAACTAATTTAAACACTATTATATCATATCATAAAAAACAACAAAAGATATTCTGCCTCGCATACCTTTTTTCAAACTAAATTAAATAAGCAACAGGTCTACTGATATTTAGCCCAATTACACTTTATTAACTCAACATCGCTAAATTAAATTAAAAAATATTGTACCAACTACTTTTTTCTTATAGTTACCATCGGTGAATGAGATTCAACCACCGTTTCACTTAGTGAATCTGCAAATTCGTAATTATCATCATCAACTGACGGTTTTACCACTAACGGCGTTTTTACATTGGACATTACATAATCACTGAACTGTTCTGGCATACAAGGTTCACATTTAATCAAGTGTTTACGGTTACGGCAATATATACCTCTTTTATTCTTAACAATGTAAGAACGAGGGGTGCTGTGCTCTGAAACTATCTGCCCTCTCATTCTTTTATTCTTTTCAATCATAATCACATCGTCTCCTACATTCAATTTAGGTAAAAGCTTGCCATGTTGATCGTAATATAATTTACTTCTTCGCTGTTTTTCTACTAACACGTCATGTTGATCAGATGATACAATTCTTGATTTTAACAATTCTGGATGCACTGGTAACCTTCATCGTAACATTCGGCCCATCAACATCTGCGCAGGAGAGCTCAAATTTTCCCGAGGTGTATTACGATAACTTAACAAATTTAAATAAAAATCTGTTTTACTCTGAATTGACTTTTTTAAAATATTTTTAACTGTCTGAACTGTACGTTCGCTCTTTCCGTTCGCTTGAGGATAGTTAGGAGAGGTGGTTATGTGTTCAAATCCCCATTCCTCCGAAAATCTTTTAAACTCCCTACTTGTATATTGTGTACCATTATCACTTATTAAAGTTTGTGGTATACCATATCGAGCAAAGTTTTCTTTTAATGCAATAATTACTGAAACTGTGGTAATATTACTTAATTTTGTTACTTCAACAAATCCGGAATAGTAATCAACCAGAATCAAGTAATACTTCTTCTGATATTCATAAATATCAGTACCTAATTTATTCCAGGGTAATGTTGGTATTTCAATGGGGATTAAGGGTTCCTTGCTCGGTGCATTTGAATTCTCCTGGCAAACTGAACAACGTCTGACATAATGCTCAATATCTTTAGCTATCCCTGGCCAAAATAACACTTGCCGTGCGCGCCTTTTACACCGATCTATACCGAGATGACCATCATGAATGATACTTAGCATTTCACTCCTCATGGAGCCTGGAATCAAAACTAAATTATTTTTAAATATTACACCATCCACAGCAAAAAGTTCATCCTTTATTGACCAATAACATTTTAGGTTTTCCTCTACATCGTATCTATTCGATGGCCATCCGTTATTTACATAGCTCAACAACTTCATTAATGATGTATCTTTTTCTGTTTCTAGTCTCACATTTTCAAGCTTATTTTTTGACATGTTTATTTGACTAATCAATAGATTTATTTGATACTGAATACCTTTACTTACATCATCATATTTTTCTGGTAATGGCGCTCGCGACAGAGTGTCAGCTAAATACATATATTTTCCTGGCTTGTATGTAACAATTAAATCATATCCTTGTATCCGCAATAACATGCGTTGCAAGCGTACCGGGACCGACTGAAGTGGCTTTTTAAATATACTCTCTAAAGGTTTATGATCAGTTTCTACTGCAATACGCTGCCTGCCGTAAATATACTGATGAAACTTTTCGCAGGCAAAAACGATCGCCAACATTTCTTTTTCAACCTGCGCATATCTAGTTTGCGCATCAGAGAGCATGCGCGACGCATACTCAACCGGGCGCCCGGCCTGCAGCAGCACGGCGCCGAGCGCGACGCTGCTGGCGTCTACCGACAACACCACCGGCTGCTGCACGTCGTACAGCGCTAGCACTGGTGCACTACTTATTAACTTTTTAAGGTTATCAAACGCGGACTGTTGCACCGAATACCGAAACCAAACCCAGCAAGATTCTTTTTTAATAACTTTGTCAAAGTACTTGTGTTATCCGAATAATTCGGAATAAATTTGGACACAATATTTGTTGCTCCTAAAAACCTTTCTAATGACTTTTTATCGCACGGTGCAGGCATCTCAACTATAGCTTTCACCTTCGAGCTATCGGGTTTCATTCCGTTTTTGTTAAAAACATGTCCTAAGTAAACGACTTCCTCCACGCATATTTTACACTTACTTTGATTAAATTTTAGATTGATTTGTCTTGCCCTGTCTAACAATGCCTTTAATCTTTTATCATGTTCCTGTTTATTTCGGCCCCAGCAAACTATGTCGTCGATAAAAGAATCAACCCCCTCTAAGTTCTCTAACAACTGTTTAATCATGGCATGGAACACTTCTCCTGAACAATTCAGGCCAAAGGGTAACCTGGTAAACTGATATCTGCCAAAAGGTGTACCGAAAGTACATAAATCAGCGCTTGCTTCGTCTAATTTAATTGCCCAAAATCCCGACTATGCATCCAATACCGAAAAATAACAAGCACCCTGTAGCTTTGTAGCTAATTCAGTAATGGTCGGCAGTTGAAAATGAGCACGTTGAATGGCACAGTTCAAGGGACGTGGATCTAAACAAATCCGCAAATCACCGTTTTTCTTAGCCGCTGGAACAATCGCATTCACCCACGGGGTCGGGTGAGTCACCTTTCTTATCACACCGAGCGTTATCATACGATCTAACTCGTTTTGCAACTTTTCACGTAACGCGATCGGAAACTTACGTGGCGCGCTCACGACCGGCGGGACACTAGGATCGACAACAATTCTGTACTCTCCCGGTAGACAGCCTAAACCCTCAAATAAATCGCTGTATTCATTAACATTGATAGTATGAACACGACGAATCAATCCTATACGAGAACAATCCAGCCGACCCAGTACACTTTCACAGTTTAAATCAGCAATAGCGAACAACAAATCATATTTGTTATTTTTATGCGACCAAGTTAGATTACATACTCCTTTTATTGGTATTTCATCACCACTGTAAGATTCCAAACCTATGTTATGATTAACATTTATGATTGACACGTCATAACCTAATTCCTTAAAACGTTTGAACGACAACACACTAATATCGGCTCCAGAGTCCAATTTAAAATTTTCGGACCCGCCTTCGCAGTTCAAAGTCTCATACCATTTACCATTATAAGAATCCTTGTTAAGTGATATGTTCTTTATCTCAGAAATATAAAATAACTCACGGTCATCCTCGTTATTGTCAGATTCTTCACCCTGAACCTCGATATCATACACTTTTTTCACACTACGCGGCGAATTACACATTCTCGCGAAATGGCCATAATTTTGACACACAAAACACTTACACGCCCCCGGTAAGCACTGCATTCCACAGCCGCGGCACTGCATCCCAGATGCCGAGGCGCCGCTGGCGACAGTTAGCGCAGCGTGCGGAGCGCGCGCCCCGCGGGACCGGCCGCGGCCGCGCCAGCCCCCGCGCCGCCCGCCGCGCGCCTGCACAGCGTCCACCCGCGCGGTCCCTGCCACACCGACGCCGCTGCTGCGTGCCTCCAGGCAACGACTGCTATCCGACGATACCTCATCCGCTTCACATATTTTTACCGCTTTTTGCAACGTCAAGTCATCTGCTCGCAACAATCGTTCGCGTACTGTACTACTGAGAATGCCACAAACTATGCGATCACGAATCAACTCTTGTTCCAAAGTCGAAAAATTACATTTTTTACTTAAAAGTTTCAAAGCAACCACATATTGGGTAATCGTTTCACCTTCCTCTTGGTTCCGCATAAAGAAATTGTATCTAGCAAGGGTTATATTCGGCTTTACGCCAAAATACTCATCAAATTTTTCGAGAACCTTGCTGACGTCATCCTTGTCAGTTTCTTTAGCGAACTCAAATATTTGATATATGTCGAACCCATCTGGACCAATTAGATTGATAAGCAAGCTGGACTGGACATCCGAGTCTTCTTATTTATTTATTTAACAATTTATTGTACACAAAAAACATCATAAACACAGGACATAAAAAACAAAGACACAACAGGCACTGCTTATTTCTAAAAAGAAATTTCTTACAGCAGACCTACAGAAGTGATAATTTTAAAGATACACCCCTGATGCTTTTAGGAACAACTGGAATTGTGTTTTCCATCTTTTCCAAGCGTCAGCCCGGCTGACGGGGCTGCCATCCAAACTAAGTTCTGTCGGCGGTCGGGCATGCTCCATATTTGCCACGTAGTTTTTCACTTTCCAATAATTGGACAGACTATAAATATACTGATTTTACTGCAAAGTCGAGCGAATTAACTGTAAATTTTAATTAAAACCACCGCTGCCACCATGTGGTGTATTAACGAAAAGACAGTTTAGATGACAACTGATTTTATTAAGATTATCTGCTACTACCCACAACAGTAGGCAACGTGTTAGTCGGCAAAACATCAACAGGTAACGGGGTAATACTAAGTAAGCTGACACACAAAGCGTTATCGCAATAATTAGTGGCCGAAAGCACATGGCTAACAGGGTAATGCCTGTGGGGTCGTTGACCTGCTGCGCGATCTCAGAAATATTCGACGAAAAGGAAACATTAGAGTCTTTAGGTTCTGTGGATATAAAATCGCAAGCATAGAAATTCTATTTTTATATATTCTCTGTCAGCTACTCCATTCTGTTCTGGTGTGTATGCCACCGATGTCTGATAGATTTGTACATTATTTCCTGTTCAAAGAATTGTACATTATTTCCTGTTTAAAGAACTGTACATTATTTCCTGTTTCATTATTTCCTGATTTATGAAATTTTTAACACAGTACTTTATCTCACTCCTTTTTTTTTGACAAAATAAACTTTACTGTACTTTGAGATATCATCTTCAAATACCACAAAATATCTCGAACCTCCAACTGTTTCCTCCATGGGGCCACACAGGTGTCAGCGTTGATTACTTCGCAGGTTTTGGATAATTTCGTGTCACTGATAGGGTATGGCAAGCGATAAATTTTCCCCTTCAAACAGCTCTCACATTTAAATGATGTCGATTCGCTTACATCAACTGTGTTGTTTTTCAATATGTTTCGAACGTAATCAACATTTTGATGCGCCATTTTCTCATGCCACTCACGTAAACTATGTTGAGCAACTGCTGTATTCGCTTCTCCCCTGGGCAAATCACGAAACTTTAACCAATAATTTGTTCCGATGCGATCACCGACGGCCATTATTTTGCGTTGTTTGTAAAGTTTACAAATATCTTTTTCAGTCACCATTTTGTATCCTTTCTGTGCCAGTGTTGCCAACAAATTTTTAACAAACCCATAAATTCTAGCGTGTTAACCCACCAGAAAACCACTAAGTTTTGCTATCCTTCAAACCACCAGAAAACCACTAACATTATCAAAATACTTTTTGGCAAAAAAAAAACATTATCCTAAATTATATCATAAAATTAGTTTATTTCGGTTAGGTACAAAATTACAAGAAGACAAACAAAATATACATTCTTCTTCTTTTCGTATCAATGGCAAAAGTCAAACGGTCGATCTCCAATAGTCGGAAATATACATTAAAAATCATCTTCGGAAGAATCGGCTTCTTCTACAACTTCTGATTTTGAAGAATACACTTCTTTAGTAATTTTTTGCACTACGCTGTTCGGTAGCATGTAGTTATTGCAGCATTTTCCTTCGCGTTTTAAACCCGCACGGATTGTGAGAATTGAAGATAGCAGATCTAACTTCATTCGGTTTCTGTGTTTTGTCTTGACGACATTCATCATGCTAAATAATCGCTCTACTTCAGCATTAGAGTGCGGTAAAACTAATAATGACATAGCAAATGTGGCTAAATCTTTAAATCTGTTTTCTCCAGCTATGTCTTTGAAAACCAGTACCTCGTACCAAAATTTGTTTGTACTTTTTGTATTTTTCCATCTGAGTAAATGAATTTGACGCCACTGCTCGTCAACTTTCGCAACATCTTCTTGATTTTTATTAAAATGTAACATCAGGTCAGCGATCGACTCTTTGTTGTGAGACAGTGCGCAATCTACACTGATTCTTTTAATATTTTTCATTAGTCTTAAGTTTTCGGGCAATCTGTTTTTCAGTTCATGAACCAAATGTGCAATGAACTGATGCACCTGTTACGTATTATTTCTTCTTCATTCGGTGGAAGTCCTTTTTCTTTCATCGTTAACACATGAGATTCAAATCTGTACCCCAAATAACATTTCTTATCTGGGTAACACCCAAAAAAGCAATTTGAAAATACGAAAAAAGAAAACATTTCAGATCAGTCTCAGTTTTTTTATTTGTTTGTTAAACAATATGACTTACGTTATAAAAGGCACAAATGAGATCGATTATGTGTATTCTTAAAAATAATCAACATTTTTAAGAATTACGTTCTACTGAAGAGATCACTTTGCCTACAGGGGAGAAAACATACCATAATTTGTACATTATTCTGCGCTCTACTATAGCTTACACCCGAATGTATTTGCTTTTAGCAAAATTTGCGTCTTAAATCAAAATAAAGTTTGCTGAAAATAGTTACGATTTGGAAATAAAAAAATAATAAAGTATTGTCCACCGAAAGGGATGTCCCTTCTGTAGACAATTTTGTGGACCACAAATACTTGTCCTCGATTATACACATGAAAAAAAAATTACTTAATCAAAAATGTTTTCATCATCGGAGTCGTATATTTTTGGCGTTTTGGTTGGACGAGCCTGCTTTTTATTCCGTGGAACATCTAAAACTGAACCGAACTGTCAGAATCGTCTGACTCCAAAATCAAACGTCGTCTTTTAACAGGTCTTTCACATTGGCTGTTGCTCTCGGGAGACTTAATTGGCGTTGTAGGAGAATTCGGCACAGTCGGATGGTCAGGGGTAGCTGGATTTTCTGGAAAGTCAACGTCGAGAGGAGGAGTATCCGGGCGTGGTAAGTTAGCTTCATGATCATCGGGAAAATCTGGAGTTCCCGGACGGTGGAGCGTTCCAGAAGGAGATGAACCTGGCTCAGAATTCAATTCATCAACTGGAGCTGATCTGATGGCGAGGTTGGACTTTCAGGACGTGACGTGCTGGGCTGAGAAATCCCAGGCAAACATTTTAAATTTAATGTTTATAATACCAATTCCATAGTGTTGGCAGTTGGTATGGGCTGCACATATAAGGCAACTTAAGCGTCTGGCGTGGACTACATGTGGCTGACGGTTCGACCAGATTAGTTGGTGAATTTTGAAGGTTCCCTTAAAAGGAAGAGTGCCACATCTGTCAGCTACTTCCTGTATTTGTGGGATAGACCTTTCTTCAATACTATATACTTCGATTCCTTTACAGTTTTCTTTAGCACACGCAAGCATGGCTTCAAAATTGGAAACATCAGTACCTCTTGCAACTGAACTATCACAAAGACAAACACGTTTTATACACCCTCCGACTCCATCAGGTGCGCCTTTTCCGTGTCCTGTTTCACTGAAGTGCCAAGTGATAGTTTCAACATCAAGTTGCTCGCTTAAATAAGTTGCCATTAAATGAAACATTGTTTTGTTGCGGTATTGGGTAGAAGGTCCATCGCTTAGGATATGTAAATGTTTTAGATCAGGAGACAACACTTTTACTCTATCGATAACAGGCAGCAAATGGGCACAAATAAGAACAGGATCATGCCGTAGATTTTTTGAAGCAGTACAAATTGGTGTAGTATTTAAATAGTTTTCTGGCGGATCTAAATTTGTACTGTAATAAACGCATGTATGGAGCGATATTTGCGGTTTGGATCCATTGAAATGTGTAGATTGTACCTCTGCACCGTACTTGCATGTATAATTTTCCGAGAAGTCTATATGAAGTAATCCTTCATCTGGTGTTAGTTGTTCTTTTAGTTTCTTAACAGCCTGAACTTGATGTAAATGGTTAGCTTCATGTTGAATAAATTTAGGTACATTCGTTTCGAAAACGGTAAACAGTTCAAGTTTTGTTGTACGCACTCTTTCTTTAACAGTTTTTCGGCTGATCTTTTCTTCATTTTTAGAAACATATGTGACATTCTTAGTGGCCCATCTTTCGTACTCTACAATATCACCATGTTTAAATTCTTCGCACTCAATTAGCTTACTACTGCAATCTAGGCACTTTCTTTCTAAACACTCAACGCTTAAGGAGTTATTGCAACATAGTGACTTAATCGCGTCAGTAGCAGTTTTGTGCTAGATGATTTTTGAACGCTCCAAAGCTTGGACTATCAAATCATTATTCGCGTGTATTATGCACAAGCAAGTGTTTCTGGACGAAACTCTAGGAAACAAAACCCAAAAAGGTCTGTTTCTACGGAATGTTTCATAGGAGATTTGTAATCCTGTTTTAACCACAAAAAGTTTGTGTAAATTTAATAACGAGTCATTTAGTAGTCGAATATGCTTTTTAATCTTTTTTCTTGTTACTGGCTCTTTTTTACCTGAAGTCATTCTGCTATTTTCGTCATCTAATAAAAAAGAATGAACTGCGTTTCTTATTTCGAAAGATTTGTCAACTTTCTTTTTTTGTGTATTTGTTTGACTCATGTTATTGTCATAAGATGTTCTTTTCTTCATTCTTGTAAAGGCTCGTTTACACAGTGCGAGCTGCTGCCTGGCCAGTGGACAGCTACTCGGTTTGTGTACTCGTACGCCAGTAGCTCGGCTCTCCTTTGCTGTCTACACGACACCCTGTCCCAGTCCGAGTCGAGTCGCGATGTCGGGTGAACTTGTATTAATAAAAAAAACGGCGATACGCTCTATGACAACAATACTATGTCAGGAATTGGAAAATATCTATAACCATAGCAAATATAAAAAAAAGAGCGAAAGAAAAGGATTTGGATTAGAGATTGGATGGCTAAAAGATCTTTAGCGGCGACACGTATGATTCTCAACGAGCTTTACCATGAAGACCCCCGAGAATATAAAGCAGTGATGAGAGTGACACCTGAACAAGTCGAAAGACTTTTAAATTTGATAAAAACAAAAATAGAACGTCAAGACACATTGATGAGAGATGCGATAGCAGCAAGGGTCAAGTTGGAAGTAACCCTGTGTTTCCTAAGCTCAGGAATATCGTTCAGACTGCTATCAGTATTTTTCAGGATTTCTAAAGCTTCTATATCAAAATTTATACCAGAAGTTTGTGATGCTATTTCTGAAGCTTTGGACGAACATTTTCAAGTAAGTAAAAGTTAATTAATTCAATGATACATGACGTGTGACTCATTCATTTATATTTCAAAGACAAATTAAATAATAACTAAAAACATTATTGCATGTTGTTTACATTAGCATTTATCATCGCTCTGACTATTGGATCATTAAAGTCAATAACGTTGTATGATGCACTTGATGATTGTTCTGGTTGAAGTGGCTGCTGCACACTTGATGATTGTTCTGGTTGAACTGTTTCTGAGTTGACTTCCTCGTATGATGCATGTGATGATTGGTGAGCAACTGATTGAAGTGGCTGCTGCACGGAAACTGTTTCTGTAGGCTGATAAGTTGTGCCTGGGAATGACACACTGGGTCCTGGTGATGGTGACAGTATGTAGGACTGTGGTGGCGATGCACTGTATGAGGAAAGGGCAGAATTCCGGGCGTATATAGCTCTTTTTCGGTATCGTGAAAGTACTTGTTGAATTTCATCTTTGGCATCTAAAAAATCCAGTAATGGGAGCTGTCTCAATTGAATAGCGACGTGTTTTCCAACAACATCATACTCGTCTTCTTGTCGAAAAGAGCTGGAAGATTCTATATTACTGTTAAGTTGTTTCAGCTGATTAATAGCTGCTGTAATTCCGCTCGTCTTGGGCAGTATTATGTGATTTTTTAGTTTTACCCGGGTTTTTTTTCTTTGTCAATGTGCTGTCACTGGAGTTGATTGATCTATCATCAGATTTATCAAGATTTTTATCACCCGTTTTATCATCAATATTTTCATCAGTGTTATCATCCATGTCTTGACTAACAGCATTTTCCAAATCCGCCGGTGTGTTGTCTTTCTGCAATTAGAATACAAAGTTAATATATTTTTCAGGTACCAAACAAAAAGGAATGGGAAGACATACAAGTAGGATTTCACCACAGGTGGAACTTTCCAGGATGTTGTGGAGCCATCGATGGCAAACATGTGGTGATTCAAGCTCCCCCCAATTGTGGTAGTGAATACTACAATTATAAAGGAACTAACAGCTTGGTGCTCCTAGCGATCGTGGATCATGATTACTGCTTTAAATATGTTGACATAGGGTCATACGGGCGAAATTCTGACGGTGGTGTTTTCCAAGCTTCTTCATTGTATCCAGTATTGGAAAATGGAACATTATTGCCAGAAGGCGGATTTATAGTGGGAGATGATGCTTTTCCTCTTAAGACGTACTTATTGAAACGCTATCCTAATGAGACCACGACAGCTGAAAAAACTTACAATTACAGAATCTCTAGGGCAAGACGCATAGTAGAAAATGGATTCGGTATTTTAGCATCTCGCTTTCGTGTTTTGGGAAAACCTATCCAGTTGCAAGAGGAGACCATAATAAAAATTATTCGAACTACATGCGTACTACACAACTGGTTACGGAAAACTTCACCACACATCTACACTCCTCCTGGTAGTGTAGATTATGAAGATATTACAAATTTCACTATCAACCTTGGAACGTGGAGATCAGAAATAAATGCGTTACCGAGTATCGCCCGTTCGCGAACAAATAACAGATCAAAAGCAGTTGCCGAAAAATTGAGAGAAAAATATAAAAACTACTTTTGTAATGACGGTGCTGTCTCCTGGCAAAGTCGTATGATTAATATCTAAATGTAACAAACTATTTCAGTCGAATAAAGAATTGGGTAGGTAAACTTTTTTTTCGATATTGATATTATACAGGGTGTAAGGAACGGCTATCCGAAAACTTTAACCATGAACTCAGACCATCATCCTGAGCAAGAAAATGAAAGATTTTTTTAAAGAAAGTAATTTAAAAAAAGAATTTATAGGTTCATCTCTATTGTTGGCGCCGACGTGGACAGCTACTTTAGCACGCAATTAACGCGCAACAAAACGAGTTGCGTTTCGTTGCGTTCAACAAAAACGACGCCTGTTTGCCTGCAAATAAAACGCAACTACCCCCGGTTGGTCGTGCGACGTGATCCGATGTGACGTCGCAGTGGGGATATTCCGAGGCCGGCATGCTCACTTTCCGTTACGCCGCGTTACGTGAAAAACTTTTAAAAAGTGCTAAAGTGAAGCAAAGTCGAGAGACGTTATTTTGTAAAGTGGATTATTCGGTGACATATTTAAATTGATTTGTATAATTTATTTTCATATATCTTTTCTTGTTCTTTAAATCTCAAGTTCGTAGTTATTTAAATAAAGTGTTGATTTCTATTAACAGTACGGTTTAATTTCAGTGAAATATTACACTATGGTGATTTGGATTGTGACGTCACAGGGTGAAATATTTGTTTAATTGTTTAAATAGAAATCCTTTACATATTACGGAAATAATGAATTTAGTTTCTTTAAATTCAGTCTTCTTTCGAAAAAAAATATAATATCAATACCGAAAAAAAAGTTTACCTATTCAATTAGGTATACTTACTAGATTGGATGTTGTTTTCTTTTCTTTTAAATTAATTGTTTTCATTATATAATCCATTATATCAAACCATTTTATGGATGGTTTGTACACATCGTCTGCGCCAGCGCCGCTCTTCTTGCTTTATTCGATTTTATTCACTTCTTGATTGTAGGTAGATCGTAAACTTTTTATTTTCTTGGTTACCTCACTGGTGTTACCTAGGTGCATTTCTTTTGCGATATGTTCCAAAGATGCTTTTCTCATATCTCTATTTCGATAGTTTTTATCGAAACAATTCCATAGGTTTTCTTGTTCTCTGTAGAGTTTCATGAATGAAATATTATTGTCAGAAGACCAACTATCCGCAGCCATTTCGAACTTAATTTCGTACGTAGGCGTAGCACACAAACAAACACGGGTTCCACTCACAACTGTCCGGCTGGCACTGGCGAGCTACTGCCGAACGCGTCCAAACGATGCGAGCGACGGCCGAGCCGCTGTCATGTGCGAGTTGCTGCCGGGCGAGCAGGCGAGTGAAAACAAAAAATGTTGAACTAACTCGGATGCGAGTTACTGCAGTGCAGCTACTCGGAAGGCTGACTCGTACGCTAGCTCGCATGGCATTCTTTTAAATTCATAATGGCCAAATTGTGTACTGAAAGCAGTTTTGGGTTGGTCCTCCTTTTTGTCTTATATTTGGTGTTATCCAGAAGCTAAGTCAAGAGTAGTAAAGTAAGAACTATTACCAAGTTTATCGAATAAATCATTTATATTTGGCAAAGGATATTTATCATCGACTGTAATTTCATTCAATTTACGATAGTCTATTACCATTCTGTATTTGCGTTCACCACTTGCATTAAATTTCTTTGGTACAAGTGAACTGGTGCACTCCATGGAAAAAACTAGGTTTAATTATATTACTTTTTAATAGAGTGTCTACTTGTTTTTTGATTTCCATAGTTTGAATTGGTGGTTGTCGATAAGGTTTAATATATATTGGACTACTGTCAGTAGTGCGAATCTCGTGTCTAATTTCGTGACTAAACGTTAATGGAATTTCTTCATGATGAAATAAATTTCTGTATTCGTTACAAAGACTATAAATCAGGTCTTTTTCTTCATAATTAATGTGGTCTGTTCTTAATTTTTGTAAGTTATCAATCAAAAGTTGTTCATTATCAGGCAAGTAATTAATATAGCAAAAGTTTTGGGCTGAAGTTACGTTAAATGGATTTTTAAATTTAATCGTAATAAATTTATTCGTAGAGTTCTGAATAACTGTGTATGCAAACCCATTGACACACTTTACTAATGCACAAGGCATGAGTACACCGTCGTAAAATTCTACAAAGTCTAAAATGCCTTCTCCGTTAGTTAGTATTGTTGGAATATTGACTCTTTGTTCCATACGCGGTTCTAACGTGATGGTAACAATAGAATTTACTCGAGCATTTTCTTGCAACTGTGAGTCATAACTATAAAAGTATTGATTACTGCTTGTAACTGTCTTAAAATATCAATACCAAATAATCCATCGTAATGTGGGTCAATATCATAAACTTAAAACTTATGGGTCAAATCGGATTTGAATAATTTAAATAACAGTATGGTAATTACTTCATTATGTTTGCTAATAGCATGCGTACTTATTACGTCAAATGGTTCAAAAGTTTTACGATCGCTATAAAATTTATTAGTAATTTTGTTATTCAAAAATGACCTTCCCGTGTCGATTAAATTTTTTGCATTAATCTCAGGAATTACAATGAAAGGTAAGGAATTGAGATTGATGTCTTCTAAACTTTGGGATTCGTTTCTGAGGCCGTAATTTGAAAATTTTGATTTTCATTGACAAAAGTTGTCGCCTCATCCGTTGACGAATTGTCAGGTTGAGTATGAAAGTTCGTAAAATTTCTCTGAAAAGAATCATTGTTAATAATTCCACGAGTATGCCATGGCTGAGGTTGAGATCTGAATGGTCTCCTTGATTCCGCGGAAGTAGAAAGATTTACTTCTTGCGACGTATTACCTTGATAATTAGGGTTGCGATTAAAATGATCGTTGCGATTGAAATAGGAATTAACTCTTCGAGTAGTGTTTAAAGTGTTGAATCTAGCGTTCGAGTTATTATATCTAGCATTCAAGTTTGGGTTAAAACTAGGGCGATTGGAAACATAGTTTATCGCATTCGGATATCCTGTGTTTGGAAATGAAATGGTCATATTTCTAAAACTCCTATTTTGTACACGATGTTCATAAGGAGTCGAAAAAAATCTCTTATTACAACGAAAATCATTGTCGGTTGAATTTTGTCTCTGAATATCGACTTCTGTGTTAACAATTTGTAAAGGCCTTTCAATAGTCTGGGGTTCCTTCATTCTAACTATTAATAGTAAGTATTTAGGCAGACTTCGTAGAAAAACATTCAAAGCCTTATTATTATAAATTGCCATTTTATTTTGCTTGGACAAAACGTCGTCATTATTTAATTTTGAAAATAAGTTACTTCTAACTGTTTGTATTGTATTAAAGAAATCGTGAAAAGACTCGTTAGGTTTTATTTTTAAGTCTTGTAGTTCTATAGAAAGACATTCTTCTTATTTTTGATCTCCAAAATGCAAAAGTAGCATATCCTTTAAAGAAATCCAATCTACTGCAGCATAATCGTATTGACTTATTAAAACGGCTGCTCTACCAACAAGTTTACTAGTGATCTTTTGGATTATGATAAATTTTTCATTTGGGTCTAAATCTTCTAAAGTAATTAATGTATATTCGGTTTTCTTTATAAAAAGATTCAACATTTTGGCGAATGTCGGTATTATGTCAAGCAAATCAGCAATTATTATTCTAGCCCTTTCTCTATTTTGAAATGGTACGTGGATAGTGTTTCTCGCTGATGGTGTAGGTGAATAGCTAATGGGAAAATCATCAGGGATGTCAGCGCCCGTCTTTTTTTCCCGTAGCACAAACCGCTTGACACAACTAGTAGTGCCATAGGAAAATATCTCTCCCGTGTCACTTTTTCATTTTCATTGATGAAAGAACTAGAATCACCCGTGAGCCATTACCTGAGTGTGAGTCCCTCATTACCCATGACACAACTATGCAAAACTGATCTATAATGCAAAATGCCAAATTGTACTCCATAGGAGCTCCCCCCACTAAATGGAGCGACAATCTGCGCAAAGTAGCTGACAGTGGTGTGCCTTGCGAGTGATTTTCTCTACAACTAATTTATTAAAAAACTTAACAATATTCTTATCAAGTTATCATTTTTAATTAACGTCAACAAAAAATATCTTCTACTTAATACAAATTAAATAAACTCAACTTAAAATCAGCTTTACCCAGCTTAAATAAATTTGTTTCTATCTTAGCAATAAGCGGGTCGAGAGCAGTTTGTTCCATTATTATTGGGACAAGCTGCGAATTTGTAACCAGCCTATCGCAATTTTTCCAATGTGCATCCGATAGAGATTTCGGCGTTAATAAATTCCAATAATATTGACATTATATAGTCATCATCCTGAATGGCAATTCTAGAACGCTTTGTATTCCGGAGATTTCTTAACTTTCTTCTTTGAAAGTCCCTCAACAGTTTCAATAGTCGCGCTAATGTTACTGTGCCTTTAGTAACACGTTTATTAATTTTAGAGTGCCACCCCTCTAAAACATTATTGGTTCGATGGCGCTCTCCAAACACACTCAAAATTTGCTGAAAATCGTTTCTAAGCCAGAAACGTTCAACGTATTTTGTAAATTTTTGAATTTTCAAATCGTGACTTTGTTGTTTGACATATTCCCAACCTTGCATTAAATCTCTGGCTGGCAATAAGGGAAGCGCTGCCGTTAAACCAATAATACGTTTTTTGCCTTTATTTTTATCACAGCTACATTTTTTTGCCTTTCTCCAACCTGCTCGCTTCCAATGGTAAAAGCAGCCTTTTAGTTCAATGGCAGGGAAAACAGTTGATATAGCATTGATCGCAGCCAATTCAAAATCACAATGAAAAGTGAGAGGTTCAAAATCCGGCAATTGTGATTTTATTAGGTTGTAAATGTCAAATATGTAATTTGCTTTTTATCTGGTAGCAACGCGAAAATTAGTGGGATCACATTTGTTGTAGTCATTGTGCTACCTACGTCACCATGAATGCTATAAAATTCAACGAACGGTGGAGGACAGCTTTTAAAAGTGGCGTCGCCAAAGAACTCGTGTATACCACTAATTAATTGTCTGCATGCTGGTGAACAAAACACTAAAATACGCGAGCCCTCGAAAAAATAGTCGGCCAAAATGAAATCTTCAAAATTGATGGGCACTTGTACATCTTCGAATTGCTGATATACAGTTTTTAAAACACCCATTGTTTTATTTCTCATATCGTACAGTGAATGTTGTACACTGGAAAGAGGAGGTGCCTATGCCCAAAATTGGCAGGCCTGTGTCCTCAAATGTATCACAGGCTTCGTCATACAATTGAGTTATAGGTTTATTTGATTGTGTTACTTTTTCTTTTAAAGCCGCTACCCCTTTAGCAATGGCACTCCTTCCTGCAACACGCTCACACGTATGACTTTTTAATGATTTCTTGGCTAAAAAGGCCGTCCTAAAAATAAAAATGATTAATACAATTTAATTTAAATAAGTATTTCATAAAGTCATATAATGACTATGTGCTCACTTGAATCGTTATAGTGGCCGGACATTTTGATTTCTTATAGTTTGAACACCGCCATATCCATGATCTGTTTTTTAACATTCGTAGTTTATGATATTGGTAATCATTATGTAAGGCACTGATTTAAAGAGGCAGTTGTAAATAGCAGTTTTGGTAAGTTAAAAATTATAAATGGCACGTTTAATAACTAGTTCAGCAGTCAAAACTAAGCAGTAAAGTAAACAAAAATGAATAATAAAAAATAATGAAATGGATCAGTGAATATATAATTTAGCAGGAAAATAATTAAATGGGCGGTAAAAATTATTGAACGAGCGGTTACGTGTGGGCAGTAATAAATCGGAATTTGTCGGTAAGAAATCTCATTCTAAGCAATTCTATAAACAATGAGGTGGTAAAATAAAATAAAAAAAACAGATTGTATAATAATAATAGGAACTTTTATTCGTAATTCGAAACATACTTAAGTAATTAAAATGACATTTGCTTAGTAGCAGCTAAAATAAACTTATTGTATAATAAGAGCAGGTTTGGCTTTCGATGGTCTGCCTCTCTTCCTTTTTTGTCCGAGTGGAATATTTTTAGCTTCAACTGGAGGTACGGCGTACTTCAAGCGTATGGACAGGCCAATTATATGCTTACACATATACATTTTATAAAAGTTTGGGCAAGTAAATGTTCCTTGAGTCCATTCTTCTTTATTTTGGGGCAATATAACTTCCCATTTATTGAAAAATTGCTCTTTAAACTCATCAAAATTTTCTGGTGGATTTTCAAATATTGCGCATTCTTTAGCTTCTCCAGCAGGTACTTGATAATGCGTCAAATTATCATTATTATTATGTATGATTACAATCTCTTTCGGTAGTTTGGCCCAATTATATGAATCTGTCCAGTCTTTCAAAGTTATTTCCGGCAATTTTGCAAAATAGTTTTCAGATGGGTTCTGTGTATACTTTAGGGACCACTCGTTCACCATTTCTTTAGCTAGGACCAAGAAGCGTGAAAGCTGTAAACGTTCTCTCAGAGTGTTGCTGTCTTTTATTACTTTATTAAAAGCTTCAAGAGCGTTATTCGTCGAAGGTGACGATGACGCTGCACCAAGATACCAATTACGGTTTTGTAACAGCCATTGATCTCTGAAGTACTCAACAAACCTTTTTTCATGTTCATATTTCTGTAAAAAGTACACTGTAGCTTTGTCAAAAGCATCTTGGTCAGTTAAGGAATGTAGGATGTCAATATCTACCAAAATTTTTCTTTGAGCAGCTTTCTCTACAAGGCTTTCAACTTTAGACTGTATGTTTCTTTTGGCGTGGGCCCAGCACATACGTAGTTTTGTATCTTCAAATTCTTCATTGAAAGCATTTTGTATGTTTTTTGCAGCGTCAGCAACCAAAATAGTCGGCTTGAAAGCACTACTGAATAGTAACTGTATATTATCTTTCATGCTTTTGAAAACTAGTTTAAAATCATCCTTTTGTTCTGTGGTAGAAACAGCCAAGCACAAAGCATGGAACTTTCTTTGTTTATCTGTAGTTCCTACAATAAGGACAGGGTACCCCTGCCAGATTAGTTTGTAGGTCGCGTCTGCGTGTAAGATATTTACCTCTTGAGCTAACTCTAGAAGGTATTTACTCGACAATACGAAACGAAAAGTTGCCTCTTTTTCTGAAATCTCATATGCTGTCACAAATGCTTCATGGGAATTTTCTGGTAATGTTGAATTATCTTGAAGCCATCTTTCTAATTCGCCAAGACTAATAGTATGATTGCCATATAAAGCACGGCGACGATCACTGAGATAATTTCTTAATTGAGACATCTTTGGTAATTTGAGACCTTCAACTTTAGAGAGGGCAGTCATTATAGCTTTAGGCTTTAAATGAAGATCAAACAGCTTATTTATTTCTTCCTTTAATCGTTCAGATAATCCACGTTCAGTGGACTCATTGCTGTCGTGGTCATGATCATTTTCAGTTTGGTACAAAAACACAGCATCTGACAAAGAATCATATAGTAAATACCTTTTAGCTGAGCATTGAGAGCCACGTCTCTTAGCTTTATTACATCTGTAATATATTTTCTTGCCTTCTTCGGATACATTCGAATAATTAATAGACCAATTTTTTTCTTGATCTAAAGTTTTTTGAGCTAGGCCGCTATTGTCAAACTTCTTCACGAATTCCCAAGATTGATAAACACGCTTCTTTTTGACCGGGAGGTTTTGTTCTTGGTCACTATTTTCACTGTCGCTATCCGATTGAAGCAATGGCACGACAGATGTGTTTAATTGCGATGTGCTTGGTATATTGCAGTCAGTAACGATATTTTCCTGCATAATAATAAGAAATCAGGACAATTATGGCATTAATCAACAATAACAACAAAATATTGATAACAACAATGCACTCGCACGCTTATTACGAAAACAAATGCAAGAATGCAAAACGCGAGCTCACGCGAGACGATTCCAACCCTGTGATTGGTCGCTTCCGCCACCCGCGCTAATAAGCTCCGCCCAACTAACGAACATTTACCTCTCTTTTCAATGAATTTGAGTTCGGGTGTCACCGCTCGCTATGATATGCCAAACTATTTATCGAACCGCTCATTCCATCATTTTTACCGCTCATTCAGTTATTGGACTGCTCAATTATTTTTAGAATTGACATAGTATAATAAAATAACCGACTAATTGTTTTTTTATTACTGTCCATGTTTTACTGTCGCAATAATTAATCAACCGCCATTAAATTAAATAACTGCTCAATATGTTTTCCAACTGATCATAATAACATCTCGAATATTTAAATAACAGCTCAAAAAATTAGTTCCCATTATGTAAAAGTACCCTGCTGCCTTTATATTGCATGTAAAATAGATCTTCATCGGTATCCATTTTTCAAATATAAAGCAGAAAATTATTTAGGTAGTGATAAAAACAGTCCTTCAGCGAGAGCAACGTGATCACAATGTCAATATAATACTTGTTTATAAGAGGGAACCATGAAGTATTTGTTCCTCAAGTGTTTATAATCTCCATTCATTAATAGAAAAATGACTCGAAACCCACACGGCAGAAGAAGAATAGAAAAAGATTAGATTACCCGGTAGTGCCACGTGACATCGATTTCCTTTGGCACTACTGGCTTTAGAGTAGTGTCACGGGAGATGCTATTTTACCCATGGCACAATCAGTAGTGTCACGGGATAGATATTTTCCTATGGCACTACTAGTTATGTCAAGCGGGTTGTGCTACGGGAAAAAAAGGGTTTTTTGGACTGTATTACATGAATAATTGTCTAGTTTAATAAAAATAATCTTTATTTAAATTTTTATTGGTTGTTTCATTTGTACCTTAAGTTTTATAAAACAAATTTAGCTTTTATTATTGAAACCTACAAAAAACTCAATTCATATTTCGAAAGAGGTACCTATGAAAGTATCTGGCATACTAAATATTTTACCGACATATAACTGAGATTTGGTTCAAGTTGGCTGGCGTACGATCAACCGTGTGCCGTTTGATTATGAAACAAATATAAAACAAAATATTACATTACAAAGACACTTTGATCTAAAGATTGCGATTTTGTCGTTTGGCAATAGATAACCGGTCAATAAAGGCCTACTATTTCTTTACTAGTTCTATTATGTGGCGTATTTCTGTACCATACGTGACTACGTATGGTACAGAAATGCATAAATTCAATCCCCATTTCCTATTGTTCGATTGTTTTATGACTTGCTTTATTTGCATTTGGTTTTATCTTGCAAAGTTGACGGTTCGAAATTCGCAAATAATTTGTTTCCATTCATTTACAGCACGTGTTTTGTCAGTGTTTTTTTTTACCTGGAATCACTTTTCAGGTAAAAATAATTAGTGCAAGCCTTTTGACAATTGAGCTTCTTTTGTGTAGTTCTATTTAATCGCTTTGTTTACGAAGTTGTTGTTTATTTGCGAATAAACGGCACTTATTTAAAAGCATATTACTATCAGTGCAAGCCTTCTCACAATTAAAATTACTTTGTGTGTTTTGAATCATACTCTTTACGTCGTCCAAGTCTTTACGGCGTTGTTATCAATGTTTGACTAAGTGGAACTTATTAAAAGCATCGGTTTATCTTAATCGAACCCACGAATTTTTACAGATTTATTTTGGTGTACGAAATGCTGCCTTAATAAAACCAACCAGGAATATGAACTATTCAAGGTCAAATGTAAAAATTAAACAATTTTTCGTAAATATCTTTGTATTGTTCTTCGTATTCTTTTATCTTGTTGAAATTAAACACCAGTTATTATTAGCAACACTTGAGAGTTTTATTTTATATTTTTAACAAATCCTCTTCACTCTGTCATCTCTACTCAAAATCCTAAGCACAAGATACCCAGTGTCAACCCCGCAGTCTGTAGTCAATACCACGCTTGCTTTATCCATACATTTAGAGGTTATAATCTTACATCAAAGTGACTCAGATCATTTTAAGTTGAACCTGTAGTAGCGTTTTAATATTGCTACCACAGACTGCGTTTGGTTACTGTTACATCATACCCCTTTCCACACAAAAAAAATAATAATAATAAAAAAAAAAAAACTTTTTTAAAGTTACTTATTTATAACTTAACATTAAGCTTTAACCAATACATAACTAGGTATTTATCTTTTCTCACTTAAACAACTTAAACTCTTAAAATAAAAACAACTTCCTTATTATCATAAAAAAAAAAAAATATTCACTGAACTGCACATTCAAAACTTACTCTATCAGATTATTGAGAACGAATATGATACGACGTTCGTGTGTACGTGCAACCATTACAATCCATAACATCATAAGATCTGAAATCTTGCTTATCATTATTTACAATGATGCCCTGTAGCCATATATTCTTTTGAGGGTCCTTTTTAAACCATACTTTCTGATTTATTTGAAACCTATTCTTTTCCTTAACATGCTTATTATAATTGAAAATATTCCTATCTCTACTCTTATTCATTTCAATCTCTACATTAATATTTAACTTTGGTTTCAAATAATTGTAGCTACATGGCAACTTAGTTCTTAAATTCCTACTCATCATTAGTTGTGAAGGTGTAAAATAGGTCCCCGACACAGGTGAAGATCTATATTGCATTAACGCAATCCTATAGTCAGTCTTATCCTCATTACACTTTGTTAAAATTTTCTTAGCTATTTGTACTCCACGTTCTGCCATACCATTTGATTGTGGATACCTTGGACTTGAATAAGTAAACTTAAAACCCCAGTCCTTTGCAAATTGTTTACATTGAACTGAATCAAAAGGAATGTGATCTGCCACAACCTCAGTTGGTATGCCAAAGCTGGTGAATACGTCTATCAATGCATTTATTATGCTCTGTGCACTTTTATTCGTAATTAGTTTTATTTCTAACCATTTAGACATATAATCATAAACAACCAGATAACTTTTCCTTTTAAAATCCATTATGTCAGTCCCAAGCTTAGAAAATGGCAATTTAGGTATTTCATGTGATAATAAAGGTTCTTTTACATTACTATTTTGATAAGTCTGACAAACAAAACACTTCCTTACAAATGCTTCAATGTGTGAATCAATTTGCGGCCAATAATACAAAGTTCTAGCTGTTTGTTTCATCTTAGTTATCCCCAAATGACCCTCATGTAATCTATTTAAAATTGATAATCTCAGTGACTTTGGAACTATGAGTCTATCATTCATAAATAAGAGTTCTTTATCAGCTGTAATATTTTCTATGAATTTAAAGTAATGCTTCATATTATCAGGTATAATTTTAGTGTTATCTTGCCATCCATTTTGTGTGAAATTCATCAAAACAGATAACTCTACATCCTTAGATATTTCTAATATTAGTTCTTGTCTTTGTTCTTCTGTACATTGCAAATAATTTGACAAGCCAATACAATGTATGACTTCATACACGTATGATTGATCCATATCCTTTTCCTCTAAATAAGAGCGAGAAAGTAAATCTGCAATATGCATTAAACGACCCTTTTGATATTTGAACTCTGTGTTATATTTTAGTATTGCATGAATGCCTTTTTTAAGTAAATTTTCTAATGGTTTGTGATCATTAAGTACAATACACTTTTTTCCATAAATATAATAGTGAAACTTTTTTGTTGCCCAAACAACACTTAATAATTCTTTTTCTATTTGCGAAAAAATTTTCTCTGCACTTGTAAGACTTCTTGATGCATAAGATACTGGCTTTCCATTTTGCATTAGACAACAACCCAGTCCATCTTTGCTTGCATCACACTGAATTACTACTGGCAATGAGGTGTCAAAATTTTGTAAAACTGGTGCTACAGTTATGCATTTTTTAATATTATTGAAAATGTTTTCATGCACTTCCGTCCACAACCAATTTACATTCTTTTTTAGCAAACTATTTAATGGAACAGTTAATTCTGCCAATTTACTAATAAAATTTCTTAGATAATTAATCATTCCCAAAAATATTTGTAACTCTTTTTTATTTGTTGGACTTTTAATATTTAAAATTGCTTTCACTCTATCTGGGTCAATTTTCATACCTTCTTTTGAAAATATGTGCCCAAAATATTTAACTTCACATTTTTTATATTGAAATTTCCTTTAATTAAATCTTACATTATTTTCTTTTGCTCTATCCAATACACATTTTAATATTCTGTCATGATCCTCCTCATTTTCACCACAAATCAACAGATCATCACAATAGACCACCACACCGGGTATATCCCCGAACGCCCGTTGACTATATTTTTGAAAAATTTCTGGTGCTAATGACACCCCAAACGGTAATCTTAAAAATTTATAACAACCAAAAGGTGAACTAAATGTGCACAGATCTGTTGATTTATCTGACAACTTAATATTATAAAATCCATCAGAGAGATCAAGTACAGAAAAAAACTGTCTTATTTTTTAATTTTGTTATGATTTCCTCAAGTGTTGGAATCAAATGATATTCTCTTATTAGCACTTTATTTAATTCTTGAGGATCAAGACAAATTCTTAAATTACCATCACTTTTTTCTATTACTACAAGATTACTCACAAATGACTTTGGATGCTCTACTTTCTCAATAATCTGATGTTCTTCAAGGCTTTTCAGTTTTTTCTCTAGCCGTTCCAGTAATGCATGAGGTACTCGACGTGGTGGTTTTACCACAACCTGTGCATCTGGTTGAATGTGCAGTTCCAGTGTCTCTTTAAACTGTCCAATACCCTGAAAAAGTTCACAATACTGATTAATAATTTTTTCCTTGTTTATAACATTAATATTATTAATTTTTTGGTTTTGTTACATTATTTTTTCTCCCATTTCTGGGGCAAACATCCAGTGTCACGGACTGTGTCAAGTGACACTGTTGGGTATATCTATGTTATGTTGCTTTCAGAAGCAAGAAATTTTCTTACGATTCGACATGTGTTTAGAATCGCAGCTTTTTGCATTGTTATATGTGTACTTTTGGGCAAATCTAAAAGTTTCAGGCTAGCAAAAAGTTGTTTGGGGATGACTCCGGTAGTAGAGATCACCAATGGTACAATATATACTTTTTCCAGGTTCCAAATTCGTTGTATCTCTTGCTTTAAATCTTCATACTTTGTTAGTTTATCTGTAATAGATTTCCGAATATTATGCGTGTTAGGTACAGTTATGTCAATGAGGTATGCCGTTTTAGTAGATTTTATAAGTAAGGTAATGTCAGGTCTATTGAAGTGAATGGTTTTGTCTGTGAGTATGGCGCG
Organism: Scrobipalpa costella; assembly: GCA_949820665.1. NCBI lineage: Eukaryota > Metazoa > Arthropoda > Insecta > Lepidoptera > Gelechiidae > Scrobipalpa > Scrobipalpa costella. The sequence goes on from OX463315.1 coordinate 9,874,448, forward strand.
ATCAAAGTACATCTTGGCATTGGCACTCTCTAATACGGGTTTTGGAGAGTAGTTATAATATGGATCACATTTTCCAGTAACGAATTTGTGTTTTATAGCTAATTTCTGATGTACATAGGCCGCAATCTGGTCATGGCGGTGAGTATAGTCAGTTTGTGCTAAATTTGCGCAAGCGCCTGTAATGTGCTGAATTGTTTCCGGTTGTCTATTGCATTTCCTACATAAATCATTGTCTATTCTTTCTTTCAGTATGTATTTCTTATAGTTCCGTGTATTTATCACTTGGTCTTGAATGGCAATATTAAATCCTTCTGTCTCCGGAAATAGGTAACCATATTTTAACCAACTGTTGGATGCTTCTGGATCAATATGTGGTTGTTCAAGGTCTTGTCGATGTCTGCCATGAAGTTCTTTTCTTCGCCAAGCTTCTAATTTTTGCATCTCATTGTCCTGAGCTGTCCTAAATGTTGCGTTTCTGTCTGTTAGATTTAATGGAGTGAATTTTGTATCTACCTCTGTTATGGCTGCGTGGATTGGACTTGAAGCTGCTTTTGCATAAAAGAAATCTCGTAAATTTTTCACCTGACTTTCCCACAATAGGTTCAAGTCTATCATACCTCTACCCCCCTTTACTCGACTTATACTCATACGTTCAATTGCGGATTTGGGGTGTAAATATTTATATTTAGTGAGGGTTGTCCTTGTTTTAATTTGCAGATTATTTATATTTGTGCGTGACCATTTGATTATACCAAAGGAGTACGTTAAGACTGGAATAGCGTAAGTATTTATCGCTTTTATTAGATGTTTACCATAGAGCTTCTTTTTGCAAATTAAGTTTATTCTTCTTATATATTCAGTTCCTATATCTTTCTTTATTTGTGTATGATTAATAGATTTTGCCTGTTGTATACCTAAATATTTATATAGATCAGTAACGTCCATAGCCTGTATATTTATTTCTTCATCTGTATAATTACCTTCTTTAATCTTGCCTTTTTGAATATGTAGAACATTACATTTTTCTAGTCCAAAAGTCATGTTAATATCTTTGCTAAATACTGTGGTTACCTTAATAAGTTCCTGAATTTCTTTTTTTGATTTACTAAACAATTTGATATCGTCCATATACATTAAATGACTTATTAAAGTGGCTTTAGTAATTTTGTAGCCTTTTTTAGTTACTGACAGTAGGTGAGAGAGAGGATTAAGTGCCATACAGAACCACAGGGGGCTTAGAGAATCTCCCTGAAAAATGCCATTTCTAATGTGGATTTGTTCTGTACATACTTTAGCGTCTTTAGTTGTTAGCATTAACTTCGTATTCCAGTTTTTCATGGCACCCTCCAGAAAGGTTATTATGGTTGGACTGATTTTATATATTTGTAGGATGCGTATTAACCAGGTATGCGGAACACTATCAAAAGCTTTTTTGTAATCGATGTAAGTTAGGTGGAGATTTCTATTGCAGTTACTGGCATGTTTTAAAATAGTTGAGTCGATGATAAGTTGTTCTTTGCATCCTCTGTGGTTCTGTCTGCACCCCTTTTGCTCTTCGGCTATTATATTGTTGCACTCTAAATGACTAGATATTTTGTTTGTAATGCATGTGGTGATAACCTTATAGATAGTTGGGAGGCAGGTAATTGGTCTATATTGTGCTGGATCGGCAGTGTTTTGACTTTTTGGCAACATATGGGTAATTCCTTGAGTTATAAATCCTGGTAGCTCTGCTTCTCTTTTGATTAACTTTGTTATTAGTTGTGCTAAAATGTCATGTAATGCAATGAACTTCTTGTACCAGAAATTGTGAAGTCCGTCCACACCAGCTGCTTTCCAATTCTTCAATTTCCTTGTCACAACTTGAATGTCTTCTAGTGATATCTCTTTAAACTCCATTTCCTCTATTTCTGTCCATCTGTCAGCTTCATTTTTTATCCAACCTGCTTGCTCATTATGTGTAGTTTGTGTTTCCCATAGTTTTGCCCAATACTCTTTAAGATCATTTTCTGTTGGTATATCAGTGTTTGGTAAATTTGTTCTATTCTCCGTCTGTTGTGTGTTTGTTCTTAAATTCCTATAAAATATTTTTTCGTTTGTGGAAAATAACTTATTATCCTGTTTTCTCTGTTGAGCTATTTTATATCGTTTAAGCCTGTATGCTTTGAGAGATAATTTTTGTTTTAGAGTGTCAAGATATTCTTCCGGTCGTCTATTTTCTCTTTCGTGCGAAGAATGTATTTTTGTGTTTTGATAAATCTGTTCTATTTTTCCTACGAGCCTGCTAGATCGATTTCCATTTATGTACTGATAAAGTCTTCCGATATCAGCCCGTAGTTTTTCTATATCTGCTTCTAGTCTTTTTTCCCATTCTGGCTTTGTTCTAGTGTTATTGATTCTAATCCTATTGTTTATACCTATTTTATATCCTAATTTCTTCGAAATTACGGTGGCACAAGAGTAAATGAGTGTGTGTATGTCGTTTATGTTAGATACTTGAGTGATAAAATTGTGTAATATTTTGTTATTAAATACAAAAATTAATTCCTTTAAGAGTTTACAGTCTTTAAGCCTGGGCAATTTTGGGCGTTCAACGGGATCAACATGAGAAAATTCAGCTAATGTTGACTCTACTTGTTGCATTAAATCTAAGACATCGTTCGGTACTTGGTTTTCATCTGATGGGTTCATGTTATTCTGATCCGATAAGTTTTCATTTGTTTCATTATTTAAAGATGTTTGGTGTTCAAATGTGTAGGCAAATGTAATTTGAGAGTGTGATTCAGTATTTGATTCTAATGTGTTAATGTTAGGCGAGGTTAGATTCAGTTGGTTAATTATATCAGTATTCATATTTGTCGATGTGATCGCTTCCTGGTCAGTATTTATTTGTGATTCTACTTCAGATTTAATTTTATTTAATTGTTCTTCTGACAATATTCTGTTCCTTATTATTGCTCGCTTTTGGTCAGCTACCCTTTGCTCTGAAACATCCCAGTCTGGATAACGTAATTTAAATTCGTCATACAATTTTTTGCAGTACATAGTCTTGTCCGTTTCTAATTTTGTAAGATAATAGTAGGAACGCATTATAAATGTATTTACTTCATTACTCCATATCTTACGTATTCTGGGTTTACCGGCTTTGGTGGTCGCAGATTGTGGAGCAAGTGATGCGATCTGCAAAACATCCAAAGAGGCATGTGGTGGTGGTGGTGTTGTTTCGTGACTACTTATCTCATCAGGTGTCAAACGTTGAGTTTCACGAACTGAGATAGGGTTTGCTGGTGAAATCGAGCTGTGCGGGCTGGATTCTGCTAAAGTAGTGTTTGTTTGAGCGTTATTTAGATGTGTTTCGTGTATGAGTTGTCTTTTGATGTTTTCTCTATCAGAAAGCGGAATTCTGTTATCACGATGTATGATTCTTATTTGGTCGGATAAATTTTGTTCTGAGACAGTGGAACTTAACTCTGGATAGGTTTCACAGAATGTAATATGTAATCGCCTACGGTGCCCTTTAAGGTTTTGTTCATTATTTGTCACCAAGTAATAGCAACGTAGTAAATTTCTGTGAAGCTCTTCCGTCCATTTGTTTCGTAGTCTAGCACGTCCAGTAAGAGTAGCTGAAGGGCAAAGTCGAAGTCTGTTTAGTTGAGAGTGGTCATTAGATAGTGATACTTGTGTCGGAGTTATCAGATCGTGTCTTGAGTTTATTAGCTGCGATTCTAATAATTTCTTTACGTCATTTTTTATTGCTTCTAAAGTGTCTTCTGAAAGTAATTTGTTCTTAACTATGGCTCTTTTCTGGTCTCCTATTCTTTGTTTGCTAACATTCATGCCTGGAAATTTTTCTGTGAATTGGTCATGTAAAGAGTCGAGGTAACGTTTTGAGTTCGTATCCAAATCTGTGAGCAACAAAAACGTGTGCCATATAAACTTGTTCATATCATCAGTCCAATGTTTTCGCACACGTTTGGTTGTGCCAGTAATGGGAGCAATAATTGTGGCTTGTGCCTCTTGCTCAACATCCACTGACATGGGGCTCAGAGTTGTAGATCGAGAGTTGCTTGGGTTGCTGAAAGAGTGGGGTGAAGAATCTGGTGTTTGATATAAGCTTTCTGTCGACGAGTTGTGTGATAGGGGGTTTAATATATTTACCTGGTCTATTCGATATGGTGAAGAGATAGGAGATGAAAAATTACTATTACTAGTTGATGATGAATCTGGGTTCAGGTTTGTGTCGGCTGTAGTATTTTGTTCGGGGGGAACCCGCCTGTTCAGTCCCCCACCGCCAATGGTTCGCATGCTGAGACACCCAGCACTGGCTCCAGGTGCGCCCCGGCGACCCCCGGGTAGCGGCCGCAGACTATATCTTCTATTCTGACTTTTTTCCATGATGATACATCGGGAGAGTGTTGGGATCGTTGGTTAGGAAGGGTAGTCTTGTTGAGCGACACTGATATCTGTACCTAAAATTTGGTTATTACTCCAGTTGGTATGAGTTTATGCTGTACCTGTACCTTGCTTCCCCTAAGCCCCCCCACCACGGCAAGGTGATCCCTTGGGGGGGATATTATTAATATTATTATTGTTTTTGTCCTCTAGATTAATATTAATATTATTAACATTTAGTAATTTTAATTCTAACAATGAACTAAGACCCAATATTGGTTGACAGTTTTCTTTTATTATTATAAATTCTGTATCAATTTTTTCAGTTTCATTTAAATGTAATTTTAGTATTATTTTCCCCAAAGGCTTTATTATATAACCCCCAAATGCTTCCAATAAAATGTTTGTCTCAGACCAGTAATGAGGAGCTGGGGAACAAAAGCGGACTTGTCCAATTAATCAAATTTTACACTAGAGCAAAAAAAACTGAAATAGGTATATGCATATGGGCTGTAATTTTGTGCATTTCAGTATAATTAGTATTTAATACAACATAACTAATAGCCTGCTTGTTGGTCATAAAACTATGCGTTTTCAATTTTTTTTTATTTTTTTTGTAATGGACAAGTCCGGTTTTGATTACAAAAGGTGGACAACTCCGGTTATGATTGAAAGAGTTATGGACATGTCCGGTTATGAAAGAAAACTAGATTCTATTATTGTATTTTTTTATTTAAAAATTATATGAACTCTCCCACATCTGGTTCGCAACAGTCACAATCGTCACTGTGGTCGTCGTCTTCGTCATTTATTTGACTTGTTTCAGCAATTGCCACTGGTGAGGTATGGAATATATTGTTTTTAAACCAATCAAGCTCTTGATTATCCATCCAATTATCTCCGAATTGTTTCTTTAAGAGTGTTTCAACATCTTTTTTCTTGTTTGGTTTTAGTTCATTAACCATTGAAAATCTTTGTAGTAAACACGGATGGTTTTTTGTCATTTTTAACAATGATACAGCATTTTCTGATGATTCATCTCCATAATAGGTGTTTAAGACTTTCACACCAAAGTTTACGTGATTTAAACGTGCAGTAGGATCTCTTCGTATGTTTGCAGTGCCTCGGCCACGTGCTCTGCCACGACTACGGCCCTGACTTCTTCGTGTTGATTGTTGAGATTGACTAGGAGTTTCTGTTTGGATGATGGTTGACTTTCTTTCTATTATTATTCTCTTTGCATCACGAATACTTTCCACTTTCTTGTAATAGTCTTCAAGGTTTTTGACGTTGTAAAGGTTCCAGTTTTCAGCTAAAATATGAACTTTGCCATGCTTTGCGTAAACCTCATGATATTTTTTTGGATCCAAAATGAAAGGCATCTTCCGCAAATCCTTTTCGACCCTCCCGAACACTCGATCCGCCGGCAAGAAGCTGTGACCGCGTACAGGAAAGGTTAGTACGATTTTGGCGACATTTTGAGGGGCGTAGTTTTTCAACCAGAAAATCAAAGTGTGGACGACAGGTGCATTTTTATTTTGACCTCCACACCCGTCCGAAAAAAGGCGTAAAACTTCCACTTCAGAAAAATCAGTAAACATCAGGTATGTTAAAAGGGCAGACGCAATTTCGGTGGCGCCTTTTTTAGCTTGGTTTTCTGTCCATATGAAGAAATGTGGCTCCTTTGTAGGCATATCAGTAATGCAGAAAGAATAAAGTCCAACTTGTCGTAAATAAAAACATTCCTGGATTGGCGTTTTAGGAAGGGATTGAATTTGTTGGAGATCAAAACATATTGTCATAGAATTTTCAGGTTTTTCTTTGGTAAGGGAAAAGAACGCTTTGGCTCTAGCTTTATGAACTCGGAGTTGAAGTTTCAATGATTGAAGTTCTTCAGGATTATTTTCAGTCTTCTGCCTATTTTTCAGCAGTTCGCAGGTACTACATATGTCGGAAGATGGTGACGCAAACCCAATATTAAAATCGTTCTCAAAAACATTTCGGAACATCGTTTGTGAGACTTTCAAATCATCAGTCGCTGAATTATTGTACAACTCCCACAACTTTTTTACGTTTAGCTCGTATGACAGGTACACTCTTTTTGATTTATTTCGATTGTAATGTGACTCCTTTGCTGGCAAACCACCGAGAAATTTTCTTACAGATTCCTTTTTATCAATACTTTTGAAACTTTTCCTGTCTCCTCCTCTGCCGTCAAGTGGCGTTTTGCCTTCATATAATTTGCTCGCAATTAAGTTTACCCTGTGCTTACTGAGCCCAAGAGCAGCCAAAAAAAAAGATTTGCATACTTTTACTAACCTTTTTGAATCACGGAAGAGAAAGTATGTCACAAAGTACTTATTCCTCTGCGGTTTGCGAGATTCCTCTCTCGATCTTTTTCTTTCTATGGGGCATGGTGATATGAGCCGTGACAAGTAAATATCCTGTAATTTTTTGCCAATTTTTTCATATAGTAGTTTGCGGTTGTAAACAATTTCGTTTAATGTCAAAGTCTGGCACTTAAATTTTCCCTTGTTATGTTCACACGCAGACACGAAATTCAAAGCAAGGGGGTCTTTATCTGCGTACCTAAAACAAAATAATAGCAATTTTAAATTCATCATAGGTTAGAATAATAACAAACACGCACCGGTAGGTATAATTTTACACTCACTTCGATTCCCTGTTGTTTTGCGCTTGCCGTCCTGTTTTTTTTCGTTTACGTGAGCCGTCATTTATATTGGCCACTATTTCTTCGATTCCGTCCATAATTTTGTCGGTTTTCTAGGAAAATTCTTCTCAAAATTACGAAAGCAATGACCGTCACACAGCTGATTATCTTTTTTTTTAATTTAGCAGTGTTGCCACAACTGATTTAGGAATATCATAACAAAAAAACAATGATTTTTTTAGACTTGTCCGGTTTTGTTTGACATTTTTCGTACTAACGGCAATTCTCCTTACGTTTTTGTCCGGTTTTGATTGGAGAAAAAATCCCTTAGAATTTTAATAAATTTCTAACAGGACAAGTCCGCTTTTGAACGAAATCATCATTTTTAACATTTTTTTTCTCTAAGATCGGACCGCTTTTGATACACAATACTCCGGGGTTCGATAGATATGAGCTTAAAGAGTGCAAAAAAATAAAAATAAAAAATTCGAGTACAGTGGACAAGTCCGCTTTTGTTCCCCAGCTCCTCAGTTAGGATTTTCATCACCGACAATCTTTTTTAAATCTTTTAGTGAAATTACATTCACCTGCGCCCCAGTATCACATTTAAATGTAACTTTTTTATTTTCCGTTATTAAAATTGTTAGCCAGTCCTTCTGACAACATTTTTTATTACTTAATAATGAATGACATATCTTAACTAGTCACAAATCATGCACAAAATTATCATCCTCGGGTTTTTCTTCCTCAACTAGGTTCACTTTCTTATTTTTACACCCTAGTGCAAAATGATTTAATTTATGACAATTAGAACAAACTTTCCCAAAAGCGGGGCACTGTCGAGGTCCGTGTTCTTTATTACACTTCTTACAATGATAAAATTGACTACTGTAATTGTTTTGCATTTTAGAACCACCACTCATTACTTTATTAAAATTGTTTTTATACTTAGCTTCATATTGTTTGTTTTGAATAGAATTGACCATGAGTATATCTTCCTTCCTTTGCATAATACTCGCATGTTCCTGGGACAACTCAGCAGCTCGGCATCGATCCACTGCCAAGTCAAGCGTAAGATCCCGGCTCTCCAGTAACTTCCGCTGCAAGTTCTTGTCCCGTATCCCCATGACAATTCTGTCTCTTAACATTCTGTTTTCACTATCTCCAAAATTGCAGCCGGACACCAGTTTTCTAATATCTGCATAGACTCTGTCAAACATCTCCCCTTCTTCTTGGTTTCTCTTATTAAAGTTAAATGTATTTATGAGCTCATTCTGTTTTGGCTCAAAATACTCATCAAATAACTCCAACAGCTTTGTATACTTATGAGTTTCATTTTCGTCATTCAAAGATTCATCAGTCTTCTTTAAAATATTATAATAAATATTTTGCCCTTCTAACCCAATAGCATTGAGTAGAATCGCCGACTTCCTTGCCTCAGACACACGCTCTAAACCGGCTGCCAATATGAAAAGTTGCAATTGTTGCTTGAAATTCTTCCATTTTAACCACATATCTCCCACAGAATCACAATGTAGTGGTAATGGCATCTTGAATTCTATTGGAGTTCCCATTGTTCTTTCAAAATTGAACCAACTCAAAAAAATTTCGTTACCAGATTATTTTTAATTTCCAAAAATCTTCAAATTTAGGTTCAAAATACGGCTGCGCCATGTATTGTTCTTCGTATTCTTTTATCTTGTTGAAATTAAACACCAGTTATTATTAGCAACACTTGAGAGTTTTATTTTATATTTTTAACAAATCCTCTTCACTCTGTCATCTCTACTCAAAATCCTAAGCACAAGATACCCAGTGTCAACCCCGCAGTCTGTAGTCAATACCACGCTTGCTTTATCCATACATTTAGAGGTTATAATCTTACATCAAAGTGACTCAGATCATTTTAAGTTGAACCTGTAGTAGCGTTTTAATATTGCTACCACAGACTGCGTTTGGTTACTGTTACAATCTTGGTTTCTGTAGCTCGTACGATGTTGACACCTATGAAGAAATTATACAGCACAAAAATAGCGTATTTTTTTTTCCTACACACATACATACATACATATAAGTTTTTTCCTACACACAGCCGTTTTAAAGCTATAAAGTAAGAAAATCTTTAATTCAAAATATCTAGGCAATGTGACACTGTAGCCAAAAATCACCAAGAATATTTTTAGCTTGTATTTGTCCATAGAATTAAATACCATGGTTCAAAGTATATTTCTAGCTTACTTATGTGATGTCCCGCAAAAAGTTTAAGTACTAAGGAAGTCTCCATTTTCCGCTTCTGTTCTTAGAAGTTTAGGTAAATATACTCTACATATTCCGATCACTAGTCATCAGTAATGTTTTAAACTTTGAACACTTTTGAAAATATCTTCTTCACGTCTTCAGCAGCGCCGGGATGATTCTTTTCGATTCCTTGGAGGTTCTTTACCAAAGCCTTACTTAGCAGGAGCAAACCGTGAGTGATAACGCCCAGCATATTGTCCTGCTTTTCCAGGAGTGTAGATGAGGGAGCGCCAAGGGCTCCTTATTCAGGGTTTACTTGCACCGCGCTAAACACTGGAACCGCTGTCCCGCTTCTTTGTAACGAATCCTGTTATATTTTTCAGATCAGAATCGTTGACATTCAACACCTTCCGCACTCATATGCGGACTCGGTGAGGGCACGAAAGGATCCATCTCTTTCGTTTTGGGGTGAAAGTCTAACTCAACTTCCTATTTTTCAGGGTCATCTACCAGATCCATAGGAAGCGGCGGTGCCTGCCACTCATCAGATGGACTAGAACGAGTTGCCTCTTCTTCGTAATCGAGGATCTCTGTTGAATAAGCAGGTTGAATTACTTCTAGTCTGGCCATAAAGCAGAAAAACATGTCGTGCATGCGTTCCTCTAGCAACTCAAACCTACTTTTCTTAGGACCGCTAGAGATGTCGGATGTTGCCATCGAGGTTCCTCTTAGCTTTCTGTTAGTTTCTGTCGGTTCTGCGTCGCTGGACAGGATTTTATCACCTTTCCGCCTCGTATGTATCTCCTTGCCTGGCTCCACAGCTTCCTTAAACAGTTCCGTACGTGCGGCAGAGCCTCTTTTTTATTTGCCACTGCAAGTGGGCTTATAGTCAGAGCCCTTGTGAAAGCCCATTCTGTAAGTTTAGCCCTTATTTCTCGATAACCTTTGTCTGACAAATGGTTCTCCTCCGGGTCAAAAGCGCAGACAATCTCAACTGTGGGCAGGGCAAAAGTAAGTTTGTTGAGGGTGTTGGATTAATTTTTTTCGCCAAAAACCACTTCCCGTGAATATTGACACACCTCCCACTTACTCCAACCGTCAGGTAAACTCTCCTGCGCTAATAGCTTGGGGCGGCCAAAGATCTCATCTTCCTGATGTGAATCACGCTGCTCGTCCAGCAGATCAGCCAGGGTGATATAGGTGGTCTGCTACGGCACTGCCATCTGCAGCAGAGACACAAAAATTGATAAAACTGTATTAATTAAATTGAATTATAGTAGCATGGTGGGCCTGCTAAAAATACTCTTGCAGGCGCTGCCCAAACTTCTGATGGCGCCACCCGATTTTTTAAAACGCATCTTTCGACTTATCTGAGCCGCGCCTCCCAAATGTATTGAGCAGCGCCTCGGAAATTTTGGGATTCGCACCCCGATTTTCGGGCGGCTCTTATTGACTGTTACTGGTACTCCACTCCATAATTACGAGGGAGGATTGACTGTGGCTGAATGGCCGACAGATAAATAAGTTGAAATTGGCATTTTGTTGTGGTTTGACAGCCAACTAACACGAGCGTCATCCTGAAATGATCGCTTAAACTTGCGCAGTGAAAGTCATAGAATCAGACAACGATATAATAGGAAGGGGTCAGGGGAAAAACAGCTTTTGTCACCTAATGAACAAACTGAGATATTACTAAATTAAAAGATAAGATCGTAATAAAATAGTGTTTTATACCCAAATAAATAAGAAAATCTTTTTTTTATTGAAAGGATGTTTATTGTCAATGTAATTATATATTTTTTTTATTTTGACTTTACATCAGCCAAGAGTTATAATAAAAAATTGTGACTAAGTCAGAATAATCAGGTGAAAATCATCCTATGTCCACCAACATCAGGGGAAAAACAATTGATGTCACAACTTCACAAGGCAATCTAATTATTGTATTTAATGTTGGAAAAAAAAAAATTTGCTGTTGGTCCACAATATTTTGATAAAGACTGTATATCCAGGAATTTTGCTTTACTGATCGGTAATACGTGAGACACTCAGAAAGATTTGCGACACTAAAAAAAATTGTTCTACAGGTACATATATTTTTATTAAATCTTTTCAAAGTACTCTCCACCAGCCTCTATACAAAGATTCATGCGTCTGAACCAATTTTCAAAACACTTTTTCCAGTCCGCCGTAGACACCTCGTTTACAGCCTGCTCGAACGCAGCCAGGGCATCTTCCGGCGACGAAAATTGTATCCCCTTGATCTGATTTTTTATTTTTGGAAATAAAAAGAAGTCACACGGTGCTAGATCAGGGCTGTAAGGACCCAGGAGTTTGACTGGTGTGCTGTCCAGGAAGTCCCTCGTTTTGAGCGCGGTGTGTGCAGGCGCATTGTCGTGGTGGAGCAGTAGTCCGCGGAGCCCTGTGTTTGGTCGCTTGTTGCTCACAACAGAAAAAACTTCTAGTAAACATTTGGTAGTATACCATTCGGCGTTAATGCTTCTTTGATCTCGTAAGGGAATTGAGGCCAAGTGGCCAGTCAAATTAAAAAAGCTGGCGATCAAAATCTTCCCCCCGCTTCGAGATTGCTTCACTTTGGTAGGCGTTGGTTCATTTTGAAACACCCAAACTGTCGACTGGCGCTTGGTTTCTGGATCGCATTGATAAATCCAGGACTCATCACCTGTTACGATGTCGTAAACACGCCGAGACGAACCTGCTTCAAATTTGTTCAGCATATCACCCGGGCCTGCTTCTGAGCGTCTGTGAGGTAGTGCGGCACCCAGCGCGATAATAGTACAAGGTGGCGCAAAAGAAGTCATCCGATGTTGTTTGGCTCTCATTTTTTTTCTAAATGAAAAACTTCGAATCTGTTTTTTGATTATATTTATTTGCACCTTTAGAATTTTACTGGTCAAGTCGAGAAGATGATATCGGCCAAATGGGCGCCGTTACAATTGATTGCCATACGGGCTCGTTTTATGGCATTTTTCATCACTTCGGCGAGAACTTCGGGCGACAGATTCTCGCACTCGTGTCGAATGTTGTCTTTGAGGGCTTCCAAGGTCTCAGGCTTGTTGACGTAAACACGAGACTTCAAAAAACCCCATAAAAAGAAGTCCGGGACCGTTAAATCGGGCGATCTGGCCGGCCAGTGCAAATCGCCAAAACGAGAGATTAGGCGACCCGGAAATGCCGCCTTCAGAATGTCGGTTGTGGCTCGTGCAGTGTGCGCCGTTGCCCCGTCCTGTTGGAACCACATGTCCTCCAGTCCCAATTCGTCCAATTGCGGCAGAAAAAATTCGGTCAACATGGCCCTATAGCGCGCACCGTCCACTGTTGTCGTTTGACCCGCGGCGTTCTCGAAAAAAAATGGCCCGATGACTCCTCCAGCGTGAACAGCGCACCACGCAGTCACTTTGAGCGGGTGTAACGGCTCCTCGTGCATCACTCGTGGATTCTCGGTGCCCCAGAAGCGATAATTTTGCCGATTCACGTAACCGCTGAGGTGGAAATGAGCCTCATCGCTCATGATGATTTTGGTCGAAAAATTGTCCAATTCTTCCTCGAGATTGAGGATGGCTTGGGCGTAGGTTACGCGCGTTTGGCGGTCGGCAGGCAGCAGCTGATGCACGGTCTGGACTTTGTAAGGAAACATCTTCAAGTCTCGCACCAAAATTCGCTGCAAGGACCGCCGGCTGAGGCCCAATTGCGTGGCACGTCGTCTGGTCGATGTTTCGGGGCTCACTTCAACGTCCTCGGCTACAGCGGCGATATTCTCGGCAGAACGGGCGCTCCGGGGCCGGCCACTCTTAGCAACGTCTCGTGTGGTCCCATACTCTTCAAGGTTGGTGGCTAAACGTCGCAGTGTTTGCGCAGTCGGTGTCGGACGGCCGGGGAATCGGCGACGGAATTCGCGCTGCGCCAACACCACAGACGAATTGTTACTCAAAAAAATAGACACGATTTTTCCGCGTTCTTGGGGAGTGTATCGCTCCATGGCTTGTTCACTTGTATTCTGCATCTGTCTAGTCCACAAATGTCAAAACAGATTTGACATTGGCGGCCATTTGCAAAAATGAGAGCATCTTCCAATAGGGTGATTTCTTTTGCGCCACCTTGTATATATATAGGATAGCCTCCTCACGCGAAGATGCCAGTGTAGAATCTCGTGAACGCTTCCCGATCCAATCTTTAATATGTGCTGAATCTCCTGATATGTAATTCGCCTATTATCTTGGATTAAATTTTTCACTGCTAGCACGTTTTCTTCCGTAATAGCCGTCAAAGGGCGACCGCTTCTTTCTTTATCCCCCAAGGTTGGTCGACCGCGCCTAAATTCGTTATACCAACGATACACGGTTGCCTTGGAGGGGCTTTCATCCATAAATGCCATTTGAAGTCTATCGAACGATTCATCCGGTTTCAGGCGACACTTGAAATCGTAAAAAATCATAGCTCTAAAATGTTCCCGGCGCAGATCCATTTTTCAGTAAGACACGATACTTTGAATTGGCTCGCAAAAAATGTGGAGGGAAATTTTGAAAATGGAACACACATATTTTTACTTACAAGTAATCATATTTTCAAAAATGATTCTAACCGGCCAGTCTGCCATATATAAAAACTATTTATCGCAATACTTTCTGAGTGGCCTGGTATGTCCTTGTAAGCTTGGTCAGGGAGAATAAATTCTCCTGAATTAGGGATGTCTTCACAGGAAGATGAATTTACCCGTCTTCTCTTTGCATCCAGCATAACAGAGGAAGTCCAATGTCCATTATAGGAATCTCTGTAGAAAATGAGACGGGGATGTGTAATCTCAACTCTGATCTCACGGATAGGTCTCAAAAGAAATGGGCATGTCTTTTTGTACTTTGGTGCCAAAAACTTGGTCCAAGATCGGACTAAAGGCTGATCAACATCAATAACTCGAAATGGTGTAGGTTTTAGCCTTGACTCGGACACTACTTTTCTCCAATCATCTGGTGTTTCACATGGAGCCTTCTGATTTATAAGTGCCATGTTTTTGTCACATTCTAGGTACGAATGACCTCGAATCGGGAATACCATTTTTATCACATCTAAACGTTTGGTTGTGTGAACCACATAGTGTATAAATCTGAACATGCAATAATTTTTATTTTGCCCACCGCATGAATCACAGAATATTACTAACTCTCTGACATTCGCATTGAGTTTTGTAAAGATATAATGATGTAGGAAAGAACAAACTTCATCTGCTCCTTTTTTAGCTATGGTCTCATCGTAGCAGTAAAAATAAGAATCTGAAGAAGCCAGGGCGTGAATGTTAAATGAATTGAAGGTGAGCTGTCTCTTATAGTAGGTCTCGTTACTGGTTATGTTAGGCATGCTTAAATTCTTTTGATAATCCATGGCGATAGCCTCTCTATTCAATGAAGATTGACAGTGAATCCTGTTTTCTCTTTTTTTGCGATAAAATGTCTCTGCCTTTATCTTGTGTACTTTATTTTCAGATGCTAAATCTTTTATCTTCTTTTTAATAATATCCTTTTCTTCACTGTTAGATACACTCTTCAAATCTTCTAAGCCCTTAAATTCATCACAATTTCCGCATGTATCTGACCTCGGATATCCGAAACCAATATTGAAATTATGAACAAAAATAGATCTGTATGACTCATAGGACAATAAATCTTTGTATTGAAACAAATCGTACATTTTTTTTACATTTAATTCTTCAGGAAGATATATTTATGAGGATTCGTGTAGGCTGTAATGGCTTTTACGGCCACGAAAGGACCTAATGTGCTCCATTACTTTATTTTTCACATCTTCTGTGAGCTTCCTTGGCCTGTTGTTGTGCTTGCCTCGCGTATCTAATGGCGCGTTTCCAGTCTCTAGCAAAGACTTCTTCAGAGTTTTTAACCTTTGTTGAGAAATGCCATGTATAGCCATGTATGCTTTAAAGCAAACTGGAACATCTTTCGTTTGAGTGTTGTCTGTAATTCTAACCTGGTATACATAGGTTGCTGAATGTAAATTTGCATCGTCTTCGGCTTTTCTTGGACGCCTTCGTTGTACCTCATAAACTGTGATGAGACCACACAAATATAAATTTTGGTCATCACGGGTCTGCATGAGATTAAAATCTCTTAGAATTTTGTTTCTTTGATCTAGATTTACCACATCAAAACACTTGTACCGCTTACAATAACAATTTTCTCCCATCTCATGACTTTGTACTTTTATCTTCTTGTTAACTTCTGATATTCGACCGAAATTTTTTCTCTTTTTACTAGACTTTTCACACCTCAAAACATTACACACTTCGTCAGACATTTTGCGTAAAAAACTCAGTCATCGTAGTCGACCATGGACAACGGTTGTTTTTTTCCTGAACGGTTCTGACATCGGATGTTTTTTCCCTGTACCGATATTTTAAAAGCTTGAAAGCGCAGTGACTATAAATGTTATTGCCCGGTTTGTTTTGACAGAACATAGCGACAGATATAACCATTCAGACTGCATTGCCAGTTGAAAAAAATAAAAAATGTGACAAAAGTTGTTTTTCCCCTGACCCCTTAAATAGTAGAAGACCCAATGAGAATAAAATGAATTTCCGTGGGACTTACCTCCGCCATACGGACTACTGATATGTACTTGTTCGTCATATTTTTCTGAACATAAAAAATGCGGTAGTCACTTCCTAGGGGTATGGAGGGGGTAGCTATGACGTAACCAAGATGGCGGCCGGGCCTATTCTATTTACGCATGTTTAGGAAACTACCGGGCCGATTTACTCAAATAGGGTCTCAAATGAAAGATAGTTAAATGAACATTATTTTATTCTAAAGACTCATTGATGTAAACCTAGTAACAAATTAAATATTTTCAAAAAACAAACGCAAAACATTTTTTAATTTTTATTATCATGCAAAAAGTTCAGAAACCATTAGGATTACCGTAATTTGGCTTATTAAAAAATAAAGCTACATTTATCAGCTTTCTAATGAACTTTAAATAGTTTAAATCGAGCAATAAACAACGAAATTGCAAATGCCTAAGTAAAAACAAAAAAAAAGAGGTATTTTTTTACCGTGATAAATTGAACAGATTTTGCTAGGGAAGTTGTTCAATCAAGGTGATTTGGGAGTATTAGCTGGTATCAGCCCTGAATAATTTAATACGTATAGACGTATTAAATTCAAAACATAGATTAATAAAAAAAATAACCTAATTATTGTCGTCAACCTCATCAATATCACCAATATCTTCATCAATATCACCAATATCTTCATAGTTAAACTGATTAAAACATTTGTTTCCGACATGACATATCCCTTCCAAGCACTTTTGTTTTTTGGCACTACATCCACAACGGGATGAACGACAACCAGCTTTACATTGACATGATATCAGTTCGAGGTTCTTCAATGAGATTGAATTAACTGATGATGTAACAGGCAATAGGAAACCGTTGTCGTCCATCTTCATGCTGGCGAAACGCTTGTCGTGTCGGCGGTAGTTTATCAAGTTCTTTAATATTTTGGAACATTGCTGCTCTCAAATTATCTATGTTGTCTAATTCTTGGAGCCCTGTTTTCTTGTTTGTATAGGGTCAGGTGGGGTAATTATGAGACAAAAATATGAGCTTTTGTAATTTAAGTTAGAAAAAGCGTCCTGAAACATCTGCAAAAGCACTCGTATTATGAAATGTCGCAGTATCTTTCTTGCATTACTGTCAGTCCATAAAATGTGTGTCTCATTTTTTCCCGTCACTATGGGGTAAATATGAGACATCAAAGTTTAAAAATAAGACAGCGAACAACTTATATGCTTTAGATATATTTAGAGCGGCTGAGTAAATTTAAGACAGAGTGGGAAAAAATGATACAATATGTATAAGTAAGTTTGAAATATCTTTTATTATAAAAGAATATATTTCCAAAAATCAAAACTTACATATTATGCTTATTATTTAATAAGTCTTTGGAATGCAATTATTAAGTAATAGGAAACTATTAAAAATAACAAACAAGAAAGTTATATGACTACTTTATAGAGATCAAAAATTGTCACTAGGAACTAGAAAATTGAGAAAAAAGTTTTAATAAAATCAATTTTTTTCGTTTGCGGTCAATTATAAGACATTTAAAGTCTATTTAATATTATACCTTTCGAGGTCCACATCGAACATTAAGGCACCTCTTTTATTTTTTTGCATCGGCAATGGCAACTTCATAACGATTTCGTCTTTATGTATAGAATAAATGATGTGAGTATCAGGAAAGGCAAAGAAGATCTTTTTTGTTCGCTTCAAGTAAATAACGGACAAGTTTTCTTCATCATCCGATCCTTCTATTCTTGCTATATAAAAGTTTTGTTTCTTATTAGTTGTGTGAACCACAAGAATGAAATCACCGATAGCATAGTCGAGATCAACTACTTGATTTTGATCTGGAACCTGAGGTTCACCTTGTGATTTTCTCGTGAAATTCTCGTCTAATCTTTCAGTTTCCAGAGATACCATTTCAGGTTGTTGGGTTCCTAAGTCTCCTTTTTCGATCAAATCATTATCATTGCCGGATTCATCCCTCAAATCATCTTGGTCCATCAGATCATTCCCTTTGTAGGACTCATCTACCACGTGATCTTGGTCGATCAGATCGTTACCTTCGTGGAAATCATTCACCACGTCATGTTGTTCGATCAGACGGAATTCATTTAAAACTTCGTCTTGTTCCTCTCCAGCTATTGCCGATAAACTGATGTTGTCCACGTCGCTTTCATCAGCATATGGTACTTCTTCTTCTCCTATGTCAGTGTCAGAATCGGATTTTCTTATCGTTGTTTTCTGTTTCTTCTTTTTTGGTCCAGTTATCTTCTTTTTTGGTTCAGTTGTCTTCTTTTTTGGTTTAGTTAACTTCTTTTTCTTTATTTCTAAATTTTCAATGCTTTTTAAATATTCTTCACTAGTCAAAAGTTTTCCTTTTCCATCTATTTTTCGCCTCTTTCCAGTTACTGGTTTAGTATATTTGATTTTATTTAATAGCAAAGATTCAAACGACGTCGACGTGCAACATGGATCAGTACTATCGCTAGCAGGAGCCGTAATTGAACGCGTTTCTGGTTGAACGTTCTTGGGCATTCACATCAAATCTACCGTAGGATGAGTTTCCCGTTCTTGATTAACGTCATGTGATGCTCCAGATGTTCCAGGTTCTAACAGTGAAGGCGTAGGATAAGTTTCCTGTTCTTCATTAATGTTTTGTGATGCTCCTGACGTTCCAGGTTCTAACAGTGAAGGCGAAACACAATCGGCGACATCATCTGGGGAATCTTCAAATACATTTAATGGATGTGGGATCGACGCATCAGATGCTTGGATTTTATAATATCTGTCAAGCTTCACTGGATCTAGACGGTCCTTTGGGTAAGCATCCTTGTTAACTGGGTAAATCCCTGTGACTTTAAAAGAATTCGTTATTACCTCTTGAGATAAGCCCTCGCGCCAGATTTCGCATAATAGATCAGAAAACTCTGATTTGGTGAGAGACCTTTGATTAAGTCTTTGCCACTCGATAAGACGTTCGTTCCATTTGTATTTGATGGGGCCAAAGAGACTGCGATCCATCGGCTGCAATACGTCGGTAGTATGAGGTGGTAGCTTCAACAGAGCCACATTTTCGCGTACGGCCAACTCAATTGTAGCTGGATCCAGGTGAGTGACATGTCCGTCGAATATGACCAGTAAGGGTCTCTCTGTCACTAACTTACAGAATTTTTCAAACCACATATTAAAAATTGAAGTCAACATCCATCCATTCTCTGAGACGACGTAGTTTGTATTTGGTATATCATTCTTGCCCTTCCATGTGCTCCAGAGGTTTTGGCCCTTAAAAATTATCAATGGAGGTAGAAGTCTTCCCCCTGCAGAAACACACCCCAACACAGTTGTATTGTCTTTTCCAGAGCCCTGAAAAATAATTTGGAAGTGTATTTATACCTAAATAATTTAAGCACAATATAATCCATGTCTAAAGTTTATGGAATATTTTTATTTAAGTAGATACCTAAATAATTCGGTGAGCTTTTTGACCCTTGCCTGTTACTCCTTTGATGCGTGTAGGATCAGCAGAAAAGCTTGTCTCATCTAAATTAAATATTTGATTTGGCTTGTCATGCAAATTTAGAGTAGTAAGTGTATCGTCCAATATTTCATAAAAATGATAAATGATGAATGGATCGCTTGTAGCTTGTCGACGCGATTTTTCTAGCTGTTCCATTTTTTTTGCCACTAATCCGTTTCTGATAAAAAACATCTGCAGCCAGTCTTTGCCAGGGTAGTTGTCTTTGAATTTTTTTTTTATGTCATTTTGACTAACGTAAGCATGAACTATCTCTCTTATTTCTTTTCTGGTAAGCGCCCAGCCTCATTTAGCCATTATCTTAATCTTTTCAGCTAAATCTGTTTCTTCTGACTCACTTAGAACCGTTTTTTTTCCTTGCCTTGATGTGTTGTAGTTATGAACTCTTCGCCATAGCAATGATTTATCGATATTGTACTTACTTTCAGCTTCACGGTAGGATAATTCGCCAGATTGTACTTTTTCTAAACCTTCTTGTAATTTTAGTTCATTGTATGTTTTTGGTTTCTTCACATAATTTCGAGGCATTATGATCAATTGAATTCACCAGATCGTCTTATTTTTACACTCTGAGGTGTCTTATATTTTCCCGACGGCGCGTCTCATATTTTCCCAAAAATTAAAAGCGTCCGTTCCGTGCACTAGTGCGTACGAGACTGAAATGGCGGCGCGATCGCGGGAGTATCATCCCAGCCGCGGGCCCCGGACGGTAGGTAGCGCGCGCGCAATGCGCCGGCGAGGTACAAGGACAAAAGTTTGTTGACCCCAAACGAAAGTTTTGCGCCTAAAATATCACGTATATATGAAATATAAAAAAAATGTTTTTGTCATTGAGTTAATGTAATAATAAATTTGTACCTTCTTGTACAACAACTAAGGCTTGTTTTTACATAAAAAGAAATTAATAAATGATAACTTTTAATTAAGATTTTCAAAGGTCTTATTTTTACCCAAAATATCAGGTGTCTTATTTTTTACCCCGCTTGACCCTACATTAAAATGACGAATCTTTCAGCGTTAGAAAATTGTTCTTCTGTTAATTGCGGACTTGAACCAAAATTTGACAATAGTTCGTAATGTTTTTGGAAAATCGGCCAGCTTGATTTTTTTGTGTGACCTGATAAAGCGGTCGTAGTATCGCATCCAGTTAGGCTGGCCATACACGGACAGCTTGAGCAGTTTGCCAGTGACCAACATACACGAACTGCTCGAGCAGTCAAATTCAACTGCTTCAAGCTGCCATTGATAACTGCTTGCAGCAGTTGGTATCAACTGCTCGACAAGTCCATTCAAATCAGTAGCGACATGGATTTTGAGGAGGAAGCACTTCTGCTGCTTTTGCTCATACGACGACGACGCCGGCGTAAAAATAGAAAATTGTGGGTTCATACAATATTAGAAACACGAAATTATAATGGAGAATTTAATCACTTGTTTTTGGAACTAAGACGTGACGAAGAAAAGTTTTTTAATTATTTTAGGATGTCAATCACATCTTTTGACGAATTGTGTAATATACTCAAGGAAAAAATTAAACGTGAAGATACTATTATGAGGAAAAGTATTCCACCAGAAGAAAGGCTAGCTGTAACACTAAGGTTAGTAAAAAAAAGTGGTATTTTTTTATTGTTTATTCATTGAATATATCAGTAATAATATCATCAGATAGAACAGACGAAGGTGGAAGGTCTTCATAGGATGACTGAGAAAACTCATCATTAGCTGAGACTGGTGCAGAGTTATAAGGCTGGTCACTTGTTGATGTAGAGGGTGCAGATTGATAACCCTTGTTGTAACTTGAATAGTTGTAATTAAGTCCACGTTGCTCACTAGCTGAATGTGCAAAATATCCTCTATTTTCACCATAATAGCTTGACTGTGTATGCTGGGATATTCCTTTAAAGTATTTAATTACGTTGATGATTTCTGACCTTGCATCTAATTTATATTGATCTTTAATTTTTTTAAACTCTCCAGCTAGTGATAGTAAGAACAATTTGTCATCATCTTCTACTGCAAGATTTGAACTGGGTTTTTCATCAATACGTTTAGATAATTTTTCAATTAGGTCGTCCTCAGTTTTATGTCTTCTTTTTAAAGCACTATAACTTTTTTTTGCAGATTCTTTATTATGATCGTTCCCTTCAGATTTTTCTTCCAAACTGTCTGATTTGTCTGGTCTTTCCTCAATGACCTTTAAAAATGATAACTGCTCATAATATGGGTAGGGTCGTATCTTGGTGGCTGCTGAACCACTCTTTGGTTTAATTTTTCTCGTATACCTGGTATACCCATCTCTTAATACTTTCCATTTCTTCTGTAATGACATAGCTGTAACAATGAAATTTACATACATTAATAAAAAACTACTCAATAATAAAAACTACTAATGCTATTTCTCTTTTCAGGTACTTAGCCACTGGACAAACTTTTATGGATTTGCAATACAGTTTTAGAATTGCAGCTACTACAATTGGCGGTATAGTGAAAGATGTATGTAAAAATATATGGATGTATATGAAAGATATGTGCATAGCACCATTAACTGAAGATAGATGGAAAGAAATAATAAATGGGTTTATGAAAACTGCACAGTTTCCGAACTGCCTTGTTGCAGTGGACGGCAAACATATAAGAATAATAAAACCCGCACAAAGTGGATCGGCATATTATAATTACAAAAATTATTTTTCTATAATACTAATGGCCGTGTGTGACAGTAATTACATGTATACTTTCGTGGATGTAGGTTCATATGGAAGGCATGCAGATTCGACTATTTTCGAAGAAAGTACTTTTTACAAAAGGTTACTGGAAAAGAAATTGAATATACCTGCACCTTCTTCAATATCGCGAAATGGACCTGTTTTACCGAATGTATTTGTAGGAGATGAGGCGTTTAGCTTACAAGAAAATTTGTTGCGTCCTTACGGAGGAAAAAATTTGCCAGAGCAAAAGAGAGTCTTCAACTATCGATTATCACGTGCTAGACGGTTTATTGAATGCACATTTGGTATATTTGCTAACAAATGGCGCATATTCCATCGACCACTTAACGTAGATTTCGAATTTGCAGTAGATATAATAAAAGCAGCATGCGTTTTGCATAACTATGTAAAGCAACGAGACGGACATAAATTCGAAGACACATTTGAGGGTCTTCCAAACTCTATAATAGAAACAACTCAGAATGTTCGTCGAGGTGGACCTATGTTAACAACAGTCAGAGAAGAATTTGCAAATTACTTTGTGAGTGAAGAAGGAAAACTAGATTGGCAATGGAATATGATATAAACTAGCTGTATATCTACTACCTTACCAATAAACAGTGTGTAACTTTACACAATGCTATAAAATGTTTTGTCTCTGTCACTCTCATTTAATGTCAAACAGGGACAAAACATTTTATAGCATTGTGTAAAGTTACACACTGTTTATTAGTAAGGCAGTCATTGTGTTAATATCTATTTGCTATCATTTGTATTCGAAAATAAAAAATAAATTCATATCAATTACTCACCGATTTTATTTTTTTCCGCCACCGGTTTTTCTTTAAAGTTTTCAATTAGTTTCTCACAAATAGTTGCCCATGCATTATTTTTCTTTATTTTGTTACTGTGGTCATCAAGTTTATAATTCCATATAAGTTCTTGTGATTTTATTGCACTTATAAGCGCGTCACAATCGATGTTGTCGTCCATTGTAACAAATGAAGCGTGCGGACTGGAAGCGTCCTCGACGTGGAATGAAGAGCGCGGGGCCCGGAGGTAACTGCGCGAGACCAGTCGACAGCTCGAGCAGTCAGTGTATGCCTGGCGACTGCTTGACCGCACGATGAAATTTCACCGTGCTGCCGACAGCCCGAAGCAGTCGTAACTGCTCGAGCGGTTCCGTGTATGTGTTTACGTAGAAGACTGTAGTTTGCTGTGCAGTCGCAGCTTCAAGCAGTCTATCCTGACTGCTTCAAGCTGTCCGTGTATGGCCAGCCTTACTATGACGCAGTCTTAACGTTCCGTCGGCGCAGCGGCGACGCACAGTTGCGGCAAGTATTTTGAAAAAAATTCGCAGTCAGTCTATAGCAAATCATGGATTGGAAAAGACGTCTAGCATTGCTCCTATTACTACGTCACCGCCGAAATCGACGCAAGATCACAAGACGGTACTGGATCAGTCCTTTCATTTCATTAAGAAATCGTGATGGACAGTTTTTTTTTTAGAATATCGGGAGTTGCTATTAGACGAAAAGAAGTTTTATAATTTTTTTAGAATGAGTGTATCCAGCTTCGAATGTTTATTGAAGTCCTTAGAACCACACATACGAAAAAACTATACTAATATGAGGAATCCAGTGGAACCAGTAGAAATGCTGGGAATTACTTTAAGGTAACTATATAAATATATTTAAGTAATAAAAATATAACAGTTTTTTTGGTTTGTTTAATTAGTAATCAACTCACAAATAATCAGCAATTGTCATAATTTTAAATTTAGGCATTATTTAAGAGAGATATCATCCAGTAATTACAAATTAGAAAAATCGTATTCAGTTTCTTCACTTGCTTGAGATGTTTCTGGAGATGTAATTGAATTATTATAATCAGAAATGTATGTACTTTGAAAATTTGCTGTTTGATACCCATATGATGGTTGGTGAGACAATGATGGGCCACTCACATATGATGATGTTTGTCCATACCGCATTTCATCTATAATTTGTATAACTTTACTTTGGAAACGGAGAGTTTCTCGGTCGGAAAATTCTTGAATAGATGGCAATATAGCTCTGAAAAAGGACATATGGCGATTTTCCGGCTCCTTGAGAAGTTTTAGTCCTTCTCTTTCAAACTCATCCATTTGCATTGCCCTTTTGCGCGCGACTGGAACAACGTATTTGTCGACATCGGTGCATACGGAAAAGAATGCGATTCAACCATATTACAAAATTCTAAACTGTACGAGCTAATGATTAACAACAACTTACCACTACCTCAACCCCAGCCACTCTCTGGTAGCAATATACCAACCCCGTATGTATTTGTGGGTGACGAAGCTTTTGGACTGAGCAAACATATTATGCGTCCATATGGCGGTCAAAATCTCGACTTATAACAAAAGGTTTTCAATTACCGTCTAAGCAGAGCCAGAAGATATGTCGAATGCGCTTTTGGGATTATGGCTAACAAATGGCGCATTTTTCACAGACCGATAGACGTGTCCTATGACTTCGCTACTGACATTATAAAAGCACGTTGTGTATTACACAATTTTGTCGCTGATCGAGATGGTTTTAGACAAAGAGATAAATTTGCTATAAGTGTTGATGAATTTCTCCCAATACAACCCGCACATGAAGAACAGACAGCACCGAATGTCATAAGACAGCAATATGCGACCTATTTTATGACTAGAGGAACTCTGCCTTGGCAGCTAAATAAGGTATAATTGTATTATGAGGGTTTTCAAGATTTTCTTGCACCGCCAATTCCGCGATCAGTAAAAAAATAATATTTTATACCTACTCAGCGTAGTCTAGGTTAGTTTTGAGCTAAGTAATAAAATAGTACTCACGCTAATCTAGATTCCCTAAGTTTTAAAATTTTAGAGTGTCGAGATATTAATTTTGTACTGATCGCGGAATTGGCGGTGCAAGAAAATCTTGAAAGCCCTCTTAAATAAAAAAAAAAACATAAATATCTGTACTGTGAACTCACCAACTAAACATATTTGTAGGTTCCATCGGAATTTCGTCGTAAACGCTAGGACTTGGCCGTTCGGTTGTCCACATAGTTTTTTTCCATGTCTCCTCTTCGCCGTCTGAATCACTTGTTTCCGTATCTAAATAGGTATTTGCAACTGGTGATTGTGGCTGTCGCCGTGAGGTCTGTTGAGTCCCAGAAGTACTAGGTAAATTTGGGATTGATGTTGCCCGCCTAGGACGGTCACTGTCGGTTGCTTGGGGTGATGGACTAGGTTGGGTTTCAACAGGCGCATTACTTAAATTACTACTAAGACTATCAGGTGGATCGGGTATGGGTACTAGAAGTCCATCATCAGGCTCATCAAGGTTCTCTAAAATCCTTTGAATTTTTACTGAACTGAACTGCACATCTTCTTCATCGGATTCCAAATTATCATCTGACACGTCGGGATCATCAGGCAAACCAAAAATCTGCTCTAATGCACAAGATATTTCCAGGTCATTTAGTACCTTTTTACTCATTTTCAAAATATAAATCTGTAACAAACGATAAAAATGTTTATAGCTCCACGGGCAAAGGGAATATTTTTACCACCACAAAATACCCCTACTAACAAAATGTGTGTAATGTAAAATTTAAAATATGTCTGAATTTCAATGAAATATACAATAAGGTTTAGAAATAATAACAACTTACCGTTTAAGAGTCGCAGATATCAAAGATTTATAAAGATTTATGAAGTCGCAAGAAAACTCACCTGATTTCAATCTTCCAAACATCACAGTGAGAAAACTAAAATGGCGACTTGTCATTACCATAGATTAAAAATGTGGACCGGATATCCATAAAAATGTTGCCAATAGGAAAAAAATCGAACCCTAAAATATATTCAATAAAAATGTTGAAATAAGATGGTGGGAAAAATATTCCCGCTGCCTTAAAAAGAGTAGCCCACGGGATTGAGCTGAAAGTAGATCTTTTACAATCTCCTCAGAAGCTATCTCGCCAGTAAAGATGTTACATAATGTTGTGTTCGTTTGGTCGAATAATTATATTTTATCAAATGATTTCACAAGTTTTTGCACGTCAGCGTCATCTTTTTTAAGATTAGTAGTGAAGGTCTTATCAGAAGCTTCATCGTGTTGGACTCCAAAAAGGTTTCTTCCCTTCTCTGATAAATGGGAGTGATAATTGAAAGTTAGGCACCATCGATCACGAGCTGTGTCGTTTCTAGTTATTCCAACAAGACCGCCAGCAATTTTATGGATTTTGTTAATGTGTTCCAGTGCTTGATCCGGTGATTTTTCATTAAACGTATTTCCAGTTTCTTTCACTACAAAATGTCCATTCATAAATTGAATATATACCTCGTTTGCAGTTTCTGACAATGATTGCATATCGACAAGATATATTGTACCCCAGCGTGCATAATTGTTGTGATCGTAAACGAAAAACCACGGCAACATCTGTGCAACAGTTTCAAGGTGCAAGGGCCAGTTTCCTTCACGTTCTGCACGTATAAATTTTAAAACGAGGCCAGCTAAGTCCAGGTACGATCTCCAAAACATATACTTTTGGTTTGCCTCGTTTTCCTTATCGAACTCTTTAACAAGTTTGTAAATGACATCAGCTTTATCCTTTTCTAGGTTATCCCAGTTGTATATCAATTCCAAACTGGGTTCATGACAATTGCCTAGGTTTTCTATTTGCGTGAAAATGTCTGCAGGAAACGTTCCCTTTTCACTGGTCCACTCTTTAATATTCCGAAATAAGACTCTCCACAAAGCATCAGTTGTCAATTTAAGGGCTCGTATTGCGCGATTATAGTGCCTGCCATCCATAATACTTTGGGCGGTAGATTCTCCATAAATACTAGCTTCAATCCAAATGTCTGAAAGACCAGAACTGCCAAAATGTTGGCCAATTATACGCAGAAAGTTTAGAACCCAATGAAATCCTCCCAAGGCGTACCGTAACATCATTGTAATTGTCATTGTACCACTGAAGTTGCTTAATTTTACAGTAAAGTGCTTCGGCACATGTTAAAACAGTGTGGTTTTGACCAAGGGCTTTGGTTATATCTTTGCAACGTTGTAATACTGCTACCCATGTGTCCGTTTCATGCGCAGGATGATTGAGAATCGGAGTGTACCCAACAGTCGTAGTTTGGTGAGACTCTTGACTTAAAATTTTGTTCATGTCTGTCCACGATGGTATCAACTGATCTTTATTGAAAGATGAACGACATGTAAGCCATATAATATCACGATTATTTATTGGCTCTTTACGTTGGCTTTCAGCTATGATATTTTTTTTAATCTCTGGTGGAACCCTCATTACAGGTTTTCCGATGTCAGGTACAAGATCTACTTTCAAAAGTTCTAGAGGTATATCATGCAGAGCACTTGATCTACCTAATGTCACTACAGAGTTTATTATTTTGGAAGGGCCACGTTGAAACGCTACTAACTGTGTGCCATGAAAGGTACCTTTTCCGTCGATGGTCTCTTCCAGGATATCGATATTATCTGTGGCAAAATGGACGAAGTGTCGACCATTTTGTGTTTGACATAAATTTTCCGGAATAAATATTCCATTATCTTCAAACTTTTTTAAAAGGTCATTGGCTAAGGCAGTGTCATTGCGCATTAAGGTTTGATAGCTGATACAATTCCCAGCAGCATGTATCATGTCTAAAAAAGACTTAGATCTAGTAGCCTGATGAATGGCTAATCCAATACCAATGTGCTTGGGTGTAAGATTTCGATTGTTAAAGGCGTATACTATATCTTGTCCTATTGACATAACTTTATTTTCAATGTTCTCCTTGTTTTTATTATTGTCACCTAAAATTAAATTTAACAGTATTTGCAGACTTTCAGGGACTATTTTACTGGCTTCTTCTTTTGTTAAATTAGTGATATTATGTAATCCTTTTGAAGATTTCAAGTCACTTTTTATTTTTTGAGAAACATGGTAGAATATTCTATTCATAAACTGGTCTTCCCCTGTTTCTCCAACATTAGTCTGCATTGGGATATTTTCACCACGTTCCTGGCAAAGATTCTGCAATTGATAAATAGCATCAGCAACAATTTTTTTTTTAAAAACGGGTAGACTGATTTCGTCGACTCGATGAGGCAGTGTCAATGCGGTCTCCAAAATGCTCTACTATTCTTTTTAATAACAACTTTTTTGGATATTTAGGATCCTCTACGTCCATCAAAAGTAATATATTATTAAAAGCTTCGGATAATGTAGTCAGTGAATATACTTGTCCTTTATCAAAGCCTTCATTGATTTCTTCAAGTAATTGTTTGAAAGCCTGATCATATAACGAGGTTTTTTTAGATGCAGTATCTATGTCTTGCTGGCAATATTTTTTTAAACATGACCTGTGATACATAACCTGTGCTGCTATATGATCTAATGTACCTAAACGACAGTTAATTGTACTGTCACTCATAGCAATTTTACGATTTTTTTCAGCCACAATGTTCGTTTGAACTTGTACTATACTTTCTTCAATTCTTTGCTGTGTTTTCCTTTTCTGGCATATAATGCACATATTCATGTTCATGACAGTCTTACTTCTTGACATGCGTTCATCCCGTTGTGGTGGCTGTAAACAATTGAATAACTTTATGTAATTGCTATAGTATACAATTTCATAGGCTCTGAGCATATCGAGGAAGTGGAGCGGAGTGGCGGCAAAGAACAACTGTGTCACCATACTTGTATAGATAAGTAGCTTTTCCAAAAAAAAACCAAAGACAACTAGTTCTAAAAAATACAAGAACTCTAATATTTGACTACTCATTGCGTTAAATCTTCTAAACAAACATACATAGTTACATGCATACATACATTGCAAGTTAATTAAATATAAAGTAAATTAATCTTAAGTTCAACATAAAACTGACTATATTTATTGGAAAATGTTTTCTTGAAGCAATAAGAAAACATTTGAAAGAGTTATATTTATAATGCAATGGAATGGAAGGGTACTACTCTCCCTGCTAGCCTTTTTGTAGATTATAAAAAAACAACTAAATACCTGTGGCACTTGCACTTCCGATTCCTTAGAAGTTGCAGCTGATCTCTTTTCGAGTTTTTTTATGTTTTGTCGACTGGTGAATGATGCATAACAATTTTTGTGCCATAATATTGTTTCCTGAATATCATCCATTGCTATGAAAAACAAATAAGACATCTGAGGGTTAGGTTATAAAAAAGACGAAGTGGGAAGTGGGAACATTTGAACTCAACTTAAGTGAAGTAAGTAAGTAGAAGTAGGTACAAGGTACTTCAGTAATTAAGAACTCTTGGTTTTTTCTTAATTAAAGTTTTAATAATCTATGTAGGTAATTAATTTATTTTAGGTAGGGAAGACCGGGGACAAATGAACCAGTTTTAATTTCTTGGTCTGTAGGTCGAAAAGTTCTTAGATGTAAGAATCGTTTTTGGTCTCATTGTAAAGATTAATTAATTTCCTAACTTTTTTCGTAGACGAAATTGTGATAGGTAACAGAATAATGTTGCTAGGGTCGTTTTTTTAAAAGGCGGCAAATGTTACAATTAACCCCTAATACCGGGATGATTGAAACACAACTTTAAGTGGACTGTTCAATGATAACAACAGCAATAATAGCAATAACTTTTATTCAAAAAGCTTAATTAGTCATCAGCTCTAATCAGTCTTACAAAGAGGAACTAAAAAATCAACACGTTTCTTCAATGTTTGGCATAACATGAAATGCAATTTTTCTTTGCAAATAATACAAGAAAAGTACTTAAACCAAATTAAAAATAACAGAATATAACAATCTTTATCTTCTACCATTATAATTATATCTGAGATCTGTATACTTTTATCAATAATTAACAAATAATATTCCTATGGAAAAATGGCACATTACAATCAACACTTGTTACATTTAACCCTGTAGTTTTTTTTTATTATTAATAATAATACAAAAATGTTTTGGTAAAAAAATATTATAAGTAACTTGGTCGATATATTTATACCTATAATAAGCCCGTTGTAGATTAGGTCTTTAGTCTGAGTCTGATTCACAATTACGACAAATATAGCCGTTAGGTTCCTGGGACGTGCATAATTCATGGGCCCAAAGTTTGCACCCCATACACATGACCCACTGTTCATTTGCTCTACTGGTACTATAAGATTCAGTACACTCTAAGCAAAAATACTCGTCATCATTTTCGTCATCTGAAGAATGTCTAGCAGCCGATTTTTTCTTATTTGTTTTTTTATTTTTTCCTTTCAAATTGAGATTCTTTTTCACTTTTTCATCTTCGTCATTATCTTCGTCATCTGTAGAATTTCTAGCAGCCGGTTTTTTGTTCTTTGTTTTTTTATTTTTTTCTGTTGAATTGAGATTCCTTTTCACTTTTTTAGCATTTTTTTTTCTGTTTATTTCTTCAGTTTTCTTTCTTATGGCTTCTTTTTCAGGAGTATCCGTGTATATTGCCGTATGCCGTCTTTTTCTGCCCCTATTTGTAGATTTGCGGGGTGGTGCTTTTGGTAATGGTCTGACACTTAGAGGAGAAAATACTTGATGTGTGATTCCGGTTGAGGTGGACGGAATGGCTACAGTTTGGGCTTCTCGCATCCTTGTCGTAAATATTGACGGTGTATTAGTTGGATCCAAGCGAGAAACAGCATCATGTGATGTATTTGTTTGCGCAAAACGGATTACTAGCGAAACACTCGCAGAAACATCAAGAGCATCTTCTGAATTATCTTTGTTTGAGGGTTGT
Source organism: Scrobipalpa costella (assembly GCA_949820665.1). Classification (NCBI taxonomy): domain Eukaryota; kingdom Metazoa; phylum Arthropoda; class Insecta; order Lepidoptera; family Gelechiidae; genus Scrobipalpa; species Scrobipalpa costella. Next base: position 9,905,365 of record OX463315.1, read on the forward strand.
GTATCTTGATCCATTTGTAACTGTAAAGGATCATTATCTGCTGTGACTAAAGGAACTGCAGGGTTAGAATCTAATGTTTCGTTAAATAAAGCTGCTTCATGTGACAGTTGGACAGATTCTAAACGTTTTAATGGAGAAAGACTTTTTGATGATGTGGATTGAGGATCAACTTCTTCAGAGAGCTGCTGTTGGAATGGCGATTGAACGGATTCAGAATTTGCTTCAGCACGTGACAGTAAAGACAAATTTGTATTCACGTCAGGAGATCTTAATGAAGGAATAAGCTCAGGTGAGCATTCTCTGTGAGCAGTTTTCGATGAATCAGTGTCTCCTATATTATCTGGGTAGACATTTTCGCCATCAAGCTGAACGTAATTCGTCATAGCGTGTCGGTGGTTATCCGTACTAGTAAAATTTGGTTGGGACACTTGAGATGAATTAGCTCGTGACAGTGTCGATGAATTGATATTTGCAATAGATGGTCGGTATCTTGGCATAAGCTCTGGTGAGTGTTCTCTGTTAATTGCTTCCGTCGATTGCATGTGGCGCATAGTAGCTTGTTGGGAATCCTCATTAATTGGCTGTACAGGATTCACAGGGTGTTGGTTCTCTGTCCGGGCATCTGTGTGATGAGGATCTGGCCGATCTGTGACGTACGATGGTCCAAAATCTACGTCATCAAAAATATCTCTATTGAAAGGAAATATTCCAGTACATCGAAAACCAGCTTGAATGTTTCGAGGCGTGAATGCCATTGGAAAAGATGTAGCCACAATTGCTGGAATATGGTAAATATTCATGGTTTGGCCAGGATTGTTCCTCATCCATGCATCACATGCAGTATTTACTGCCTTTTTAAGTGGTCCGTGTACTGATCGATCAAGTGGTTGTAGCTTGTGAGAGCAGTGCGGAGGAAACGAAAGTACGACGATCCCATTATCTTTGCAATAATCTAATGCCGCTATCGTTATGTGCGATGGATGATTGTCGAGTGTCAGGAAAACTTTGTTTTCAGGTGTAGAACGCGTGTGGTGCTGAAAGTGTTTCAGAAATCGTAGAAACTGCTTATAATGTAGTTATTAAAACACTTGTACTTGTTTCACTTAATGTAATTTAATCCTACCGGTTTCGCTAACTTATAGCATCATCAGGGATTTTATACACATCATACGCAACACATAAAACCTTTTAAATAAACTGTTTATATAACAAGTACAAGTGTTTTAATAACTACATTATAAATATGGAGTTTCACCAAGTGCCGACAATCGCAAGTATAAATTATTGTAGAAACTGCTGTTCATCCATCCAACCAGATGCGTTTCCGCCGCCCACACTTCCAGGAGGACCATCTCTGACAAAATGTTCTTGGTACCGCAAACGAGGAAATATAAAATATGGCGGTAACGCGTTTCCAAGAGCATTGGCAGCCATCGCTACGGTTACTAAAGTTCCACGTTCGGCAGAAGTAAGCGCTCCTACTTGTTTTATGCCCTTTCTGGCTACTATCCTGTCCGGCTTCTGGACAGTTGTGATGCCCGTCTCGTCCATATTATAAATGTCCTTTGGTTCAAATGTTTCCCGGTTAAAAACTAATTCCAAGTTATTGAAAAATGCTTCAACATTTGTCTTGTTAAAACTTGTGGCCCTGGCTACACTTGTTGCTTGAGCACATCTAATGGAAAGTTGAGCATTTCTTTTAATAAACGCCGTAAACCAGTCAGGCCCAGCCATACGATCACGGTCCCATGACTCCGGCCTTTTAAGATTGTACGTCACTGCTAAATCATAGGCCAGTCGTCGAACTTCTTTGGGTGTAAGTCCAAAGTAAATGTCAGATGTTTGAATTAAATACCTGGAAATTTCATCTTCTTGGTCAGCAGTGAAAACCTTAGTTGAAGGATTGTATCCCATCGTAACAACTGTATCTGTCCCTTCTGCTGCCGCTTCTTCTCTTTTACGTTTGTATCTCATTAACGAAACATGACAAAGGCTAAACATATCAGCAGCAGCACGTATAGAACGCCCTTTCAATATTTCGTCGTAGGCTTGTTGGTATAGAAGAAGGTCTTTGGACCCCCTGTCTGTCGTTTTCTCCCTCTGGCGTGGCATCTGAAACAAAAAAATAAATTACGTGATACTTTTTCGTGCGTACAGCCAGTGTTCATCATTTTATAAGACGTGATCACGTGAAAAATATTGAAAACAAATGTACCTAATAAACGTAGGTAACTAACACAAAAAAATATTAATAATAATGTTATTATTTCTACCTAAGGGTCATTTGTAACAGTGGGTCAATAGTAACGTTACAATCAACACCTATTATCCTGTTACTATTGTTCCAAATAACCAAACATCAGGAAAAACACGATCACTTCCAAAATACTGATATTAGAATGCCTGTTTTATAGAATTTACATTTTGATATTCATGAATTCCATACAAACATTTAAGTTATCTTAAACTTTATTCATAACTGAGAAATGGCATGAGAATTGAAGCGAAAAAACTTACATTCGGGACTCCAAAATGGCGCCGACCTCGTAGACACGTCCGCACGGCCCGGAGCTCGGCCTTGACTAGCGGACCTGCAGAAACACGTCAAGGGCTATGTCGACGCGCACGCACATATCTATGCAAACCACACACAACTGAAATATTCGCAATGTTACTATTACGCCGTGTTACTTTTGCACCCGGTCTCCCCTATCTATTTATACCTACCTACTAGACGTGTGCGCCGATTATTGTAAGACCGGCGGCGGCTAATTTATTTAACTGTAAATTATTTCCATCGAAACACGATAAAAAGGCACAATTTAGTCTTGCCGAGGTCACATTTTTAATCACAATTAGACTTTGTTCCACGCCGATTTCACGCCGGTCAAACCATCGGCGGCGGCGGCGTGGCCAAAATCTTCGGCGGCGGCGGCGCGGCGGCGCGGCGCACACGTCTACTACCTACTACCAAACTATAAAAAGGAGTGATTAGTATAGATTAAGTATTATATCATAAGTATTTACTTACTGTTGATACGCTGAAATAAGTTTCCCCACGATAAATCATTACACTTCTTGCGAATATTAAGGTATTCCTTAAATCGATCTAATCCGCTTTGTGTGGCTTTACTTAAATCCATTTTGCTTTTTACATTACAAATGAGACACAATTTTCAATTGTGTGATGGTCGTTGGGGCACACTTACACTGCACACAGGTTCTATATCCATTTTTTACACAAAATAAACGCAAATAGTTTTTATTTGTGTCAATACTTCATAACCTCTTGTAACCAAATGATTTCAAATGAATGAATGAAGTGACAAAAGCCAAAGTTCACGGTGCAGGGATTCCCCGGAATGAATCGGTCTCAGTGTTGCCGATGTAAAAAATATAATGGCTGCTAGCTATACACTCTCGCACGTGAGACATGCCTTTGCCTCGATTACGTCCGTTTACACTTAATCAGAACAGACAGTACCATTGAGTCCTTTGTTTTAAAATATAACGCAAGTACGTGCAAGTACGAAGAGTTTTATTTCGATACGATACAAAGCGTTATTAGTTACGAGAATTTTTCAAGTTAATTCGCACTAAAATGAAAAAAAAAACTTGAAAAATCACACCATGAATCATTTTTTTCATGATATGAAAAAAAAAATAAGTTGCCTGTTCATAATACTTGTTTATTTTGCTGTGATTCTACCCGTTTTGTTACGTTATTTTCAAGATCATGCGCACCAAAATCTAAGTACCGCAGTCAGTTCAGAGCTACCCACGCTCACTTAGACGACTGCAGTTCCGTTGTTCACAGCTCGATTATAATGATTTGAGGTTCATTAAAAAGCTGACAAATGTAGCAATTTTTTTTACAATTTGTAAGTTTTCCATAATCCTAACGGTTTTCGAGTTTTTCACATGATAAAAAAAGTTTGCTTTTACAATATTTAGTTTATCGAAAATATTTCATTTTGTTTTAGGTTTACATCATTGAATCTAAGTAATAAAATATTGTTCATTTAATTATCTTTCATTTGAGACCCTATTTGAGTAAATCGGTCCAGTAGTTACCTAAACATAGCGTAAATAGAATATGCCCAGCCCCCATCTTGGTTACGTCATAGCTACCCCCTCCATACCACTAGGAAGTGACTACAGCACTTTTTATATTCAGAAAAATATGCCGAATAAGTATATACCAGTAGTCCGTATGGCGGAGGTGAGTCACACGAAAATCGTTATTTGAAGACTTTTTTACAAATGGGTCCCGCTCTATAAAAGGGCGTAGATACGATACATGTATGGGATAGTTCGCAAAATCATGGCCCCAAAATCGCACACATTTAAAACGTAATACTATAATGTCAAACACGTGCATTTGAAGGCCGAGAATGAGACAGCACGCTAGCTTCTAAACGAAAAAAAGAGACATACATATCCTGCACTGTATCGTCCTTCAATCGAGGACTGAATTCAGTGTAGGCGCTGCAACTCAGTTGTACATTGATGAGTTGTGAACAATTACATCACTGGCCCCCGAAACAAAGCAGCAATGAACTTAACATGGCGCATTTTTTTAAAGGAGCCTACCTTCCGAAGGCACAGATTAATTTTACAGATTAGACACTGTACTTTCTACCTACTTCTTACTAGATATTAAACAACTCGATAAGATAAAGACATTATTAAGTATTTTTGTCTAGTTGGTTATATAATTGATGAATGAACCGATTAACAAACCGATAAACCTTGGTGTCAGAATTTTTAAACCGCCTAATAATAACGACCAATGTCAATCATAACACCGATCGATACTGACGCCTTAACGTGCCCTCCGAAGCACGAAATTATCTGAATTGTTGTACAATCAAGTGCTTCAGCCTGCATTGTACGAATTAATTTCATACGCATCGGAAAAACTTAATTAGCGCGGCTAAAGTCGCGGAACTTGTAATCATAGATGAGAGAGATGTAATTGTAGATTATTATCAGACAAAAATAGGTTTATTTGAAATCAGTCATTTACACATAATCACACTAATATTACTAGGTACATAATATTAACAAACACATATACTATTTTTTAATAGACTTCAAAAAAGGAACTGATTTGAACTGCATTAACAATTATTATAATAATCGATTACAGCTCTCAAACAAATAGACAAATATTATAAAGAAGAAAGATTTGTTTGTTTGTTTTTCAAACAAATCTTTCATCAACAAATCTTTCTCCCTAAGGACGGGGACGGGGGACGGGGATGGGGACGGCGGGCGGTGTTCGGAGATGGGGACGAGGACGGGAACGGGGGACGGGGATGGGGGAGGGATTGTGATAATTATTTTTTATTGGCTTACTTTTACATCATCATGAAGTTTCTGATAAACGCGTGGATATACACTAATAAAACTAAATATATGAAATATGTATTTGTACAGAAGCCTATGAGATCGAGCGATTCCAACAGTATTATAAACGGTGCAATTTTATAAGTGGTCAAGCCCTCAAGGGTGTGTTCTTTGATTAAATTGAACAACTTTCCTCAACGAACATAGGTCTAAAGGAAAAAAATTTGGCACTCCCATACAAAATTGCCGATCAGCTGATTGTTTTACAATGGGGAGGGACTTCAATTTATTTAATATATATTTCGATCTATGTTCCTTGGGGAAAGTTGTTCAGTTTCACCAATTGACCACACCTTTGACAGCTTGACCACTAATAAAGTTGCACCCTAGAATACAATACAGATTACGGACTGTGCTTTAGGGTGCGGATCGCCCACTTTATTGTCGGAGGCCACGATCCACTTCGGGTTGCTGAGCCAGCAAAGTAAGTAATACAGATCGAATGAACTATCCAAATTTTTTTGATGTCTAATAATAAAAATACTTATTTATTTACCTTCAAAAAGATTTAATTTGTTTCTCTTTTGTCTTTTTGACTTTTTGCTTATTTCAGGATTATTTCTATGTTCTGAATGCAAAAAGTATTTGTCGATGATTGCACGTATTAAATGTAGGCGATGATTGAAAGTAGGCGGCTGCGTCATCGAGTGATCATTTAAATTAGAAAATATATTTGAATTTATAAATGATTTGAGAATCCTATGTTTGAGATTGTCGAGATCTTCGTTTTTTGTAAAATAAAACCCCTTTTCCTTAATATGAGCCTTCAAAATATTTACTGACTTTAAACAAATAAGATATACATTTTCTGTGGAGTAACACAGGCCGCCCATGTCTTAAATAGAAACAAATTCGTGAAACCACTCTTTCTTTTTTGAAAATAAAGTATTGACACACACTTCACACTTAGGGCCAATTTCACCAAACTCAGATAAGTTTTATTCTAAGGATAGTGACGTAAATAACCCTGGAATAGCAAATTTTACATTTCACCAACAACTTAACCTGAGAATAAAAAGTTATACTAGGAATAAGATTTACAAGGAGATAATCCATGGTTAAAAATGGCCGCCATGCCATATGCCAGCTGACTTAGCTGTCAGGATTCGTAGACAGACACAGACGTCAGACATTTTGTTTGCTCCCGCCAAAGTTTGTTGTTCTTGATTTATTTATAATTTTGGTATTATTGGGTACCTACTTATATATAAATATAATGGAACGTTTAAGAAGAATTATTTACGACAGTGACAGTGACGATGATAGCGAAAACGAAAACTATGCTGTAAGGCGTCCGAGGTGGATAAAAGAAAGAAATGATCATTTCAACAACTACGACGACGATGACTTCAGGATAAGATTTCGGTTATCTAAAGTTGCAGCATATAATTTGTTGGTGAAAATTGAAAATCGTTTGGAATTTATATCTGAGAGGTAAGTTTCGGTAAAATAAACAAAAAATATTTAATACAATCTAACCATATCTTCTCAAAGTATTGTTAAGGTTGTACCTATCAATGATCAATGTAACAATCATGTTAGTATTTAGCTAATTAAGCTTTTATTGTTTACAGGAATCAATCAGTTTCTCCAGTCAACCAGCTTTTAGCCACATTACGATTTTATGCAACAAATAACACACAACTCACAATTAGTGATTTCAGTGGGCTCAGCGTACCCACAGCGCATAGAATAATACATAGAGTTAGTGCTGAAATAGCATCACTTAACCATGAATACATAACATTTCCAAACACGCAACAGGAGATACAACAAAATCAACATGAATTTTATCGTATAGCACGGTTTCCTAGAGTGATTGGGGCCATGGACTGCACACATGTTCGAATATCTTAACCCGGAGGTGAGCAAGCAGAACTATTTAGAAACCGCAAAGGTTATTTTTCTATTAATGTCTAGACCATATGCAACACAAATTTGGAGATTATAGACATTGTTGCAAGATGGCTTGGGTCAGCACATGACAGCCTTATTTCCAATAATTGTTGCCGTAAAGCAAAATTTGAAGCTGGTGAATATGGTGACGCAATTTTGCTTGTTGATGGTGGATATGCAGCGACATTTTATTCTATGCCTCCACTAGAAAATCCCAGAACACCAGTGGAGCAACTTTACAATGAGTCGCAAATAAGGACAAGGAATCCTGTTGAGAGATCATATGGTGTGTGGAAAAGGAGATTTCCAGTACTTGCTTTAGGGCTACGAGTGAAGTTAGACAAGGCCTTGGTTATTATTATGGCAACTGCTGTTCTACATAATATGTTGCGTCAACGAGGAGACGCAGTCCCATCTGATGACCCAGAGTTGGAGCTTCCAGCACCTTGGGAGGTTATCTTACAAAATGGACAAATAAGTCATGAAAATGAGGAATCAGGTACACCTCGAGGAAATAGAGCCAGAGAGCTATTAATAAATAGCTACTTTAGAAATCTTTTGTAATTATTTTAAGATAAAACTGAAAAATAAAATACCAAATTTTATATGTATGTTTGTTTGTTTTATTAACTACACTTTCCCACCACATATTTTCTATCATAAGGAGACACAAGAAACAAACGAGGTGTCACGGAATCAAAAAGGTAAATTTTGATACATCTTTTATTTCTTTCTTGTATGTTTCATTTGATACAGTTGTGAAAAAGAATTTCGTGTTTTGATTTTCTCCTGTTTTAATATTTCATTTTTAATTTGCATTTCTACTTCAAATCTTTTTCTTGCTTCCTCTCTTTCCTCAGCAGCAAAATTCATTTGCATTTGAGTAGCTTTTATTTTGATTTTATGTAACTCTTCTAAAGTTGAAGAAGCCGGTAAAGTAGGTCTGCGTCTGCTGATCCAATTTTTCTTTTCAGAGAGAGGGGTATTTCCAACATCCTCTTTAGTTATTGGCTGGAACAAAATAATTACAAATTAATGTAGTTGTACCATTGTCAGAACGTATTCTTTGAATTTTGAATAAAATTTATGTCGTCCCTTTCTATTTTTTCATGAAAGAAAATGTAAGGCAACAATTTTAGACAACTTTTTGTGATTTCTTACACATATTTATGAATTGGCTACATTATTATTATTTTTCTTTCTTAATTTTACATTTGAAATAGACAAGGGGTGACATACAGCAGAGTCTCCTTGTGATGTATCATTATTATAGGTTAAGATAAGGTTAAGATTTGCATCATCAATATCCAAAATCGTTTGAGTTGGCTGAACCGACTGTGCACGCAGAGGAGCAGATTTTTGAGATTGCAGCATCTTTGGAGTGTAGTCTCCCCAATCCTAAAAATAAATACCAATATTAATGAAGATTGCTATCAAATACAATCATAAACTATAATAAAAAAATGAAAGTTACATACAGAACAGTTGTCTTGCAATTTACCATTATCAGAGGTATAATTTGCAGCATCAATACCCATTGATATAGTCACATCATCATCAAGAGGCGTTGATTTAGTCATATCAGTCACAGTTGTGTTCGGCACAAATATGCCCGATACATCTGGAACTGAAAACAATAATTAACTACTACATTCATGGTTTGGTAGTTCAAGCATTCGGCTTTTGATCTGGGGGCAGTTTTGAATCCGGGGTTGTACATACAAAACCCTGCACAATTTTTGCACAACCCTGTGCACAGAAAATTATACTTACTACCAGATTACCAGGGTCAAGCAGTTTGTTTAACGTGATATCCTGATCAAAAGAGTAATAACTTACTTTTAACTCTAGCCAATGTTTGGTTTTCTTTCATGATAAAATTATCACAATCATATGGATTTTCAAGTCCAACAGCAACTGTTGAAATAAGACCCAAGATCCTGGTAAATAATGGGTCGTCAGATTTAGTTTGGGCAGGTCCCCCGCCTTAAAGAAAAATAAAATATTATAAAAGTGCCTACAATATAGGTAGTTTAAGAATATCACAGGAACACCATAGGTCAGTATCATGAAGATTTACCTGTTTTAATCATGTGCTGCCTTGCAGCAGCCGATTCTTTTTTGGTGTATTTTTTTAAGCTCTCCCACTGTGCCTTTAAATTTTTAGCTGTTCGGTGGCTGTAATTAGTTTGTGAGTTGAATTCATTGGATATTTTGATCCACTCAGCATTTTTCTCTTTCATGGTTACTGCGTCGGTACGCTTGTTTTCCACTATCTTAAAATGGTCAGTTATAAGATCTACCAATAAAATTTTCTCTGGCATTTGCCAGTTCGGGCTTCTTTTCCTATCGGTCATTATTACGAAAAAACCGAGACTACAAAAAGAATACGGTTAGTGATTATATTTTCCTTCACAATTTGTTCAATTCAAAGAAACGCTTATACAAACGGCTGTCAGTTTCAAACTGACGTATAAACCAAATTCGCACGAAGCGGTTCGCTTCCACATTCTTAATGCGAACGGCTAAGGAGTGGAACTCCCTGCCGGCGGATCTGTTTCCGGAACAATATAACCTGAGCCTTTTCAAGGCGAGAGTGAATAGGCACTACATAGGTGAGTATGCTCCAACATAGTCCGCATCGTCACTTTCCACCAGGTGAGATGGCGGACAAATGCTCGCCTATATATATAAAAAAAAAATAAAAAAAAAAAATAAAGTGAAAAGTTACATTTAACCTTCATGTTCTTTAACGACATGACGCATTTAATTTGTTTTCATTATACACTCATTCGTTCGTTCCTCGTTCGTTCACTCGGATATGTGTCAGATATACACGTCCTTGGCCCAAAAGACTCGTATCCAGGTCATAAAAAAATCCAGAAGAAAATAAAATCCCTTCCACAGATAAGCAAAACTACTATTCTAAGGAATAGCTAATCCGAGAATAGTTTATCAGCTGTTTAGCATGGTGAAATGTAAAGTGAGTTATCTGAGAGTTAATCCAAGCGGATAAGTTTAGTCTTGGTATAGTAATTCTCAGATAACTACGCTATTGGTGAAATCAAACTAGTCATTTTTCTAGCAACCCAACCTGAAATATACCCCACTATCTGTTTAGTATATTCTGAAGAAAATTGATGATTGAGAATCTGGGAAAATACATCAACATTTTCTTGAGATATTTTGTCACTCATTGTCACTTTATTAGTTGCAAATCCGTCTATTGAATCTTGGTCGTCATCATCAGTTACTACTCGTTTACTACAAGATTGGTTGATATTTGATATAGCAGATGAATTACTTAAAATGGGAACACTCTCTATTGGAATGCAGTTACCGCTGAATCCACTACGTACGAGGGGCGGCTGATATAAAATCTACTTTGTTAAAGAAAGTTTTGAAAATCGGCCATTGCAAAATCATATTCTATATTTATTCCTTTTTGAAAATTATGACGCTCTTTTTTTTTCGCTTGCTTTTTTTTTTTTGGCGCGGCTTTGATTTCACCATGTCGAAAGAAAATTGCAAAATGATGAAATTTGAGCATCGAGCAGTGATTAAATTCCTAAGTAAAGAAGGAAATACGCCTACGCAGATCAGAGAACGCATGTTAAAGGTGTTTGGTGATTCAAGTCCTTCTGAATTCGTCATAAAGTTTTGGTCGAAGCAATTTAAACATGGCCGTGAGAGCCTGGAAGACGACACACGTAGTGGAAGGCCAATTTCTGCTGTTACCGCAGATAATGTTGAAAAGGTGAAGAACCTGATTCTTGCAGATCGGCGAATCAAGCAGTGGGAGATAGCCAGAGATGTGGGCATTAGCAAGGAACGAGTTCATGAAATTATTCACGAACATTTGGGCATGTCCAAGGTGAGCGCGCGTTGGGTCCCTAGAATGTTGACCCGCTTTGACAAACAAAGGCGAGTAGAATGTTGTCAGGCATTTCTAGACCTGGTCAAAGGTAAAGAAGAAGAGACTATCTCTCGAATTGTGACCTGTGATGAAACTTGGATTCGCCAGTGGGATCCGGAAAGCAAACAAGAGTCAATGCAATGGAAATTTAAATGAGAGAAGCCGCCAAGGAAGTTCAAGATTCGGCCGTCGGCTGGAAAACTAATGGCCACCGTATTTTGGGATGTCGAAGGGATTTTGATGATAGATTATTTGCCTAAAAATACAACAATGAATGCTGAATATTATGCAAACTAGCTTGACCAGCTTCGTGAACAAATCAAAGAAAAGCGGAGAGGCAAACTCAGCAAAGGTGTTCTGATTTTACAAGACAATGCTCCTGTACACACAGCCTTAACGGCGAGGTCAGCCCTGAGCAAAAACGGCTTCACAGAAATTAACCATCCACTTTATAGTCCAGATCTGGCTCCCTGTGACTATTTCTTATTCAAAGATTTAAAGAAAAAATTGAGGGGTCGCAGATTTTCGACGGACGAAGAAATGAAAGAGGCTGTGACTGACCATTTTGACGAGCAAAATAAAAAATACTATTATAACGGCATGATGTCACTTATTTGCAAATGTCATAAGTGTATTTCACTTGCAGGAGACTATATAGAAAAATAAAAAATAAACTAGCCATCAAAGTCTTTTCTTTCATAGTTAGGTAGATTACTTATCAGCCACCCCTCGTAACTCCAAATGATTCAATATTTTCTTGTATATTCCTTTAAATTGAATCACGTTTGGGTTGTTATTGTACCCCCCATGCTTCCGAATAGTGCCGAATAGGATTTCAATGTGGTCCTGACTAAGACGGTAAGTTGAAATGTATCTGAGAGTTTGTTGATTTTCAACAAGTGACAAATATAGATGTTTCAAACTCTATACAAATAAGAAACCCTATAAAACCTGATTTGCACTTGCAGTCAACTAAACGTTTTTTTGTGATTGTAAAGACAATGCGACCTTTTATGACCCTCTTTGATTTATTGTAAATTTTCAGTGACAAGATATACTGTTTTGCCTTATCAAGGAAATTTATAATTTCGGCTGAATTTTGTCGGGAAATAGGCTTTTTAAAACCAAAAATATCAATAGCACGTGAATTGAAGACGTCAAAGAGATCATTAAAAATCGTAATGAATTCAACGGTTGCTGCAGTTTCCTTAAACCTAGACGACACCAATAACTGCTCACAAAGCTCCAACGCATTGGCAACACTTTTACTTAATAGCTGAGTTGCCAATTTAACTTTCATAATTTCATTCCTGAAATTTAAATGCCGCTCAGAAAGTTTGTTAGCAAAATTCAATCGTTCGTTTGTTTGGAGTTTATGCAAGTTAACCAATAGGTGCAATTTAATTTCTTTGTCGCATTCTGTAAAAATAACGCGTTTGGATTCGAATGTGTTGCGCACTAATTTAATCATGTGACAAGGATCGAATAGCAACGCAACTTCTTGTTCACATTCAGGATGTTTAAACGATGTTTTTAGGTTATCCGGATATTTTAAATCGCAACCCAAATACTTTGCAGCTGAAAAGTTAGCCTGACAAGCATCAAAAGTAACAGCAACGACATCGACCCCAGACCGGAAACATTTGCTTAAACAAGAGTTAATCAAGTATGCTCTCGTTTCTCCATTTAAACCTTTTACAAAAAAGTACCCGACGGGAAGTTTCCAGTTCTCATTCATAGATACCAATAGAAAAACATTAACTTCGGTAGCTATTACTTTGTTATCATTACCCCCGCCAAAATCTACCAAACCCTCAGTTTTTCTGCCAGTCCAATTCGTTTGGTGTCTAAGGGCCATTTCATCTACCACAAGGGCACAAACTATCCTTTTACCAGATAGTTTGTTTTTTTTCTTCAGAATTTCGAATGCTTGCGTGGTCAGTCCTGGTGAGACCGAGCTATTTTCATACCACTTGCCTATTACTCGTGGATGCGGTAAGGCGGTGTGAAATACTCGTCTAACATACTTGTACGCAGCTGGTGAATAAAAATTTAATGTGAGCGCAAATTTCCGCAAGACAGGGGGATACTGTAGCCGAAAAGATTTTTTGCATTGCTTTTTATTGATTAGTCTACTTAACAAACTAATGACCTCTGGCTTCAAATTCAATTCGGTAAATTGTTCATCAGAATTTTTTTTTTCTTCAAAATGTTCAAAATATTACCCATATTTTCTACTTTCTTTACTAGCCTTTTGTTTTGTTTTTTTTTTATTTCTATTCTTATTTATAAGATTTTCTTTATCAATACTTAATTTTCGTATACGCAATTTAAGTGCTGATTTTCGAGGGGTATCAAATATTGGTTCCAAATCCTCATGATTTTCTTCTTGGAGGCTATTTGGACTTCCCGGTGGCGGCGGCGTTTTTTGAGGTAAAAGGCGTCTTTGCTCCTAAAACAAAAGGTTAACAGATAAGGTAAGTAGTAAGTCTGTTATAAACAAGTGGCATTAAGGACATAAATAACCTAATTCGTACGACTTTTTAGTCCCACCAGACCACATCAGTCACTAAAAATCCACAACTGGATACGGGCCTCTCCCAATCAGGGGGTATTTACCATACCTACCTCGCCACGCTTAGCAGGCGGTTAGACGACCGCAGTGCAAGGTGTTATTTTACCAGGGAACGCTGCTGCTGCCCATTCTGTGCAATTAATAAAAGACGTATCGCCACGGGTCTTTTCAGATGAAACGATGTATTGACAAACCCTCGATTATTTCAACATACCTTTAAGATCTAAGATTATTTTTATAAACATACGTGTCAAATTAATAACCTCCTTTTTTCAAGTCGGTAAAACAATTATTTAATAAAATTACCAGTGTCATTATGAAGACAATAATTAAAAATAGTTTAAAATATTTGAACCTATAATTCAAAAAAATACCTCTAGAACCGGCAATGCTCCTTTCTTTAATAGTGTGTAGCCCTTCTTTGATATATGTTTGTCTACATTTTTAAAATGTTTAGAGCATATTCTGCTATAATTAGTAGGCATTCAATCATTTTCTTTTCGTTGTTGACGGACAATATTCACCCATTCGATTCGTTTTAAAGTGTTTGATCGAAAGCTTTAAAAAAATTATAAGCAAATTAACACTATATTTCTTTAAAAATGTCGAACAAAAAACTGCTAATAATGTCCATGTAATGACCATGTAAAAATTTAATATTATTTTAATTTTTTTAAAGAACTACTAAAAAACTTATCGCTTGAGAAATTAAGATTTAATGTTAGGTACAAACAATTGTCCTGTCGTGTCTGACGCAAGTTTAATACTTACTCTTTGATAGCGGACATTTTATTGTCTCTGTCGCACTTATTAGTTAGAGCATTTTTTGTCGCTGTCGGATAATTACAAAAGTGATTTGACTTTGTTTTCGTAAAATATTAACTAAATATCAAATAAACAGTGATACTTACGTGTGATAAGTGATCCCTTGACTTTTCAAAACCTTACTTGAATAGTTTGTACAGAATCTCATTTCACAATAAGGCATTTTTCGATAATTCTTCCTTGCGTACACAAGACGAGACACAACCGAACACAACGACGCTTCCGCAGCTGACTGACTGAAAATCGGTGTGGTCGGCTCTCTCCAACCTTGTTGGAGGGGGGAGGTGGTGTCGAGGCATGGCCTCCTTGCCACGGCAATCTACGCCCCACGTAACAACGTGGGGGTCCTGGGGTTGGGGATGCGGAGCATCCCTCTTGTCACATCCTCGATTCTTCGCCGTCCGCGTGATCAAGCCCACCGGGTGGATCCCCGTTCGGGGAAGCCCAGTGAACGATCAGACAGCAGGACGGCGTCGAGGCGTCATGTGTCCGGTGGGCGTGTTTCTCCCCCCGTGCGATCAAGCACCCCCACCCCATCCAGGGTATCGGGGGGGCGATCAGCGACGGGCGGCACGCGAGGTCTTGCAGATGGGCGTGTTCCCCCCCCCGTGCGATCAAGCACCCCCACCCCGTCCGGGGTATCGGGGGGGCGATCAGCGACGGGCGGCACGCGAAGTCTTGGTCGGTGGGCGTGTTTCTCCCCCCGTGCGGTCAAGCATCCCCACCCTATCCAGGGTATCAGGGGAGCGGCCAGCAACGGGCGGCACGCGATGTCTTGTCCGGTGGGCGTGTTTCTCCCCCCGTGCGATCAAGCATCCCCACCCCATCCAGGGTATACGGGGAGCGATCAGCAACGGGCGGCACGCGGTGTCATGTTCTGGTTTCGCCCGCTGGCGCGATCAAGCCCCCCGGGTGATTCCTCGTGGGAGGAGGCCCAGTGAGCGATCAGCAGCCAGCGGTACGTGGCGGCCCTACGGGCCTGGCGTCGTCTGGGCATCCTCGGTCTCCTCCGGTATGGAGACCAAGTCTCTGGGGTATGCCTTACCGTCAGGTGGTCGCGCGTGCTGGGGCGCCAGCTCCTGGATGTGCTGGAAGTCTGACGCGTCCGCCCGCGCGAACATGCTGGTGGCAAGGCGGCGGATGAAAGCGTCCAGAGACTCGATCTTGAGCCCCCTGGAGATGGTCTCGTTTCTCACGAAACGAGGGGCTTCAACTATGATGCGCAGCGGGATAGACTGCTGCGCTCGGAGGAGATTTTTGTTGGTGTCGGATGCCAGGGCATACCACGCGGGCGCGGCGTATGTAAGCTTGGGGCGGATATATCCCTTGTATACTCCGAGCTTGACTCGGAGCGGGAGGGAGGACTTCAGCACGGGGCGGAGCTTGGCCCGTGCAGCCCGCGTGGCATGGACGACGGTGTCCACGTGTTGGGCCATGGTGAGGCCTCGGTCAATCGTCACGCCCAGGTACTTGACCGTGGGAGACCAGGGGATCGATTGACCGAGGAAGGTCAGGTTTGGCGGCAGGCGCTGCGGCGGTAAGATGCGCGGGCCGCTCACAATGATGGCCATGGTCTTGCTGGCGTTCGCGGCCAGGCACCACTTGCCCAGCCAGTCTGGGAGCAGGTCCAGGGTCTTCTGCATCCTCCTCGAGGCAAAGTCTGCTCGGATAGAGGACGTAACATAGGCTGCGTCGTCAGCGTACAGTGCGAGTACCGTTCTGTCGCCGACCGGGATGTCGTCAGTGTAGATGGAGTACAGTGCCGGCGACAGGCAGCTGCCTTGCGGTACTCCGGCACGTATGGGCCTCTCAGTGGATATTTGGTCCTCTATCCTTACTCTGAAGCTCCTGCCCTCGAGGAAGGAGCTCACCAGGCGGACCAGGCGTCGTGGGATGTTACGCATGGCCATCTTGTGGGTCAATCCGGTGTGCCACACGCGGTCGAAGGCCTTCTCCATATCCAGGAATACTGCAACCGAGTGCTCCTTTTTGTTGATGTTTACCGCCATGTGGTGCAGTATCCTGGATAGCTGGTGGGTAGTCGAATGCTCTGCCCGGAAGCCGTGCTGCTCCTGGCGTGGCGTGAAAGTAGGCGTCAGGAACCCCAGGGTCAGCCTCTCAAAGACCTTTGAGATTGTGGGGAGAAGTGTTATGGGGCGGTAACTCTCGGGCTTCTGTGGGTTTTTCCCGGGCTTAGGTAGGACTATAACTAACCCTACCTTCCACGCCTCCGGGAAATGACTCGTTCTGAGAATGCCATTGAACAGGCGAGTTACCGCCGCTATGGCTCTCTGGGGCAGCTGACGCAGCGCCATGTTGGTCACGCCGTCGATGCCGGGGGCTTTCCGGGGCTTCGCTCTTCGCAGGGCGCGGGCTACCCTACCAGGGGAGAGGACCATCGGGTCTTCAGTGGCTTCCGTGGGCTGGGCCAGGAACACGTCGATGGATGCGGCAACTGTAGCGTCGTGCTCCTGGTTGGTGGTCGGGTTAGGCTGGAACTGCCCCTCCAGGGGCACTACGCGTTCGACTGTCTGACGGTGCGGACGTGTCGGCTGTGCGCTCCGGTGCATTTAATTTGCGATTGTGGTTTTTCGTTGTTTTCAGTGCGAATTTTCAGTGGATCCTGTTCCTGAACTTACTCGGAGACGTCCTGCGGCTGCTTTCTTGAGGATTGTGGCCAGGGTCTTCCCGTGGGAGTTCCGGGAGCGGTTCCCTAGCACGTGGGAGCACGTGCGCGGGTGAGTATTAGCAAAGCGTAAAGTTATTTACTGGGACTGGCTTGCATAATTGTATATCTATTCGTAGATCGCAAAAGTGTATAGCTAGTGCCCAAATTTGGGCTATTTTAAGGCTGCCTAACCTAGATTCGTCTAGGTTAGTTTTCCTTGCACGTGGTCGCGGCACGTGGTCGGAACATAACCTCATTCGTGGGGGCGTGGTCTGACTCGTGCGGCAGACAGTGTTGCCATTTTAATTGCATTGCGGCTGTTGCGTGTGATTGTCTATAGTATCTAAGTATCTGTTCTTAGTATTAAGTAAGTGTTATTTGTTATTTGTTATTTGTTCGGGCGGGAGTGCAGGAGTGACCGGGCTCGCTCTCTTCATACCGAGCTATTGGGCTGCCTTCGGGTTTGTCCATCTAGGTATTGAAGGGTAGCCTTGTACGGGGCTTTTCACCACTCGCTGCGTAAGTGTGTTTGTTCTAATTTTAAGTGTGTGTGTTGTCCTTGTGTGCGTGTTGAGTCTGTGCATAGGGTAGGGTAACGTTACAAGCAGGACAGTTGTTGGGCATCTCGGGTGCGTACGTGGTCCCCCCCCCCCCACTCCTAACCTCGGTTAGGATGGAGGGTCCGGACCCGCCAGGCGACACAGGGCAGTCGCAAGAAGGGACGCCGAACTTGTTTGGGACGCCAGGATCGGTGCCGGTTACCCCTGAGATGGTACCTGGTACAAAGCGGCCCCTCCCTAGTCCTGAAGAGGTCTCGGAAGCGCTTAGGAGGCGCTTAGACGACCTCCATGACGCCTCCATCCGGTCGGATGGTTCCGCGTCTGGAGTCGCTGGCGCCCAGCTTCCGCTGTCTAAGGTGGGAATTTTGGCCCTTGTCCACGAATCTATCAAGGGGGTTTCCGCCGTGGCCGCCCAGAGCAACAAGCTAACAAAAACGGACCAGCTCTCGATCGCCTCGTACACCCAGGACATTTCGGGCTGCGTAGGCCTGCTCACGCTGCGTATTGCCGAACTGGAACACCAGGTGTGTATTGAGCGGTTGAAGTGTGCCGACGCGGAACTTCTTGCGCTGACGAAGTCAATGACTAGTGCGGCCGCACCCCAGGTTGCCCCCCCGGTCTCGCTGCCCGCGGGCCCCTCATACGCTTCGGCGTTGAAGATGCCCAAGGGTCAGCAGCCCATACCTGTCCCGCAGCAAGGTCCCGCAGTCCTTATCTACCCCGCTAAGGAGAGCGAGTTTAAGACCAGCGACGAGACCAAAAAGGCCCTGCAACAGGCAGTAAACCCTGCCACGGCAGGCATCAAGGTGCAGAGCGTAAGGCGCGTGGGCAACTCGGGGGTGGTGGTACGCACCGCCACCGCCGAGGCTGCTACCAGGCTGCGCGAGGCAATGCCGCCAAGCCTGCGTGTTGCGGAGCCAAGGTCGAGGTTGCCGCGGGTTGCGCTGCGGTACATTAGGGCCGATCTGACCGGGGAGCAGATAGTGGAGGAGCTGCACCGGGTCAACTTCGAGGACCAGGTCGCGTGGCCGCTGTCCCGCTTCACCGCCGAATGCAAATTCGCGGTGAAGAAGGCGATTGGCCCCAAGTATCTTGTGGTACTTGAGGTCACCAAGGCCGTCAGGGACGCACTTGTCGAGATGGGCCGCGTTTACGTTGGTTGGGACGAGGCAGAGGTCTGTGACCATGTGCGGGCGACTTGTTGTAACAAGTGCCAGCAATATGGTCACCCCGAAAAGTATTGCCGTTCCAAGGAGACCGTCTGCGGCAAGTGCGGTGACAGCGGTCACAAGTCCCCGGAGTGCCAGTCAGCTACTCAGTGTTGCGCTACTTGTAAGCGCTTTAAGCGTAAGGACGCAAACACACACACCACGGCCTCAGCCAACTGTCCTGCTCGATTGCATGCTGAGCAGCAGGCCGCCAACATGACTCAATATGGCTGATAAGACCATACTGCGTGTCGGTCAGCTAAACTTAATGGGTTCCGAGGCCGCTACTGCGGAACTTCCGGTGGTAGCACACTCTCATGGACTCGACCTCATTTTAGTCCAAGAGCAGTATGCAGGACGCCCCGGTATTCTGCAGTTTAGCGATCGTGCAAAGGCCGGCGTGGTTGTGCTGAACCGTTTGGTTGCAGTCACTGTACTGCACAGTCTCAGCAACGACCACTGTCTGGTAGTCCACGTTGCGTGTGGGAGTACCGATTTGTTTATGGTCTCGGCTTACTTCCAGTACATGGACGACATCGCAGTACACATAGCGCATCTCGACAGAGTTTTGCCTCAGCTGTCCGGGAAACCGGTTTTAATCGGAGTGGACAGCAACGCAAAATCACCTATGTGGCACTGCGAGCGCCGTCAGTACACGGGACGAAGAGCTGACACGGAGTATAGAAGATCTCATATGGAGGGTTTTATCCTCGGTCGAGATCTTCTCATTCACAACGCTCCGGGTCAGCCGCCGACATTCTCTACCGTGAACGGTGAGTCGAACATAGACCTGA
Organism: Scrobipalpa costella; assembly: GCA_949820665.1. NCBI lineage: Eukaryota > Metazoa > Arthropoda > Insecta > Lepidoptera > Gelechiidae > Scrobipalpa > Scrobipalpa costella. Next base: position 9,925,219 of record OX463315.1, read on the forward strand.
CCATTACAACCAGGGGTGTAAACATACGCAACTGGACAGTTCACGTGGGTGCCAGTATCGGAGACCATCAGCTGATCACGTTTGAGGTAGCCGATGGCCGCACACCTGGTCACGGGTGTGAGCCGGAGGGACTACCTGCTCCGTTCCGAAATCGCGGTGTAAATTGGAACAATTTCTGCTCTCTGCTACATGCTCGTATGGATAAGATCCATCCCGGCCTTTCCGCCTCTGCATACAGTGAACGGTACACTTCCATTCTTTTGCGTACTGCCAAAGAATGTCTCGGAAGATGCGCTAGAAGAGACGGTAAATACGAATGGTGGACCCCGGAACTAGACGAGATCCGTCGCCAACTGACCAAGGCACGTCGCGACTGGCAAAGTACTCGACGCTTGGGGGGAAGCACGGAGGAAGTAATGCATGACGCATTACGGACTCTGCGTAACCACTACAAGTTCGAGATGAGGAAAGCTGAAGTCGAATTTTTCCGTGACATAGCCAACTCAGGTAACGACGATCCGTGGGGACTTGCATACCGTGAAGCGAGCGGCCGCCTGCGGCCGCCGCCTAACGTGTTGAACGGCATACGGCTCATTGAGGGCGATACCCGGGACACCGGGTCCACCATGAAGGGTTTACTCAGTACTCTGTTTCCTGATGACGATCCCGCCGCGGATACCACATACCACACAGAGGTTCGTGTTGCAGCCGCCTTTCCTCCCTCGGGAGAAAACGCTTTGGCTCCGACCAAGAGGTCGGTGGACAATATTGTCCGCGCACTACCCAGCACAGCCCCTGGTGCGGATGGTATAACGGCGAAGATCGTCAAATGGGCGTGGAAGGCCACGTCCGACGAGATGTGGCTAATGTATGCGAAGTGCATCGAGGAGGGAGTTTTCCCGGACCTATGGAAGTCTGGCAGACTCGTCGTTCTGCCGAAGGGCAACGGTAAGCCTCTTAGTGATCCCAAGGCGTATAGGCCGATCACCCTGTTGCCGATTTTGAGGAAAATACTGGAACGGGTCCTGATTGCTTGCGCCCCCTGTCTGTACCGGCATATTGCGGAAGGTCAACATGGTTTTACTCGCGGACGTTCCACAGTTACTGCTCTCCAGAGCATTAACTCGATTACAGACGGCAGCACTGAGACCTACGTACAGCTGATCTTTCTGGACATCTCTGGTGCATTCGATAACGCGTGGTGGCCTATGATCCTTCTGAAGGCCAAGCAGTGCGGAGCTCCGCCCAACGTTTATCGTATTCTTGTATCCTACTTTACCAACCGGCGCGTCGGTTTCTACGTCGGAAACCAAGTGCAGTGGAAAGTCAACACCATGGGATGTCCACAAGGGTCAGTTCTGGGCCCGACACTTTGGAACCTCCTCCTCAACGATGTCCTGCTCCTTCCTAAACCCGAAGGCGTGCACGTTGTGGCGTATGCCGACGACGTGACGATTTTGATAGAGGCACGATCACGGATTGAGATCGAGCGTAAGGCCAGTTCCGTTTTGACGTCCATCTCGGAGTGGGGCAATCGCAATAGGCTTGGATTTTCACCCGGTAAGTCGGTCACTATGACTTACAAGGGAAGGTTTAAACGGTCTCCGATCATCAAGATGGATGGTGCCCCTATCAAGAACGTCACGCAGGCTACGGTACTCGGGGTCATGCTGGACGAGACTAGGTCCTATGGCGTGCACGCAAATAAGGCTAGAGAGAACGCGACCGCTTGCTTTAGCAAGATTTCGCGAGTGTCTGCAACCAGATGGGGAATCCGATACGCGAGGGAATCCAACTGGCCCCCAGGGAGCGCAAGCAGTTGAAGGAGGCCGTTAGGGCGGATGCCGTTGCCCTTTGGCAGGACAGATGGGAGTCCAGCGAGGATGGTCGCGACTTGTTTCGCTTCTTCCCAGACGTGGCGGTGAGGCTTAATCGGACCTGGGTAGAACCAGATCACATGGCGTCCCAGATCCTCACCGGGCACGGTTGTTTCAGGCAGCGTCTGCACTCGATGCGGCTGAATGAGACAGCCACATTCCCGTGCGGTGAGGCCGACGAGAGCCGCGATCACGCACTCTGGGATTGCAAGCTGTACGACGACCTACGCATAGAGATGTTGGACTCGCTTACAAGAGCAGAGGTCGGACCAGTTTACTTTTCGGATCTTACTTCGAGCAGGGAGAACTTTGACGCATTGCGTAAGTTCGCACATTCCTGGCACACTTTGAGGCGTAACTTCGAAACGTGACGTAGTAGGATAGTGACCATAGGACGCGTAGTAGCCGTATTGTGTCGTCAAGACCCAGTAGGGGCGTGGTGGCTAGTTAGGTAGCCGCCCCGACTCGCAAGTGTCGGGGAGAGGGCCGGGACGTAAAGAATTTGTGGGAGCCTGCAACACGCTTAGCGGGAAAGAGCTCACTGCAAGTACCGCTTAGCGTCTCCCGAGATTCGGTTCGTATACCGTAATGGTAGGAAGAACCATGAGGTGGAGGAGGGTTTGCCCCTCCAGGCACTCCGCGAATATCTCGGCCCGGTCCTCTGCTCGGTACCTGAGGTTGCCGTCAGCGTGCCGCAGCGGTCTGATGGGCTCCCGTGAGCTGACGGCAAAGTCTGTGCGTGGCACCCCAGTCTTCACCGCATTCGTGGAGCAGGTTCTCCCACCGGTCGGTGCAGACGGCCTCCAATTCCAACCAGATCTGTCTCGCTAGGCGATTCAGTCTGGTCTTCATCAGAGGCGACCGGCATCTCTGCCACTGCTTTCGCAGGCGTCTCTTTTCCTCCACCATCCTCGCGATCTTGGGCGGGAGTGGCTCAAGCCGATTACCTGCTGGGCTGGTGGAGGTGGCATGATCGATGGCGGCCTTGACCTGGCTCGTGATGGTGCGGGCCAGGTTGTCTACTTCGGCAGCAGTGCTGACTGGGGAGGAAGTAATGTGCCCGTCAAGGTATCGGGCATACTCCTCCCAGTCGGTCTTCCTGCGTGGAGGTGGCGGTGGGGTCCGAGTGGGTCTCTGGTCCAGGGTGACCAGCACAGGCTGGTGGTCCGAGCCGGTGTGGTGGTCGAGGACCTCTTGCGATAGGATGCCTCGCAGCCCCTTGTGCGCCACCAGGTCAATCACGTCGGGTACGTAACTGACCTGGAATGGGTAGTGGGTCGGTACCTCTGGGCCTTCCACGGAGTAGTCCCGCAGCTCCGCGTTGTTGAAGAGGCACCGCCCGGATGGGTTGGTGGTGGAGGCATTCCACGACGGGTGCTTGGCATTCCAGTCGCCGGCCGCTATTGTTGGGAGGGGCGAGTCCATGAGCTGGTCCAGGTCTGTGGTCGTGAGGGTGACTTGGCAGGGGTGGTAAACTGCGACGATCCTGATCTCGCAGCCCCCCACCAACGCCTGGACGCCTAGTGTGTCGATATTTGGGATCCCCAAGGGATGAATGAGCTGGTGGATCAGGGTGCGCCTCACCAGCACCGCCAGTCCACGGAACGCCCTGTGGACTGCCAGTCTATTATCCTCCCTGTACATAATGTACCCGGGGAAACTAGGGACGTCTTTGGGGCCAAGCATCGTTTCTGATATGAGGGCTACATCTACGTTTTGCTCCCTCATAATCAGTCTAAGGGCCGTTTGCTTACCCTTGAGGCTTCACGCGTTCCAGTGCAGGATCCTTAGGGTGGCCATTAGACCCCCAGTATTTTGGCCATCCCGTTGAGGACGACCGGAATCGGGTCACGGCCGTCCCTGACGGCCTTCAGGATATCCTGCAGGACCATGAGCGCAACTTCAACCTCCTTACCTCTCGTGGTGTTGGAGTCCTGTGCTGCCTGCGAGGATATTTGGACGCGTGCGGCCTTGGCCTTCTTGGGCTGCTGTGGTTGTTGGGGTGGGGGCCGTTCGGAGGGGGCTTGACCTTTGCCCTTCCTGGCCCTCTTCCTCCTTTTCTTTGTCCCGGGTGCTTGGCCCCTGGGCGTGGGGTCGTTTGCCGGTGCCATGAGGTTCTGGCCGGCACTCTCCTCCACCTGTCTTTCCTGTGGGCGTGGGGGGGGTCTCTTGATGGTCTGAGTAAGGGCCACTGTACCTGCCTTCTTATTTCGCGCCTCCCTGCGTAGAGTAGGGCAGGCCGGGTTATTGGCCGTGTGTACCCCGTTGCAATTGGCGCACGTCGGGGGGTCAGTGATGGGCCTTGTGCACTCCTTGGCCTGGTGCGCGCCGCCGCATCGGACGCACGCTATGGGCCTGTGGCAATTGTGGCTGGAGTGCCTGTAGCCTTGGCAGCGGTGGCACTGACGGACGCCTCTCTTGCCGCGCCAGTCCTCGATCTTGATGCCAGGCATGCATAAGATCTCGCGGATCTCGTAGATCTTGTGCCTGGCATCGGCTGTCCTTTCGGCCTCGGCGAAGTAAATGCAGCCCGGTCTGCCCTGCCTCGCCTTAATCTGTCTGATATAATTTAAGTGTACTCCCTGTTCCTGGAGGTCCTTTTTGATTTCCTCCAGGTCGGTCTCCACTGGTAGGCCCCTGATGGCCACTTTCAGGGGTCTGGCTTCGGGTGGGGAGTAACAGAACCAGCTGACCTCCGTCGGCTTCTCTTTCTCCAGCTCGGCGAGGTGGTTCTGGATCAGCCGGAACTCCTCGTCGTCGGTCGGGAACACCCTAATCCCTTTCCCGTAAGGGCGAGCGTTTATGGACCTACCTAGTTTGTCTTTCAACAAACGTAGGTGGCTCGCCCACGCCGGTATCGCCTCAATAATTATTGGCGGGTAGCGCGGCTTCTTAGGCTGACCTGCGGCGGTCGCAGTTCCGGCTTGGTCAGCTGGGTTTTGGCGGCTGGGAGCCGGGGGGGCTTTGCCCGTCACCCCGGCGTAGGTTACGCGGCCACTGCAGGGAGGCGGTGGGGAATCTAATTGTGCGCTACTACTCGCTCCGGGCCGGAGCGGGGCGGTAGGGAGGGCGAGAGGGTCCGAGCCTCGTCTGGCAAGGCGCGGGTCCCTTTGGAAATATGAGGCTGCGGCTGCCTGCTGAGGGCGTGGCACCGGCTCAGGGGAGAAACTAATTCTGCCTACGGGTATTCGTTGCCGGGTCCTCGTCGGGGCTGCTGAGCGGGCGCTTGGATGACGGCAGCACCACCGGAGTGCTGGCCAGGGCCTGGATGGCCTGCAGCTCCGCCGGCGTGGGACTGGCGTCACCTCTGATCGCCCTTTCCTGATCCGCCAGGTATATGGCAATGTGCTGCATCAATCCCCGCGACACATACCCTGATGCGTGAAGACGATCACACATCAGGAGATTGAACTCATGTTCAGTTCGCGGGGACCTATGCAGCACACTACCTGCCGCCGGGCGGGTTGGGGGACCTGCCGAATCTGTCGGCGGGGTCCCGGTCGCATCCTGGAAATCTATTTCCCGGGGTGGCTGCTCCGCGGTTGAGCGGTCAGCAGCGGCATCGTCACGTCCGGGCGTGCGGCAGTCGGGTTGCTGTGAGCTCGAGCGAGAGGCGGACCTCGATCGCGAGCTCGAACGGCTCCCCGAACTGCGCTCCGTCCCGGAGTATTCCTCCGAATTTGAATCTCGCGATGACATCACTGACACACGAAACACAAAGACGGTCGGACCGTCTACGCTACCGAAGCGTTACGCGTCATTCCGGCCGGCCGAGCCGGCGGAGGGGTACCCGACGCGTAGTTCGGAGTCGAGGTGAGGTAGGTGGTCCGCGCCGCAAGGAAAATTAGAGATTTTCCGCGGGTGAAAGCACCCGGTCACTTCTCATAAAGTGGGGGTACTTTCTAAAAACTTGGGTGCTCGGTACGTGCGTTCGCGACGGTGACTGCACCTGACTGAAATTGTGACAATTAGCACAATTTTAAGGTGCCACTTTGAGAGCGCGTATAACCTCTCAACTGTCGCATCCCGCGGCCCCCACCCCTCTCGTCTGTCGCACCGGCAGGCGGAATTTGACAGCCAGGGGGGAGTGGGGGGGGGGAAGCAACATCGTTGCAATCTTTTTTTTATTTCTTCGAATCTAATTGCAATCGCGTTTGTTTCCAATTAGAATATTTATCTGATTTAACTATTAAACATGCCACAGTTTTTACAACTATTACTTTTATATTGAAATTTAGCAAAATTTGAGCATTTAGTATGGGGTACTCAAATTTCACTACATTTCATGGTTAATAAATAAAACAAAACAACTTAAGAACCTTTTTCGTAGTTCTATTTACTCACAAATATGTTATGAATATAATAAAAACAAAATAGCACATGTCCCCATACATTTATTTCACAGCACAAGTGTTTATAATTTAGGCACAAAAAAAACACCCACACAATGTCAACAATAGTGGCTCTCATATTTCTTGTCCTCAGAAATGATTCATAGCGTTTAGTTTAAAGAATTTTTGTTTACAATAACTTCATCTTATCAGCATTATGTTACAAAAGAAGTCTCAGTTGTACATTCAATAGTTTTTGAATATGAGTTGTTGAAAACTGGTACTTATCTGGAGCCCAAAAATAGTGCCTTTAAACACTTCAAAGTTTTGACTAATACCTAAATACAATTGAGAAAAAGATTACTATTGTAAGATTAACATATAATTAGGTATTTAATTCAATAAAAATATTACACTCTTTCTAAGAAATATTTTAAATAGCATGTTGATAAAAACAGTGATAAACCATCATACCACAAATTTTTTGGGCCCATGGATGCTAAAAAAGTATGGATACGACTTTTTTTCAAAATAATGATAATTATTATGTAGAAAGTTCTGTTGATAAAAAAATATTTTACCACGTCTAATTATAGAAGCAGAATCAGAACTTTATTTGTAATTATGGGTACAATAGAAAATAACAGTTGGAATTGTTTAGGCATACAGATGCTCCAATATTTGCCATCATATGATAGCGTACAAATATTTAAAATCTTAGAAACTAAAGTAAAGGTGCTATACTTAAAGCTATGTAACAATATGCATATAAAATATTAAAAAAAAATAACGAATATTAATATTTAGGAACTGGTAGGTATATGAGATTAAGTAATATTATCCGTAATATATTCTGTTAAATTATAGTAAGCTTTTATGACTAAAAATGAAAATATCTCTTTTTTTAAATTGTATGAAATTTAGATTCTTTATATATTTGGGAAGCTTATTTAATATTTTTGGTGCCAAAGCAAATTCACTATCATGTAATAATGTTGTGTGTGTTTCAATAAGAACCAGATTTTCTCTGTACCTTAAGTTTAAACTATGGACTTCTGACGCTTTTACGAACAAATTCGGATTATTTTTTACAAAAAGTGCTACTTCAAAAATATAAAGTGTGGTCATAGTTAGAATTTTTAATACAATAAAATGAGGCTTACAGCTATCTGTCACTTTTAGGTTACAGATGGAACGAATGCATCGTTTTTGGGCCCTAAATACAGTTTCTCTCTCGCAAGAGTTACCCCAGAAAATTATTGCATATCTTAAATTTGATGCAATGAATCCATGATATGCAGTCACGACCGTCTCCCTATTAGCTACTTTTTAATTCGTATAAAGCGTACGAGAATTTACTTAGTTTCTTACAAAGCTCTGCAAGTATGTACCTTCCACGTGAATTTATTGTCTATCATTAAACCTAAAAACTTGGTCACATCTGTGTTATTAATATTACTTCCATTAAAATTAATATTTATATTCTGTATGTGGCTTGAAAGGTGGCGTTGGTAAAAATGCATGAGTTTAGTTTTTCCTAGATTAACTTGAAGATTATTTATAATAAGCCAGGTTACTATTTCTTTTAGGGCTTTATTGATATCATTTTCATATTCGCTTGGTTATTTGCATTTAAGTATAATCGTACTGTCGTCAGCAAACAGCAACATAGGTTGTAGTACCATAGGGGATGTACCTTTTTTGCATGGAACCTGGCACAATGTGAATGGCGACCCTTATTTTTAAAAAAAAACATCGCGACCCACGATCAAACCTAAACCATTCGATTCTACACACAAATACAAATCAAAAATACTCTTTGATATTTTTGGCTTAAACGTCACATTACCGAGATATTTTTAATCAAAGATATCGGAGTAATATATATTAATAAATAAAAAATAGGCAACCATATTTTAAGGAAAAACCTGTTTTAAATTAATATCAGTCGAAATATGAAAATCAAATCAGAATTTTCTTATGAATATCAACATCAACAGCCGCAACAGTTCACTGCTGGAAATGGGCCTCCCCCTACATAATGAAGGGTATTGCCTTAAAAACATAGGGGTGTGAAAAATTACGGCAAATATTTAAGAGGTGAACCAGCCCATAAAACTAAACAACTTTCCCCAAGTAACAAAGGACGAAATATGAAAAACAAACTGGACCTCCCATACAAAATGATTAGGTACCCGACCAATTAAGTTTGTATGGATGGTCTTATTTTTTTTTCATATTTCACCTTATGTTCCTTGGGGAAAGTTGTTCAGTTTCATGGGCTGGTTCCCCTCTTGAAATTCTTTCCGAATTTTGTACACCTCATATAAATATACAGGGTGGCCCAAAGAGTGACGTCCAAAGGAAAAAATTTGATTCCTTAGGTCAAGGGGGAGCCAAATCAACCCCATGTATGTTCAGCGATTTTTAGTAGTTTAGGAGTTATGATTTTTTTTGCAAATTTTCTAAGAAAATTGACCTCAGTGGATTAATTATTTTTTTGGATATTTTTTTATATTTTTTTTTTATTTTTGTGACATCCTCTTAAATTGTTCTTTTAACCATAAAAGTTTCAGCTTCCTAGCTGTAATGTAAGTTAGTTATTTTTTATCGAAAGTTCGAATTTTACGATCGAGCTAGTCTGCTCTGAATTTTCAACTTGAAATTAAAAATTGAAAAAGATAATCTCATGGTCCCTTATTAATTTTAAAAACTCCGCAAAGTTTCAAAATTACATAAAAATAAAAATAAACTATTGCTTAATGGGGTATTATTTGCAGAAAACAGCCTTCAAAGGTACTTGGGTGGAAATTACCTAATTAGTAAATTGTTTCAGAAAGTTGAAAGATTCCTGTTATGTCATTACTAAGGACTAATTAAGTTAGAAAATGTTTCAAATTAAAGGGAAAATAAATTATTTACTAAAACATGTTATTTAAGTTACATTTTTGAATGAAAATTCTTAGTAAAATGTTTTAGTGTGAGTTGTAAGATTTATGAGACAATTGTATTATTAATAATAAGTGTAGTAGACTCAAACAGTTTCACGTTGTGCAAAACTGTTTGCAATAAATCCAAACGCAGAGATCCAGGAAACAGCACTTTATTGTACGTATAAACTTAATACTATTACAGACGTAGTCGGTGGGCCGGCCTTCCACACTCTGTCCCAAGTAGGGCGCAAAGGCGGACGAGTCGGGAGCGCTAGCTTTATGTGGACCAATTACCGTTCCAAAAGGACGCGATATTGGACGCGCACAAGGCAGTCGAATTGGAATAACAAAACATGATCGGTCCTGAGAGGTCATGGTTTAAGAAAAAATCTTACCACCGCGTTTTAGAAACTGTACAGCGACATCTGTTGTCGCGTAGCGGAACCTTAGCTAATAATATTTATTGACATGTTACAGTCTCCCCCTCAGGCTTTGAAGTCGTCCCGACGAGAAAGACTGGACTATTGTTTTCTCGGTCGCCCAAAAGTCAAATATGCCGGAGTACAGTTGGTTGAAGAGCAGCTTGTTGTGTTTATGGCGAATCGTATAGCTGGTAAAAAATCTGACCAGCTCGTATGTCCTGAGTTTTCGACAAGAATAGCCAGCTGAGTCTTCAAATCCCTGTTTCTGCGCTCTACAGGATTTGCTTGTGGATGATAGAGCGGAGTGAACTGATGCTTGATATTCAGGCAGTATGCTACCTGCTGCATTACGGCGCTCACGAATTGAGTCCCATTGTCACTTGTCATGCTTCGGGGTACTCCATATCGCAGGAAAACTTCATTGATAAGAGTCGTGGCACAATTTTCAGCTGAAGCTATACCCAAAGCGAACAACTCCACCCAACGGGAGGCAATATCTTCCACGATGAATATCCAGACTTTACCATCTTTGGTTTCTGGGAGCGGGCCGAAAAGGTCGAAAGCAATAGCTTCGAAACGCTGCTTCATTGGTGTAGTTTGGAGTAAACCAGCAGGCTTCTGATTGGTAGGTTTATAGCGCTGGCATTCAATGCAATTTCGTATGTAACTCTCGATATACTTTCGCATACCACGCCAAAAATACCGTTGAGCAATCTTCTGATACGTCTTTTCGGATCCATAGTGTCCAGCGAGCGGATCATCGTGATATGCAGACAAGACATTTGCCCATTCATGTTCGGGTACTACAAGCTGAGCATCATCTTCTTCTGCATCTTGATGAAGCTTGTATAGCATGCCGTTATTCATGACATAGCCTTTGTTGCTCCAGTACGTAGCATCTTCTCCATTCTTTGTTTCTTCTAGGCTCTCAACAATCCTACTTATATTCTTATCCTTTAACTGTTCTTCTCGTATCTCCTTTGTACTTCTTGTTGGCATCTCCACGACAGTTATCTGACATATTCCACAATCGGTAGCAGCCTCTTCACAGGGAGGTCGTGAGAGTGCGTCCGCAACCGTGTTGTGTCTTCCTGGTTGATACTTAATTGTTAAGTCGAATGCTTGTAACATGAGTGCCCACCGCGCAAGGCGTCCGGAGGGTGACTTTAAGTTCATCAACCACTTTAAGGCCTGATGATCGGTGACAACAGTCACAGGTAAGCCTTCAATGTAACCGCGGAATTTGTTCAAGGCCCAGATTACTGCCAGCGCTTCCCTTTCGGTGGTGGAATAATTCCGTTCCGCTGGTGTCAGGAGACGACTCGCAAACTCCACAGGATGTTCGTCCTTCCCCTCCCCCTGGACAAGAGCTGCTCCAAGAGCATAATTACTTGCATCCGTTTTTACTACATAGGGTAGCTTCTCATCGGCTTGCCGGAGAACAGGTGCAGTAGTTAGCCGCCTTTTCAGTTCAAGATAGGCCTTCTCTTGGTCAGGACCCCAGGTCCACTCGCAGTTCTTCTTTGTGAGGCGTGTCAGTGGTTCAGCTACACTTGAAAAATTCTCCACGAAGCGTCTGTACCAAGAACAAATTTGCAAAAAAGACACCAAATGTTTTAGAGTTTTTGGTTTCGGCAGATTTACTATAGCTTCTGTCTTTTCTGGGTCTGTTTTCAGACCTTCAGGGGTTATCAAATGGCCCAAATACTTAATCGAGGATTGGCAGAACCGGCATTTCTTTCTGTTCACGGTGAGGTTACATTCTCTCATCTTCTGGAATACTACACGTAAATCACATAAGTGATCTTGAAAGGTTGAGGACAAGATGATGATGTCGTCTAGGTAAGCTAACACTTTAATATTCCCCACCTTAACGCGAAATCTGTCAATCAGCCGCTGAAATGTAGCGGGCGCATTTCGCATGCCAAAAGGCATTCGTTTGAATTTATATATGCCAAAGGGCGTGATAAAACCTGTTTTATCTTCGTCTCCAGGCCTAATCTTCACTTGCCAATACCCTGCTTTTAGATCTAGAGAGGTCATGAAAGGTGTAGGTTTAGCATCGTGCAGCAAGTCATCAATTCTTGGTATTGGATAGGAATCAGGTACCGTGATAGCATTTATACCACGATAGTCAATACAAACACGCCATTCATCACCCGGTGGAGAGTTCCGTTTTGGTACAAGTACAACTGGCGCCGCCCAAGGCGATGAACAAGGCTCAATTATTCCTTCTGATAGCATTCTTTCTATCTCTTTCTTCAAAAACTCTCTTCGACCTGGCGGCAATCTATATGGAGGCACTGATATTGGGACGTCGCTGGTGGTGGTTATATGGTGTTCACCTAATGTGCAAGGTTCACGTTTGCTAGTGAAAACATCTTCAAACTCTTCCAACAAAGCCTTAAGTTCATGCTGTTGAGTTTCGGTCATGACTGTATCTCTAATCTCGATTGAGTCGATGTCAATTTGGGTATTACCTGGGAACAGTCTCTGGGAGCGAGGCGATAAAGATATGTCGGCTTCTTCTACGCTTTCCTTTGCATCATGCATCATGTAGTCTACGAATTGTGGTGAGTAACCATCGAACAAAGGCTTCTGAGGTGACAAAGCAAGAGGTATCAGTCTATATTTCGGCGGTTTCTCCACTGTTTCCAATGAGGAAGTTCGCTTCTTAACAGCCACTGTGGATTCTTTAGCTGCAGGTAGTGGTACCTGTGCGCTGTTCCTTTTAGGCTCTACGGGTTCGAGCGAGGGAAACTGGACAAATTCTTCATCGTACAGTTCATAAAACTTAGTCACATCCTCTGCGAAATTGAATGTGAACTGCTCAAATTGCACATTCATCTTGGCTGCCTTTAAGAATGGCATACCTAGTAGAGTGCGGTTTTCTCTTGCTTCTGGCAGCACAATAAAAGAAGTGGGAACAGTCTTGCCCTCCAGTGTGACTAATACTTTTGTTTTCCAGACTCTCTTTTGCTTGGAAATTCCATCAGCCAACGAAACATTTACTGTTTGCTCTTGGAAGGGATGTCCTTTTGCAATCAGCTGACAATAAAGTCCGTATGAAGCCACGTTAGACTTAGCACAGCAATCTAGGTATCCTGTTCCTTGAATGCCATTTACTTCGATGAATACCACTGCTCGAGATGATACGTCGATGTCGATGGAACAAAAGTCTAGGTTATTGCTACTAACACGTCGTTTACCCGAGCAGGTTGGGCAGTTAGTGCGCACATACCCTGGGGCACCGCAGCCGTAGCACGAGAGAGGTGCAGACTTTGGAGGTTCTTGTACAATCTTTGAACTCTGGGAAGGTTGGTTGTCCAATTCTTCTCGCTTCTTCTTCAACTTCCTGCACTCATCTGCAGTATGACCTTGAAAGTGACAGAAGCTGCACTTCTTCTTTTTCTTTCCCTGACGTGGCGATGGTCCCGCTACATCCAGTTGTTTGGGAAATGACGTGTAAGCTTCTTTGTTGGCGGACATATTTAATAATTGCTCTGCTTCCCGTGCAGCGTTGAACAAGTCATCGAATGTTTTAATAGTGCTTCTGGTCATTCTCTCACGTACACTTAGTTTGAGTTGTCCAAAAATCATATCAATTTGATGTTTTTCTTCTGGGGTCGGAGCATCCAGTTGAGATATCAGCATCCTTTTGTGTGAAATAAAGGTTTCGGTAGCCTCATCCTCTCTTTGGTCCACTTTAACAATGTTCTGGAACAATATGAATCCAGGTTTCTTAGGAGCAAAGGCATGACGAAGCTTTTCTTCAAATCCGGTCCAGGAATTCACGTGCCCCTTGATACCCTGCCACCACACTGCAGCTTCTTTTTCCAGTAGTAGGGGTAATCCGGCAATCGCGTCTGCATCTTGAATCTTTTCTATCTTCTTAAAAACATTTACTGCAGAAAGGAAAGCTTCCACAACCTCGGAGTCCTTTGTGCCGTTGTAGCGAGCGGAACATGATGCGAGAGTCTGCGTTTGCCTTTGTGGTGATGAAATCGAGGACAGAAGTTGCTTGAACTGATCTTCAGTAAGGTTCACTGTCGTCATGTTCGGGATCGGGCTATAAACTTTTCCAGACCGTGTAGTGCTCGGGATCCTGAGTTCGGGCCCACTGTTGGTCGCCACTGTAGTAGACTCAAACAGTTTCACGTTGTGCAAAACTGTTTGCAATAAATCCAAACGCAGAGATCCAGGAAACAGCACTTTATTGTACGTATAAACTTAATACTATTACAGACGTAGTCGGTGGGCCGGCCTTCCACACTCTGTCCCAAGTAGGGCGCAAAGGCGGACGAGTCGGGAGCGCTAGCTTTATGTGGACCAATTACCGTTCCAAAAGGACGCGATATTGGACGCGCACAAGGCAGTCGAATTGGAATAACAAAACATGATCGGTCCTGAGAGGTCATGGTTTAAGAAAAAATCTTACCACCGCGTTTTAGAAACTGTACAGCGACATCTGTTGTCGCGTAGCGGAACCTTAGCTAATAATATTTATTGACATGTTACATAAGTAAATAAACTCGTATAATTCTTTTACACATTTACTCACAATAAATTTTCAAAATGGCGACCTCCCACAGCAATACACAACCTACATCTACGCAACAAATTTTCTTTAAGTCGCCTAAACGCTTCTCATACATACATACATAAAATCACGCCTTTATCCCTTACGGGGTAGGCAGAGGAGGTTTTAGGAGGCGTTATACGCCTCCTAAAACGCGCTTTCGCCACGTCTGACATAAATTGAGGGCAATTTTAGATTGTAATGTGTATTGCTGTAGTGACAGGTTGTCAGCCTATCGCCTAAATTACAATACACTGTAACCCTCGAGTCCCTTTTGCTGACTTCAACAGCATGCCCGGGAGGAGGGGCAGCTGGAACATTCTATGTTTTTCTATCTCTCCCAGTCCAGCATGGAAGAAAAACGTAAACGTAAACGCTTCTCTGTTTCCTCTAACGACATTTCCGGCCTCTCCAATTCGCTCTCTTAGCTCCTCTTCATTTAACGATTCTCGGGCGTAAGCTATGTCCTTGTAATAACCCCAAATAAAAAAATCAATCGGATTTAGGTCAGGCGATCGTGGAGGCCATCTGATTGGACCGTTTCGTCCGATCCACCTGTTGGGATACGTTTCATTCAAATGATTACGCACTTGTGCTGCGTAGTGGCATGGTGCACCGTCATTTTGGAAAACCATGTGTCTTCGTAAATCGAGGTTGACTTCCTCCAATAACAAGGGAAGATCATTTTCGAGAAACAATTTGTATGTCTCGCCATTGAGCCTCGGCGGCAATTCGAACGGCCCGATCATTTCTCCGTTCAGTATGCCTGACCACATGTTGACGCTAAATCGATGCTGGAACCTAGTATCTCTGGTCAAGTGGGGATTCTCTACTGCCCAGTGGTGGGTGTTATGAATATTAAATATTCCTGTGCGCTTAAAACGCGACTCGTCAGTCCGCAAAACTTTTTCGAAAAATCCCGGATCGTCTCTCTCCATCCTTAACATAGTCTGGCAAAAATCAACTCTCTGTTGGTAATCAGCAGGCATTAGAGCTTGAACCCGTTGAATGTGATATGCATGGTACCCTTCGACTTTCAATATTCTTTGGATTGATGTTCTGGGGATGTTCAAATTGCGAGCCATTATTCTTGTACTTGTTGAAGGGTGCTCAGCTACTTCGTCCAATACTAGGTTTCGACGGCCCGGATCAACTATTGGGATACCTTCACGCCCGCCTTCTCGACCAGGAATGCGGCCTGCCATCAAAGTGTTGTGTGTGTTAATAAAAACACGATGGTCGGGATACCTATTAGGCTGCGGTCCTCCACGGCGTTGAAGTTGCTCCCGATAAAGTCTTGCCGCTTCATGGCCGTTGCCTTGAGCAACTCCATAAAAATAATGCATTTCTGCATATTCGGCCAACGTGTAGTTCATACTCGTAATAATAATAATCTGGGACTTGAAAGAAAACCACGACACGACTATCGATTTTACAAATACTGCCTGTCTTTTTATTTCCTTCAAATTGTATTTTTCTAGATAGTATTTCTGTCCATCAGTCATTGTTTGCCAGCCAGCACCTCAGCCAGCCAGCGTCATTGAACATAAAAGATCACAACACTTTCCAAGTCATCAAAATCCAAGTTGATAAAGCAAAGTCTTAAATACAAGCACAAGTAATCTAATTACAAAAAGAAGGCAGCAAGGTCCGTGGGCAAAGCAAAGTTTGTTTTCGTGGTAAGATAATCACCAAGAAGCAAACAAACTGCTACCGGAAAAAAAACAGGGTGGCATGATCAACTCGCACTTTTAAATGAGGGTAGTTCAACATACATACCTACCTTACCGCTCCAGTAAATTCGCGACTGCGACTCTCATGCAACTCAAAGTAATGTCTCGGAGTGGGTCATGCATTTATTATCTTAATGTTATGTCTATCAAAACCATACGTGCTTAGACTCAACTTTAAACATAGTTGCTATCTCCCTCACACCTCTTCTCCGCTAATTGACAATAAATTTAAGTAAACCAATAAAACGAACGAACTGCAATAAATGAACTTTTGTAAATTCCACCCAAGTACCTTTGAAGGCTGTTTTCTGCAAATAATACCCCATTAAGCAATAGTTTATTTTTATTTTTATGTAATTTTGAAACCTTGCGGAGTTTTTAAAATTAATAAGGGACCATGAGATTATCTTTTACAATTTTTAATTTCAAGTTGAAAATTCAGAGCAGACTAGCTCGATCGTAAAATTCGAACTTTCGATAAAAAAATAACTAACTTACATTACAGCTAGGAAGCTGAAACTTTTATGGTTAAAAGAAAAATTTAAGAGGATGTCACAAAAATAAAAAAAAATAAAAAAAAGTTATCCAAAAAAATAATAAAAAATAATTAATCCACTGAGGTCAATTTTCTTAGAAAATTAGCAAAAAAAATCATAACTCCTAAACTACTAAAAATCGCTGAACATACGTGTGGGTGATTTGGCTACCCCTTGACCTAAGGAATCAAAATTTTTCCTTTGGACGTCACTCTTTGAGCCACCCTGTATATACTCATGGTTATGATGGTATATATATTTATATATGCTTTAGTGTCTCGAGGGCATACAAAAATTAAATAACACAAAATCCCAACCACCCCCCCCCCACCCCTGCCCCCCACCCCCTCCCCCATTGTGGTACTTAATTTTCGTATGATCTCAAAAACCAAAACAATAACGCTTTTAAATCAAATCTATGACGTGAGGGAGGTTTTCACAGTTATATATATCTACCTACAAAAAGTGGCCCCTACCTACCTACTTAAAGCCTTTAAAATAGCGGCACCTACCTACTTAAAATTTGGCTTTCCCGCTTAGATGGATAAGATATACCTACCTACTTTAACCTTCCCATAATTGCCTGGGGGCAGCTGCCGCTGGACGCCCATGCCTCGACAGCAAGTCGCATATTAAACTGGTTCTGAAGTTAACATGACTGATTCTGTGGTGTTTTTCGTACATAATGTATGCATTTAGGACACTAACGTTCAAGAGCCTTCTGAAAAACTTCTTGTACCAGATTTTTGTCCGTTTCCTCTCAATGGGAAACATGGCAATCATCTGATCTTTTCTGTCGACCCCCCCCATGCAGACATTATAGTCTGGTACAACGGTGGGCTTTAGCGTGTCGCCGCACTTCGTGGTTGCCAGCCCGTGATATGTCGAGACAAAAGCCACACGACTTTTGTCTCGCCATACCAGGAGATCCACATCCCCCGACGTGCAGCCACTCACTTGACCTATTGCCATGTCCTTTTTGGGTAGGTTCGTCAGTTCGGCAGGAACGAACTGACGGTTTGTTCGAAGCGTTCCCACGCAGTCGAAGCCTCGAACCTTCAACTCTCGCGCCAAAGCAGGAGAGTTGTAAAAGTTATCCATCCAGACGGTATAACCTTTGTGCTCAAGACCGTTCAACAGCTTGAGCACAAGTGCTGGTACAACGCCAGAGATTGGACTGTCCTGAGCTTCAGAGGTGTCGTGGCCTGCGTGGACCTCGAAGCGCCACAAGTACCCAGTCAGGGACTCGCACACCTCGTAGGTTTTGATACCAACCGCTGCCGCTTTGTTTTTTATAAATTGGTTGATATCTAACCAGCCTTTCCACATGGTAAGGCTCTCATCAAGGGCTACATTTTGCGACAGAATATATAACCGTGAAAATTTGTTATTAAGGTGGTCCAAAATAGGCTGCACCTTAAATAACTTTGCCTCGGCTCTCGTCATCGATTCGGGATTACACTCATCATTGTTTCGAAAATGAAGGCACCTGCTCAGCAATAGGAAGCGGTTGATAGACATTGCTGCAGAGAACCCAGGAGTACTGAAAATGTCACCAGAGACATGCCAGTACTCCTCGATGCGTGTTTTCACCACAACCCCCATAGCCAAGATTATGCCAAAAAACACCCTCAGTTCATCTGCATTGGTGTCATACCACTTGGTAATGCGACTATGCTGATACATAGTCCCAATAGCAAGCATATCCGCTGCCAGATGCTGGGCATAAGCATTAGTCTCATCGGCAGTACGCTCCATGATGTCATCATCCCGGCTCGCGTATTGTTCAGTTGGACCACAATTAGGGACGGTAAAATGTTCTCTCCTCACTTCTGGCAAAATTTGTGATGGAGGGAACCCTTTCCATTCAAAATTAAATTTGCTCAAATTGTAGTCCAACTGACCTGAGATAGGAGGATCTAAAACAATAGGCGAGGCCGCAGAAACTGGAGGCGGTAGAGAGAGAGGAGGCTGAGCAACGGCCGCAGGCGAGGCAGGAGCAGCCGAAGGCGGTGTAGAAGGAGGAGGCTGAGCAACGGACGCAGGCAAGGCAGGAGCAGCCGGAGGCGGTGTAGAAGGAGGAGGCTGAGCAACGGCCGCAGGCGAGGCAGGAGCAGCCGGAGGCGGTGTAGAAAGAGGAGGCTGAGCAACGGACGCAGGCGAGGCAGGAGCAGCCGGAGGCGGTGTAGAAGGAGGAGGCTGAGCAACGGACGCAGGCGAGGCAGGAGCAGCCGGAGGCGGTGTAGAAGGAGGAGGCTGAGCAACGGATGCAGGCGAGGCAGGAGCAGCCGGAGGCGGTGTAGAAGGAAGAGGCTGAGCAACGGACGCAGGCGAGGCAGGAGCAGCCGGAGCAACAGGCGGCCACGCTAGACTAATTATAGCATCCGTTTCTAGCACATCCTCACTCTCTTCGTCCACGAAACAATCACGCACAAACGTGCGAACTGATCGCGGCACCAACATGAATTGTTGGTCTACTTCTACGTCTTCATCATCATCAGCTTCTTCTTCACTGCCTGTTAAAAAAAAATGTTATTGGCTTTGTGAGGGAGAGATAGTTTGTAATAGCCTAAATTAAAATGCACTGTTTTGACTGATGACGAAAATTTTAAAGGAACCAAACTTACTGTAGTGTATTTGTGGGTAACATAATAAAGATTAGTCTATCGCTAACCACCGTGTTTGATTGACGCTCCACTGGCAACGAGTTCGGGAAACATATATTTTTTTTTACGCGTGCAGTGTATAAATTCGTTAATCGTTTCTAATCATGCCGTATGGTAAATTGGAGCCTTTCGATTTGGCCACAAACAAATGGCCAGCGTATATTCGACGCGTTAATCAATATATTTTGTTAAACGATGTTAAGGATGAATTAAAAGTGCCGATGCTAATTACCGCTGTAGGGGATAAAACTTACGAGTTAATGTGCGATTTGTGTTCCCCGGATCTGCCTGAGGATAAAAAATATGACGAAATAGTGAAGTTAATGAGTGATCATTTGGAGCCTCATCGGTCCGAAATTGCAGAGCGCCACGTGTTCCGGCAGCGCCGGCAGCGCGCCGGCGAGCCGCTCGCTGATTACCTACAATCGCTGAAGCATTTAGCGGCTACTTGCAATTTTGGCAAGTGTGATAGGTGTTCGACTCTCGAGATGAATTTAAGGGATCAGTTTGTCTCGGGATTAGCGAGTGAAGCGATGCGGTCTAGAATATTCGCCGAGAGAAACATCAAGTACAAGGAAGTGGTGGAGCTAGCTTTAGCTCTAGAGGCTGCAGAGAAGCACGCGGAGGTGAGCGCGACCACGTCAACGGCGCAAACCTCGGGTGCAGGCAGCGAGACAGGCGGGGGTCTGTATTTTGCGCGCGGAGGGCGCGGAGAGCGCGGCGGACGCGGTTGGCAGCACGGCCGGCGGCCGGCCGGGGGCAGCAGCTCGGGCGCGGGCGCAGCAGGCGCGCAGGCGGGCGCGGGCGCAGCCGGCGGCAGCGCGCCTCACTGCTGGAGGTGCGGGAAGGCGCATCGTCCAGAGCGTTGTCGTTTCATTCGGTATAATTGTGATGAGTGTAATGAAAGAGGCCATTTAAAAGTGATGTGCAAAAAAGTGCGTGGTTATGACGGTCGCAATAATCGGCAGAATTACGTAAGTTGTGATGATGACTCGGACGACATGTTTAACATCTACGCCGAAGCTGCGCAAGGTAACAAACCCTATTATTACAACGTGGACATAGACGGTAAAGTGTTTAAATGTCTGATTGACACTGGTAGTCCTATCACGGCAATAGGCGAACACTTATACAGGAAAATGTTTAGTCACAAAGAACTTATGGCCGATGACTTAAATTTAAGAAGCTACTCTGGTTCACGAATCGAATCGCTCGGGTTTATTTCGGTTCATGTTAAATTCGGGGACAATTTAAGTACTTTGCCGCTTTATGTTGTTAAAAATGGTTCGTGTCCGCTATTAGGCAGACAGTGGTTGCGTGCTTTTAAGATTAAACAGATACATCTGAATGCAATTATAGACGATGGGTTCGTGAATCAGTTGTGCGCGGAATTTCCGGAAGTGTTTAGTGATAAACTAGGTACTTGTAAACGCACCATTCAATTACAGCTGAGTAACCAAGAACCGGTTTACGTGCGAGCGCGGCCGGTACCACTAGCGCTGCGCGAGCGAGTTGAACGCGAGTTGGCTCGGCTCGAAGCCGATGGTACTATTTACCGAGTAGACCAGTCGGACTATGGAACCCCGATTGTGCCAGTCGTTAAAGAAAATGGCGATATACGTATTTGCGGGGATTACAAAGTAACCATTAACCCTAAATTAAAACGCGATTATTATCCTTTGCCTCGAATCGAGGAGTTATTTGCGAATTTAAGCGGTGGTGATCAATTTTCAAAAATAGACCTTAGGCATGCATATGAACAATGTCTTATTACAGAGGAATCTCGTCGTTATACTGCGATCACCACACACGTAGGAACCTTTGTGTACAGGAGAACCCCTTACGGTCTGTCATGTATTCCTGAAAAGTTTCAAAAGATTATGGAGGAGACTTTGCGAGGGGTGCCTAAATGTGTGGTTTTCCTAGATGACGTGTGCGTGACTGGGTCTACTAAACAGGAGCATATGAGCAATTTACGAGTTGTACTTGAAAGGTTGCGTAATATGGGATTGACTGTTAAGCTTAGTAAGTGCAAGTTTTTACAAGATAGTGTAAAATATTTAGGGTTTATAATTAACAAAGAAGGTTTAAGACCTGATCCATTAAAATTAGAGGCCATTTCGAATGCACCGGCACCAGAAAATATTTCTCAGTTAAAAAGCTTTTTAGGTATGTTAAACTACTACGGCAGATTTATTAAAAACTTAAGCGCACTTTTGCATCCGCTTCATAATTTGTTACGTAAGAATGTTCCTTGGAATCGGGACTCAAAATGCATTCAGGCGTTTGCTCAGGCGAAGAGGGTCCTCCTGAGTGAGAATATATTGGCGCACTACGAAGAGGGTCGGCCTCTCGTGTTGTCGGTGGACAGCAACGCATATGGACTAGGTGCTGTACTGGCGCATCGCTTCCCCGACGGCAGCGAGCGTCCAGTCAGCTGTGTTTCACGTACTCTGAACGCGGCGGAGCGCAATTATAGCCAATTAGACAAAGAAGCGTTGGCCATTTTGTATGGGGTTACTAAACACCATCAATACCTATATGGAAGGCGGTTTGTGTTGAAGTCTGATCATCAGCCTCTTACATACAGTTTTGGTGAAAAAGGAGGCATTCCACAGACCGCTGCTAGTAGACTACAGCGTTGGGCGGCACGATTAGCAGCCTATGATTTTAGTATCTCTTTTGTAAGGTCTGTCGATAATGGCCCCGCTGACGCATTGTCTAGATTACCGTTACCGAAGGAGGGCCGCTCAATTGAATCGGTAGATTATATTAATCTAGTAGAAGAGTCCATGCCAATTAATTTCAAAGATGTAGCCAAAGAGACTGAGCGAGATACTGTACTTAGTAAAATTAAAGGTTATGTTATGTTTGGCTGGTCGTCAGTCGCTAGCTGTGATGAAGAGAAACAGTATTTTTCTAGGAAACAAGATATAGTTCTTGAAATGGGGTGCCTTGTTTATAAGTATAGGATCATTATTCCTACGGTATTGCGCGAGCAAGTTTTAAACGAAATTCACGAAGGGCACTTGGGTATGAACAAGATGAAAAATTTATCCAGGAGCTATGTTTATTGGCCTAATATTGACCGCGATATAGAGGGAGTGTGCCGGCGCTGTGAGTCGTGCCGCGTCGTGCGAGACGCACCTCCACGCGCGCCGTTGCATCCCTGGGAGTTTCCTATGCATCCGTGGCAGCGCGTACATGCCGACTTTGCAGACTGTGGCGGTCAGCGTTATTTAATATTGGTTGATGCCCACTCAAAGTGGATCGAGGCGATGGTCATGAGAGGCACTGATGCGGTTTCTACTATTAGAGTGCTAAGGGGTATATTTGCGCGTTTTGGTATTCCGTCACAGCTGGTGACAGACAATGGTCCACCATTTTTATCGAATGAATTCCAGATCTTTTGTGAGAAAAATTGTGTCAGACATGTGACCTCAGCTCCTTATAGACCACAAGGAAATGGGGCTGCTGAAAACGCTGTAAAGTCCGTTAAGAAAGCCATTAAAAGAGCAATGCATGAAGGTGCAGAGGTTGATATAGCTTTGAATAAGTTTCTTTTTCAATATCGCAATTGTGCTCACTCGACGACGGGCATATCGCCAGCCGAGGCGCTGCAGGGGCGGCGTCTCCGCTCGCGTCTAGATGCGCTGCGTCCCGACCGCGCGGCAGCTGTCAGCGCGGCGCAAGTTCGTCAGGGGCTGTCCGCACCTGCTGCGCCTCGTAGCCGCATGTTAGGAGATACGGCTTTAGCTCGCGATTATACGGCGAGAGGGGACAAGTGGTCAGAGGGCACAATTGTTAAAAAAACTGGTCCTGTTTCCTATAAAGTGGATATGGGTCATGGGCTAGAGTGGCGCAGGCATGTCGATCAACTGATTCCGACCAACAAAAATAGATTCTCAATGGCGCGCGTGAGCTCTACCCAAGACTCAGACAATTCGATGTCTCAGGCGGCTGAGGACACATTAGATAGTGGGGCGGGGGGAGCGGCTCAAGCGGTTGAGCTGGACAAGAGTCAGGAGTCTGTTCCCCCGTGTGAGCCTACAACCTCACAGGAGCCCGGGCCGACTGAGGCGCTCACTCCGCCTCCACCAGATGCTTCGGCTCGTGCACTGCGTGCGTATCAGCGAGCACAAAAATTCTTAAGACAAATTGATTAAGTTAATGTTAAGATAATGTTATTTTAGTAAGGAGAAGAGGTGTATTAATTTAAATATTCAGTATGTGGAGAGGCTACTGAAATTGATAAATTAATTTAGAAGTTTATTATGTATCTAGTATCTTTAATTTAACTTAAGAGGTGTAACTCAAATTTTTACTAAATTTGAGTTACACCTCTTAAGTTAAAGGAGAGGTGTAGTGTATTTGTGGGTAACATAATAAAGATTAGTCTATCGCTAACCACCGTGTTTGATTGACGCTCCACTTACCATAATTAATTATATTTGAGATTTCTTCTTCCCGCAAAGGACGTAAGGATGACGAAGACGAGGGAGTGATTCTGTACAAATAAAGAACATTATTATGTATTATTATTACGAAACCAAAACTAGAAAGTTTTAATGAATAGGTAAATTTATAAACTAAGTATACTTACATTCGTTTAGCAGTGGGGCCTCCAGCTGGTTGCTCACAAAAAAAAAAGTTTATTTATTTTGTATCATGTAGGTATGTATTTAAATAAAACTAACAAGCTAATTTGGGGGACAACTGCCTTCAAACTTTACGTGCCTAGACCCAAGTCCTAGGTTTATTAAAATGGCTTTATCTCAGCCTAGGTGCGTCCTGTATCAAAAATAACAAGGACAAAAAGTGCTTAAATTTGCGTCCTCTGTACGATAAAAAAGAAATATATGACTAATTTTTTTTCTTTGGCAACCACAGTGCCCAGTGCACTCCGCGTCTGCTTTTATCCTTACCAAAAATACTTACGTAATAATACATTACACAGAATCAAAATCAAACATAAATAAAAAAATTACGAACAAAAATTGAAGTCATATCCACATTATCCAGCCGTTGCAAATTGCCGAACCGTGACCTTCAAAACCCTGTCTGTCACGTACCGGCTAGCGGACGACCCCTGTCTGTCGCGTACCGGCTAGCGGACGGGAGAGACTTGGTTGTATTCTAACCAATAATTTACATGTTTTATGACTAATTACACGATTTTCATAGCGATTCAGTAAAAGAAGGATATTTTTATGACTTAAAAATAAAGGCACCATTGATTACATAGAAGATTTTAGGCCATTAATTTGCAAATATGTGACATGGTCATAGTGCGTTAGATGAGAGGGTTAGAAGTTCATGGCAAAATTTTCACAGAAAATCTCATTGAAACAATAGCCGAAGTAATTAAAATGAACCAGTACTTACCTCTCCATGGTTAAAATACGAAATATTCACGAAACTTCACTTTTTTCTTCCTTTTTTTACACTTAGAACTGCTCACTCGCGTAGCTCAAGCGCCCTTGAAACCACAGTCAATCACTTATGTTTAGAATTTGAGGCAAAGGATTTATTCTAAGAGTACTAGTATACAGCCAAGTTCATTGTCTAAACGTTTCATTAGCTTTAAAGCGCTACAATTGCTTTGTTTATAAAAAAACCGGCGCGAAATTCGACCCACCAAATACGCGCCAAATCCTCCGCCTCCCGGTATGCGACAGACGCTCCATTTTTAATTCTGACGCCTCCCGGTAGTCGACAGTCAAGAGGATAACGCATCTACGCCCTTTTACCTATTATATCGTTAGAGTCAGACGATATTTCGTCTTCAAACACAAATATGATTTTGTGTTCGTATTTGTGTTTGAAGACAAAATATCGTCTGATTCTACTACTACTGTACTGTTAAAGTGATAAAACTTATCATTTACAATGCAATCCGAACGTTACAACAACGTTTCTCACCATAAACTTAACACGTTCACGGACACTAAGTCACCCCTTGTGGACACGAAAATTTTGTATGAAGAATTGGTGACTGCTATAGAAGGTCATGTTGCCTATGAAATGTGACACTATATGCTATGACAGGTGAGTGCTATAGCAGCTACGTCACATTGTAAGTATATTTAGGGGTAGAATATGACACAACCACTATAGCAGGCAACTTCTATAGCAGCTCCGTCACATTTTAAGTATATTTAGGGGTAGTATATGACACAACCACTATAGCAGGCAACTTCTATAGCAGCTCCGTCACATTTTAAGTATATTTAGGGGTAGTATATGACACAAACACTATAGCAGGCAACTTCTATAGCAGCTCCGTCACATTTTAAGTATATTTAGGGGTAGTATATGACACAACCACTATAGCAGGCAACTTCTATAGCAGCTCCGTCACATTTTAAGTATATTTAGGGGTAGTATATGACACAACCACTATAGCAGGCAACTTCTATAGCAGCTCCGTCACATTGTCAGCTTACTTAAGGATAGTATAGGACACAACTGCTAGCAGTTTACATATTCTTTGTTTTCAATTGAATTTCTGTAAATGTTTTGTACATAAATGAAACCTCGACATCAAATCACTTTTGTTTATTAATGTTTTGGTACAACAAAATTATCATTCTAAGTAATAATTGAATAGGTAGTCGAACAAATAATCACAGTTGTGGCACATATGACACTATTATAGGAGCTAATTATGAGATTCATTTTATCAGTCTTACTGGTATAATTTATTAGTCTAACAATGGCATTCTTATCAGTTTTAACTTTTTTGGTAACTATTAGTGAAATCTTAATCATACTAAATAACATTTTTAATAATTTTCTTTTATGCTTTCAGACACTATTTGAACCCAGAACACCTAAAACATAGTAAATTCAGTCTTTTATAAAACAAACATTAGTACAAAATCAAATCAATAGGTATACCTACGACAGTGAACACAAATTGAATAGAAAATAAAAAATAATAATACAACTAATCGGTAACTATAAGTAGGCACAATAAACCATTAAGTATTTTACTTAGGTACTGTTGTGACATTTTAAAGACAACATTTTAGTCTCAAAACAATCATTGTATAGGTATTCATCTTTGGGAACAAATACTTGGCTATTATTGCTTCTCGAAAACTCAGCATCGTTGATTTTAAGTCACAATATTTGGAATACAAATAAAAAGCATTTGAAACAGTCATATCAAATAAATGAAAGATAACTTTCTTATACCAGCGCAAAGTCTTCTTTGGTGTAGAATAATAAGCAAGCATCTGATCTGCTCTGTCTATTCCAGACATATATTTATTATATTCTATGATTTCAATTGGCTTTGTTTTCGGAGTACCATATCTATTTCTTGTGGTAACTAAACGTGGATTTTGATTTGTTGTAATCATGTAGACAGGCCGTTTGTCTTTCCATACCGAGGCGTAACCTTTTTTGTTTCTTTGCCAAAAATGTTGACCTTTTTTTAAAGGTTTCTTAAAAAGATCTCGTGGGTTTCCTTTTCTGTCCTTAAAGTACCAGTGGTATGTGTGTCACACGCTAATAATCTGTTGGACAAAGTGACACTGTTATATAAATTGCCCATATAAACTTCATGGCCTTTATGTAAATATGGCCCCATCAAAGTCATCACTAACTTTTCGAGCTTAGATTCGTTTGGGTCTACGTCAGTTTTTCCTTCGTATATAATGAAATTCAGTATATAGCCATCGCTTGTTGTCAACATATAGAATTTAATACCATACTTCTTTTTTTTGGATTTCATGTAAGTTCGAAAAGACAATCATCCCCGAGAGGCTAGTAGTGAATATACGAATATGAATATGTGATTCGTCAAGGGACTGTTGTTTTTCAGGTCGGTACAAACTTTGAAAATTGGAAAGTATCTTTGTTGCAAAATGCCTTACTTTATTCATGCCTTTAGAGTTCAATTCCGAAAAAGCAACGTAACAACTGTTCAAATCTACGGCCTGACATTGTATGTGGAAAAATAGGATGGTAATACAAAGGATCTGTGTAAGTAAACAGCTTTCTTATATGTGGTGCATCAATGTGCCCCTGTAGTAAGCACAAGCCGAGAAACTTTTTTATTTCGGTCGGGTTCGTAGGCTTAAATGATTGTTTGCGAGATCCTCTCGTATGAGGTCTGGCCTGGTTACTTAGAGCAGCCCCGTAAGTATTGGTACAAGTTACGATATAGTCTATCAAATGCGGTGTTAATATGAGGTCTAAAACTTTAGATGGCTCCGTCGTATCATTAAATGATATCGTAGCCCCGCAGTTAGTTGAGTCAAATCGGAAGTCTTGAATAGGTGCTGTACTTTCTTCCCAGAGATTTTCATATACAGGTGAAATTGCTCGTGGCTGAACAATTCTTCTCGGTGAGAGATGATGAGATTCTGCTGTGGTAAAATATGTCCGTCATGTTGCATTTGCTGTGCTGAGAGAACGGGTTCATATTCTCGTTCGTTTGGTGAAAGGGCGATCTCATCTCGTGGTTGTGAAGCCATAGGTTCATCACGAGTCTCATTACGTGGCTGTGTAGCGGCCGTCTTATCGCGTGGCTGTGTAGGGGCCGTCTCATCGCATGGCTGAGTAGGGGCCGTCTCATCGCGTCGCTGTGTAGGGGCCGTCACATCACGTGGCTGTGTAGGGGCCGTCTCATCGCGTGGCTGAGTAGGAGCAGTGTCATCGCGTGGCTGTGTAGGGGCCGTCTCATCGCGTGGCTGTGTAGGAGCAGTGTCATCGCGTGGCTGTGTAGGGGCCGTCTCATCGCGTGGCTGAGTAGGGGCCGTCTCATCGCGTGGCTGTGTAGGGGCCGTCTCATCGCGTGGCTGAGTAGGGGCCGTCTCATCGCGTGGCTGTGTAGGGGCCGTCTCATCGCGTCGCTGTGTAGGGGCCGTCTCATCGCGTGGCTGTGTATGAGCATTGTCGTCGCGTGGCTGTATAGGGGCCGTCTCATCGCGTGGCTGTGTAGGAGCAGTGTCGTCGCGTGGCTGTGTAGGGGCCGTCTCATCGCGTGGCTGAGTAGGGGCCGTCTCATCGCGTGGCTGTGTAGGGGCCGTCTCATCGCGTCGCTGTGTAGGGGCCGTCTCATCGCGTCGCTGTGTAGGGGCCGTCTCATCGCGTGGCTGTGTATGGGCCGTCTCATCGCGTCGCTGTGTAGGGACCGTCTCATCGCGTGGCTGTGTAGGGGCCGTCTCATCGCGTGGCTGTGTAGGGGCCGTCTCATCGCGTGGCTGTGTAGGGGCCGTCTCATGGCAAGGCTGAGTAGTTATGACATTAGTAAGATTTACTCTACTTGTCAGTAAAGAAAACATTATTATTTGTCTATCCTTAACAATATTTATTTAAATCCATATGAAATACTTGAAAATGAATTATACCAAACATATGAAATTAAAGTACCTGTAGCTCCTAAAGGCGCAAAAAGCTCCTATGACAAAAATGTACGACAAGAGTCCCTCTATAAGCTGTGCTATGATTTATTTTGAATACGTTTGAATTTTGCAAGAAAATGACAAGTTTATGATTTCGTTCATACAAAAATAATTCATATTTTTTTCGTGTAGATAAGGCATATATGGAAAAATAAAATCCATAAAAGTTACTTGTAATTGCATCAGTTGTCTACAAAAAAAACGGCCTCATCCGCTGACTAAAAAAAATAAAGTGCCTGTAGCTCCTAAAGGCGCAGTTGAGTGTCTATGACAAAAATGTACGACAAGATTCCCTCTATAAGCTGTGCTATGATTTATTTTGAATACGTTTGAATTTTGCAAGAAAATGACAAGTTTATGATTTCGTTCATACAAAAATAATTCATATTTTTTTCGTGTAGATAAGGCATATATGGAAAAATTAAATCCATAAAAGTTACTTGTAATTGCATCAGTTGTCTACAAAAAAAACGGCCTCATCCGCTGACCAAAAAAAATAAAGTGCCTGTAGCTCGCTAAAGGCGCAGTTGAGTGTCTATGACAAAAATGTACGACAAGATTCCCTCTATAAGCTGTGCTATGATTTATTTTGAATACGTTTGAATCTTGGAAGAAAATGACAAAATTATGATTTCTTTCATACAAAAAAATAATAATTATTTTTTTTATCTCTGTAGATACGGTATATTTGGAAAAAAACTAAATCTATAGAAGTGCTTTGTAATTGCCTCAGCTGTCTACAAAAAAAAAACAGCCTGATCCGTTAACCGTCGATCCGACAATGCTTAATGTCCCATTTTTTTTATTTTGGGACCAGTGTGCGGCGCCGCGCCGACAGTCGAGTTTGAAGTGTTTTGGTTTTTATGGCTTTCCTGTTTATAAATACCATAGGAACAATACACCATTCGAATCGTTAGTAAATTCTCTACAAACTATTGCTACAGTGGTAAAAAAATATTGTACTCTGACTCGACTTGTATGCTTGTTTTTTACTAGTTAAGTAAGGATGAATCACCTAATTGTCTGTAAGAAAAAGGATTCTGTGCTATCAGCGCCGGAAAATAAATTGAAAACAAGAACCATACTGTGTTGTGCGTGCGTGCGTGTGTCTGTCAGCGGTTGTTCTGACTGTCTGGTGGTCTGTTTGTCTAGTGGTCTGTATGTCTGTATGTTTAGTGTGGAAGAGCTGCTGTAAGCTGTGCTGTTAAGCGGTTTAATAACCTGAAAGCAGGGTTCAGCGTCAGTCCAATTTGATTAACTATGATGGTTGACAAAACATGGATTCAAGCAAAGTGCGATGTTGCAGTCGTCGCAGTGGAACTGCGTCCGGTTGTGGCAAGTATGGCAATAGGTACGTTTGCGCTGCTTCAGCTTCTCATTTCAGGGAAGTTGTGTCGGGAAATGGCGAACCATTTCCGTCGAAAACTTCACCTTCAGCGCTGACTTCAACGGCTTTACCACCACACTTCGCTCGATCCCATGTTTTAGCAGAATCTCGTTTATCATTTTTTTCCGATACTGGCGGTGTCGGACAATATGCGGATGCTCCGGAATGGGGCTCTCTTTATGAAGGATATAAGGTGGTGGGAAGGTGTTAAGCACGCTTAGGTTAAGTAAGCGGTGAAAGAACTTCTTGTACCACACCGCAGTTCGCTTTCTTTCAATGGGAAATGAAGACAACATCTGGTCTTTTTTGTCTACACCGCCCATGCGGACGTTGTAGTCGTGGACTATAGTTGGCTTCGATTTCTCATCTCGTGAAGCAGAAGCTGCGCCATGGTACGTTGAAATTAACGAAACTAGGTTTCTGTCTTTCCAGACCAGAATGTCCACATCCCCACTCGTGACACCGTAACAATTGGCCTCTTTAAGAGACTGCTTTTTTAGCGTTCGCAGCTCTGTAGGAACATTTTGCCTATTTAGGCGAAGCAGTCCTACGCAGTCAAATCCGCGGCTTTTCAAAAGCCGCGCTAAAAGGGGGCTGTTATAATAATTGTCCATAAAGACAGTATGGCCCTTGTTTTCAAGATCTTTTAAAAGATCAAGTACTAGGGGCGTTATATACCCCAAACCCGTGTCCTGTACCCCTTCGTCGCGGCCGGCATGTACCTTAAATCTCCAAAGGTATCCAGAGTTGGAGTCGCACACCTCGTAAGTTTTAATGCCTTTCGAGGCTGCTTTATTTTTAATAAATTGGTTAATGCTCAGCCATCCCTTCCACTGAGTTAGAGACTCGTCCAGAGAAATACATTGCCCCAGCTGATACAACGCTTGACACTTTTCATTCAAGTGTTGCACAACTGGGGCAATCTTCGAGACTCTGGCGTCACTGCGGGAGAGAAGACTGATATCGGCCTCGTTATTAAAAAAAATGTAGCATTTGTGCGATTCCAATAAATCTGGTATACGTCATGTACCAACTAAAGTTTGAGGTGTCGAAAACATCGTCATTGACGGACCAGTATTCCGCCAAGTCGGCCTTAACGACTATGCCGGTCGCGAGGATGAGCGCAAAGAACACATACAACTCATCGGTGTTTGTATCCTCAAACTTCAGTTTTCTGCTGTAGCCGCCTATATCGCCCCTTCTTAACGCTTGTTCGAGTATTTGCTCAGCGTAGCGGTTTGTTTCCGTAGCAATATGTTCCATAATGCTACGGTCCCAAACCGCGACAAAGCTATCGTAAGGAGTAGCCAAAGTGACTGTGGGTCCTGGAGATAGCAGAAACTGCTCCCTACGTTCTTGGGGCGGTATAGGCTGTTTTGGCAAAGGCTTCTAATCAAATTCTTCCAAATAGGGCCCGTATTGTTGGTCATCCGCAACACTTGCGGCATCCCTTTGGGTCGCGAGTGCAGTTGCAGCGCCAGAACCAGAAGATGTCGACTCCAACGGCTCGTCATCTATGATGGCTTCATCTAACAGGTCCATCATTATGCGCTCCGATCTGGGGCACTGCAGGAACCCATAAACATTGTCCTCATCGTCGGACCCCCCAGATTCGTCATCGCTTCCTATAACCAAAAACATTGATTGTATGTATATAATTGCGTGTGGTCTACTTGCGAGAGTAAGATGCCAATAAAACTCGAAGTTTTCGTTTACAAGTCCCTCATAAGACCAGTACTGACTTATGAAAGCCATACCTGGGCAGTATTAAGAAGAACTCTAACCCCGTCCATGTTGCCGAGACGAGTATGTTGCGGTGGATGTGCGGAGTGTCGAAACTCGACAAATTTTAAATTGCGTTGGCTGAGTGTTGCGAAGAAAGACATGGAAACCTGCGAGGTGACTGAAGACGATGTCCACGACAAGGCGAAATAGTGGAGAAAACCAAGGAAAGCGGAGCCTGTCATGAGACACACCACACGCAACTACGCAATGAAGAAGAGAAAGATAGGTGTATAAATATATAAAGAGATTTTTTCTCATTACAATTTTATGAACATTAATACTCAGTGACATACCGTGGTTGACAAGGTTCTCCAGCTCAGGATCCAAGACGTTGAAGATGAGTTTTCTTTTCCGGCTAGCTGACCTAAAACAATACCATACACATTAATATATTGCTTGAAAGAAACATTTATAAAGAATAAATATACAGACAGAATACACTTAGACTGAATATACTATTTTTCATACTTTGTAGACGTCGAGGGATGTGCTCGAGGTATGGGTTTTGGAGTGCTTGATGTGCTTTCCCCTTGTTCAATATCCATAAATCTAAAACAAAGTAGCACAATTGTAACAAAACAGCTCCTTAATACCTGCAATAAACAAACATATGAACATATCTTATTCCGCTGGTGATGGTACTTGGGAACCGCTGCAAGGTGCCGCTGACACTGCCGCCAGTTCCCCAGTTGGCATATTTGCAGATCTAGAAGAAAGCAAATATTACAAAACAGCTCAGTGACAACATTATTTTACCAACATAAGTATATTTATCAACAAATGCTTACTCTGCATTTATCTGCCGGCTTGTGCCGTCTCCTGCAGCTAACTGCCTGGGTTGACCGTCGGTTTCAGTCTCATCTGCTGATGATGGCAATTGGAAATCACCACAAGGTGCTGCTGACGTTGACGCCAGTTCCCCACTTAGCAGATTTGCAGATCTAGAAGAAAGCAAATATTACAAAACCGTTCAGTGATGACATTATTTTACCGACATATGTATGTATGCTTACTCTGCATTTATCTGCCGGCTTGTACCCTCTCCTGCAGCTGACTGCCTGGGTTGACTGTCGGTTTCAGTCCTACAAAATATTGACATATTAATACACACCTGGAAAAATGCAGTAACTTACGATGATTCTGGCGATTCTGGCTGGTTGGGATCCCATCTTCGTCTCCGTTTTTTATGCAAAGGGGTTTCTAATGGTACCCCAATAGGCACTGTAGACGAATCACCTGATTAAAAGATGTCTCCCACGTACAGCAGCGATCTTTTAAAGTAAACAGTACAATTAAGATTAAAAATGTCTGCAATAAATGTATATTACCGAAAAAACTTAAAAAAACTTATTAAAGGCAAGATTAGTATTGCGCCATCTGTGAATTTATAGTAATTGTACTATGATCTAAGTGCACCTGTGGAGTATAGTCTAGGAGGCAGATGATTGATATTGCGAACTGAAAAAAATATTTAAAATTTTATTTTTGTATTGGAAAACTTAAATTAAAACTATTAATTTCAAAAAGTCGTAGAACAAGTGTTGTTGGAATTGAAGTGGAGAGGCTGCCTGCTAGAGATTATGCGCTAATTTCAATTAAACCTGTGGATATGTGAAATGAACCCCAAAAAAACAATAAACCCATGAGTCAATAAACTTGTTTTTTTTTTATTTAATTTGTTTGTTTGATTACTGCCAACTGACTTTTTAGTTTGTAATGATATGAGAATGTTATAATTATAATTTAAAAAGGGTAGTAATAAAAGCTCCGATAATAAATTTAAAAATGTCCTTACTAAAAATATAATATTTACTGCCCGAAATACTAAATCTCCGACTACTTCTGTCCGACTAAAAATGACGAAACGACCGAATGATATACTTAAATCTCAGAAAAAATCTTATGACTGTTAATTGCTGTAATACTTTTTTACCATATAAAATTATGTTCTACTGATAACAATGCTTTGTAATTATTACCTTTACTTGCCAACTAGAAATTCATCAATTACATTTAATTTTTCATAAACTCTGTGCTATTTTTACTACAATGTTATACTTAAATTTCTATTGTTGGCGCTTGTCCAGAAAGTTATTAAAAATACAAAAATGTACTTACTACAATCATGAATTCTAGTTACTACAGGTACAGGGAGCAAAGAATACAATAAAATTCAGTTTATTATATCTAAAATATTCTTTAATCAGTAGTAGAAAATGTCATCATTTCTTCTTATGACCTAAAATAAAGAGGTAGGTAAGTAGTACCTAATCTTAATAATATTTCGCGTTATAAGAATTCATTGAATTATAAGAGCAGGTCTGGATTTAGTAGGACGACCCCGTTTTCTTTTTTGTCCTATAGGTAATGCTTTCGCTTCCAAAGGCGGAGTCGCGAGTTTCAATCTGATAGCGAGCCCAAGAAGGTGTTTACAAATGTATTTTTTATAAAACTGCGGGCAAGTGCAGGATCCTTTTTTCCAATTTACATTTTCAGTTCCATTTTTTGGGACCTTGACTTTCCAGAAAGCAAAATGTTTCCTCTTGTAATCATCGAAGTTTAACCACTGTTCGCCGTAATTTACGTCTCCTACTTGGCTACTTGGGATCAAGTACTCTGTGTATGCTGTGTTGGATGATAAAATCTTTATCTTTAAATCTTTTTTTGCCCAGCAATAACCATCAGTCCAATCCTTTAGCTCAATAGTAGGTTCTTCAGGTAAAGATTCTTTGCAGCTTTGTATAGACCATTGACCAACCATCTCAGTCGCAATGGCCAAGAAATGTGAAAGCGGAAAACGTTCACGTAAGGTGTTGTGGTCTTTAATATTCCGATTAAAAGCTTCTAACGCATTATAAAAACCAATTCGGATGCTTTTTTAACCATTCTTCTTGGAAGTAGTTAACAAACTCGGTTTGAGTCTGCCATTTCTCAACAAATGCTTGTGACGCAGCATTAAATACTTCATATGATGTAGCATTATGTAGCGTGTCTATGTCCTGTATGATTTCTTTCTGTTTTGTTTTGTGGACGGTTTTCTGAACTTTCTGTTGCATATTTTTCTTCGCGTGAGCCCAGCACATACGAACAACAGGTGCATTACCAAAAACTTCTATGAAAGCATTTATTATAGCCTGAGCAGCGTCACAAACTAAAATTCTAGGTTCCAATATGTGATCAAATAAACTTAGTGCCTTTTCTTTGAGGCCACCAAAAATCATTTGGAAATCTTCTTGACGTTCATTTGTGGAGATACCAAGGCAAAGCGGATGAAACTTGCGGTTCTTGTCAGTGGTACCAAGAACTAAAACAGGGAACCCTTGCCATATGAGTTTGTAGGTGGCGTCTATGTGAAGTACGTCAGTGGAACAAACAATGTTGAGTAATTTTTTTGTTGACAATGCAAGACGAAAAGTTGGTACTTTATCTTCTAGCACGTAATAGCTAAACACAAAAACTTCATTTTCATCATCGGGAATAGTTGTTCGATCGAAAATCCACTTTTCAAGTTCACCTAAGTAAATTGTAGCTCTTCCATACTTTTCGCGCCTTCTGTCATATAAGTAGTTATTAAGTTGCCTTTTAGAAGGGACCTTTATCCCTTTAATCTTGTTCAGAGCCTCTAATATAGCTTTTGGCTTTATACGTAAATCAAACAGCTTATTTATTTCTCTTTTAACATTTTCCGAAATTCCGTAATCACTTCGCGTACCAATCTGGTCATGGTTGTGCTCTGAAGTAGTCTTAAAAATAAGAACATCTTCGCAATCGTTCACAAACAATAAATACAAGGCACAATCACACTGTGGCCCTTTGGATTTTACTTTATTACAACGATAGAACCGTTTTTGGCCTTCTTCACTATCCCGCGTATAATTTCTTGACCAAGTCTTTTCATCATTCACAAATTCTTCTGCTTCTTGTTCACTGCACCGTTTGATTAACACCCAACTTTTAATATGACGGCTCTTCTTCGCCGGTACTGACGGTTCAGCTCCCACTTCTTCCTCATCAGAGTCAGAACGGTACACAGGTACCTCATCCATACTTCAGTGTCCTTAGTTTCAACTACAAATACAAATATTATAATTATTTATGTAAACAAACAAACGAAACACGCGGCGACCTGTCGTTGCAAGCGCACTGCGCTCGAAACTTCCGACGTCACGCCGAACGTACGCGAAAACACCCGAACGCGACCCAAACGCCGTTCGCGCGGTCCGACCAGTTTCGGTATTTTCATCAATGTTGAGAGTTAAAAAATATATTTGGTAACCAACACTAGAAAAGTAAATAACTCATAAAATTCGTAAAAGAATGATTATTTTGATATGACCTCTGTTGTCAGTAACCCAGTAATCTCGTCGGAGGTTCAGTATTTTATTCAGAAGTTTAGTTTTGTTATTCGAAGTTTAATATATTTTTAAGTAGAAATGTAATTTGATTGTGTTCATAGGTGTCAGCAAAATTTAGGTATTTTATTCGGTATGCTTTGAATTTTTTTGTCGGTATATTATTATAACGCTGGTAAATTAGAATAAAAATCGGACAGAGATAGCTGGAGATTTATTTATTTGTCGGAAACATTATTATTTCCCATTTAAAAATGGGAAATTATGTTAGTATCTGTATTTGTCCGCGTGTATGAGCGGGTGCATGCGGGCGTGTTTGTGTTAGTGCATGTGTGTGAGTGTGTGTGTTTAGGGTAGATCAGCGAGCGACGGGCTAAGGAAGGCTAGACTCGGTGTTTTCTTTCAAAATTCGCTGAAGTTTAATTGCCTCCCAGTTAAATAATCTTCTTCACTATCACTTAATTCGCCGAAATGTTGTATGTTTATTTTTGGAAAATCAGAAATGGAAATTAAATGTGTTTCTCTTGGTTCATCTATAGTCTTTCTATCCTTCTTATCGGTACCCGCTTCAGTACCCTTCACATTTGTGATCCCTTGATTTTGATTTTCTATTCCTACTTCTTCTTCTTTTTCCTTTTTCTCTTTCCTTTTCTTTTTGTCCGGTTTTTCATCAACAGAATCTCATGTTCTTTTTTTGTTTTCTTTTCCATCTTACTTTCCTTCTTATCGGTACCAGCTTCAGTACCCTTCATATTTGTGATCACTTGATCTTGATTTTGTATTCCTACTTCTTCCTCTTTTTCGTTTTTCTCATTCCTTTTCTTTTTATCCGGTTTTTCATCAACATAATCTCTTGTTCTTTTTTTGTTTTCTTTTCCATCTTACTTTCCTTCTTATCGGTAACAGCTTCAGCACCCTTCACATTTTTGATCGCTTGATCTTGATTTTCTATTCCTTCTTCTTCCTCTTTTTCATTTTTCTTTTTCCTTTTCTTTTTGTCCAATTTTTCATCACCAGAATCTCCTGTTGTTTTTTTTGTTTTCTTTTCCATCTCTTCTAGAATATAATCAGGATCTCTGATTGTCATTTTCCTGGTATGTCTTGGATCAATTAACTCAGGTAAAA
Organism: Scrobipalpa costella; assembly: GCA_949820665.1. Taxonomy (NCBI): domain Eukaryota; kingdom Metazoa; phylum Arthropoda; class Insecta; order Lepidoptera; family Gelechiidae; genus Scrobipalpa; species Scrobipalpa costella. The sequence goes on from OX463315.1 coordinate 9,962,361, forward strand.
TGCAATCGCAATAAAATGTTTTGAATTTTGGTTCCATTTCATTTTTCCAAAATGTATCGTCTTTTTTTATTACTTCTGTCCGCATAGGGATATTTTCGCCCAGCCACAGACCAAATAGACATTTTGACTTTTGTGCAATATGTAGCTGGCCTTGAATTTGAAAGAACCAATTGTGCTTTTTGTTAATTATTATTTTATCATTTTTATTTAACTTATAAAATGGTAACTTCTGTTTCCTGACCGCTTCTTCAAAATTCATTTTGAAAGCCGACATAGGGCACTTAATTTCTACCGTCATATCCTTGCAAATACCATCAGGGCTAGCGCCCAAATACGGTAATTTCTCGTCGATGAACAAGCCGCACGGTTCTATTTCAACGCCGGTCTGGCGTGATAGTTGTTCAATAGCAATCTTTTCGTTTTCTAGTCCATGTTTTATCGATTTAACATGACTAATGCAATCTTTATACAGAAGATCTTTGACAAGATTTCCACAACTAATATTTGGGCGTCTCTTGATCACACGACCAAAATTTGAGGCTGTTAATAACTTTCTACGCAGCTTTAGACCATTCACTCGACGCACTTTGCAAAATTGTCTCTTTTTCAATTTTTTGTCGTTCTTCTTTTGTTTTTTGCAAATTATTTAAAAAGTATTTTTTTCTTTTTCCATCATTTCGGGAGCTATATCTTCCCGAGTACAATTTTGCCAGTAATTCAAGTCTTGGCCTTTGCTAAATAGAAATCTGTTCTTTTTTCTTATACACCTTTTTACTCTTTGAGACATTTTCATCCTTCTTTGTTCCAGCAATTTCATCTTTCCTTTTGGACTATTTCCGGTAATGTGAGTATAAGTCCTTAATAACAATGCACGTGTGTTATGCGATATTGCTGCACCTTTGCACCTGGTTTCATATCCTCCTTTCAGACTAAAGTTAACGCGTTTTCCGCCAGATTCCGCGATTTTACTATTAAAGTTCTCGACTTTGTTGCTCTCTACATTATGAATAAGGCTTGGTGCGTAGGAAGGAACGTTCGCCATAATTTGGCAAATTCGAGACCAAATAGGGTTTGTCATGAAATCCCTTTCAATGCTCTCTTCATTAGTCTTTTTACAAAAATATGCCTTGCAACGACTGTGATCGCCAAAAGCGTGTAAATGAGCTAATATTATGTCGTTGTACAAAAGCTCAACGTTAGCTCGTTTTTCTGATTCTGAATCTGACGTGTATTTTTCCATTGCTTTCCTTATCGTCCCACGAATTGCTATTATTTTTTGGTCAGTTATGTTTTTTCTAAGTCTTGGAGGATATTTTGTGTCAGTCTTGAGTTGTGTTAGTTTATTACACATGTTCCTTATTATGTGATTTTTACACTCGATTTTTTGCACAGTGACATTCGCGTAGGGTCGAGCTTCAATTATTTTGGAATATGTTGAGGAATCTCCATCACTAATCATTCTACCGTAAATGAGGCCATGCATTTCAATAGAGCTTTTGAATCCTTCTACTAGAATATTGGACTCCATTCCAGTGGAAGGACCTGTATAATTTTTAAAACATTTATGCTTATGTGGCTCTTCTTTTTTATATTGTGCTTGGGCGCAAATACAGCAATATTTGTTTTTTACTCCAAGGTAAATAATTTTCCCTATCCGTTTGCCAATTATGGCCGCTGCTCCTGAAAGTGCGGAGTAATTTTTTTTGTACGTCCGTTTACTCCAGCAACCGTCTACTATGACATCTACAATGGATGTTCCATTCTCATCGACTCGACCTTCCGATGTGGCTAACTCTCTTTCTTCTTTGGCAGCATCGTTCATTGTTTTTATTGAAATACCTTCCCTCATGTCGCCAATCTTTTCATGACATTTTTGATATAAAGGTCCACCCATCAAAGGTTAGTCTAAAGCAGCAGAAAACTCTTGCAGTTGCGAATGCCCACATCAAATTGCAATTGTCCCTAAAACTGCACAATTGTTAACATTCACATCACTGCATTCATCACTAGAAATGATAAATTTTTCATTACAGAGTTTGCATTGAAGAGTAAATGTAGAATGCAATCCAACTTGCTTCTCAGAAATTATGTCCACACATTTAAGGTTACAATTGAAAGGACCATGTGTAGATATGTCTTGAAGTTTTTTATACACGTTAATCAAGTTAACAATTCTTCGCCCTTCGAAAGCAGATGGTCTTCCAGGTTCTTCTTTGGTAATCTCTATTTCATATTCTGGCAATTCAACTTTAATCTGAAATTAAAATAATGTATGTTTATTATACGCCGACAGTCACAAAACAGTCAAATCAACAATAAAGCTTCGTTTGGAATCTCAAAAAAAAATTTATTAAAAGGCATACATTTATGTTCATTAATTCCCTTGGTAAGACTGTCCAGACAAACATTATCTCGTGTAGATATGTCTTTATTTGTGACCTGTGAAGATGTTAAAGGACCAACATTTTTGACATTCGTTTCGACTGTTCCACCTGTATCGGACGTAGAAAGTTTTTCATTCGGCGATCTAAAACAAAAAGACAGGAAAATTTTAGGAGACAGTCAAATGGCACATTAGCGATTATTACGCTAATCTAATTATTAGAAAGTATTACAGTTTTTCACTGTACAGGATGAAAAGCCCAGAAAAGGCATCGTTACAGTACGAGGACTAAGGAAATTTAAAAGTAGGTACAGAAATCAATCACATCGGGCACTTGCGGCGATGACAGTGTGATTTCTCAAAAACCGTGATATTGCAGAAAAGACTTTAAAATTTTCGTTGGCTCATATTTTAATAAATTTTAATAAACCAAAACCTTGGATAGTGCATCTCCTTGGTTGCCATATTTCTGGCCGCTAAAACATGATAGATATGGATTTTCATACAAATTCGCTGGGCGTTGAATAACACTATACAACAAGTTCGATTTATCTCTTGAAATTTAGAAATTGGATGACTGGACTACCACCCTATGAAGGTGGTCAAAATGCACGCGGGCTCCTAGTCTATTTTACTTACTTTATTGTTGCAGGCATATGTTGAGTTTGCAACTGATTAGACTGGTCGTAATTTTCTTTATTTTCATTACAAGCCCACCTCCTTTGGTTTCTGCAAATAGAAATTGAGTAGGTATTAAAAAAACTATTGAAATAAGAAAAAAAAATCAGCTGTGTCATAGAAACCTACCCAATCCGCTCGGCCGGAATGTATGGAACAGCTGATTTTCTTCCGCGATTTTGAAATTGGTCCCATAGTAAAAGTTGTTCGTATAGATGAGTACAACGACCTCTTAAAATATTATTCACTATTTTTTACACACATATGCTTACTCCAGTTTAAATTTCAATCAATTTGGTTTTTAGGTGAGGTTGGGTTAGGTACTTACAGAATTTCTCTTTATTCTTCGAAATTTTCTTTTAGATCTCGCTTTCTTTTTGACAGCTTAGGCATTTTTACACAATATTTACACAATAACACAGTCACAAAGAAGTAATATTTACAATTTAGGTACCAAAAAATATTCACAGTTTATTATTACGAACTAAATAAAGCGTCCTGTCGCGGCGGTTCTCAGATATATTATTATTTTACAAATCTAGTAGCGTCTTTTCACAATTTACAAACAAAATAAAGCGTCCTTTTGCTGATTTTCTCACTAGAAACTTATAATTTTACTGACTCGATTATTTTAACGAGCGCCAAATGACGAGAGCGGAGCAGAGTGACAACGGACACAGGTTACCCTTACGAGAGCCGGAGGCCGTATGCCGCCCGTCGCCCGCGCAGAGCGCCGCGCTCACCAAAATATTAACTAAACAGTAAATCAATAATTAAAAAACTCAAAATGAGTTAAATGAAAATTCCTCGTGAGCGATTGTAGTGCAATTTAAGTTGTATTATATAAAAAAAATACATTCATGTACGCCGCGTAGTTACGTAGCTTATCCACATTTTGCAGTAAAATCGATGTCCACGGTAATTTTTTTTTCTAATGAACTATAAACATTTCGAAAAAGTCCTCGTGAGCAATTAAAGTATGAAGATTGATCTATAATATATATTTTTTTCGGTATTGTGTTTCAACGTTTTCCCATACTTTATAGAGGTTAAACATCCCCAAATCGCCCCGGGTAGCACCTTAACCACATAAGATATGATTTGAATTACAAACCATACAACAGACACACAAAACCAATAAGCCCAGAATAAAAACTGAGTATATTTCTTAGGTGAGTCAATAAAAAACATTTTATTGGATTCTATATTTATTTAATATTATCAGTTTTCTGAAACTAAATATATCTGTCCTTCTTCATCCACTGTAATTAAACGAGTGCCTGGCTGGTCATGTTCTGTAATCAGTGAAGTGTCTTGTGCAGAAGGAGCTACAGCTGAAGTACTAGTACTAGACGTAGTAGTTGCGGTAGACATTGGCGAATAAACAATGTTTGTATAATAATCACTATTGCTAGTACCGGGTCTTGCAGATAAGGCACTGTCTTGAGGTGATTTTTTTGAAATTTGTCGTAATTCAGCATTACCAACTTATGATCCTATTTGCAATCTTAATTGTACTTGTTCGTAAGGTGGCAGCTTCTTTACTATTTTTGCCATTGAACCAAAAAAGAGATCATTTTCATCTAATCCACTTTCAGTAGAATTTCGATTAGCAATTTGCTTAAGTAGGTTCAGACGTTCTTGACTGTTTGCATTATGTTTCCGTTTCTTATCGCTCTTAGTTTTATTAAATTTTTCTTTTTCTTTATTATCTTCTATTTCCTGAGCGTGTGACTGTGTTTCTTCGCTGTCGTCATTATTTTCCATTATTATAGTATTATCTTCCGAGATTTGTATTTCTTCGCTGTTATCATGAGTGTTTTCCATTATCAAACTGTTATCTTGTGGGTTTTCATCCACAACATTAGTAATACTGCTTCTTTGGGAGGAAGGAAGACTGTCCAAGAATGAAAGGAGGTCAGATCTTGTCTTTGCTGCTTCTCCGCTTGATCCTGTACCTGGTTTTCCTCTTCGTCGAATATAATAGTCACGTATGTAACACCATCGCTTGGAGCAATCGGAATCTGTTAAAAGTTTATCTAATTTGTAAGTATAGTAAATAATATATAGAGTCATGCCCTTAAACAAACTATCTTTCAGTAATATATTATACATTAAGTAAGTAACTAATCCTAAGATTAATTTTATTTCAGGCACTTGGCCACAGGGGAGTCTTATCGTTCGCTCGCTTTTCAGTATCGAGTAAGCCATACCTGGATAAGCGCTATAATAAAAGAAGTTAGTACTACCTATAAAAAAAATATGCTCCAATAATTATTAATATACCAATGCCAAAAGATTATCAATTGAAAAGAATCGTCGTCGTCGTCGTCGTCGTCGTCTCAGCCGATAGACGTCCACTGCAGGACATAGGCCTCCCCCAAGGACCTCCACGATGATCGGTCTAGCGCCTTCTGCATCCAGCAGCTTCCCGCGACCTTCACCAGATCGTCGGTCCACCTTGTGGGAGGCCTGCCTACGCTGCGTCTACCGTGCCAAGGCAGCCACTCCAGGACTTTCCTACCCCAGCGGGAGTCGGTCCTGCGAGCAATGTGCCCCGCCCACTGCCACTTAAGTTGAGCAACTCTTCGAGCTATGTCGGTGACCTTGGTTCTCCTCCGGATCTCCTCATTTCGGATTCGATCACGGAGGGAAACTCCGAGCATAGCCCTTTCCATTGCCCTTTGAGTGACCTTGAGCCTTCTTATGAGGCCCATTGTGAGTGGCCACGTTTCGGTTCCGTAGGTCATCACTGGCAACACGCACTGGTCCCAGACTTTTGTCTTGAGACATTGCGGTAGTTGTTTGGATGAGAAGATGTTACGTAGCTTCCCGAACGCTGCCCAGCCGAGTTGGATTCGACGATCGACCTCCTTCTGAAAGTTGGACCTACCCAACTGGACTTTTTGTCCCAGGTAGACATACTCGTCGACAACTTCCAGAGTAGAGCCTCCAACCGTCAGGGAAGTGGGTGCAACAAGGGAGTTTGACATGATCTTCGTCTTCTCCATGTTCATTTTAAGACCCACTTGTTGAGAGGCTCTATTGAGGTCATCGAGCATTGTACCGAGGTCCTCCAGGGTTTCAGCCACAATAACAATATCATCGGCAAAACGAAGGTGAGTCATATTCTCGCCATTGATATTAATGCCAAGATCCTTCCAGTCCAGAAGCTTAAAGACGTCTTCCAGTGCTGCGGTGAACAGTTTTGGAGATATAACATCTCCCTGTCTTACTCCTCGCTGCAACTGGATAGGCTTCGAGTTCTGGTCCTGAAGACGGACTGACATGGTGGCGTTTTCGTACAAAGACTTCAGCACTTCGATGTACCGGTAGTCGATTTGGCACCGCTGGAGTGACTGCAGTACGGCCCATGTTTCGATCGAATCGAAGGCTTTTTCGTAGTCCACAAACGCGAGGCAGAGTGGTTGGTTATACTCTTCGGTCTTCTGTATAACTTGCCTCAGTGTATGAATGTGGTCTACGGTGCTAAAACCTTTTCGGAAACCGGCTTGTTCGGGAGGCTGGAAATCGTCGAGCTTGCGTGCGAGACGGTTCGTAATGACTCTTGAGAACAGCTTGTAGATATGGCTCAGAAGCGTGATGGGTCTGTAGTTTCTCAGCAAGGACTTATCGCCCTTTTTGAAAAACAGCACCACCACGCCTCTGTGCCATGCCCGTGGCGTTTTGCCTTCGAGTATGACAGAGTTGAAGAGCTTCTGCAGTGCTTTTAACATCGGTTTACCACCGGCTTTTAGAAGCTCAGCCGTTACTCCATCATCACCCGGCGCCTTGTTGTTTTTAAGCTGTTTCAGAGCCATACTAATCTCGTACAAGCTGACGTCCGGAATATCTTCCGTGTAGTGTCGGGTTAATCTGGCTCTTGGGTCTGCAGCCAGATTATTAACAGACGATCGTGTGGTAGCGTATAACTGCCCATAGAACTTCTCGACCTCCTCCAGAAGCTCTGGTTTGGACGATACGATTCTGCCATCATCGGTCTTCAACTTCGCCAACTGGCTTTGGCCTATAGACAGATCTCTCGCGAACACTTTGGAGCCTTTGTTGCGCTCGATTGCCTCTTTAATACGGTCGGTATTAAACTGGCGTATGTCACGAGTCAAAGATTTGGAGATCTGCCTGTTAAGCTGCCGATATCGCGAAGTGTCTTCCGACGACTGCAGAGCCATATCGCGTCGTTCCTCCATGAGCTTCAGGGTATGGTCAGAGATTTTTTTGGTTCCTTTTTTACGTTTGGCTTTAAAGAATTTAGAACCAACCGTAAGGACAGATTCCACGACCCTGTCGTTATAATCGTCCACTTCCAAGCACTCACCTAGGCCTGAAAAGAATCAGTGATCAGTATTTATTAAAGTGGAATTTTCCAAACTGCGTGGGAGCAATTGATGGGAAACACATAAGAACGAAGGCGCCCATCAATACTGCCGTCCTAACCATAACCATCGCACTTGCATGGAGGGAGAATTAGAGAAAATGGCGTCTAAAGTTTTTTTTTTGTTTTTTGTTGACTGTTTTTGAACTAACTGATATTTATTATATTTTTTAAATTGACATCATAGAAAAGGCCATTACGTTTAAATTTACTTTATATTTTTTTCTTAAATAATAATGTTTGTAATAGATAAAACACAAAATGTTATTTAAAATTGTAAATATGGATTTAATTTGCCTCTATTTCCTAAGCATAACCATCGCAAGTGCGCAGTTGCGTTGCTTATGTCTAGGAAATGCAAGTACGTCGCTTATGATTAGGATTATGATGATAGCATTATATGGATGTATCCTTATCAAATACCAACGCAACACGCGCAAGTGCGATGTTTATACCTAGGAATCGATGGTGGAGGGCGCAAATGCGTTAGCAAATGCGTTTGTTTTGACTAGTAATGAAAGTCACTTATTTATATGAGATAAAATTCAAAAACATCCTGACAGCCTCTCATCGACCGCGGGCTGCTTCAGTAGTCCTTTCAATATTCAAAACCCCTCGTGGGTTTGCTCTGATCATTAAATTGAACAGTTAGATACAAAATTCCAACGCATCGGTACAAATGTTTGAAATAGGTTGCTGATAATTTTTAGTTTTTTTGAGGTTGGTCCCATAGGGAAAGTTGTTCAGTTTGATGACCTGAGCAACCTCAGGAGAGGTTTTGCGTAACTACTTGGGGTGACACGTATGTATGTTGTGTAAGTATAAGTTTAGTAATAGTTAGTTAGTAATAGTTTGACTCAAAAGTTGTTAGGTGTGAAAAGGAAAAAACAACTCATGAAATGACTTTATACATACATACATACATAAAATCACGCCTTTATCCCTTACGGGGTAGGCAGAGCGTTAAACGCCTCGTAAAAGGCGCTTTCGCCGCGTCTGACAATAATTGAGGGTAATTTTAGATTGTAATATGTATTGCCATAGTGACAGGTTGTCAGCCCATCGCCTAAATTACAATACACTGTAACCCTCGAGTCCCTTTTGCTGACTTCTACAGCATGCCCGGGAGGAAGGGCAGCTGGAACATTCTATGTTTTTCTATCTCTCCCAGTCCAGCATGGAATGACTTTATAAATTTAATAAAGTTGAGTGGTCTTAAACTAAGTAAAATCAAATCTGAAATAAGTATTTCTTATATATTTCTTTAGAAATATTTTTATTTGTTAGGTACATTGAATGTTTAGAACATTTTTATTTCATGCCTAAACACTACATAATTATCACAATAATGTCAGTTTAATGAGATCTATATTTATTAGCCAGTACGTGTTTCAAAACAATAGGCTTCCCTTACTACTTATTAAATTTAAAATTAAAAAACTCTCATGTAAACTCTCAATAAAAACAAAAAAGACAAGAATTGTCTCAAACTTTACCTTAAAATTAGTTAATAAATTTAAAATAAGTAGGGTAATATATTTTTTTGTTTTTACTATCTTAAACACACCTACTTACATCATTATATCAGTCTAATGAGATCTATCTCCATTGTCATTCGTAGCGCACTCCATACAAATACAGTTTGATCGTTGTTAGAATTATTTTGAAACACAGATAATTAAATGAAACTACAATAAAGATTTCACTTCGAAATACTGTTTCGGGAGCGGAGATCTGATGCGAGAAACAGACGCGCGAAACTCCTCATCGCCCTAGCACGGGGTCAGTTTCCTAACCTACAGGAATGAACGAGGATACTGGTTTTTACACAGAGTGACTGCCATCAGATCTTCGCAACCCAGAAGGGAAACCAGACCTAAAACACGCGCACGACTAACATAATTATTTACAAATCAAAAATTGCCTTTTCCTTCTAGGCTCAACAAAAACAAAAAACGAACATACAAACAAAAATAATTTAAAAAGTGCAGAGAAATCATGCTACTTCTATAAAATTACCTACATCCGTGTTCAAAGAGATGTGATTAAACAAACAATATGAAAAAAAAAATTAAGCTACTGTTTAGTCTTCTTGCGTCAAATTGCCGGCGTCTGAAACTGGCAAGTTTTTCCAGAAATGTCTTCTATTTTCTGGCATAAGATGCAAAAGTTTCTCAACTATGGCTGATTTCCGCTCTTCATTGATGCCCCTTGGATTTGTTTTTATATTGGCAATCGGAAATTCTTTAGTTTTAACGACTTTAATCTGTAGAAAATCCAGTGTTTTAAATTCTTCATCATCGTGGTTCTGTTTGTACTTCAATTCGTATAAATTTCGTTCTACTTTAATTTCCGCAATATCTTTTAGGTATACTCGAGGAGTAATCTTTTTCAATTTGTTCCGAGAAGAAATATCTTGATAATCGCAGAAGTCCGGTACTTCCATGACTTTGACGACGTTTTTTCTTGAATTGGCAGAACGTACACATTCTACGAAATTTGAAAAGTCGTATACCTTCCCCATCTTTTTCATCGATTGTTCAACTTGATGATGAAATGAGTCTGCAGACATAAAAGTGTGTCTTGGTTCCAGGTATCTTAATGTGATAGATTTTGCTTTAATTGCATCGCTATTTACAATCTGCACGAGAAAAGACATCAGAGCCCAGTTTTTATTTTGGGCGCTACAATTGTCCAGCCAGAGCGTAAGAATATTTTCGGCGTCACGGTTATTTATTAGGAATGCGTGGAAAGTCGAAATGATGTCTTCCTATTTCCGACCAGAAACTGACTCGTTCCACAATGCTGCAAACGGGACATTTTCATGTACAGAACTAAGAGGCGCAAAAGTTTCATTAAAAGCAACGATTCTAGGACAAAATATAGCCGCTTTAAACTGATCGATCCTAGGAAGCATTACAACTTTCTGTAGATCAACTGAAAATATGACTTCGTTTGGTTTTGTTTTAGCTACTTCGACGTTTACTTGGTATTTTTTCTGGTTTGGCGATATTTCTGTCTAAGTGCTAAAAAAATATTGCAGCCTACGCAAGTCTCGTCAAGGTTAACTTTGTCATGGTTCGGGTTGTGGTTAAAAAATTCTGCGCATTGCTCACACTCTTCATGGCGTAACCGTACGAAAGAAATCTTCATTTCTTTAACTACTAATCTGTATGGCTCTAGAGAAACTTTCAGATTTGGCCATTGTGAGCAAAATAGTTTATGCATAGATGCTATAGTAACGTCACTTGGTAGATACAGCCTGTTAGGCGCGTGCTCTCGTATGTAGTGCGAGATACAAGGGTTAAAAGATTTAATATGCTGTTTAATGAAATCCCTGTCAATTTTATTAATTCTTTCATATTTACCTCGCTCACATTTTTGAGATTCAATCGATTTATTCATTTCTGATCTGACTCTACAATCATTTTTGGAATTATACCCCAGAGTGGTCAGAAAAATACCTTGCAAACTTCAATTTTGCTATTGTTAACCTTCAAATGATATTTTCGTGTAGTTTGTCTTTGCTCTAAGCTTGATGTTGATCTTCTTCGAACTGAAATTTCATCTACCATGCACTTTATAAATAGTCCTTGTTCTTCATACTCCATAGCCACATACTTTTCATGAATCACCTTTCTCTGATCATTGTTAATTTTAGTTGTACATTTTTTAATGCAGGTATAATCACATGGATCTTTCAAAGATAGTTTTTCTTTCTTTTCTTCAATACTTTTAATTTTTCAAGGCAAGTGCGTTGTTTATGCTTGGTATTTTTTGTGGCTAACTGTGACAAATTCCAGGCGTAACAGCCACAAGCGTTATTACGATGCTTATGATTAGTAAATGTGATTATCCTATTCAATGACTTACTAAGTAAAGTATCGTAATGGCTATTATGACGCTTATGTTAAGGATACCAACAGTAAATTTGCAAGTGCGTTAATTTTGCTTAACAAAAAAGCATTGAAGGAAATTGAAATTCAAAAATTGGATCAATTGTACTTTTAGATCTCGTTACGGTGATTCCGAATATGCCCATAACTCAAAATATCCAAAAATGTCGATTGCGATGGTTATGATTAGGACGGCAGAATAGTGGATCGTTATATTACAACTACAAGGAGTACTATTCAATGGTATTGCTAGCAGTCGTTGATGCGGATTGTAAGTTTATAGCCATTGATGTTGGTTCCTATGGAAGAGAAGGCGACGCTGGTATTTACTTAAAAAGTAAAATAGGGCAAAATATAAGAAAAAAAACATTCAATATACCAGAACCAAAGGCCCTAACTGGAACAAATTATGTGGTACCACATGTTTTAGTGGGAGATGAAGCTTTTGCTCTCCATGAAAATTTAATGAAGCCCTATCCTAGACAGCAATCAATTCATGATTTATCAAAAGCCGGTATATAACTACCGATTATCACGAGCTCGAAGAACTACAGAAAATACATTTGGAATTTTATGTGGTTACTTCAGATTATTTTTCGTACCTATTGCTACTGCCCCAGCTGTGACAGACAAACTAGTTGTAAGTGCTTGTATTTTATATAACATATTACGAGAAGCCAAAGTACTGGCACCTGGTCAAAACCACGTTGATGACTCACTTCCATTACCTATTGAAAATTTAATACCTCTGGCAAATCGCAATGTTCGAGCCCAAACGAATCCTATACAAATACGAGAAACATTGAAAAATTACTTCAATGGACCAGGAGCTATTGAGTGGCAACACAATTATGCAACACAACATTAGGCTACATAAATTGTTCAAGCTACAGCAGTACATGTAAAATGAAAAGAGATAATTAAAAACCTTTTGTGAATTGGATTTACCTGTTTATTTTAAATTTCTCCAATTTCCCGCCACCAATTCTGTTTCAATTGAGTTTTTCTGTATTCTTTACTTTTTATATTATAAATAGCTTCATGGTTACGAACAAAATCTATTAAAACTTCGTCGTCCACGCTGCTCCAAGAGTTGGAACTCATTTTGTCAAAAATCACAAATTTGTATTAAATATTGCTCCACCGCTATCAATAAAACGTTCACGAAACTCTCGGACACCGACAAGACGGTCGTCTTGCAAATGGCGGCACCGCTTTTTGACGTTACGGTGTCAGTTACCGTTCTCTAGGAAACCGTGCCATCTTGTTTCTGTAGACAGCGTTCTTGTGACGTCATTCACCGCTATATTACGGCCGCTATATGACGGCACCGCTTTTCTAGGAAACCAGAGCTTTAGAACACTGCGCACTGTTTAGGTAATCAAAGCGTACCTAAAGAAGCCGTTCGCTGCTCGCATAACCTCTTGTCAGTGCAACTACAGTTTCCGCCATTTTGCATATCTGTGGTGCCGACCGTCGGCAGGCTCACAGACAGGCATTTAAGACGCATATGTTTTTTTAAAGTTCGATTTTCTCGGATTCTTAGAGGAATGCTGTATGTTTACAAATAAAATATTGGTCTTAATTACCTACCTATTTTATATATATCTTTACATATTTTTTCTTATTGATAGTTATTTGCCATATAAACAAAACCACATAATTGAGGTACCTAAATTTTATTGTATTTTTTTTAAAATTTGTATAAAATAAAACAATAATTTATCTGTAACTAATTTTTATTTACACATTACTGTGCTAAGTTTACAATATAAACCAAAGTTAACATCGTCCCATATTTTTTTTTCACACAACACACATTTACAAAGTTGACACAAAAAACGCTTCCACTTAAAGTAAACAAAAAAGGGTCTCACATTTCTTGTAATCTAAAATGACTTTTTGTTTTCAGCCACTTGAACTTATAAGCTACGAATATAAATAATGGAATCATGTTACATTCAATGTAAATTAGAGTAGGAGTGAGACAAATATGGTATTCAATTTGACACCAAAATTAGTACCTCAAAAAACATGTCTATTTTGGATAATATCCACTTACAAATGGAAAAGCAAGTTATATTTCAAGATATACATGAAAATTACTAATCAATTAAACAAAAAAAACAAGCTGTTTTTAGGAAATATTTCATACAGCAAGCTCATGAAAGTTGGTACTAACATTTTAGCCTCATACATGCTTGCATACGACTTTTTTTGAACAACATAATGACAAGGTGATTCTTGTAACTCTCATTATTTTGAAACATTATAGTAAAAATAATTAATTAAAATTCTTTATTGTTTTTAAAAAAATTACATAAAAGTAAACTTAAAAATTAAAACAAAACGCGAGCTTATCTCTATAAGAATAAAGAATAAAAAATAAATAATGAAATAAGAATAAAAATAAAGGGTCTTATAATGACAACCACTTGGAAAACTAATGAATATGCCATAATTTTTAAATCATGGCTTGTTTTACGAATCACAGAAGGTAGATAAAGTGAACCGACAGTTTGTCGGTTGGATGTACAGTTATAGACAGCATGATGATAACCAAGATGAGATTTCGCACTCGTAATAAGATAACGACCGAATGCAAATTTGCAAACTTTTGGGAAATGGCAAAAAACTTTTTGACTTTTTGAGGCAATTTGTTAAATCGCAATAAAATTGTAACAAATAAAGATATCTAAAATCTAAAAATACACTTTTAACCCTAAGAATACCTTCTATTAGATTCAGTAAAACAAGACAATTTTTTTTATTATTTGATATTGAAAAAAAAAGGTTTTTTAAATTGTTTTGAGATCGGTCATTGTCTTACTAAAATATCGAAAAATATTCTGTCTGATCTACAAATAAGTCTATATCTTACTAAACTATTGAAGGCCAAAGATGACCAATTTTTATTTCGGTCATTATTTTATTTAGATTTAAGAAGAAAGTGTAACACATTACTAAATAAGCCGTTATTTGACAAAAATCCCACGTAAGTTAGTGGCTTATGTTAAAATTTAGTACTAGAATGTATGCTTATGATTGAGTAAAGTGCATGATAAGTGGCAAAATAAATGCTTATTATAATAACTATTATGATTTTCGTAATATATTAATTAAATAAAAAACTTTTTTAATTTGTTTTTCATTTATTTAGTAAACTTTTCATCAAGGTAGGTAGGTAAGAGTTTTTACTAAACAATTACTTTAATAGAAAGGTACAAAGTACAATATTTTAAACAAAATAATCAACTTTCTAATTACTAGGTACTTAATAGAGGTAGAAATCTAAAATCTTCTTGTAACAATTTTCTTAACAAAGTAGTAAGTAATCAGTCTGTTTGCACATTTTTAAGGTTCTTATTTATATAGGTAGTATGCGTCTGAATGTAAGAGCTAAGTAGGTATATTAAATACCTGGAGATCAAATATTAAATCTGAAATAAACTTTTAACAAGCGCACCAGGTGCAACATTATTATCTTAACAAAATACTATCTTACTTAGTCTTCTCATCAGTCTAATTGCACAACATGGCCGTCTACAATTATTTAAATAATTAACATAACTAAGAGCTAATCATGTAGAACAGCTTTTAACACAGTCAAATCAAAAGAATAACGAAAAATAAAAACAAAAAATAGCTAATGACTTCTTAGTTTGGTAATTAACATAAACTTAATAAAAAATGTAGGATACTCAATAAGTTTTTCTTAAATCAAGTCCATATAATAAGAGGAATAATAAGGCGGTATCGCTTTTTTTGTAATCAAGCTTTTGAGATCATTTTTCTTGTTATCACTTAGTTGGAACCTTTCGGTATATGCTTTCATAAGCACAATCTCATCAGGATTAGGCAGGGCCTTTCTCGTGCGTACGTCTACTTCACGGAATTCTTTGTCTTGGTATGACGTTTCGTAGTAAAATTTAAACGGTTCATCTTTACGGAACTCCAATATCTTAATGTCATTCCATGCGAGAAAGATACAGACATCTTTGGTGAAATTTGAACCCCATTGGCTTTGTAAACCTTTAATGTCTACGAAAGCATCAAATGTCAAAGCTTGTACTTAAATTTTTTTTTCCTGTTTTTTTAGCGCTTTTTATCAGAGGAATATACTGAGCTGGAGTATAAATGTTGTCTGCTTTCAAGAACTTCTGTATTTCTTTTTCAATCAAACTGTGCGCATTTTCATTCTCATTCTGTGTATGTCCTTTGATGAGGTATTTGTGGCGTATACTGCCGTGGTATAACTATAATGCCGTTATCTGCCATACCCTTGTTTTGGAATAGCGCGCAAAAAGCGCGGTAAAAATTCAAACCGATGTAACTCATCAATGACAACACCTATTTGAGACTTGGAGGTACCAAAAAATAGATCATGTAAAATACTTTGTAACGACGTCTCTGTCATATTGCAAATATAATAACATTTTATTATAACACGTTTTTTGCATTTAAGTCAAACATTGACAGTTACCGAAATCTTATGTGTCATCGACTATAATGCCGTTTCGCTTTACGAAGCGGCATTTTAGTGTACCTTTGTCATATAAAAATATTGTCAGTTAAAATGCTAGAAAAAATCACCTTAATGATTAACTAAAACGTCGGTATAGCACATAACGTTGATTTAGCTTAATATTGTGTAATTAATTTTGAAACTCATGTTAGTCTTTAGTGCGGTTAATGGTACTTTACAACTTTTAAGTCTGGTAACGTGTAATAGTTTTTAAATTTGAGAAAAAAACTTGATTCATTGTTATGCTTAAATGCGGTTAAACTAAATACCTTGTAGTTTAACGGCATTATAGCGTAACATAATATCAAAAATAATCGAACATAATATTGAACGAAAAACGTAATTGTTTTCAAAATTATATATTTTTTTATAGTAATCATTGTTTTGAAATGAAATTAAATAAGTTAAAATGAAATCTTTATTTGAATTAAACTGAGTATTCATTACTTAAAACAATTTTTTTAGGAACGAAATATATCACATAAAATTATTAATTATTATTAAGTACTACTTGCACTTTACATGAAATAGTTAAAAACAAAGTATGATAAAGTTTAACTTACTTACTAAAACACAGGTATCAAGATAGGTAAAACCAAGAAAGTCCTTGGGTAAAACAAGCAAATCTGACATATAAAAACAACTAAAATGAACTTTATCTTTGAACTAAAACTTTTAACTCCTATATGTAAATACCTTTTAAAATAAAAATTAAATAAAAACAGAACAACTAATCAAAACAAAATTATTCTTCCTCATTAAGAGTTTAACGCAAGCTCAACTTTTTACCAACATAGATAAATCTTAAAAAAACTATAAGTATCTTAAAAAAACTTGGTATTAAAAATCGTAACACATTTACTTTACGAAACAAAACAACATAATAACGTTTAGTAAAATTAATGTTATTACTTTGTTAAAATATTTAATATCCAGTCTCAAGAAACCGAATATTATATTTATTGAAAATATTTTATCAGTCTCAAGAAATCTTATATATTACGTAGTTAAATTATTTATTTATTCAGTCTTGCCAAACTTTCATTATTTAATTCTATTATTCCTACCAGAGCTTGTACCGGATTCTTCATTTTCTTTTGCTGGTAAGTTTTTCCAAAATAACAATTTGTGAGGGGGGATTATGCTGGATAAGTTTTCAAGTATGTTAGTTTTTCTTTGAGGTTCGATACATTTCGGCTCAGACCTGAATTCAAATACCATTATATCTGGATTTTTCAAATATTTGTCATTCATGAAACGGAGAGAAGTATACATGGTATCATCGAAATTATTCTTATACGTAAGATCATAACTTTGACGGGTGAAACATACCTCAACCATGTTTTTTAAATAAGCCCTTGGGTTGGATGTTTGGATTCTTCTTTGTGACACATGGCTTGGTATATTCAAGAAGTTTTCTGGTGACATAGACTGTACGATAACTTTCGATTTATTAATGGAAGCTACACATTCTTCAAAATCAGCGAAATCGTAGAGTTTACCTTTTTTTTTCATTGCCAACTCTACTTGATGGTGTACTTGATCGCTGCTCATGAAGGTGTGGCCTGGTTCAAAATAATACAGAACTATTTTTTCTGTAGTAATGGCTTCGCTATTTATCATGTGAATGAGCATCGAATATAAAAGCCAATTTTTGTTTTGTGAGCTGCAGTTATCGAGCCAGATATGTACCTGTCGAACATCTCTATTACGTAAAAGAAAATGATAAAATGCAGACATTATATCCTCTTGTTTTCTGCCTGCAATTCCATCATGCCAGAGAACTGTGAGCGGCTTACATTCCGTGGTGATCTTGCCAAGTGGTGCGAAGGTTTGATTGTATACTATAAGGCGCTGAGAGAAAATTGCAGCTTTAAATGTCTCCAGTCTTGGTAACATAATCACCTTTTCGAGGTCAGCGCTGTAAAATACTTTTGAATTATTTTGCGGTTCCTCTTTATGTGCTTTGTAAAGCTCTCGTGCCTTTCTGTACCTTTGGTGATGTTTATCCCAATCCACGCAAACTGAACACTCTTCATGTATCTGGACAGTGACATCGTGTAATGTTTCCTTTTTGTGAAAATTATACGCCTCGCATAATTCACATTCTTCATTGCCAAGAGCAGTAAAAGATATGTTCATTTTTCTAATTTGTGACCTGTATAGACTGTACGAAACATTTTTATCGGGGTACGCCTCACAAAAATGTTTATGCATTTGAGTTATGGTTATGTCGCTTGGTAGGTATCGTCGCAGAGGTGCATGTTCACGCCTATAGTGTGGTTCTAATGGGTTAAACGATTCAATGTGTTGATTCAGTAAATCGCGATCAAATGCTGGTGTTTTCTGGTGTTTACCACGTTTATCTATTGAAGGATCGGTAAAAGTTCTATGCAGAATCCTATCGTTATTTTTCAAATATCCTAGAGTGGTAAGGAAAAATATTTTGCACACCTCTTCCTTAGTGCCATCTAACTTTTTCAACATAAAACTTCTTTTTGGTTTCCTTTTTGGCTGGCTCGTAATTTTTCTTTTTGGCACTGCTACATAAGTGTGTGCATCAACAAATGCATGTTGTTCTTGCCATGACATAGCCCAGTATGCTTTATTGATGGCTTCTCTATCTTCTTGGTTCAACAGGGTTATACATTTCTTGAGACACATTTCATTGCAACCTGGTTTAACATTATGCTCAATTCGTTTTTTATTTATTGCATCTAATTTCCGCTGTTGTAAAGGGGTGTCATTTTTTTTTCGTTTGCGTGGTGGCTGTGGTACTTCAGGCAGTGTGACACAAAAATTCCCATTAACGCTATTGCTACGCTTGCGAAGATAAAGGCGCCCGGACGTAGTTTCCTTACAACAAGTAGCACCAATTGAATTTCTACGTCTTCGCTTCAAAATAATATTATTTTCTACTGTATCGTCCACGGGCAATATGAAATGGTAATTGCCGTCATCAGTGTTGTGACGCTTGCGGAGGCTTGGTCGCTCGATCCTTGTTGTATCATGATAATTACCACCAGTTGAGTCTCTACGCCTTCTCTCCAAAGTTTGAATTTTATTTATAGAAGTTGAATTCTCCGTGACATCAGTTGATAAGGACTGCAGCCTGCACTTATTTGTTTTTTTGTTCCCTACAGACACATCAGACTGGGAACTTTCAGGGGAATTGGATGGACAGTAATCTTTGTCAAAAACGGAATCGTCTGAATCAAAATCAGGTGGACTGTTTTCACACGCTTCTTTTGTATTCAATTGCAATTCTTCATCAAGCGGAAAATCGTCTGGTGGCATTAATTCATTGCATATTAAATCTATTTCGATAGGTGTGTTCCCGACTTGATGGACTGCACTTTCGTTCAATAGAGTCTTTTTTAATTGACTTGTATCTAAACTCAGCAAATGATGCGAATTGTATGTAGTTTGTGTCTCACAGAATGTATGAAAAATGCTGCCGGTCATCGAATAAGGCCTCGAATAAATACTGTTAAAGTAGTCAGCCGAACTAGGATTAGGTTTATTACAATTATTTGTTTCTTTGTTATTGTTCGATGATAGCTCAGTAGAAGTAATCACAGGTTTTTCCTTAACCATATCTAAAATAATTTTGGCTCTTGTGGTAATAGAAGATTTTCTGTAAAAAGAAAAAAAAACTTTACTGTGTAGTACCGCTGTATTAAATATCTCATCAACAGCTCATATACGGGCTTGCCCTAGGGTGATCAGGCCATCATATACACACACACACACACACACACACACACACACACACACACACACACACACACACACACACACAACCTTTGATTTTTTTCGCAGGAGTGTGCAGGTTTCCTCACGATATTTTTCTTCACCGTATAAAACTTCGAATAAATTATTCAGTTCCCTAAGATAAGTATCAGTGGTAGTACCTACCGCTTGAAACTTATGAATTTCACTAAAACAGTTTACTTTGTTATACTACTATAATTATAAATATGATTACGAAACGCATTGACACGTGGTGGGGATCGAACCCACATCGCCCAGACGGGATGCCGCGGCCCTAGCCAATATATCACCGATGCTACTACTTAAATACCTATAGTAAATATGTTATTATTGTATCCCTATTTACTAGCTAATATTCTTTTTGTATTTGCATTTAAATAAAAAGCGCGCGTATACAAATACATTCAGAGTTAAAGAAGTTAAAAATGTAACTTACCTGAGGTAGCGGTCCGCCATCGCGAAATTGGCGGGAACAGATCTGGAGCGACACACGTCCACGCGTCCTTCACCTACCGGCGCCCGCGCCGCACTAATTTCACCCCCGACCCCTGACCTCGGATCAAAACCATAGCCCCGCGCGAGAGCAGTTAACGGCATTATTGTGTGCTAGTGTAAGATAACCGCATTTTAGTCTGATACATAATGATTGTTTTATTTTGGAAATGCTGCTAATGGATTATAATATACGTTAAGTAAAACTATAAGTATATGAAATATTACATTATAATGCCGTTAAACGTCTTTAATCACATTTATGTCTAGCTTCTTCAGTTAACGACGTTATAGCTTAATAAATGTGAAATTCTGTATTAAAAAAAGAATAGCAACAAAACAGTTAAAGTACTTTTACCGCTTTATAGTACTCAAAAGACCGTTAACGGCAATTTAGAGAAGCAGTCATATGTAAAACGTGTAACAAAAATATGAGTTAGGGAACCATAGCGGCTGTATAGACTAACAAAGTTACTTAATGGTATTTTTGCTTATTTCACACAAGAAAAAAATGTACTTAGCGGCATTCTTGTATTTATTATTTCCAAAACTACTCATGGTATCGAAAAATCGCAAATACAGATCGATAGAGTTTTTTTTTGTCATTCATATGGCATCAAAAGTTGATTTCTGACCAGACGTCAGATAACGGCATTTTAGTTATACCACGGCAGTATAGAGTTTATGTTTTTGAATGTTTGTAGCGCATACATGTATAGCGTTGTAATGTTTTTATTTGTATTCTGTCCGCAGCAGTTATCGGAATAAAAAGTTACATTGACAGAATTACTTGTGCTGCGTTCCTTCACCATCTTCAGGAAATCTAAAACACATGTTGCAATTTCGATGGAACCTTTTTGACCCTGTGTTTCATCCCAAAAATAACTGTATAAATCCGTGTAAGCTTTATTGCTTTCTTCTTCAGTGTGGCTCTTCTTGTCTAATTCAGCAATGGTAAAATTGTAGCAATTCATCTTGGTTTTGTAATAGAAGCTACTGGATTTTCCGTTCGGTGCTTGCAAAATTGCCTCCAGGTCATAAACGGCGCAAATGTTATTATGATCTATTGCGGATCTGTCTTTCTTCTTCTCTGTCCTTGATAATTCCTTCTCTTTTATGTGTCTGTCGTACTGTACTTTTAGGTCGACATTTGGTGCTAATTTATAGTCTCTACATAAGTCACATAGGTCTTTTTTAGGTTGGAGTATTTTTATCCCTGTGTCTCTAAAAATGTGATAGAAATTGCAGAATTTAGCTGATGGTCGTCCATTCAGTTGTTGCAGCTCCACAAAATCTTGATAAATTTCAGTTAATGTTCTTCCAGGATAAATATATTCACAAGTTGATGTGGCCCTGGTGTAATGGGACTCAACCCGGGGAATAGAATCTATATAACTCTTAATATCACTGACCAACGATGAATCGATCCTTTTGTGATTTCCGTGTTTTCCACGTTTATCATCGCTCAAAACATTCAGTTCCTCACATTTTTCCTTTACCGTACGTAATCTTCTGTCCGTAATATCAAAAGTAATTATGAAAAATGTTTTGCAAACCCTTTCTTTTGTGTCATCCTTTTTTAAGTAAAGAGCATGGTTCGATTTTCTTGGATTTTCCGTCTTGCTGTATTTATATTTAGGTTTAATTTCAACCATACATATTTTTATAAATGCTCTTTGTAAATCTAAACTTTCCAGACTCCAAAACTTTTCGAAATATATTTTTCTCTCCTGTTCAGTGAACTTGTCAAAACATTTTAAGCGGCATTTTTCACCACATGGTGGTTTGACGGAACGTGCATCAACGATTTTATTGGTTTTAACTGACACATAAGATTGACCGGTATTTCTTAAATGTTTTGCAGTATTACATTTCCATGATTCAGGATTTCGCTTCCTTGTTCTGGTTTTACGCTTTGGTGAGGTTGAACGCGAACGGTCGCTACTTTTGGATGATCCAGAGCTTGATGACGAAAGGCTTCTGCTTCGACGCGATTTCAACAACTTTGGTGGCCGACGTTTAAGTGTTCCTTCCAATTCTGCGCCGTCAGTACGCTTGCATTTTCTAGTTTTACGCAGTGGTGAGGTTAACCGCGAACGGTCGCTACTTTCGGATGATCCAGAGCTTGATAACGAAAGGCTTCTGCTTTGACGGGATTGCAACAACTTTGGTGGCCGTCGTTTAAGTGTTTCTTCCATTTCTGCGCCGTAAGTAGGATCTGAGTCACTTAAATCCGGATCACTTTCGTCGGTATAAATCGGTGAGATATGGTAAGTTTTTCAATTACTTCTTAAGACTTTTTGAGACGTTTTTTGAGTTTAATTGATTGATTTTGTGCTATTAGAAGGCGAAACGGAAGAATCAATCGAGTCCTGTGCTAGAGAGTTACTGAATTTATTTTTTAGTTTTGATAAATTAATTTTACACATCAATGAATTTCTAATCATTGTTGATGTTGCAATACTAGTGATAGTATTAGTAGTGGCTGTCGCAGAGGTTTGTAAATATTGGTTGTTGGGTTCATTATTTTCAGCAAGTGCATGGGAAGAGTCGTTTTCTATTGTATTCTCCAGTGGCGACGTTCCATCGGGAATTATGGAAGATGACAGGTGTAAAGAATGCTCTTGTTCAGGTATTGTGACTGTTTTTATAGTTGCAGAGTTTGCTTCCAGAAGTCTTGCGTTATTCATTGTTTGGGGTAGTAATATGTTGCTTAAGATTACGACCTTCGCAGTAGGTGATTTCAAGTATTTTTCTTGGTTAATTTTCTGTATTACAGTATCTTTTTCTGAAGTGATAGCAGAAGTTTGCAAATAGTATTCATTATTATTTTTGAATAATACCAATTCATGTGCAGATTTTGCCTGCAAAGAGTCATCTTGATAATCAATTGCAGGTGAAGAGTCGACGCCCACCATATTATTTTCCATAGGCGGGGAAGAAGGGGGAGGAAGAGCCCGATGGTGTAGTGGATAGGGCCGCTGCCTCCGGAGCGGGAGGTCGTGGTTCGAATCCCACCACGTACCAATGTGTTTTTCGATTTTCGATTTTCATATGTACGTTTATTCGGCGCTTTTTCCGTGCTTCGGAAGGCACGTTAAGCCGTTGGTCCCGGTTAATATCGTTTAATACCGTAGATATTAGTCGTTAAGCCATATCAGAGGCCAGTGCTAAGCATTGGCGGCTTGAAAACTCTGACCTAATCTAGGATTGGGTCTGGTTTCCCTTCTGGGTTGTGGAGGTCAGATGGCAGTCGCTCTATGTAAAAACCAGTACCCTCGTTCAATCCCCTAGATTAGGTAGCCGACCCCGTGATATACGGGATAAGGCTAGGGAGATGATGATGATGGGGAAGAAGGGGGAGCTGTGCTAAAATCAAGCTTACGGCAAACTCTTCTTTTTAGGCCTATTCCTCCATTCCTTTGTTTTTAAAGGTAAGCGGAAGTTAGTGGCATTAGATCTTCGGTCTAAATTTATATTAATATTATGAAAAATCTTTTTTATTCTCTCTTTTTCCATGATGATATATTCTGCAAAATATAAGAGATTTACAAATTAATTACATGATTGATTAACTTAATAAATATACAATGATACATATTACATAAATCTATCATTTAAGTACATAATAATTTTAGTTTTTTAAGAACGATCGACAACCCGGCTGGTTGCTGACTAATAATGTTAAGCTGCCGCCCGGCCGGACATACCTAAATTGGGCTAGGCGTGCTAATACGGCTAGTGCCGTGCTAAAATTATACCAAAGTCATCACCATAGACTTTATAGACTATGCATTGGGCTTCGATATAGCAGAAAACCGCTTTATGACCACAAGCGCACAGATTCTTGGTGACTTATCTAAAAAATTTTGCTCCAAATTAAGAAAAACAATGACTCATTTCATATTATGACACAAGTTAAACCATCAAATTTTATAAAATATAGACTTAAAATGAAATGTGCCAACATTATTTTATTTTTTCAACACGACATAGACCGAATTTGATTTCAGACACACTTATTATCAGATTTTCAAAAGAACATAGACTTAACTTTAAAACGGTCAGTAAGTCTGTACACAATTTAAGTAAGAGAATGACTGAATACAAAATTGGCCAACCTAATCACAAACAGTTTTTGTAAGACAACGACGAATTTCAAAATCGGTCGTTCTCTTTTTTAGTATGTTCAACAAACTTACCCGAAGTCTAAGTACGACAACGACGCATCTCAAAATCAGGCGATGCTCGACACAACCTCCACTTGCGGTGGACGACGCGAGACTGAATCGGTCGTTGTTCGAAGAATGAAGCGCGGGCGCGGGGATAATAAGATAAAGACCCTTCTTTTTTTTACCCTATTGTTTATGTAATAAGGTTGATTTTCTTTGAACTAGGTTGTGAGACACGCTCTATAAGGTCGATATTTGCACGTAACTCATTTTGGCCAGATTTTGCATTAGGTCGTTATCTTATTACGAGTGCGATTTATATATATACATATATAATATATATATTTATATATAATAAACGTATATATGCACATGGCTACCGATCATTTACATATATACAAATATTTCAAAATGCCAAAGGATCGTACTGAAAATTAGGGTTAGCAACACCCCCAACCCCCCCTTTTGCTTCCCTAATTTTTGTACAAAACCATATCAGTATAATGACGAATGCGATTTGAATGAATGACACTGGGCTAGGTTCCAACAATTTTATGATGAGCCAAAATTTTAAAAGACATACATACATATAACTCGTTAGCAACAAATTAATCACAAAAAACATTATCCTCTATCCGAAGCACTTACTCATACATACTTATACAAACTATATAAATACATGTGCAGCTTTTTGTTTTCCATATTTCCCGTAACAATTTGGATGGTTACACCTACCTACTTAAAGCTTCCCATCAAATTAGCGGCATACCCACCTACTCGAATTGTTTTTCAGATTGACCTTCAATACTAGTACCTAAATACCTTGTGTGTGTAAGACAGTGTTTTTGTGTAGTTTACTGTGTAGTGTGATATGACTCGAAGCAAACAAACACACACATGGGCACATTGCACTTTTTGAAAAAGCTTGAAGTTCGCTTTTTGCAAACTGAACAACTACGCCTCAAATGCTCGTTCCGTGTGGTTCCAGGGAGCAGATCGTATTGCCCCGGAAAATGCCAGGTGCTCGGCAGCTCACGGGTAGGTGCTGGTGGTTTGTGTGCTGCCAACAATTCGTTCACCAAAGTTTGGCGAAAATTCCGATGTGTGATCGAGCGGTGTGCCTTGTAGAGTATGTAAGCATTTAAAGTACTAGCATTCAAGAGCCTCCTGAAAAACTTTTTGTACCAGACTTTGTTCCTTCTTTCAATGGGCTACATGGCGAGCATCTGGTCTTTGCGGTCGACCCCCCCATACAGACATTATAGTCCGGTATGATGGTGGGCTTGAGTGTATTGCCGCACATCACGGTTGCTAGCCCATGGTATGTCGAGAT
The DNA here is from genome assembly GCA_949820665.1 of Scrobipalpa costella. Taxonomy (NCBI): domain Eukaryota; kingdom Metazoa; phylum Arthropoda; class Insecta; order Lepidoptera; family Gelechiidae; genus Scrobipalpa; species Scrobipalpa costella. The sequence continues at coordinate 9,988,007 of OX463315.1, forward strand.
AAAAGCCACACGGTTTTTGTCCCGGTATACAATGAGGTCCACATCCCCCGAAGTGCAACCGTTCATCTGACCTTCCGCCATATCTTTTTTTGTAAGATTCATCAGTTCAACGGGAACAAACTGACGATTCGTTCGTAAGGTCCCCACGCAGTCGAATCCCCGAACTTTCAATTCTCGCGCAAGCGCGGGAGAATTGTAAAAGTTATCCATCCAAATTGTGTGGCCCATATGCTCAAGACCATTTAAAAGTCTGAGCACAAAACTGGACTGTCGTCTTGTGGGTCTGAGGAGGTATCATGGCCTGCGTGGACTTGAAAGCGCCACAAGTATCCAGTCTGGGACTCACACACCTCGTATGTTTTGATACCTACTGCAGCTGCTTTATTACGGATGAATTGGTTAATATCTAACCAATCCTTCCACATGGTTAGACTTTCGTCCAGAGCCACGTTTTGGTGCAGCACATATAATTGTTGGAATTTATTGTTAAGGTGATCCAAAATTGGCTGCACCTTAAACAACTTGGCCTGACTCAGTGTCATCAGTTCAGGATCGCAACCATCATTATCCTGAAAGTGGAGACATCTGCTCAACAGCACGAAGCGGTCATACCGCATCGCCGCAGTGAATCCGGGGGTACTGAAAATGTCCAGCGAGCAGTTCCAGTACTCCTCGAGACGTGATTTCACCACAATCCCGGTAGCGAGGATTATAGCGAAATACACGTGCAATTCACTTACGTCGGTGTCTCGCCATTTGGTGATGCGGCTGTTCGGACAGAGCAAACCGTCCACCAGCATGACCGCTGCAAGCTGTTGCGCGTAACGATTTGTCTCCTTGGCAATGTGTTCCATATTGTGATCCCATATGGCAGTAAATGCGTCATATGGGCTCGCATATGGAACCGTGGGCCCACAGTTAATCTGGGAGAACGGTTCTCCTACTCTCTAAACTCCTCCTCAGCTCAGGACGAGTTTGAGGTTGCGGGAACCCACCATTTAAAATCAAATTTGTTTCCTGGCTCCGAAATGGGACAAGATGAGGATGAGGGAGTATGGTTAGGAATGGAAGGCGGAACGGAAGATTCAGGAACATGGGATGTGGAAGGAATGGGACCAGAAGAGTTAGAAGGTGGATCATTGGATGTCGAAGGCCAGGAAAAACAAACGAAGGCATCCACCTCACCGCCAGCACCTTCGTCCTGCTCGGCTAGCGCGTACGGTTGGACCACCCTGGGGATTATGCACTGAGAATGCAAGCCAATTTCGTCCTCGCCATCTTCTTCGGAGTCCTCGTCGCTGCCTGTAAAAAATGAAGATAAAGGAAGCACATTTAATAATTTACTAAGTTACAACTTATGTAATAGAATCAGTGATCTGAGAGCTGATCTTTATAGAACACAGCCGTCGTCGTCGTCGTCTCAGCCGATAGACGTCCACTGCAGGACAAAAGCCTTCCGCAAGGACCTCCACGATGATCGGTCTAGCGCCTTCTGCATCTAGCAGCTTCCCGCTACCTTCACCAGAATGTCGATCCACCTTGTGGGAGACCTGCCTACGCTGCGTCTACCGTGCCGAGGCAGCCACTACAGGACTTTCGTGCCCCAGTGGGAGTCGGTTCTGCGAGCAATGTGCCCCGCCCACTGCCACTTAAGTTGCGCAACTCTTCGAGCTATGTCGGTGACCTTGGTTCTCCTCCGGACCTCCTCGTTTCGGATTCTATCGCAGAGGGAAACTCCGAGCATAGCCCTTTCCATTGCCGTTTGAGTGACATTGAGCCTTCTTATGAGGCCCATTGTAAGTGGCCGCGTTTCGGTTTCGTATAGAAAAGGATTTATTTGTATTTTTATTAGCAGCTAAAATTGAACTATTTTCACGTACCGTAATTAAGGACGTTTGATATTTCAGTGTCCCTTAGAGGACGCGACGAAGATGACGAGGAAGGAATTCTAAAAACAAAGAAAATAAATTATTAAAAAGAAAATCGACACATTCATAGCATTCACTAGGATACCCGTTGTGGTTCGTGGTGCCGTGGACGTACACAGAAAGATGCACAAAAAACACCCAGACCCAAAAACATATATTTAAATTTATCGTTCAAATATCTGCCCCGGCCTGGAATTGAACCCAGAACCCTGTGCGCCAAAAGCAGCGATACTACCACTATTCATATGGGTCTAAAAGAACCAAAATACTAAGTATTAGAAAATACTAATTATTGAAAACTGCACCTAGAATATATAATTATAAAAAGACACTCACAGACGTCGTTTAGCCCCCATGTCACTGTGGTCCAATACGTTTCTGCGTTTCCGCGTTGTTGGCGTGGACGCTCCACTACCTCCAAGTTCAACATGCCTGTTAAAAATAAAGTGTTAAAAATTCGCTACTTTATGACCAGTAATGAAAAGTTAAACTTTCGAACTTACAAAGCAGGTGAAGGTACTGAGTGTAGCTCAAAGTCCTGAGCGTGGTCAGGCAGAGGCTGGGCCTCTGCAGCCCGGTCAGGTTGGGGCTGGGGCTGGGCCTCTGCAGCCCGGTCAGGCTGGGGCTGAGCCTCTAAAGCCCGGTCGGGCTGGGGCTGGGCTTCTTTAGCTTGGGCAGGTTGGGGCTGAGCCTCAACAGCCCGGTCGGGTTGGAGCTGACCTTGCGGCTGGGTCGTCTGCGGATGATTTCTCGTGAGGAGTTCGATGGAGGACCATAGCGACACCGGCACGGAACTAAAAAAATAATTAAAGTCAATGCTCGCATGTCATTCCGAAAGCAAAAACAACTTCAAAATGCTAACCCCCGCCTTGCAGCAGGCAGCACTCGAGGTCGCCGCTGAGTTAGTGGCCGCTCCAGGGGATGCCCCATCGACAGCACCTCCACCATGCCACAGTAAATTCTAAAATGTTAATGCAGAATGTTAGTGTTGCAAAAAAAACGAAGAAACTTTTTAGTTATTAGTTTAAAAATGTTGTTATTACGGATCGATAGCCGAAGGCCTTTCGGTGCGGCCAGCACTTCTAGTGGGCCCACCGCGCGTCCGCGTAGCGCCATTCTGCGCAGGCGCTTCGACGTCGTTAACATGCTCCCGCCCACACCCACGCCCACGCCCACGACCGCGTCCACGCCCAGGACCACGAGCACGAGCACGACCACGTCCACCTCTAAAGAAAAAAGCAAAAACAAAAAGCATGCAAACCAAACAAAAAACACATAAATGCAAAAAATAAGCGAGGCATGAATGGAAAATGTGCACTTAGAGCTCTCGTATTTAGTAGTGCCCTGCATATATTTTTCTTAACAAATTATTAATAAAAATCTATAATAATTATCCAACTATCAAATCAAATAACATATAAATTATTATTTTTTATATAATTTAAGATTTTTTTCTATTTTTAGATACTACTTTTACCTGAGACTACTTTTGTTAAAAAAATACAATTAATTTTGATGTGTGTATTGTGACGAAAAAACGTGCGTTTGGATATACACACACAATATGTAATTGTTTTGTACAATAACAATTACTGGTTATTATCAACGATAATTATCATGATGATTACCCAGTGCAACTCTGGTGCAAACAAGAAAAATAAGTTTTTTAGCACCTATATTTAATATTTTTATCGTAACTAAGGGTGGAATGTAGGAGTTGGAGTATATACCCTTTGGGGCAAAATGGTTGTGCATTTGCATCACTATGCTGTCTACACAGATTGGCAAAGATTCGATTGCGTGATGTACGGAATTTCTGAAGATATGTGCAATACATCCAACACCGACCATATCATCGTTTTGAGTAACTGATTTGAGTCTACTGTAGACGCTGTTGGTCCCACTTCCCTCTCTACCGCCAAAGTTAGTATTGGTGTTGTCCGCTGAAAAAGCAATTAATTTACCCGATAAGTTTTTGTCCGTCAAAATGGCGTGTATGTAAGTGGATATTGTTTTAGCAGTCTCGTTCGGTAAGGCCTGTAGCTCCAGTAATTTAACTTGAATTCCTCCCTTTTCAGGGTTGAAATATTGTATAAGCACAGTAAATAGTTTAATAGCACCATGGTTGCTACTATCTGTGGAGGCGCTCAAGTATCTGATTTTTGACACTTCTTTTAACATATTTTCTTGGGCAAATGGGCCTAAAACATTTTTTAGGATAGCTTCAGCTTTTGAGCGGGAACAGGTTACATCTTTTGCGATTTTCGAATCTGGATATATACTCTTGCAAAGTGGAGCTGTGCAATCTAGTGAATTAAATGATTCGTGATGTTTAACGGTATGATAAACTAGAGTAGCTTCTGTGGCCCGAACGCTCCGTTGAAGACTTAAGTTCGCATTGGATTCCATGAAATTATCAATTCTCGATGTAGATGCCGTACTACGAATCTTCATTTTGTGTTTTTCGGTTTTTAAATGCTTTTCTAAGTCAGCTTTGCCCTTATTAGCAATGGAAATTATTTGATCACAAATTACACATTTTGCGTCCCATGGCTCTTTGCCAGATTTGAACATCTTGTATTGACTTTTTAAACTGTCAGAAAATATACATTTTCTTTTCGACATGACTAATAGAGAGATCTGAAACAAAGATGTTTTACTAGTATTTGAGGTTTGTCAATAACACATTAATGCTACAAATAGGAAAATATAAAACTAACTCACCAAAAATACGGTCGCCGCTAACTTAAATACTTAATTGTACGTGAACACACGCCAAGCAAGCACAAACGCCACGCGTTCCTAGGGCAGACTAACGGGCGCGAACCTGTCTGTGGACGGCGCGGGCAGCGGGGCGGGGTAGTCACGCGCCGCGGCTTATATGGAATCTATACCTTCACACAACGCTCTATAGTGTTGAGTTCGGGTATACCATAAAAATATGTACCGCCTTGTTGAGGATTTTAAAATATACCCGACTGCAACATTCGTTTTGAGCATACTTTAAAAATGTAAATCGTCGTGTTAAGGATTTCAAAATATACCCAACCGCAACATTCGTTTGGGTAGGTATCAGATAAAGGGACGTTTATTTTATAGGTTAGAGATTGAGGTAAATTATACGAGAACAAAAGTGGATAAAAAACGTTTATTAGTTACTTTAAAAATAGGTAATTATAAAATTAAAAATACTAATTTAGCGCGCATTACGGACATTCATTTTAACATTCTGGCCTAAGTTATGCTTTCGTTTAGTTCTGCGTTCTGTATTAGACGGCCGCCCAGCTTGAATCCTAGACTTGGTCTTTCCTATTCCTCTGTCTTTACGTCTACTCAGCGCTGTGCTTTGAACTTTAATTTTCCTTGGTACCCGCCTTGTTATTATCTGATTTAAAATAAAGTTTTGTCCTTGCTCTGATGTATGATTTTTTTTGATTATATTTGTGAATTTTCCCAGTGTTCTTAGATTGTGGACAGTGGGGTTTGTTTCAAATAACTTTGTGAAGCGTTGTACTTCAGTCTTAAACTCTGCGAGTGCATTTTTATATTGGTGAGGGAATTCTACAGCAACCTGTTGCTTGTAAGATGAAGAATTGGCAACATCCTGTATCGGCTCTTGTGTATCGGAGGAAGAGGACTGTGGTACTACCTGTATCGGCTCTTGTGTATTAGAGGAAGAGCACTGCGGTCCTATCGAATCCAAATCATTGTTCGGTGTTTGATCCAAATCTATCATATTTATGTAGAAATTTTCATTAATCTCATCCCCCGTCGCAATTCTTGCGAGTGACATTCTATCTTGAATAGACAGCCGAGGAGAATTGGGAAATATAACTCCAAAGTTTTGCTCAATGCTACACAGGTGCTTGCAGAATTTTCCACATTTTCCAGCGTCACAGTCGCAAACGGCCAAATCGGCTCTCACAGTGTAAAAAGTATTTGGGCTTGTCTCTGATTCCACACTGTACTCATTATCGTTGACTTTAGATATATTTTTAATATTTCGAGCAGTCTTCATGAACGTTGCATATATGGAATCCTTGGTTTTTCGCGTGTTGGCGTAAGAAACAATGCGACGCATAAAATAATTTTCAAAAATGGACGTTATGAAATCTACTAATGCGCAAGCATTAAATGCTTTACATCGCTGGAGTATGACGTCTTTAAGAATGCGTATAGATGCTTCTGTTATGTTGTTGGTGTTGTTTCCTCGCGTAAGTAAATCCAACCTATCAGAGACACACCATTCAGGCCGGCGTTTCCATAAGTTACTCAGATGATTTAATAGAGCTGGCATCGTCTTAACATACTCGTCACCTGTCAATTCCTCATACAATTTTACTGCTTCTTCTGGATCAGTTATAAAAAGAATATTTCGAAATCGTGTCATGATGGACTGTCTTTTCATTATATCAACCTTGTGATCTGCAACGCAAAGCCAACGCCAAAAGGCTTGGCAAACATGGAATGCACATACGAGGGGTGGCTGATAAGTAATCTACCTAACTATGAAAGAAAAGACTTTGATGGCTAGTTTATTTTTTATTTTTCTATATAGTCTCCTGCAAGTGAAATACACTTATGACATTTGCAAATAAGTGACATCATGCCGTTATAATAGTAATTTTTATTTTGCTCGTCAAAATGGTCAGTCACAGCCTCTTTCATTTCTTCGTCCGTCGAAAATCTGCGACCCCTAAATTTTTTCTTTAAATCTTTGAATAAGAAATAGTCACAGGGAGCCAGATCTGGACTATAAGGTGGATGGTTAATTTCTGTGAAGCCGTTTTTGCTCAGGGCTGACCTCGCCGTTAAGGCTGTGTGTACAGGAGCATTGTCTTGTAAAATCAGAACACCTTTGCTGAGTTTGCCTCTCCGCTTTTCTTTGATTTGTTCACAAAGGTGGTCAAGCAAGTTTGCATAATATTCAGCATTCATTGTTGTATTTTTAGGCAAATAATCTATCATCAAAATCCCTTCGACATCCCAAAATACGGTGGCCATTAGTTTTCCAGCCGACGGCCGAATCTTGAACTTCCTTGGCGGCTTTTCTCCTTTAAATTTCTATTGCATTGACTCTTGTTTGCTTTCCGAATCCCACTGGCGAATCCAAGTTTCATCACAGGTCACAATTCGAGAGATAGTCTCTTCTTCTTTACCTTTGACCAGGTCTAGAAATGCCTGACAACATTCTACTCGCCTTTGTTTGTCAAAGGAGGTCAACATTCTAGGGACCCAACGCGCGCTCACCTTGGACATGCCCAAATGTTCGTGAATAATTTCATGAACTCGTTCCTTGCTAATGCCCACATCTCTGGCTTTCTCCCACTGCTTGATTCGCCGATCTGCAAGAATCAGGTTCTTCACCTTTTCAATATTATCTGCGGTAACAGCAGAAATTGGCCTTCCACTACGTGTGTCGTCTTCCAGGCTCTCACGGCCATGTTTAAATTGCTTCGACCAAAACTTTATGACGAATTCAGAAGGACTTGAATCACCAAACACCTTTAACATGCGCTCTCTGATCTGCGTAGGCGTATTTCCTTCTTTACTTAGGAGTTTAATCACTGCTCGATGCTCAAATTTTATCATTTTGCAATTTCCTTTCGACATGGTGAAATCAAAGCCGCGCCAAAAAAACAAAAGCAAGCGAAAAAAAATAAGCGTCATAATTTTGAAAAAGGAATAAATATAGAATATGATTTTGCAATGGCCAGTTCGATTTTCAAAACTTTCTTTAACAAAGTAGATTTTATATCAGCCGCCCCTCGTAATAGTAATCGAGCATTTGGAAAAATAGTTCTTAAAGCATTTCGTTCGGCAGTAGAATCGTCCGTCATAACAATATCGATGGTTGAGGGAGCAAATATTTTGTTTTCATCAACTGAACAATTACTTAGTTCTTCACAAAAAGTTTGGTCTAAATCATGATGTTCAGCACGGTTATTGAAATCCAATATACAGTTTGGCTCAAAGAGTGACGTCCAAAGGGAAAAATTGATGCGTTAGGTCAAGGGGTATCCAAATCACCCTTATGTATGTTCAGCGATTTTTAGTAGCTTAGGAGTTATGATCTTTTTTAGTATCTTTCGAAGAAAACTTACCTCAGTGGCTTATTTATTATTGATATATTTTTTTAAATTGCTTCGACCAAAACTTTATGACGAATTCAGAAGGACTTGAATCACCAAACACCTTTAACATGCGCTCTCTGATCTGCGTAGGCGTATTTCCTTCTTTACTTAGGAGTTTAATCACTGCTCGATGCTCAAATTTCATCATTTTGCAATTTCCTTTCGACACGGTGAAATCAAAGCCGCGCCAAAAAAACAAAAGCAAGCGAAAAAAAATAAGCGTCATAATTTTGAAAAAGGAATAAATATAGAATATGATTTTGCAATAGCCAGTTCGATTTTCAAAACTTTCTTTAACAAAGTAGATTTTATATCAGCCGCCCCTCGTAATAGTAATCGAGCATTTGGAAAAATAGTTCTCAAAGCATTTCGTTCGGCAGTAGAATCGTCCGTCATAACAATATCCGGCTCTAATTTTTTACCCGCCTCGTTCTTTTCTACAGCTTCTTTTATAGCGGCAAAAACCATCGTGTAATTGGACTCATTTTGCTCAGTATGTATAGCACATGCCAATGGAAGCCCACCGATTTTGTGATGTGTAAAAACTAGAGTAATCGCAGAACTTGTCTGGTCACACGATGATGTTGTGTCTACAAAAATCATATTCTCATATGCAGTAGACAGAAAAACTCGTTTCATAATAGGAGTAATTATCACGATAATCCTGGGATTTTGTTTTAACAGTATCGAGTAGCCTTTTTTATTTAAACTCTCAATTTTCGCTTGTATGATTTCGGGGAGATTGCATTCATTACGGTCGCCATACTTTTCAGTACGCCATTTATTGTACATGTAGTACACATGATTTTCGGAGGGATTTATTTGAGAGTTTGATAACATCTCTATTCCATTTAGATCAGTATCTTGAAACGAGTCTAGTATGTTCAATTCGTTGTAATTTATTGCTGCGCAAGGTGTCATTCCGCTATCAAAATATTTCATAAAAGTTTCTTCGGTTTCCTGGCTGCATTTTAGTAAATTCAAAGCTTCGGCAACGTAAACGCGATGAGAGTGTTCAAAAACTATGGTCACTAACACATTATACCCTTGCGACAACAGTTTGTCGTTTCGAATAGTGTCCTTGTTAACTTTTTTGATAACAAAGTCTATTTTAGCCTTACAGTTTTGTCCACGAGACGACTTCTCAGATTTTTTATTGAACGATGAATGTTGACATGTATAGGTTTTTCGAAATAAGAAGCGCTTCAACGAAGGATATGACTTTCGAACTATCCAGTTAGTGTTCGTAAAATTTGATATTTTTTGAACAAACTTGTCGATTAACTTAACATATCGTTCTTGTTGTTCATTTTGTTCAGTCTTCAGTCTAAATCGCATGGAGTACTTTTCCTCCGATTCAAAATCCAGATTCTCGATAAGTCCACATTGTTCGGTTATAAAACCCTCTAAACTGGCTTTATCTATCATTATTCGTAGGTACTTTTTACGCTAAAAGGATCACAAACTATATAGTTATCACTTTATAATAATCTTCGCAACGTACTATGCACTTATGACATTTTTTTTAATTAAATACAATTGAAATCACAATCTTCAATCACATTTTAAACAGTACTGACTCGCACGTGGTCACAAAATGATGCAACAAACAAAATATTGTCAGCCAGAGGGTGCAAAGGATAGCACGATTTAAATAGTAACGTGCCAAAAGAGTACCGAACGATGGCTTCGTTGTGGTCGGGTATGTTTTAAAGTACTTACGCGGGCGTATACTAAATCTGAATGTATACCCGATATCAACTCGCGCCAGTGACGTCACAAATGTTAGATAAAGGTACGCTTTATTGAAATGAGTTTTGTTTACTGGATTTGAAAATATACCCGACGGCAACGCGGTCTCTGACGTCATGAGAGTTGTGTGAAGGTATAGATTCCATATAAGCCGCGCCGCGCGCGCCAGCAGTTTGCTCTCTTGTCCGCTCGGACGCTCAGCCGCCCATCGTCGTACGAATCGCCACTCTGACAAAAAGCCTGACAAAAGCCGGACAGGCCAAACACGTACATATTTGGCCGGACGCGACCGCAAAAAGCCAAACATGTCCGGCTAAAGCCGGACACCTGGCAAGCCTAGGCGAGACTCTTCTCCGCTCGCCCCGAGCGCGGCGCCCGAACTCATACTTATGGACAGAGCTACATGAACACTAGAACATTGTGACTGGTAGGTATAATAAGGTTATCTCCGAAAGGTCAAGCCGAAGGCACTGAACTAAAATAATTATATTTATCAGCAAATAACACAATTATTAGGAACTTGATGATTACAGTCTCTTAAACAAAATACTTATCAAATAAAAAAATAACAAAAGGGAGTAAATTAATTACACGAACAAAATTCACACACAAATGTGTCATGGTCAACACCGGCACATTCTTCATGGACCCATCTCTTGCAAGAAACGCATTGGACCCATAGTTATCCACGAGTGTCCTCTGAAAATAATCCGTTACAATAAAAACATTTAACGTTTTCACTTTGGCTATTTCATCATTAACTAAAAACTCATTGTCTTCATCTTCAGAGTTGGAAGTTGACTGGCGTACTATAGTTGTTTTTCTTTTCTTTCCTTTTGTTTTTCTTTACTTTTAGGTTCTGCTTGTCTAATTCAATGTTGAAATACTTATATTTTTTTTCAATGCCTCTATTTCTTCCCTTCTTTTGTTTGATGTCTCTAAATCTATTTTATAAGGTGATGAAGTTAAAAGATGCATCACAGAATTTTATTATACTGCTGTTCATATGTGTCAAAGTTTCTTTCATACTCTGTATTGGTGCTATCTTGAATGCTGTCAAGTTCCCAGTGTAAGGAATCGATTGCTGGCCAGCGAGTTTGCAAAGCTTTAAGTGTCTTCAAATTCCCATTTTTTCTCTGATTTCTTCTATCCAGTAGCTGTTCTATAAAATGCCTTTAAGTTGCTTTGTTGTTCACACAATTCTTCTGTCTTGCTAGGAGTACCCTTGTTCACTGTACTTGGATTTAGTTTGAAGTTTTCACTACGAAATGGCAGGTGACCTTGCGGAGTCCGTTGACTCGCAGGTGGTTGTTGTTGTTGACCTAATGTTCCAGGATTGGTCAGCTTCGACTCGTAGGTGAAAAACTATTTCAATGGATTCAATTATTATAGCTGTACCTTGAAATAAAGCATCCATGATGATTGATTATGATCACTTTCTAAAAACCTGCTTGATTTTCTTCCAGTCGATACTAAATGCTGATCTGCTGCTTGCAGTGTTGCTGATGATATCCGCCTTTGTTGATAGTGAGCTGTTAGCTCAATATGTTGATCGCTAGTTGCTCTAGTGCCCCCAACTGGTCCCACCAGTCAGACCGATTCGCTACCACACACTAGTAACACAAAAAACACCAAGCTGATGATATATCTTCGATGTTAGTGAATTGTCGACTCCAAGGAACACGAAATTCCAGTCACCACGTTGCACTGTCCAACTTGCGCACGTTGCACTTTTGTCGCGTGGTCCCGCTATTGCCCGTGTTGCATGCGTCAAATAACTCGAAGGACCATAAAGTTGTACGGTCTGCTCGTACCACACAACTGTCTGATAGTGTCTTTGATGGCTTTGATAGAGTCCATAAGATAAATGATAAACTGATATGTAATTGGAGAAAATTAATGTGACGCGAGTACACGCTCCGGCGGTATAGAATGCACTGATGTAACAGTGTGTTCAATATGCTGACTAGCAAGATGTGCGATTGAGTGTTCATATCGTACACATAGGTTTGGTCCCTTTTTTTTCTCTGTTACTCGTTTTTTTTTTATTGGCGGGGTATGGGACGCAATTGTACTGGATTTATATAAATGGCTGACGTAGAGGAAGAACTGCAATCCTGAGGCACTATATTTTTGGTACGTCACTCGACGGCGTTGATGGACAGGCCACTAAATTAACAGCGTCAAAGTTCGCTCCTAAGAGCATAGGTTTGGTTCCCTTCCTTCCTTTGTTCCTCTTTTTTTGTAGACGTGGTATGGGATGCATTTGTACTGGAGATATAATAACTGGCTGAAGTAGAGGGACCTGCTTACACTTCTTCAACTGCATCATAATTTCTGGAAGAACTGCAATCCTGAAGCACTATGTTTTTTGATAAATCATTAGCCGTTGAATAAATCTATCTGACAAAATCGTCAGATAGATTTAGGCAACGGTTCTAAGGGCTTGGTCTTGTGAGTATCAACAGCGATTTCACAAGCAAGCAAAGTTGTCTTTAGGGGTTAATTAACCAAACTCGGAACTTCGATGGTTGAGGGAGCAAATATTTTGTTTTCATCAACTGAACAATTACTTAGTTCTTCACAAAAAGTTTGGTCTAAATCATGATGTTCAGCACGGTTATTGAAATCCAATATACAGTTTGGCTCAAAGAGTGACGTCCAAAGGGAAAAATTGATGCGTTAGGTCAAGGGGTATCCAAATCACCCTTATGTATGTTCAGCGATTTTTAGTAGCTTAGGAGTTATGATCTTTTTTAGTATCTTTCGAAGAAAACTTACCTCAGTGGCTTATTTATTATTGATATATTTTTTTAAAAACTATTTTTTTGTCGCAAGTATCATCTTCAAAATTGCACTTTAAGCCGTAATGTAAACTAATTATTTGTTTTATCAAATGTTCGAATTTTACGATCGAGCCAGTCCGATCTAACTTTTCAACTTGAATTAAAAATTGAAACTGGTAATCCCATAGTCTAAAAATAATTTTGAAAACTTTGCAATATTACAAAATTACGTAAAAACAAAAAAAAAACGATTGCTTAAGGCGATTAGAACCTCAAAATCGGAAATTACGCCTGCCTTTAAAGGCTTACTTCTTCTAAATGGTTGCTTAGAATATATTTAAAAAAATACGTGACATTCTTCATATGCCTGGCCAATGAAATTATGTTTTATTTTTCTTCTAATACTTTTAGTTTTGAAATAAAAAAAACAGTAAATTTCCTTTATTTTGCACAGTTATTTTCTTTCTATTCCCAAACGCACGAAGCTATTTAGATGATTTTTTCGGAAAATTATAAAAATGCAAAGCTTTCAAAAATTTAAGTATAAAAAATTAATTATTGTTAATTATTTGTTATTTAAATCAATAAAACTGGTGCCACAAAGATTTCGTGCAGCAGGGGTGTGAGCGGCAGTCTCGCCCTTGCCTTCGTACGGGGAGGGTGTGTCGCACGTTGGCTCGCTCCGCTCTCGATTTTTTCGACGTTTTTTTGACAAAGAGTTTGTTACAGATAGTACAGTGTAGTACCTAACGCATTGGAACTGTGGGTGCATTTGAACATTTAGGTCGCGCATGGACGCTTTTAAGTACAGTTTTTAGAGTGATTGATTATGTTATTATATTGATAGATGAAGTGAAAATATATTGTTTTGCGCAAGGACGCTTGTTTAGTACCTAAAAGTGATAATTTTGTTTTGCGAGAGGACGCTTATGGCAAAAAACCTTTTTACACGATGCCGCGGCAAACAAGAAAATTTGCAAATTTCCTTAACAGGGCTTCGCACATGAACGAAGTGCGGTAAGTAACTACCTATACCTACAATAACTAATGCAATCAATCAATTATTATTATTATTATTGTGTCCCACTGCTGGAAAAATCAATCAATATAAAAGTAAAATAATCAGGTCATAATAAACATTCATTTATATTGAAAAAAAATTTGCTTTGCGCCAGAGTCCTACCTGGAGCTAATATCAACAATAGATTCATAAAAATACATTGTAAAAATGGTTACGCCAGGTTTCTACCTGGAACTAATAGAAACAATAGGAAAGAATGGTTGTTATTGTTACACGTGCACGTTCGAAACTTGATCAAAGTAATTTGCAAATTAGTCTAAATATGATAGATAAAATATGTTTTTTTGTTAACTATTCAAAAGATTTCGCATTTAAATTTTATGCAAATTAAATATGACATATTTTAGTATTTAGTTTTTATTTTTTAGGAAATCAAGAAAAATATCACAAGAGCACGAAGTGACGATCACAGAAACAAATAAACAAGACGGATTTCGGTAAGTTTTATATGGCACTGATTTAAAGAGGCAGTTGTAAATAGCAGTTTTGGTAAGTTAAAAATTATAAATGGCACGTTTAATAACTAGTTCAGCAGTCAAAACTAAGCAGTAAAGTAAACAAAAATGAATAATAAAAAATAATGAAATGGATCAGTGAATATATAATTTAGCAGGAAAATAATTAAATGGGCGGTAAAAATTATTGAACGAGCGGTTACGTGTGGGCAGTAATAAATCGGAATTTGTCGGTAAGAAATCTCATTCTAAGCAATTCTATAAACAATGAGGTGGTAAAATAAAATAAAAAAAACAGATTGTATAATAATAATAGGAACTTTTATTCGTAATTCGAAACATACTTAAGTAATTAAAATGACATTTGCTTAGTAGCAGCTAAAATAAACTTATTGTATAATAAGAGCAGGTTTGGCTTTCGATGGTCTGCCTCTCTTCCTTTTTTGTCCGAGTGGAATATTTTTAGCTTCAACTGGAGGTACGGCGTACTTCAAGCGTATGGACAGGCCAATTATATGTTTACACATATACATTTTATAAAAGTTTGGGCAAGTACATGTTCCTTGAGTCCATTCTTCTTTATTTTGGGGCAATATAACTTCCCATTTATTGAAAAATTGCTCTTTAAACTCATCAAAATTTTCTGGTGGATTTTCAAATATTGCGCATTCTTTAGCTTCTCCAGCAGGTACTTGATAATGCGTCAAATTATCATTATTATTATGTATGATTACAATCTCTTTCGGTAGTTTGGCCCAATTATATGAATCTGTCCAGTCTTTCAAAGTTATTTCCGGCAATTTTGCAAAATAGTTTTCAGATGGGTTCTGTGTATACTTTAGGGACCACTCGTTCACCATTTCTTTAGCTAGGACCAAGAAGCGTGAAAGCTGTAAACGTTCTCTCAGAGTGTTGCTGTCTTTTATTACTTTATTAAAAGCTTCAAGAGCGTTATTCGTCGAAGGTGACGATGACGCTGCACCAAGATACCAATTACGGTTTTGTAACAGCCATTGATCTCTGAAGTACTCAACAAACCTTTTTTCATGTTCATATTTCTGTAAAAAGTACACTGTAGCTTTGTCAAAAGCATCTTGGTCAGTTAAGGAATGTAGGATGTCAATATCTACCAAAAATTTTCTTTGAGCAGCTTTCTCTACAAGGCTTTCAACTTTAGACTGTATGTTTCTTTTGGCGTGGGCCCAGCACATACGTACTTTTGTATCTTCAAATTCTTCATTGAAAGCATTTTGTATGTTTTTTGCAGCGTCAGCAACCAAAATAGTCGGCTTGAAAGCACTACTGAATAGTAACTGTATATTATCTTTCATGCTTTTGAAAACTAGTTTAAAATCATCTTTTTGTTCTGTGGTAGAAACAGCCAAGCACAAAGCATGGAACTTTCTTTGTTTATCTGTAGTTCCTATAATAAGGACAGGGTACCCCTGCCAGATTAGTTTGTAGGTCGCGTCTGCGTGTAAGATATTTACCTCTTGAGCTAACTCTAGAAGGTATTTACTCGACAATACGAAACGAAAAGTTGCCTCTTTTTCTGAAATCTCATATGCTGTCACAAATGCTTCATGGGAATTTTCTGGTAATGTTGAATTATCTTGAAGCCATCTTTCTAATTCGCCAAGACTAATAGTATGATTGCCATATAAAGCACGGCGACGATCACTGAGATAATTTCTTAATTGAGACATCTTTGGTAATTTGAGACCTTCAACTTTAGAGAGGGCAGTCATTATAGCTTTAGGCTTTAAATGAAGATCAAACAGCTTATTTATTTCTTCCTTTAATCGTTCAGATAATCCACGTTCAGTGGACTCATTGCTGTCGTGGTCATGATCATTTTCAGTTTGGTACAAAAACACAGCATCTGACAAAGAATCATATAGTAAATACCTTTTAGCTGAGCATTGAGAGCCACGTCTCTTAGCTTTATTACATCTGTAATATATTTTCTTGCCTTCTTCGGATACATTCGAATAATTAATAGACCAAATTTTTTCTTGATCTAAAGCTTTTTGAGCTAGGCCGCTATTGTCAAACTTCTTCACGAATTCCCAAGATTGATAAACACGCTTCTTTTTGACCGGGAGGTTTTGTTCTTGGTCACTATTTTCACTGTCGCTATCCGATTGAAGCAATGGCACGACAGATGTGTTTAATTGCGATGTGCTTGGTATATTGCAGTCAGTAACGATATTTTCCTGCATAATAATAAGAAATCAGGACAATTATGGCATTAATCAACAATAACAACAAAATATTTATAACAACAATGCACTCGCACGCTTATTACGAAAACAAATGCAAGAATGCAAAACGCGAGCTCACGCGAGACGATTCCAACCCTGTGTTTGGTCGCTTCCGCCACCCGCGCTAATAAGCTCCGCCCAACTAACGAACATTTACCTCTCTTTTCAATGAATTTGAGTTCGGGTGTCACCGCTCGCTATGATATGCCAAACTATTTATCGAACCGCTCATTCTATCATTTTTACCGCTCATTCAGTTATTGGACTGCTCAATTATTTTTAGAATTGACATAGTATAATAAAATAACCGACTAATTGTTTTTTTATTACTGTCCATGTTTTACTGTCGCAATAATTAATCAACCGCCATTAAATTAAATAACTGCTCAATATGTTTTCCAACTGATCATAATAACATCTCGAATATTTAAATAACAGCTCAAAAAATTAGTTCCCGTTTTATATTTATTATTTGTACCTACACGGTAATTTTTTATCACGCGAAAAACATAGAAAATTAATCTTTTTTTTTCTAAAAGGCGCATAATATTTGACTGAGAGTAGCCAAGGCACCTTCGAGATGCACCGCGCTATATTTTTCAAAACCAACTCACCTGCTTTTGTTTTTCTCGGTAAAATGTGTCAGAATTCAACATTTTATCACTACTTCCAAAAGAGCGCATCCTGACCCTTTGTGTGAGATACCGCACGTGCGAAACAATAAATGATTTTTTGTGCTTTTACGAAATTAGGTAAACAATACTAAAAATAGAATTGCACCAAATTTTATACACTTGAAAACTCAAAAAAGTTTTCGTCTTAATTTAGTAATTTTTTCAATACTATTTTATTCATATTTTACAGAGTTAATGTGACTTTGGAGGATCTAGAGAAAAGTCTCCAAAGCCTTAGTAATTGCTTTGAAGAATTACCTAGATCACTTGCGAATGACGGACTTTCACATACTCTAACAGTTGATGAAAACCAAATCAGTAACAACAGCGATGATCAATTCTAGGTCAGTTTTTATAATTTTTCTCTATCTATTTACGTATTTATTTTTTTGTTATAACACAAACATCAGTTCTTGATGAATATTGCAAGTGATTTACATACCTGTTGGTAAAACGGATAATTCGTCTTTCAGATATACACAACAACGGAATCAAAAGAACGTCCAAAGTTTGCAGTTGAAGGCCGACAGGTTATTGACGTTGGTTATTTTTACTCAAAACTTCAAGAGGTCGCTAACCATGGAAATATGGACTGTGGCTTGAACTGCGTTGAAATAGTGGGTGAAAAACAAACGGGATTGCTTTCATTATTTACCTTAAAATGTAAAATGTGTAATGAAAAATTTCACGTACATAGTGATGCTCCAGGAGATACCATGACCATTAACCACTGTGCTGTTGCTGGAAGTATCGCAGTTGGCAATGGACACTCTCAGCTACAAGAGCTATCTGCAGCACCAAATTTACCCCTGATAACTCCAAAAATTTACAAAACCTGTCACTGTAAACTGCAAAAACATTGGGAGAAAATTTCGGTTCAGTCTATGAATCAAGCCGCGGCAAAAGAAAGAGAATTAGCTTTTGCTGAAAATCGTCGATAAGGACGGCATACCTATCATAGATGTAATACTAGATGGATGCTGGTGTAAGTGAACTTACAAAAAAATACTCGGCTCTATCTGGTGCTGCTGCTATCATTGGCAAAAGAACAGGAGAAGTACTGTATCATGGTGTTAAAAATAAATATTGCTCAATTTGTGCTAAAGCAAAGAAAATACAGGAACCAAAAACGCACATATGTTACAAAAACTATAGCGGGCCATCCACGGCAATACATACATACATACATGGAATCAAAAATTCTTGTCGAAGGTTTTAAGTGTTCGATTGATATGCACAATTTAATTTACGGCAGAATGGTCTCTGATGGGGATGCCAGTACCTATTCAAAACTACTAATAAACCGTCCATACCCTCACATTACTGTTGAGAAGATTGAATGTCGCAACCACATTCTTAGAAATCTATGTAACAAACTGGCATCTCTTCAAACGGATACAAAATACCTATGTAGGTTCTGTAAGATTTTGACAACAAAAAGAATAATGATTCTAAGAAGGACTATACGAACACATAAAGCGGAATCAGAATCAGAAAAAAGGTGTAAAATAGAACCCTTGTATAACGACATAATGTTGGCTCATAACCATGCGTTTGATGACCATACAAGATGCAAACGCTCTTTTTGTGATTCTGTTGGGACCACAGAAGCTTCAAATGTTGAAAAATAATTTTACAATAGCACATTATGGTCAAGAATTTGCTTGATAATGTCAAATGTGGCAGCACATGCCCCCACCCTTATACACGATATTGATAGCAACATGGTTGAACGCTATAACAGCATTGTCGCAAAGCTCGTCGGAGGTAAAAGAATTAACTTCAGCAAAAGAGGTTCTTATCAGGCCAGGTGTCATGCTGCTGTAGTCTCTTTTAACACACACAAAGTATTATCGACTGTGTACAAATCCATCTCAGGCCGCAGTCCACGAGGCAGCGTGAGTAAATTAGAAGACAGAAGAATAAAACGGATGAAACTGTTGAGACGATTTGAGAGAAAAAAGAACAGAGTATTACTTGCGAAAGCAGGAGATGAAAATTATGGTGAAAACTGTAATAAACCTGATAAACCCACCGAAATTTTTGAAATGGAAAAACAGACATACTTACTGAATTTGAAGAAAAGCAAAGAAGAAAGTTAAAAAATTGAGCAAGACACCATTCTTCAAAGTTCCTGTAGTGAGTGGCTGGAGCTTAGGCGTAGCCTTTTAACTGCTTCAAACTTTGGGAGAGTATACAATAGATCTTGTCAAAGATATATTGTACAAAGATGCTGTGTCTCACGTCGCTGCAATAAAACACGGCAGAGAGAATGAAAAAAAAGCTCTTCAACAGCTAGAACGTCAAGAAAAAGTCCAAATTAATGCTTGTGGGCTCTTTATAGACGAAAAATTCCAATATCTTAGAGCCACGCCTGATGGCCTTATTGGAAAAGACACTATTGTAGAAATTAAGTGCCCACTTAGCGCATTCAACAAAAGTGTCAGAGAAGCCGTGGAAAATAAAAAAATACCTTTTTACAAAATTAGCAAGAAGGGAGACATGGTAATAAATAAAATGCATGCTTGGTATTTTCAAATTCAGGGGCAACTACATATCACCAAGAGATCAAAATGTTTATTCGCCATTTGGACGGGTGAAGATAGACCACTATGTACCTACAGAGTCAATCTTTAAAGATGACATTTTTTGGGATAATCAAATGAAAGAAAAGTTGTGAATATTTTACACTGAATGCTTGCTTCCTGAATTGGTTGATCCAAGGTTTCCAAGAAAACAAAAAATCAGGGACCCTAGGTTCATCGAAGAAGCAATATCTGAAAAGCTTAATAAAGAAAATGTTACCAAGGCAAATAAAACAACCAAACGCAAACCAGTCGAAAATCAAGAAAGAGAAAACGACCAAATAGACACTTGTGATATTTCGAAACAGAAAAGGCAGAAAACAGACAATAAAGAAAATTTGAATCACGAAAATACTGCAGCAGAGTCTCACCATAAACCATCTGAGAACAGTAGAATACATGAAGCTGTAGAATCATGTGTTAGAAAATTACAGTTTGACGAATTTTAAAATATTGATTTTTATTAAGATTAATCGAAAACAAACACATAATATGTTATTATGTTACCATATGTTATAATAATTATGTTATCTATCACACAATAATTATTAATCTTCAATTTTGTTAAATCTTATTTTTTATTTCGGTACTCCGTTGTCTAAATTGTTGTAAATCGTTGTCCGTTGTTGTAAATTGTGGTTGCTACCTAAATCCTATGATAGCTTAGATGACGGTCGTTACACAACCACGTCAGAGGCCTACTGGTGTGTGTGACACACATCATCACATTACAATTTTTTACTGAAAATTTTATTGATGCTTGTGTACTGACATATATTTGGTAATATAAATAAACATAAAACTTCTAAATAAATATTGTATACAGAATAACAGAATAATTTGTTTTATTAATATTATAAGAATGTACCTATAGTACCTATGGACCTTTTAAACGAACTTTATATTTCATCCTTGAATACCTACACTTTCTCTTGAGCACATACTTCATTGTACACACTACACAAGGAACACAAAGACCCTAACTAAACATATTTTATTATTTATTAAGCAAACACGAATTGAAAAAAAAAACTTTATATCGTCTAACTAAACCCTCTACCAAAAACAAGTAGGCATGTAAGTCATAAACTACAAAAATAACAATTTAAACCTTTTTTAGCTTATTCCTTAGGCAGATGAGCAAAGTGCGCGCGCCGGTGCGTCGCATCTGCGCTCCGATACAGATTCTTTGGTAACGGGATAGGTGCGCGGGAGCGCGGGGTGCGGCGTGTGGCTCGCTTACGCTCCGCCTCAACGCTCAAGGTCGTTCGCGATTATAATCGCCTTAACGGGATATTATTTGTAGAAAACAGACTTCAAAAGTACTTAGATGGAATATACCTAATTAGTAAATTATTTATTTCATTAAAACAACATGTCAAGATACAAATAAAAATGTCACTTAAAACTAAACTTTTCCTAATCAATGGTCGATCCTGGCGCAAAGGTCTCCATAACGCTCGCTGCATTACCGCGTTGGATCGCTATGGCCAACCTTTGCACCAAGAAAGAACCAAAGCGAGGGTCACCTCCTCTTTCTCTCAGTCGACTACCTAACTCGGCTATAAAACATTTTGCTTCAGTGCACCAACAACCGGCCGTTTCCACAGCGAAAGGAATAAAATTATAGTTTTGAGATAATGGGGCGTACTTTTCTGGCTTTTTGTTAGCCGCAGATTCAGCGGCAGCCTCAGGCGCCCTCATTGTACCACGGACATGACTAGCCGCGTACGTGCTGACGCATGTTGCGTCCCACAAGAGACATTTCCCGCACTTCCAGGGCACCAGGGTTAGGCCGTCGGGTCTTTTCCCATCTGTACGACTGAGACCTGGAGGCTCAAGGACGCATGAGATTTGGGAAGACACGAGTGCTCTACGGATGATCTCTTTCAGGGCGTGGTGACGTGGGAACCTACCCGAACAGCGATTGCAACTAAAGGCATGGTATCCGTTGGCTTCCACCGTAGAGCCGCAAACGCATAAATGTGGTTCACAAACGTTGCAACCCAGGCGGAGAGCCACGGCCACGCGCAAGGAGACACTGTGGACAAGTGTTCCCATGTGAGGAGACGATAAAGCATGCAACCACGCTCCTGATTCCGGTTGAGACACTGCCCGAAGTCTAGCCACATTCAGCCCCGTGGGCCAATCAATGAGATGGTCAAAAATGCCCCTCACTCCAACATCGTCCCAAGCACGCTGCGATTCAGCATCCCGTGGCAATGTAGCGCCCGGATTACTGGTAGACCAGGCATTCGAGGCGCCATCAGCTAAGGGAATCTTGACCCCGCCGCCATAAAAAGGTAGAATAGAAGCGACAAGATCCGAGACCCCATGCGAAGACGCCAGAAATGCCGGCACCCCAACATCCTTCATGCACCTTAACCCCAAACCCCCATGCCGAACGGGCAAAGCCGCCTGGCTCCATTGCATGTCGTTGAGCGACACGTTTAAGATGCTCATCACCGTCTCTTTGAGCGTAGCGTCGAAACCTAACACCTCTTCTGGAAACATCCAAGTTGGAGACGTGCGAAGCAAGAAGGTTACCTTTGGAATGGCGAAACAAACGTGAGCAGAGAGATTGCTAAGACGCTCTCGGGAGTTCTCCAACATGCGTCTTTTTTTCCGTATTGCTTGTGGAACTCCAGCAGGAAAAATAGGAGAACCCGAGAGGCTGAAGCTACAGGGATTTAATTCTTTTAGCCCCGGTAACAGGGAACCAAAGTGTGAAAATAGGGAATTGGAATTTGAACAACAAGAAAAGAACTCACATTTGGCCGTACTTACTTCCAGCCCAACTTCCCTTAGTCGTGGTATCAGCAAAGCTATATCTCTTTCCACGACCTTAGGCTTGCCACCTATGGTTCCGTCATCCAGATACCAGATGTTAAGTGGTGACTTGAGTTCTGCTATAATCTTCTGGATGGCGAGGCTGAAGACAAGCGGGCCGAGTGGATCTCGGTGCTGGGCACCAAGACTCCGTGGGAGAGGATAAGTGAGTCACCAAAAAAGAGGTTAGAAGGAGAGCCGTAAAGTTGTGAGAGAAAGTGATATAAAGTAGTAATTTTATCCCTAGCCTCTTTTAACAAGGTATCCCTTTATTGGGAATTAAATGCGTTTTTTATATCCAATTTTAAAACGACATAGTCCATATTTTCGGGGTCAGAGACAAACGCACGCGTGGCATGAATCGCAACCTCACAACCCAACTGTGTTCCGAAGCCCAGTTGATTGGGGCATAAATAAGAGGCCATCCCTTCTCGTACCGCACGAAATCCGACTTTTGCAACAAGCCGACGCAAAACACTGCCAATAGCAATAGTTCTCACCCTCCCATCCTTTTTGCTTAAGGCACACAAAGTAGCTCCGTAAAGATACGGGCAGACAACGGGATTCAGTCGGCCTTCAAGAAGGAAGTTGCACATATTAGTCAGCTCCTCCAGAAGACTGGTGCCATTGTCTGCCGCAGAAGCTGACGACAGTTCTTTCAGATGAGCCGGAGCGGAGCAGCAGAGCAGACGGAGCCCGTCCAATCCCCCGGCCGAACTGTTGTAGAAAGAGCTAAGAGCTTGAGACACATCTTCAACTTTAACTCTCAAAGCTAGTGTGTCACTCTCTGGAGCCGGCGGGAAAGTGGACGGGTGGGGAATGGATGCTTTGACCTCAGAGCTTCGAGGATATTTGGGTCACAGGCAACGAAACTATCGTCTGACGTAAGCAACCGTACGGCGGACCTAAGGTCACCGTCATGGACCTTAGCCTCAATAGTTTTTACTAAAGAAGGTGTTTTACCGACTAACTCACAGCCCTCAGAGTAATAACCATTTGTCTCAATGTTTCGCTTCACTTTGGTCGTGGGACCCCGGTGCAGAGGCATCTGGAGTTCCCAACGCCGTGTAGGCGAAGGACAGAAGACGATATACCACTCTTCGACACCGTTAGTGTCCAAACAACTCCGAATCAGTAAGCAGAGTTTAGCCGCTCCCAAGTTCCTCGCTCCCTTGGGAATATGTCGGAGGACTCGCGTGGACTTCTTACGATCTACAAGGTTTTCAAGACAACAACTTGCAATGGCATCAGGCACAGGGGAGGCTGTTGCAGCAGCCGATGCCTGAGAGGGCGCCCGTTCATTTTTAAGTTTATGTCCAATGTGAATGTTCAAACCACGCTGTGAAAACAATCTGGAACAGCTGGAGCAGTAGGGGCACTTAATCATCACAGAACTCATTGTAAATATGAAGTGGAAAAAAAATACAATTAATAAAATGTACTCCGTGTGTGTATTCACTAGTAATATTAATTTAAATTTAGCGCACTATTAAGTAGTGTAATCAGAGAATAAATTAATTATAAAAATAATAAAGGAATATAATAAAATTGGATAACAAACTAAAATTAAATTGGAATGGAAAAATGTCAACAAAGATAAGTAAAAAAAATATAAATTAATGCGCAAATATACGAGGACAAATATTAGGACAAGTCAACACATTACAAATATGTTAACAAGACAGAGGTAAAGGCACTAAAAATTATGAACAGTCTATTAAAACAATAAATATTATTTATATTCAAAATTTAAATAATGATTGCTGTTATGTCATTAAGGACTAATTAAGTTAGAAAATGTATCAAATTAAAGGAAAAATAAAATTATTTATTTTAAAAAAATATTTAAGTTCTGGGTGGCGGTTCAAAAACAAACGTAACCAAGTTTTATCAACCGACTGTTTATCTTTTGAAAAATTGACCTAATTTTTTTTTCTGCTAATTGATAAGCTAAAGTTTTAAGGTCACTTCGAGTTAGACTAAATGCCGCTGCCTCCATTTTAAGGGCATAGTCTGCCCAATCATTTTCTTATCAGGTAGTAGCGTAGCTTTCCTTCCTAGTTTCATGTTAGTTACCTCTCCTAGTGGCTGCTCACTTTTTTGTGATAATCGTATAAGTGTAGTTTTAGGAGCACCAAAGGTTTTGGATACTTTTAAGAAGAACATATTTTCTCGCACAGCTAAAATAGCCATAGTCATGCAGTCCTTTTCCCATTGCTGTCAAACTGTTTTTTTTTTCTGATGACGCCATAATCTGCAATGAAAATTAAAGCTGTACACTTGTTCCAAATATGGACCACCGTAGTAATAATAATAAAACTTTTTATATTATTACTTACATATCGTAAATTAGAATTCAATAATGCAAACAATTAACTTATTATTTAATCATGCAGTATATTTGTACATTCTAATTAGTTGCTTATTACAGATTTGATTTATTTTATTAAATATTATAATAGATATAGCATTTTTTATTAATTTCAATATATGTTTAGCATGCATTTTATTATAATTATATATAAGAGCATCGTAAGACCTGTCGTCATGTATGGATCAGAGTGTTGGGCGATGAAAGTAATGAATGAAAGAAAGCTTCATGCTGCTGAGATGCGAATGCTGAGATGGATGTGTGGAGTAACAAGAATGGACAAGATTAGGAATGAGTACATAAGAGGAAGCTTGAAAGTTGCGCCCATAACAGATAAAATGAGAGGAAATCGGCTTGCGTGGTATGGACATGTAATGCGGAGGGATGAAAGTCATATAGGTAAAATGGTATTGAATTTGAATGTGGACGGATATGTTCGGAGAGGACGACCGAAGAAAAGATGGATGGGCTGTGTGAAAGATGATATGTTAAAAACAGGTGTTAATGTCGAACTGACGGCTGACAGGGATGAATGGAAGAAGAGAACATACTGCGCCGACCCCAAATAATGGGATAAGGGCAAGGGAATGATGCATTTTATTATAATTTAATTTTGAATAAGTATACATAGTTTTTTTTTTTTATATTAATAACAATTTTATTTATTCGTTTTTTATTGACGTCTTCTTCAGCCTCCTCCATGCCTTTCCATTTACTGCGATTCCTCGCTAGTCTACTCCAGGTTTTTCCAGCAATCTTCATTATGTCGTCGCTCCAGCGTTTCAAAGGCCTGCCTCGTTTGCGTTTTATTTGAATTGGGTACCAGTTCGTAATAATTTTCGACCACCTTTCATCTTTAGCTCTTTGTAGGTGTCCTGCCCAGCGCCATTTTAATTGAAAAATTTATTTGATGATGTCTCTAGCCTTAGCTTAGCCTTTCTTATCTCCGAATGTTTAACTCTGTCCTTGAGCTTTACCCCTATAAGGCATCTCTCCATGCCTCTCTGGCATGTCGTAATTTTACGAATGACTTTATTTGTCATGTTCCAAGTCTGAGAGGCATATGAGAGACATGGTAGTAGGCATATCTCCATTGCTTTAGTCTTCAGGCTGACAGGTAATTTGCTCATATAGAGTCGTGAGATATTGTGTCAAAAGCTTTGGAATAATCGACGAAACCAAAATATATAGGGGCATTTTGTATTCACTATATTTCTCTATTATGTTCTTCAGTGTGTGAATATGGTCTATAGTAGAGAAGCCCTGAACAAATCCTGCTTGTTCCACAGCTTGGTATTCATCTATGACTCTTGATACTCATCGCAGTATAGTGTAAGAAAATAGTTTGTAGAGTGAGGACATAAGACTTATGGGTCTGTAGTTTGAAATTTGCTTGGCATCACCTTTTTTATAGAGCAAGGCAAAGAGAATATAAATCACTACGTTTTAAGAGACGGGGCTTTCTTTGTAGCCAATAGAATCAATTTACATGGCTCTCCAATGCCAACATAAACGTGAAACCTAACAGTACCAACCTAACAGGCTACATAGTGTAGTAACGTTCGTATTTTTATCGATATCGATAAAATATACAGGTTAGAAATCAAGCCCCATATAGTTTTATTACTCCACATCAAAGATAGGTTAAAATCGAGTCCACATTTAGGAGTCCAATATTGTTTAGTGGGAAATAAGTAATAAAATAACTAATTGGTACAAGATTGGACTTAAATAATAGACTCGAGATAAAAACTTTCTGCTTTTAGTAATAAAAATTTAGAGAAAACAAAAGAAAACATTTATGATTTTGCGATGCCCTGTTGCTGTGCTTTTTTCATACTATCTGCAATTGATTCCTCAGCCTTTGCGAAGGAAATATTTGTGCGATTGCATTCATTTCTAATCAAAAGATGACTCAGACGAACAAGCAATAAATGAAGCAGACGATCTTTGTGGTCATTACAGATCCATAGCAAATTGTCACATTTTGTCAATATCATCGTGACGGCTTGCTGAGAAATATGTCTTTCATGAAGGATTGGTTTAACTTGAGCTTCAAACAATGATGTAGCTGAATAAACTAGCTTGCATAAAAAATATTGTGGGATACGTAAGACTTTTTTTGTCTTGCCACCACTCACGAAGTTTTATGTAGCTGTATATTGGTGTATCACATTGCTCTAGGTCTTCAATTTTTAAACTTAGCGTGCATATCTCGCATTGCCACCTGATTTTTTTTAGTACCACCGAAGCCAAGTTGCCCGCGACATAGACAGTAGGTTGTTTTTCAAACGATTCGAACAATCTGTTTTCAATCTCTAACAATTCTGCATCATCAATCTCTAAGAAATCTAAATCACCGTCTGGAAAGTGCGGGTTTTCAGGAATTTGTAGAACAGGAGAATTAGAACTTTCAGGCAGTTGTCGATCCTTTTCTTGTAATACTACTTCTGAAGAATAATTTTCAACTTGAATCGTTTCGGTATTTTCAAAGTGTTGAAAAAAATCTTCGAAGTCAATAATTGCTTCGTTTTCATCCACTTCGCAGTTTGCTCCTTTACCAACTGGTGTACTTAACTTTGTCAAAATATTGGACTTTAAAGCGGCTGTGAAATGATGGCAGGTTGGGTTACGGTTCGTCGGACAATGTTGTCGAATCATTCCAAAAAGGTTTTCTAAACTATCCTGATTTAGCTGACGAAGATTTAAGTACTTGAAGCCTTTCGAGTCCACATACTTCCATATATCTTCTTATGAAGACAGTGAAGTAACGTATCCCTGGGTGCATCTTACGTTCTTGAGTCGTAGAAAGCTATCTTTTTTTTAAAAATGCAGCTCACTCATAATATTTTTAAAACGTCTCCACAATCCAACATGATTTGTTTTTTTGGAAACATTTTCTCTTTGGTGTCTTTTTATGTCTTTTTTGGATGAGGGACCATTGGTGCAGTCAAAAAGTCGATCAAGATCTTCTACGATTTGAGCAGTCTCTAAAACTTCTTGAGATTTCACGTCATCGCCGCCGTACTTCTCGGCCATGAGTTTTAAGATAGCAGCGACGGTGTTACTTAGCGCTTGAGCTGCCAGCTTGACCTTCATTTTAGATTTAAATATAGGATTAACGTGAAGGGCGGTTAATTTTTGGAAATGTGGAGTGCTTGTATTTTTTTCTGCCGCCTGTTGCAGGTGAGACCTCTGCCCTTTTTTCCCGTCATATACTATTACCCCCCACTATGAAAATTGTTTCGCAAAGATTTAAAAAGATGAGGAACGTCAAACATTATAAAAATTTTCTCACTATCTACCAAGAAATAGTTGGACGTTGCTGGAATGTCACACCACTCCTTAAGTAAATTTAAACTGCCAATATTTGTGGGCCCTTGGTCACAAACTGTGGTAATCACAGTGTAACCACTGTCAGTTACAGCCCTAATATTTTCTTTGATAAGAACAGCGAGGCTTTGAGATGAGATAGTTTCTTTTACGAAATAGTAGGTACGCTATTGGTTGCTTTAGTTTTTTATGGAGACATTGAAGCATAAAAACTAAAGCATGATCAGCTATTTGTGAAGATCTGTGCTGATTTTCGCCTAGGTCTACAAACCCCACTACTTTATCTGTCCTGGAATTTGAAGAATTTCATCGAAGAGCAAAGCGCACACTCTATCTTTTTCATTAAATTTTGCAGTTTTCTTCATCATCAATCAATCTTCAAATGATCCATGATAGTTATCTAATTCCTGGCTCCAATTCTATGCTTTGAAGAAGAGATTGCAGAGTTCTGATGCTGGGTAATTCCATTAAATGTTGTAAATGTCTAAATACGCGAGGAGATTTCTTATATATAGCAATAGCCAAGGCTTTTTCCAAAGGTGTCCACCGTTTTCCCTGTGGTTTTCTGCCATGGTTGCGTATATATGCCTTTATCAAAGTTTTCAATGCCAATGACTTGATACGTGGCATTATATTTCCTTCTCGCAAAACTTTAATTTTACGTTTAAACAAATATTCTTTTAATCAATTTCTTTTTCGCGGTGTGACTTCTAAATCTGTAATTAAATAAATAAATTAAAATGTTTATTTAGCTCTCAAAATCAATTTATGAACACCAAAAAATATGTTCTAATAGCTTCTAATTTTTTAACTAGGTTCAAAATTTAACTAAAATTAACATCAAATCGTATATTATGGCCACTAATATTATTGTTTTAAACGCTACTACTCAATTGTTTTGAACACACAAATTGTGATTATATTTTCTAGATTACGCTACCGGCGGCGCATGAATTAAAATAAATATTTCTTAGTTTAGCCTTGTAATTGTAACCTTGTAAATATTCTTCCATGCTGGACTGGGAGAGATAGAAAAACATAGAATGTTCCAGCTGCCCTTCCTCCCGGGCATGCTGTTAAAGTCAGCAAAAGGGACTTGAGGGTTACATTGTATTGTAATTTAGGCGATGGGCTGACAACCTGTCACTAAAGCAATACATATTACAATCTAAAATAATCCCCTTAATTTTTGTCAGACGTGGCGAAAGCGCCTTTTACGAGGCGTTAAACGCTCTGCCTACCCCGTAAGGGATAAAGGCGTGATTTATGTATGTATGTATGTATGTGAATATTTACCTGAGCCAGATGTTTCCTTTTTTTGTTTACAATAATCATGGTCTAATATTTTTTTCACACATTCGCGCTCGCGACTCGCCTCGCCACTCGTCGAAACATCCGACGAAACATTCGTGTGCGAGTGCTGACGCGAATGTCCGTTCACACATTCGTGGAGTATTCAGTTTGATACTTGCACGCAAACATGGAGGACCTACAAGTAATTGCAGCATGCGCTCTACACTTGATGTGTTTACATAATTATTTAGATGTTCTACGTAAAAAAATCAAACGGAAACGTCGCCGCAGACGATGGTGGATGATAACGTGCCACCGCAACAGAACCATGTAAGTACCTATTTACCATTGGTTTTTTCTTTTACCAAAAAAAAAATACTTTTAGGATTTTCTATTTTATTTTTCTCAATTAGTAGTGTTTTCTGTAATTAGTGTGTTTAAAACATAGTGAAAGACAATACACGCTGGGAATCGAATTCATACTTGGTTTAATTTTGTAACTAATTAAATACCCAGAGGACCCTAATAACATTATGAAGGTTAAAATAAATAAGTATGTAATCAATTTTGTTACAGCCAAAGTATGGAGAATGCCATTCAAGAAATGCTCTGTGAAGATTCTGGAGAATTTTCAAATTTCTGTCGAATGTCTCCCATTGATTTTAATTATTTACTCGATAAAATTGAACCATTAATTACCAAGAAAACAACTAAGTGGAGAAAACCTATACCAGCCAAAGTACGTCTAGCTATAACTTTAAGATTTTTGGCAACTGGAGATAGCTACAGAAGTCTTCACTTTTCTCGGTTCAAGATTTCAAGTCCACTTATATCAAATATAATTTTGGAAGTATGTCTAGCAATAAACATAGTTCTGAAGGATGAAATAAAGGTACGTAATTAGTGCTTAAAATCAGACTTTTATTCCGAGATCTTTCAAATTAAACAGGTTAACAAATTAATAGTAGTTTAGATAGAACTTATGCTTTAATAAAAATCATCAATTTCTGCATTTGTTATGGCGTTTTGAAGGACGTCAGAAGATGGTAACACAACTTCTTGAGACAGTATATGAATGTTGTTGGATCGTTCTGTTATGTCATTATTGGAAATTGGTTGATTCAGAATAGTTGGATTGTTTGATTGACTGGGAATGCGAGGGAGAATTGGCGAATCTGGGATGCTAATTTGAACTGGTGAATTAGACTGTATAGAATCATAGGAAGCTACAGCAGAAAATGGTCTGGGAATTGGTGACTGTGAAGTCAAAGGAGTGTACGAAACGGTGGCTGAAGATGGTCTGCGAACTGGTGACTGTGACGGCAAAAAAGCGTAGGAAGTGGAGGTTGAAGTTTTTTTGTATGATGACTGTGACGCCAAGAAAGCATAAGAATTGGAGGCTGAAGATGGTCTGGGGACTGGTGACTGTGGCGACAAGGGAGCGTAGACAGTGGTGACCGACGATGGAAGAGACGGTGACGGTTGATTTGTTACATTTATAGGGATAAAAACAGGTGACTGTTGCGGTAGTGAATCCATAGAGTCCTGTCCTGGGGAAGACATGGAATAGGAGTTATTAGAAATATTTGAATTTCTAAATGGTGGTTTTCTTAAAAGCATCCCATCGATTTCGTGCATTAGAAGATGTCTTTCGTAATTTGAATAGTTTCTAAACTTTTTTGCCAAGAGCTTCCAGTAGAGATCACATTCGTCTTCTTCATTTTGTTTCTTTTCTATCACATTAGTAAGTGTTTCGAATGTTTTTCTAATATTCTTTTGCGCATCATTAATTTCTGATGCTAGCTGACGTCGCCTTTGTCGCTGGCTTACAGGCGCAGTAGAATCATTAGATCTCGGAGCAGTATCGTGGAGTATTTCTACAGCATGCGGTGTGTCTTCGATGCTTCGATTCTCATTGAACTCAGGTGGAACTGATTCGTTTCGTGGCTCGTCGACGTGCTGCTCCTCGTCGTGTTGTTCATCATTTTGTTGTGATGCCTGTTAATAAATATATTTACAGATACCTATATAAATAAAGCATTAGTTGAACAAGTATTTATTTTTGCAGTTGCCGCAGACACCAGAGGAATGGATTTCAATAGAAGAAGGATTCAGAGTAAAGTTCCCGCATTGCGTTGGAGCAATCGACGGCAAGCACATTGTACTAGAAAATCCAATAGGAAGCGGCTCTCAATATTACAATTATAAAAGAACATTTAGCATTGTACTATTAGCGTTAGTAGATAGCGATTATAATTTTACGTTTGCGGATATCGGTGCTCCAGGTAGAATTAGTGATGGAGGAGTATTCCAAAATAGTTTGCTTTGGAAAAGAATTGTCCAAAATGATCTTAATTTGCCACCTGCATGTCCATTACCTGGGAGGCAAAAACCTGTCCCATATGTTTTCATAGGCGATGGAGCATTTGCCTTAAGTACACATTTAATGAAGCCTACATTACAAGGTACATCATGGATGTTGTGTGCGTTTCCCCGCCCGCGCGATCGAGCTCTCCCCCCCACCTCATCCAGGGTATACGGGCAAGCAATCAGCTGTGGGACAGCGCACGATGCGACTTCATTGGTGGGTGCGTTTTTCCGCCTGCGCAATCGAGCCCCCCAACCCCATCCAGGACATACGGGGAAGCGATCAGCTGCGGAACGGCGCACGAACCGGGAAACAAGCCCTGAAACAAACGCCCTTCCGCCCACATCAACCTACCCCGCGAACCGCGCGCGCGATCTATCGTCTCACTACGGCCGCGCGGCCGCGCGCTAACTCCGTGAACTCGCCACTAAAGGAGTTGGGCATATTTGCGTAGCTTTGTGCGTAACGATGCCCAACTCATTTAATTATACGAATCGGAGTTTGCCGTTTTCAAGCCCTAATTTTCATTGAGTTACCGGAATGTGCCATTCCAGGTTTTTATAGAAAATCACTTCTTCTTCTTCTGCTTAGCGTTTTCCCAGCTTGATGCTGGGGTCCGCTTTCCGGCTTTTCCTACTCCACTTTGCCCGGTCTTCAGCATCCACTGGTGTGAGATCGTTCTCTTTCATGTCCGCTTTCACGACGTCAAGCCAGCGCTTCTTTGGTCTGCCGCGTGATCTAGGGCCTTGGACAGTGAGATCGAGGCATCTCTTTCCGACGTAGTCTGGCGGTCTGCGACTTAAATGCCCGTACCATCGAAGACGACTTTCCTGCAGCTTATCTGCTACGTCGCGGACTCCAAGGCTGCCACGGATGTGCTCGTTACGAATGCGATCTAATCTCGTAACGCCGCACATCCATCGCAACATCTTCATCTCTGCGACGTGAAGCTGCTGGACATGTCTTCCAAGGACAGGCCAGGTCTCGCTGCCGTATAGTAGGACTGGTCGGATGATACTCTTGTACACAAGGCCCTTAAGCTTCACTGGTATTCTGCGGTCGCAAAGTACACCAGTTACTTCCCGCCATTTTGCCCAAGCAGCCCTAATTCGGGCTTGGACATCGCAATCAATTGCACCAGACTCGTGCAGCACAGACCCAAGGTATTTAAATTTATCTGTTTTTGAAACAAGTTCATCTCCCACCTTTATGGGGTTGGGGTCTGTGCTGCCATATGCCATGTACTCGGTAGAAAATCACTGAAATTTGAAATTATTTTGTTTAGTTGGAATTGTAAATAAATACACGCATAAAATAAAGATAAAGTTAGTTTTATTTACTTTCACACTTAGATGATACCAGCACAAACGCCATATTGATAAAATAGAAGACAGAGATAGCTATAATGAAGTCATACACTTTCTTTCTCTTTTCATTACATTGCGTTCCGTTCATACAACTTTAACACCCCCTCTCAATGTAATAAAAAGAATAATAAAATACAAAACACTATTACATTAATGAAACTGAACTACTACCTATCTATAGTACTAACTACATACTAACTCAGAAAGAAAACTTTATATGACACATAACTATTCAAAAAATTATACCACATCCTACTATGAATTTCAACAATAATTCTTTCTTTAAAGGTTTTGTGAACATGTCTGCAATTTGTTCATTAGCACACAAATACTTAACACATATTTTGTTACAATACAAAAAGGCTCCTGTCACATCCATTTGAAACACTGGTAAATTTAATTTTGTAGCTACAGCCAAAAATAACCTGAAAGTTGCTAACTTGGCCACTGGTGCATAAATTTCGTCCAAACTTAGGTCATATTTTTGTTCAAAGCCCCTAGCCACTAACCTAGCCTTATACTGCATAGTTCCTTCAGTCTGTTTGATTTTAAACACCCACTTGCTACATATCACTTTTTCACTTTTTGGCACTTCACATATTTTCCAAGTGTCATTGTCTTTCAGCGTTTGTAGTTCCTTCCTGATTGCTTCTTGCCACTCACAAGCATCTGGTCTCTTCATGGCTTCTTCGTAGGACGTAGGGTCTTCTGTTGACAAAGTCACATTGTTACACCTATAAAACTGGGTCGGCTTCCTAACTCGCTCATACCAGGAGCTCGACGAGGGAACTGACAACCCAGATTGACCAACGCCACCGGTTTGAGGGCGTCGTCACACTGACGACTCGACCTTGCCGGTGGCCCCTGACATGACTTCCCCGACTATGACCTTCTGGCTAGAAGTCGCTCACTGAGCCTCCCTGAACAGGGAATCACTCGGTGGGCTGACTCGCCGGCGGTCACCGGCTTTTGACGCGCGGCCGGCCAAAGTGCCGGCCACGCCCCACCGGACTATGACTTCGTTGGCCCATAGAGGGGCGTTTTTCGCCCACTATGGGCTTTTAACCCCACGCCACGCCCGTTTTTACGGGCGTCGACAGATTCTACGCCCAGGGGGCCTAGCCCCGAAGGCGTCTCCCCGCCGGCCGCTTCGCGGCCGACGAGAAGAATTTCGCACGGACTCGCTCATACCAATTCTGTTAATAGTGAAAGCAGCAGTGTTGACCACTTCAGCCCACAATATCTTGGGAAAATTCTTTGCTAACAACATAGTCCTTGCCGCTTCCACCAAAATTCTATTTTCCCTCTCAGCTACTCCATTTTGTTCTGGTGTGTATGCCACCGATGTCTGATGGATGATCCCTTTTGACAGTAGAAACTCCCGAACCTCCTTGTTTACAAACTCTGGCCCATTGTCACTGCGAAAGAATTTTACATTATTTCCTGTTTCATTCTCGGCCTGAATCGGATTTATGAAATTTTGAACACAGTACTTTATCTCACTCTTTTCTTTGACAAAGTAAACTTTTCTGTACTTTGAGAAACCATCTTTAAATACAACAAAGTATCTCGAACCTCCCACTGAAGTTTCCTCCATGGGGCACCAGGTGTCAGCGTTGATTACTTCGCAGGTTCTTGATAATTTCGTGTCACTGATAGGGTATGGCAAGCGATGAATTTTCTCCTTCAAACAGCTCTCACATTTAAATGATGTCGATTCGCTTACATCAACTGAGTTGTTTTTCAATATGTTTCGAACGTAATCAACATTTTGATGCGCCATTTTCTCATGCCACTCACGTAAACTAAGTTGAGCAACTGCTGTATTCGCTTCTCCCCTGGGCAATTCACGAAATTTTAACCAATAATTCGTTCCGATGCGATCACCGACGGCCATTATTTTGCCTTGTTTGTAAAATTTACAAATATCTTTTTCTGTCACCATTTTGTATCCTTTCTGTGCAACAACAAAGACCGAGAACAGATTATTTATCAAATCAGGGACGTAGAGTACTTCGTCTATGGTCGTGTCAATCCATTCACTCCCGTTTGATACTTGCAGCGCCATCTGTCCGTATCCGTGCACTTGTACTGTCGATCCATTTCCTAGAGTGACCGTTCGTCCCATGCCTTCCAAACTTGTGTATGTTGTAAAAAACTCACGTTCACGGCTCATGTGATCACTCGCTCCAGAGTCAGCTAACCACATACTTTTATAACTTTCATCATGATGAGGATCCTGAGAACTTGTCGCGACGAATGCATTAGACATTTTTGAGTTCACTTTACGGTCTTTTTCCTTTTTGAACCGACACTGACTTTTATAATGTCCAGTTTTGTTACAAAAATAACACCTTTGTTCTGAACTGTTACCGTCCGGATTCCGCTGATTGTCTCTATATTTCACATTAAAGTTATTTTTGCATTCACTTTGGAAATGTCCAATCTTGTTACACTTGAAACATTTTTTGTTGTTTTTTCTAGCGACAAAGAAAGCTGATGACGATGGCTGAGAATCGCTATTATTTTTATGTATCCTTTCTTCTTCTATTAGCAATCTAGACACCAGGTTTTCAATTGTTTGTTTCTCTTCTGATGCCGACTCCCAACCGGACACGAAATGTTTATATTGTTCTGGTAACGTCATCAATATTTTTGTGATAACGAACTTGTCCGATATTTCCTCACCTAGCTGTTTTAATTGATTTTGCAACTCCTGTATCTTTGATAAAAATATAGACATTTCTGTGCCTGGCTCATATTTGAATTGAAAGAATCTCTGTTGTATCATATGAATGCTTGTTTCAGATTTTTGTTCGTAAACAGCCAGTAATTTTCTCCACATCTCTGCTGAAGTGTTGCAAGATATTATATGTAACATAGCCTCCTCGGACATCCGCATCACTATTATGGTTTGGGCTTTGCCATCCATTATCTCCTAGCGTGTTCTTTCAGCGTCATCCTCGGGTTTTACTGCTGTTCCATCGACAACATCGATCAATTTCTGACCCCGCAGCATAACTGTAGTTTGAAACTTCCAAATGTTCCAAATTTTCGTGCCCTCGAGCTTAAGTCCAGGTAAACCACCTTGTGCTGAGTCCATCGTGTAGTGTTATCTCCTGTAGACCTTCCTGCCTTGTTCAATTTCTCGAACAAGTTATTCCGCCTCGACGAACGGTTAACCTCAAAGACCAACACCGCAGTGCACCACGCGGTTCCGTTCTTTCGTCGATGAATTTTGCTCACAGTATTCACCGATTTATACGTGCATTTACTTTCCCCGGTCTGATTATATGTCTGGGCCCATAACCAGTTGGAATTGTAAATAAATACACGCATAAAATAAAGATAAAGTTAGTTTTATTTACTTTCACACTTAGATGATACCAGCACAAACGCCATATTGATAAAATACAAGACAGAGATAGCTATAATGAAGTCATACACTTTCTTTCTTTTTTCATTACATTGCGTTCCGTTCATACAACTTTAACAATGAGGCTATATAAAAAGGGATAAAAAAATGCGATTTGCAGTGGCTAGCCGTAACTCAGTTAACTCATAATAACGGACATGCCCTTCACACGGCAGCCTGGGTGGCACCGACTGAAGGGCGTAGGTGTGAAGTTAGGGTTGCCAATACAAAACAAATACCTTTGTACGTTAAAACATCTTAAATTCCATGATACAAAGTATTTGTTGTGTATTTGTAACTTATAGTTTCACACCTACGCCCTTCCGTCGGTGCCACCCAGGTGCCAAAAGATCCTTGTAGGACTGTAATTACAACTGATAGCCAAAAACATGAGGTGGCGCGCTTGACAATACTGTCAACTAGAGGAGGTACATTACTACAAGTACATACAGATTGTTTCAAAACGATTTGGTGTAAGTTATCAAATTTTTCAGTAAATACACAAGCGATTAAGTTAGCATATTGGTCAGAAATACATTAATGAAAATTCTGTATTAAGAAATGTCCAGCAGGTAAGGACACGCTGTATACTCCAATTTATTCCAAACTTTTACCTAAATAAGATGATTATGTCACCCTAATAACCTAAAAAGTTATTATTCTCATAAAAAGTGAATGTTGTCTATATTTGGAATAGCATCAAAAGAATCTAAGTTGAAGTAAGTACCTAAAAAATGAAAAAATATTTACTAACGTTATCTTCAGTGTCCATAGTAACATCGCAGCTATAACCTGGAGCTAAGAAACTCCATGATATCATATGCGAACCATATCGGTATATAAGCTTCATCTGCTCCCATCCCTGATCTAATAGAAGATTTCTTTTTCTTCAAATGTGTTCGGAAAGTTGCCATCAGAGAGTTCTTTTTTGCTTTTAAATCATTTATTGATATTCTCATCGTATTGGAAATACGATTCCACGCATCGTTAACTTTTATCTTGTTCTTATGGGCTCGATGTTTTGGGTTCCATATAACTTCTTCTGTCCAAAATATTTCCAAAAACTGTAAAACACGTTCGTTGCTCCACTCCATCTTTAAGTGCCGCAATACGTGCTACCGCTACAGAAGCTAAACGTCAACTGAAAGCGCGCGAATGTGTGAACACTACGTTCGCGCTCGCCACTCGCGGCCTTTGACTCGTGCTCGAAAAACCGCTCCCGACGCGAACGCGCGAGTCGCGCGGCGAGTGACGAGGCGAATAGCGAGTGCGCTGCTTACACATGCATGCTCGCGACTCGCCGCGTGATTCGCCTCGCCATTCGTGCGAATGTGTAAATGCGGCATAAAATATTTTTATAAAATTATCGCGACCTCCATGTCTTGAAAACTTCTGAATCGATTTTGATGAAACTTGCACTGTTTCCTAACGCCGCTGTAAAAATATATCTAGCGCCAATATAATAAATAAAATGATTAAAATACTAACAGATACAAGTAGTTTGAAGTTTAAACTGCTTGTACCTGTTAGTATTTTAATAATTTTGTTTATTATATTAGCGCTAGATATATTTTTTAACAAAACCCGGAATGCACTCAGATCGCGCGCGGACAGTATATGTAAGCTAATAAATTAAAGAATAAAAAAAAAAAAACGCTATGCGTAGACTAACAGGCATACAAACATATATCCACCTCTAAAATATTGTTTATTGGTTTGCAAGCCCTAATGGAATGATGTTCCAATAATATTACACATACGTGTCGAATTGATACAGTACCCTTCAGTGATAAAGTTAAAAACCTAGGCGTTATTTTTGACGATTGCTTTTCGTGGAAGCCTCATGTTTCGGAGGTAAGCAGGAAGGTGTTTGCCGCGTACGGTTCGCTTAAACGGCTCAGGAATCTTTTGCCAACCAAAACAAAATCTCCTTGGCACACTCTCTCCTTCTACCGATACTGGATTATGCAGACGTTTCCTATCCTGACCTATCTGTTGTACTGCTAAACAAACTCGAACGTCTGCAGAATCTTTGTATTCGGTTCATATTTGGTTTGCGGAAGTATGACCACGTATCTGCCCATAGATCCAAGCTTCAATGGTTGCCAATATCCCGTAGGAGGGACTGCCATATCCTTTCCCTTTTATACTCCGTCCTGTTCAATCCCAATTCCCCTCCTTACCTTAAGGACCGATTTACCTTTCATTCCTCAACTCTGGCGCGTAATTTGCGCTCCAGCAACAGTTTAACTTTAAACTTACCCTCCCACAAGACGGACTTCTTCGGAAAATATTTTACGGTCCGAGCAGTTAAATTGTGGAATTCCCTGGCTATATTCACACTCATAAATACTTAGGCATTCCATTATTTATTGTTTTACACGAATAGTAACAATTGATAGTACTTTTATTAAAAAACACGTTATACTTACTGTATGAATCGTAAACAGAATAAACAAAACAGACAATGATTATCACAGCTTGCTTCTTCTATATAATAAAAGCTGTTTTATATCGTTATTTAAACACACTTAACGGTTTTTATATTTCGTTAACTATGATAAACAAAACAGATAACTTTTAAAGGTTATATTGCATTGAAAGCGAAACCAACAAAACAATAATAGCCCCTCCAGACTCACGCCGAGAAGTCTCGGCGAGACTTCTCGCGAGAACAAGCAACGTATCCACACCCACGATGTTCTCATTTGCGTTCTCGTTTCCATTCAGTATGGACGACATTACAACAGACATTGAAATTGCAGCAAGTTTGACTTTGTGTGCCATGGCATATAATAACTTTGTAATCGCTTTATCTAAAAGTAAAATTAAGAAAAGAAGAAAGGCCAGACGATGGTGGGCAACACAAATGCATCGAAACAGGACAAGGTGTGTAATTTCCTATTTCTTTAATTTTATTAATGTGTTCATAATAATCAACATAAACATTACTAATTAAGTACTCTTTAGTTTCAGCTTGCAAAAACAGTTGGATGAACTAGTTGCTGAACCAAGTGGAGAATTTAAAAAGTTTACCAGGATGTCAACAATTGATTTTGAAAACTTGCTTAACAAGATTACACCACTGATTATCAAACAAGATACCCAGCTCCGAGAAGCAGTACCATCTCGTACGCGTTTTGCAATAACATTGAGATACTTGGCCACAGGAGATAGTTTCCAAAGTCTTCATTTTTTATTTAAAGTATCGCCTCAATTGATTTCAACAATTGTCCCTGAAGTATGTGCAGCCCTAAATAATGTTTTGAAGGAAGAAATAAAGGTAAGTTCCAGAGACACAATGTATTTCTTACATAGGTTAA
The DNA here is from genome assembly GCA_949820665.1 of Scrobipalpa costella. Classification (NCBI taxonomy): domain Eukaryota; kingdom Metazoa; phylum Arthropoda; class Insecta; order Lepidoptera; family Gelechiidae; genus Scrobipalpa; species Scrobipalpa costella. Next base: position 10,027,965 of record OX463315.1, read on the forward strand.
GGGTTCAGTAAGTCAATATTATAAAGGAATTCAAATAATAAAGGAACTTCAAAAAAAAACTAAGCACTATTGTAAGCATCAGAAATAACATCTGAGAGCAACTCATTTCGAAGTATGCGCACTCTTGGTTCATCTCCGATTTGTGTATTCTGCCCTTCTGACATTTGAATTGGTGGTAGTTCATAATATAACTGCCCTGTATTTTGTTCTTCTGGTATATGATTTTGTGGTGGTTCAGAATTCACCTGGCGTATATTTTGTCCATCTAGTATGTGAATTTGTGGTGGTTCAGAATATATGGTGCGTGTGTTCTGCCGATAAACATATGGTAGTGGTTCAGAATAGCTAGACATCGATGATGATGGTCTACCCATTGTAGAAGGAGATGGTGTAAAAGTATTGCGTGAAAATTGGGGTGATTGCTTTGCACGGCGGCGATTAATAATTATGCCATCTATCTCATACATAATTTCTAATTTCTCAATCTCAGAGAATGCGCGCAATTTTTTTGCTAACATAATTCCATAGACTTCACAATCATCTGGGGGGGTCTGAGAATCCCGTTTTTTAATGTTTTCCTGAAAGGTACTTAAAGCTTCTTTTAAAACTTTTCCGGCTTCTTTCACCTCTGACTGAATCACTCGAGGACGACTAGTCTGTTGTGTCCTTGTTTCATTTATAGTTGGTGTGGCTTCCCTATTCTCCTCAGTGCTTGTGCCCGGCTCCTCTGACTGAAAAATATCATTAATATTAATATGTAATTTCCTTTTTTTTAGATGCCATCATCTGCAGAAGAGTGGTTGGAAATTGAAAATGGATTCAGGTCCAAATTTCCAAGGGCTATTGGTGCCATAGATGGAAAACATATAGTTTTGATATGTCCTACCAATTCAGGATCAGAATACTTCAACTACAAAAAAACTTTTAGTATTGTGCTTATGGCATTAGTAAACAGTAAATATCAATTTATTTTTGCTGATATCGGAGGGCAAGGAAGAATAAGTGACGGTGGAATTTTTAGAAATACTGTGCTATGGGAGAAGATTTGTAACAACTCTCTTAATTTACCGTCACCTCATCCACTGCCAAATTCAATTGTTGATGTACCATACGTATTTTTAAGAGATGGTGCTTTTGCACTTGGTATGAACATCATGAAACCTTATCCTGGAAACCATGACGGAGACAGCCCTGAACGCATATTCAATAAAAAATTGTCAAGTGCACGTGTAATTGTGGAAAATACATTTGGAATATTATCAGCAAAGTTTCGAATATTCAAATCGCCAATCGAGCTGTCTCCTGAAAAAGCTTCTGTTGTTACAATGTCTTGTATACTACTGCATAATTATTTAAAAAAAAGTAATACATCAACACGGATATATTGTCCACCAGGCACTATTGATGTTTATGATAGAAATGGCAATATGATTCATCGTGGTTCGTGGCGATCAGAAATAACAAGCACGAATGCTATTCAGAACTTGCCCCAAATAGCACGCAGATCAGCTGCTAATGCTAGACAAGTACGAGAAGAGTTCAAAAATTATTTTTTCAGTCTACGTTAATATAGTGGATATTTAAATTTAAACTAAATAAATCAAACTTACATTCAACGTTGTGTTTATTGTTGTCTTCGGAGTTAGTCCTTGATTAAGAAAGGAATCTAAAGCACCATATGCAAACCATATAGGTTTGTATATTTCGTTTTCTCCTGCACCCGATTTGAAGGAATCATTCACCATTTTTCTATATTTCCTGTAACTCGCAAACAGAGACTCTTTTTTCTTTTTCAGTTCAGGCACTTCAATTTCCATTAACTCAGCGAGTCGGTTCCACGCATCGTGATATAAACTTTTGTCCTTGTAATGCCGGTGTTTGGCATCCCATAAAATGGGCTCGGATTGAAAATATTCAATGAATTTTAGTTCCAGTTCGTTGTTCCACATTTTGGTTGACACGTCCTATCCCCGCAACTTACTATTCGGCAATAATACAAAACGAGCATGTAGTAGTGTTCTCTTTTCACGCCCGAGAAACCCTTTGTCTCGTTCAATTTTACCGACAGTGAACGGAGAACACGCGAGCGCGAGAACGAGAAGGCGAGATACTACTTACATTCACGCTTCTCGGGTGTTCTCGGGGCTTCTCGGCGTGAGTCTGGATGCGGCATAAGAATATTTCTAAAGGCCGCTCCACACTCTCGCGAGAATTCTCGCCGAAAACCTCGGCGAGAATCTCGGCGAGGTTCTCTCAAGAACTGTTTCTGTGTCCACACTCGCGAGGTTCTCATTACAGTTCTCGCGCTCGACAACAATGGACGTAGAAGTTGCTGCTGCGACAAGCCTATTGATGTGCGCATTTACATATTATAATTATGCTTATATTCAAGATAGGAAAAAAATAAAAAGGTAGTGGAAAAAGCGGAGATATTGGATGTTAAGTGTACATCGTAATAGAACAAGGTAAGTAATTTTTTTATCTGTAGATTGTTGCTTTTACTTCACCTACACTGAATGTAGGTAGGTACTACCTTTCTCATCAATAAACATTTTTGTTACAGGCTAACTATGGACAAACAGTTGAGTGAATTAGTGGCTGAACCATCATCGGAATTTAAAAAATTTACTCGAATGTCTTTGGTGGACTTTGAAGATTTATTGAACAAAGTTTCAACGCAGATTTCTAAGCAAAATACAAAGTTACGGGATGCCATTCCAGTTCGTAAACGTCTTGCAGTAACATTGCGATATTTGGCCTCAGGAGATGACTTTTAGCCTAGATAAGATAAGGCATTTTTTATTTACAATATCGCCTCAACTGATTTCACAAATAATACAAGAAGTCTGTCAAGCCCTGAATAAAGAGTTAAAGGAAGAAATTAAGGTAAATAAAATTAAAATACACACAAGTATTAAAGGAACTTGTATTTCAAAATATTAATGAAAGATAAGGTTTACAAAATACACATAAGTATTAAAGGAACTTGTATTTCAAAATATTAATCAAAGATAAGGTTTACAAAAGAATATTGATTCGAGTTTCAAATCATATTAATCAAGTTTCTGGAAGCTGTCAAAATTTGAAACTTTATCAAGCATCAAAAGACAATGGGCAAAATACCGAAATTTTGACAGCTCTAAGTGGCATAGGTACCGTAAAATGGGGGGGAATAGAAACAATTTCAAACTTCATTTACAAATTTAGGTGATATATCAGCTTAGTTAGATATATTTTAGGGTTTTATTAGGTGTCCGGAATCTTAATTACTTTGGATTAATCGTGAAATCAGTAATGTCTCATATTATTCATGAAAAAAATATCAAAATGTGTAGATTTTCTATTCACCCCGCCATTGGAAGATTTTAGTATCGGGGGCTAACGATGGTGATAATAATAATTAGGCATTAAAATCTAAAATAAAACAAGGATTAATACTGTATAAGTATTTATAAATAAAAAATCAACACAAATTAAAACTTTAAGAAGGTAGGAACTTCGAATGCAGCACCCATCCATCACGCAAAATTAGGTAGTAATTTGGCCACGTCTCCAAATTTACAAAATCTTGCAAATATTAGGTAGTTTTCGTCACGCGTTGAAAATTGGCTTAATCCGTTTTCAATTTCCGCAAGATTAGTATTTGACACATCCGAGGACGAATAGGACGCGAGGGAAGTTAGGGACGGGCAGGAAGTAAAAGAAAGTAATGGACGGGAAGGAAGTGAGGGAAGGGCTGGGAGGGAAACGAGTGCCGTGAGGGAAGCGAGGACCGGGACGGAACTGAGGCATGGGGAAGGGAGGGCCGGGAAGGATGTGATTAGCCGGCTCTCGCTTCCCTCCCATTCATAACTTCCCTTTTGTGCCTCCCTTCCCAAGCTTATCTCCTGTCCAACTCGTCCTTGAGGGCGTGTCGAATCGAATACTACTTAAATCTTGTGGAAACTGAAAATGGGCTTAGCCATTTTTCAAGGCGTGAAGAAAACTAACTAAATTTTGTGAAATTATGTGAATTTCGAGGCGTGGCCAAACCTACATTGGCTCGAATCATATTCCGTAAGCCCGACATAGGGCTAAGGATCTTCGCTAATTTACAAGGAAATGTAACGCATTTTTTGCGGTAGGCCGGCGGCGCCGAGCGAGACATGGCCGCCTGCACCGGTCCTACGGAATATAATTCGAGCAGCTTACACTTAATAGACGATAGACATCAACAAATTTATATAATTTTTAAAGTATGCTATAATTCCAAAATGTCAACATTTTAAATGGAAAAAAAAACAAAAACATAAAAAATCTTCCAGTAATTTTTCGTAATAAATTCACCAAAAAGAATAATCGTTTAGTGCTTTCTTACCTAATCTACTCATCATCATCATCATGATGATCTACTAATTTCTTTGCGTAAGTTTCACAAATCTTCATGATCAGTGAAACTTAAAAACTTTTTCCACGGAAGAAATCTTGGGAAATAAGATAATATATAATAACCATACATATAAAAAGGTATCTAATACTTATAACTAAGTTGAGATCAAAATAGGAACATAACATTACTACTGAGTAAAATTTGTCTAAAACTGTTATCACTTTCAGACTTTATTCTCATTTTCTGACAAAACTTTAAAAATTTCCTCACTGTTATTGTAATAATTCTTTTGACGATGTGCTAGCCTTCTTTGTTTTTCAATCTTAACCTTAAAATTTTCATGTGATTGTATTTGTTTACATTCATTAGGTAGAGATATCTTCAGATTCTCTTTTAACGTAACAGGTCGTAAGTTTGGTCGTTTGTCGCTTTTTATCTCTGTGTTTTTTCCTTCTGATTTTTTTCTGAAAAGTCTCAAATTTGATGTAACTTTTATTTCTTTTTTAATTTTCTTTATATTTTGACCTGAGATAATTTCTACCTTAGAAATATTTATTTTATTATTTTTGCATTTTTTTGTCGGTGAATCGGCAATAACGACTTCCTGGGCTGCATTGTCATCAAAGAAAAAAACGGGCATTGATTCAATATCAAATGGAACATTCGTCTCAAGATTTTTATGATCCTCTGAAATATTTTTACTGATATTAATTGAATTAACAGCCAATTCAAGCTCTTCATCTTCCCTTAAAATATTTTTGCTTAACTCAAGTGAATTAACTTCCATGCTGGACTGGGAGCTAGAGAAAAACATAGAATGCGCCAGCTGCATTTCCTCCCGGGCATGCTGTAAAAACCAGCTACGGGATTTGAGGGCTTCAGTGTATTGCAATTTAGGCGATGGGCTGACAACCTGTCACTATAGCGATACACATTTCAGTCTAAAATAGCCCTCAAAACTTGTCAGACGTGGCGGAACGATCTTTTCTTTGGTCGTTTACGCTCTGCCTACCCCATTCGGGATAACGGCGAGATTATATGTATGTATGTATTAACTTCTTCATCATGCGTAGGCTTTTCGGTAGCGCGTGTCCCATCATCTAAAGTTTTACATAAGTTCGTTTCCATTCCTTCACATCCATCTTCCAATCTCTTCGATTTCGGTTCAAACTGGCTTATTTTCTCAACGATTACTTTGTTCGACGTATTTTTGGTTTCTGGTTCAGTAATTCCATTCGTTTCATTTTCGTTCCTTTCCGTTCCTTCACATCCATCTTCCAATCTCTTCGATTTTGATCCAAATTGGTTTATTATTTCAATTTCAAACTTTTTTCGACGCATTTTTGTCTTCTATTTCAGTTCTTTGTAATAATTTTCCCCTTCCCTTTCCCTTTCCCTTCCCCTTCCCCTTCCATCCCGAGCCCGATGTTGAAGGCATATTAATTTCTTCTAACACACGCGCATCTACTATACTTTCTTTCTGTTGCTCCAGGATTTTATCATCTTTGTTTAATTCTCGTCCTTCTATGTTAACAGTAATACGGGTAGTTTTTGGTTCTTTGTTGGTATCTTCGTATTTCCTTTTTTTTATTCGGCGTTACAGGTGCATTTTGCTGTATCAGGAAGTTCTTCAACATCTTCAAAATTCTCCAGCATCACAGCTTTAGCCTTTTTAGCTCCGTTATTTTTGTTTATTTTTTCTTTATTTTCTTTTCCTTTGTGCTTGATGTTGACAATTCATCAATACTAGAGATATCCTCTATATCTACTTCAGCGACACTTTGACCGGCAACAACATTTAGTTTTCGTTTTTTTTGTTGGTTCTCTAACATTCATACTTCCGAATCGCATTTCTTTCAGTAAAGTTAAGACAGATTCATTGATAACCTCTCTGTGAGCATCAGCGTCTTCACCATTATGTGGCAATCTTGATAAAACCTCTTGGACGTTTAAAGGATAAATTCCAGTTTTTTTTTAAACCCGCCTTTAAGTTGGTTTCTGAATTACATGAAAGTTCTTCCATCAGATATTTCAGTAATTTTGGAAAACATCCTTTGGGTACAGATGCTAGACAACGTCCATCAGTTTTTTTTCCATTTAAGCAACAATGTCCTCCACGCGTGTTTCATAGGACGGAAGAAAGCGACGTCCAGAGGCTGTGTCAAGTGCGTAGAGTTTGGAGGTAAAAACACAAAATCAACATTATTTTCTTTGCATTTTTTATTAAATGCGCAGAGAGATGTGATGACAAATTGTCACCGATTAAGATTTTTCTTCCTGGCAGCTTGTCGAAATATGGAATAACAATAGTTGTTATCCAGTCTTCGAAGATCTTTCCTTCGAACCAGCCAGACGAAGAAGTGTTATATGGCGCGCCTTTTGGTTCGTGCTTTACCCATGTGTCATACTGATTCTGAGCTTTGTACACAACGTACGGAGGTAGTAGTTCCCCTGCAGCTGTTCCGGCAATCATTAAAGATGTGGAAGCTTTTGAGTGATTCATTACCCTCTCGGGGTATTTGGTGCCACGTTTCATCAAAACTTTTTTTTGTCCTGGGTCATCGCTCAATTTCGTTTCATCGTAGTTTAAGATGTGGGTAGGCGGTACCCCGTTTAAAGTTTTTTGCAACTCTGAATGGTATTCTCTGATGGTGTCGGGTGACACTGCTGCTCTGCTTCTTTTAATATTTTGGCAAATGCGTTTTGCAATTTTATCCGAGGGTCTCTTCAGAAAACCTTCCACAAAGTCTGGTCCAGGAAAATTATTCTTAAAACGCTTATGCTGAATACCTAATTTGTCAAGATACATTTTAACAATAAATCGTAGATCCATTGTATCCAGAGGATACCCCCATTCTGCGCATGTATTAATATTGGTAATCAAGTATTCTTCGTCGGCTTCTGTTAATGCGGTCTGACCGCCTTGAGGTTTCATTTCCCTTTTACTGTGACGATATAGTACGGAAATATGAATATTATATTTTTCTGCAACCAATTTTAATTTGGCACCTGGCAATGCCAATTCCTCCACTGCCTTGCCTATTCCTCCACTGCCTTGCCTAATAAGGTTTTATCATACTTTTTGTATTGTTTTTTTGTCGGATCTGGATGGTATATTCGCGGCATGGTGCAACCTAAAATACGAAATAAAATCATTTTCAACAGACGCAACCCTAGCATAACAAAATCTATTGATCCCGTACGGGGTCCTTTTCACCCCGTACTCATGACTATTCACCCCTGTACTATTTCTATTACCCCCCTATTAGACTTCTATTAACCCCTCTTTGATTTCTATTGACCCCTTTTCTACCCAAATTTACCTGCCACATAATTTTTATAATTTTATGTATTTAAATTGCTCAAAAAACAATAACTTTAGTGAAATTTAAGAAGAATATTCTACTTACATTCAGCATGAACAAACAGAAGCCACAAAACCACAGTATTATTACTGTAAATGTAAAGTTTCGAGGAGCTATAATTCGCGTGCTTTTAGACACCAACTTTACCGCTGTTTTTCTGTTTATAAATGACAGTTGAGTCATTTGTCTATGGTAAAAAAAGAAACTAGCGGTATTGCCAAAATAAAAAAATTGTTTTTTCTAACATAATATTAAAGAGCCTGTGTGTAGGAGACGTCTAAACTTATTCCGTTTTTTTTTCTATTGCCCCCGTGAATTCTATTCCCCCCATTTTACGGTACCTACATTTTAATATTTAACTTGATTGAAAAGCTTTATTTATTATATTTGGTACTGTATTTACTGCCACAGCTTCATCTTCATCTTCTTGCCAGATTACATTGGATGAATTCAAAATTTCACTAGAGCTTATCACAATATTTGTGTCTGCATTAGTCTGGTCTTCAATTTGATAAACTGCTGGATGTATAATATCATTCGACTGGATAATCACACTTGGACTGTTATTTATGTCTTAGGCATAGGTATTTTGGATTGAGTAATGCAGGGCCGGCTCAGATAAGACGACGATGAAGTGCCAGGTCTTGATGGGATTCTAGACGAATTGCGTGGAGTAAATTGATAGGTATTATGTAACTGTGGTGCTGATTCTGAGTGTCCTCTATATTGCGAATTTAAAAACATGCCATCTATATCGTGCATTAATCTTAATCTTATGTGTTCTGGCAATTTCCTCAACTTTGTGGCCAAGAGTTTTACGTATAAATCGCAATCATCGTCTTCTTTTGTTGAACGGATTGATTGAGTTTGATTTCTTTTCAAAGTATCTTTAAACGTGGACATTGCATCTTTCATTATTCTTCCTGCCTCCGAAAGTTTGCTAGGGTGATTTCGTCGACGAATTGTAGGCACTGCTGTCGCATTTGTGGTAACACTTTGATTGTCTGCTAGCGAACTTTGTGATCCCACCTCTTGTTCAAGATCAATTTGATTTTCTTCACTATTTGTGGACTGCGTTACCTAAAATCAATATAAATTAATGTGATTATTTTTATTATTGCAATTTCCATCGTGCCCAGAAGAATGGCTTCAAATCGAAAATGGTTTTGCACCGAAATTTCCTCGAGCCATTGGAGCAATAGATGGAAAACATATTGTCTTAGAATGTCCAATAAACTCCGGATCTGAATATTATAACTATAAAAGATCATTTAATATAGTTTTGAAGGCGTTAGTTGATAGCCGTACAACTTCACATTTGCTGACATTGGCAGTCAAGGTAGAATTAGCGATGGTGGAGTCTTCACAAACACTCTTTTATGGAATAAAATTTACAGACAAGATTTAAATTTACTACCACCACATCCTTTACCAGGCTCAAACATCAATGTGCCTTATGTTATTTTAGGAGACGGCGCTTTTGCCCTTTCTGAAAATTTTATGAAACCCTATTCAGGAAATCACAACTTGGGATCACCAAAACGAAAATTTTACCAGGGAACTATAGATATTTATGACGATAATGGCATACTAATTCAACCAGGCTCTTGGAGACAAGAAACAGAAAGGACTTGTGCTATTCGTAATAGGGAATACTCATGATTTTTTTAAAACTATTAGTAAGAATAATTATTGTCACCATAGATAAACGGATGTGAAGGAATTTTCGCAAAATATTCATTAGATTGTGGTTAGTTAAAAAGAGAGGTCCGAACTGTCATGTGACGTCATAAGACAGGAGCGCCATACTAATTCCATATAAATTGTCGTTTCGAAGAGAGAGATAGATAGTCTATCTTTATAATGGTATATCTCGGTGATTTTTTGATCAATTTTATTTCTGTTTTCACTGTTCTTTTCATAATTTAAGATGTTTTTAGACAATAGGTTCAGGAACTGAAAATATGTTATATGCACGTTCTCTATTCGCGATATGTAAGGTGGGGCACAGTGTGACAAAAAAGACATATCGTATTATGAAACTCAAAATATTTATTAAGTAATATTCTCATTACTCTTATAATAATCAACAATATTTAAACTTTGAATTTACGTAAGAAAAATATATCAAAAACAACAAGAAATTTATCTATATGGCACTTTAAGGAGATCTATCAACTGTCACAAACTGCCCCGTATCTGGGGTACAGTGTGACATGCTATGGTGCGCTTTGTGACACACCACTTATTTGACAAAAGAAACAAACACAGCTTCGTTTATTGTAAATTAAACTTCTTTAAGATATTCTTTGGAAAAGCATATGAATCAGCTTGACGTTTTGTTACCTTTTTAGGTTTTTCAAACAAAGGTTAAACAATTTCTATATCGTCTAGTTCAACTATCGCTAGATCTGGCTCGAGTGAAAAGTAGAAACTGTTACCCACTTTGCTACTTTTGCGTAAGTAACTTACGTCATAAGAGCCGTCATCAATGTCTGTCAAGATTTTCCCAACATAGTGTTTGGTCGTGTGTTGTTTACCAGAAAATTTGATAATAACAAAATCATTTCGTTCTGGTGTTTTAAAGGAATGCAAGGGAATATCACTCGAATCTTCAGATGAAATTGAAATTGTATCTTCTGACCCATCAAAAAGAACTTTTTTAACTTGCGGTTTCTTTGATATTTTGTTTTTTTTGTTGTCTTTCAACCTATCTTTCACTTTCAAATTGTTGTCAGTAACTGTCGCATTTCTCTTCTTGGGTTTTACATTTTTTATTCTCTTTAAAGCAGCTTCTTCGAATTCTTTTTTTACATTTGTGTCCGTGGCTATGCAACTTCTCCCTCTTTTTCTTCCTTTATTCGATTGAAGTCTTGGTTGAGCTTTTGGATAACTTTTGCAAGCTATGGGACTTACCAAAAGGTTGTCTTTGATCGGAGTTCGGTGTTTAATATTAAAATTAAATTGATCTTCTGAGAGCTGATCTTTAAGCAGAGATTCCCTGTCTTTTTCTTTGTCAAGTTTTTTAATCTCCGTTAATAATGAAGGACTTGAATGGCCTGACATATTTACATTATCAGATGGATTAAATTTTGGCGAAGTCAGTCTGTGTTTGTCTGGCGTAGATGGTGTTCTTTGAAGGGTCGACATTTGTATGTGTCCCAATTCTGGTGCATCAGTTGAAAGAGGCTCTAAAAACTCCTGGTCGAAGAGCCGGGAAGGCCCTGCTTGAGGCTCCATCGACTTTGTTGAGAGATCGGTTGGGGATTCTGTAGGGAATTTTGATTTCTTAGCCTGTGAAGCTTCACTCGATCTCATTGGTTCAACACTACTGGAAGGAGCACTCTGTTCTATGGGACGGTTTGTTACCTCACTAGGCATGAAGTCGTCGTCCGAAAAAATATTGCGGTCAAAAGGAAAGATGCCCGTTTTCTTGAATCCAGACTTGATGTTAACAGGAGTCATAGCCTTGTCAAAAGCTTGACTAACTAATCCGGCAACATCGTAAATCGAGAGAGTTTTTCCAGGATTGCGCATCATCCACGAGTCTGCCGCTGCATTATAAAACGTTTGAAATGGTCCAAAAACGGACGCTGCAATTTATGGCTAGTATGCGGAGGGATTGTCAACAAGGTGACGCCATTATCTTTTGCTATATTTAAAACTGCTGGAGCTAGATGACTCTCGTGGTTGTCTAATATTAACAAGGATGGGTTATCTTTTGAAGAAGAAGTAACTTTTATAAAGTGCTTCATTACTTCCACGAAGAGTTCACCTGTCATCCAACCAGTTTGTTGGGCAAGACCTAAAGTTCCAAGAGGTGCATCTTTTATCATGAACGGCTTGTAAACTTTTCGGGGGAAAACCATTGCCGGAGGCAGGGCTGATCCCGAAGCTGATACTGCACAACAAGTCGTGACAAGAGTACCTCGCTCTGCACTGGTAACCTTGTTGAGTTGCTTCGTTCCCTTAGCAGCAAGTACCTTTTTTGGTTTTTGAACGGTTGTTGTACCGGTTTCATCTAAGCAGAAAAGTCTTGGTCCATCAGAAAAACTGGGATTACGTCTCATCGCTTCTTGCAGATTGTCGTAGAATGTATTAACATTGTGTCTATTAAATGAAGTTGCCCTTGTTAAGAGCTTGTCCAGATGACGCGATTTACGCGCGATCCGAGTCGCGCGAGTGAATGTTATGTTGCGTCCAGATGACGCGTCTCTCGCGCGAGCATTATAGGTACGGATTCAGTTCAGTCGGCAACATGATGCAGTCCGGAGCTGTTGTGCACGACTGCGATTTTACGAAAGAAATAGAGTTGTGGCTTGCTTACCGTCGATGGAAACAACGCAAACAAAGAGAAAAACGGCAGTACAGAGTGCATCCCATTCTACATGATAGGATGACACAAAGTATGTTTATAACATTATATCCAAAGCTTCGAGAACACAACAAAAAGTTTTTCAACTACTTTCGGATGTCAGTACAGTCTTTTGATGAGTTGCTTGAAATTGTAAAGGAAGATTTATCTCCATGTGAAAATTATGTAGTACGGGATGTTGTTTCCGCAGAAGAAAAGCTCGTGATCACTCTAAGGTTAGTAATAAGGTATAAGTATATTAATGTATTTATAGGTTTTTTTTTTTAGGTTGGTATTTTAAATGACAGGATACAATCAAATTATCATCACTTAATAGTATTTATTATACTTGAAACTTATAAATTACTTATGATTAACAATTTATGATTAATCATCTTGAAATAGTGCGAGACAGTCCGATTCTTGTGAACCAACTGTTGATGCCGGTGATGGCGATTGGGCGTATGTTGATGTGTTATAACCACGTTGATTAGAAATCGATGGTGATTCAGGATTATATTGCAAATTGTCTGAAAAATATTGTTGCCGTTGTGTGGTTGCAGTGAAATCTTGAAATGGGGCTGTTGGGTGGCGAGGTTGTTGATTTCGTGTATTATATTGTGTGTAGCCATGCTGTGTCATATATTCAGGATATGTTGAAGGGATATGATGATGAAGTTGTTGACCTTTTTGAATAACATTCATTATTTCAATTTTTACTTTAAGTCGATTGACCTCAGGTATTTTCTGAAGTTCCTTGTGCAATGACAAACAAAACAGTTTATCGTCATCAGACTCCGTTGTGCTGATTGTTTGCGGCTGATTCTTGGATGCTGATCCAATATTTTTTTTAATAATGGAAATAAATTCCGCATCTGCAGCACTATTTTTTTTCTTTTTTGGCTGAGAGCTTGGTGGTCTCATCACATCTTCACCGTCTCCTGAAAAATCTTGTTCAGCATCAGATGGCACATCAGACTTTTTCATGTTGCTGTCAGTTATTTTATTTCGTACGGACCGTTCTATGAACATCAACCGATTAAAATAAATGTAAGAATTTTTGCTGGAGGCTCCAGAACCAGATGGTTTATTTTTATTCTTCTTCATTTCTCGAACAAACGAATCTCGCAACCCTTTCCACTTTTTTGGAGTTTGTCGCCTGAAACCAATAAAAATCAATAGCTTATAATTTTTTCCACATTTAATAGTTTACTGATAAGGAATTCATTTAAGTTTAATTTTGTTTCAGATATTTAGCTACCGGCTGTTATTTTGCAGACCTGCATTATGCTTATAGATTGGGAAAGTCGACAGTAATAGAAATAGTGCAGAAATCATGTGACGTCATTTGGAAGAAATTAAAAAATATAGTGATGCAAGAACCTACTAAACAAAAATTCGAAGAAATTTCAAAAGGATTTGAAAAATACACAAATTTTCCGAATTGTATTGGCGCCATTGATGGCAAGCATATTCGTATCATAAAACCAGTCGAATCTGGGTCGCTTTACTACAACTATAAGAATTTTCATTCTACTGTTTTGTTAGCTGTATGTGATGCAAATTATTGTTTTATCTCAGTAGATATTGGAGCATATGGCAAGAGTAACGACTCGACGATTTTTAAGAACTCAGTGTTTTATAAAAAACTGATGGAAAAGAGTTTAAATATTCCAGACCCAAAACCAATATCGATGATAGATACAACCCCTTTACCTCATGTAATTGTAGGTGATGAGGCGTTTAGTCTGATGGAAAATGTAATGCGGCCCTACTGTGGAAAATCGCTGACAAATAAAAAAAGAATTTTCAATTATCGTTTATCCAGAGCACGACGCTATATTGAATGTTGTTTTGGCATTTTGTTTAATAAATGGCGAATATTTCACAGACCACTGAATGTGCACATCGATTTTGCGGAAAAAATAATTAAAGCTTGCTGTGGTCTTCACAACTACGTGAGATTAAGAGATGGTTATAGGTTTGACAACACTTTGTACAATACATCACTTAATAGTTTGTCCACGGAAACAGTAAGACCTAGTGCAAGGTCCCGCAATACAAGAGATAGATTCGCTGATTATTTTGTTAATGAGGGATCACTGCCATGGCAAAACAAAATGATATAAATATTTTTTTCTGAATCATACGTATTTTAATAATTGTACGGATCCCTGCATAATACCTGGTACGACTCGCAATTGAAATAAAAACTATTCACTTACCTAAAACTTTCTTTTTTTCTTCGGAATCACCAGCTTCACTAAAAATTTCTACCAACTCTTCCCAACTTCTGCGTTTTAAAATTCGATTTGAGTAATCTGGAGATTCCATGTCCCATATAGCCACCCTCTTCTCCACTTCGTCGATAAACAGTTCGGTGTCAAAGCTATCACGCTCCATTATGTCCATTACGTCCACTCGCGGCAACTATCGCGCTCGTACTGGACGGAGCAATGGCATATCTAGTATCTCGACTCGCGCGTAGAATGCGCTGCAATCGCGCGAGTCGAGGTTCTCGCGACTTGCACGCGATTTACGCGCGAGTGGCAAAACGCGCTACTGCATGTGGACGGAATGTATTGAGCTCTAGTATCTCACAATCGCGCGATTCGAAACGCGCGACTCGAATCGCGCGTAAATCGCGTCATCTGGACAAGCTCTAAACTACGGCTCCGGTTTTCGTAGCGTCAAATCTGGATTTCTTTGTCTAAAACCATAGAGCCAATAAATTCCTGCCATTTGTTTGTCATCCCAACTTTTCGGTTTGTTTAAGTTGTGGAAAACTGCCATTTCGTAAGCAAGCTTCCTGCATTCCACTGTATCGAGCCCATAACTCATTTTAGAACAGGTTATTATATACTCCTTCAACGCTTTCTCTTGGTCATTAGAAAACACCTTTCTGTTAGCATAATTAGGCGTAAAATTTATGTTTTCTCTTTCCTCCTCTGTCTTATTTTTTAGTTTATTCACGTTCCGGCTCAATGTAATATAGTTCACATGTTTTTGATTAGCGGCGTTTCACAAACTCATGCCGCTTTCTACAAGTGCTACAGCATCTTGCATATTTTGTGAACCATGCTGGCCCATTGTGGTCTTTCGAATCCGATTCCGCACCATTATTAAAAGACATCTGGAACAAGAAATGAAAATATTCATAGATTTTTAAGTTCGCACACACACACACACACACAGACGCACGCGCACACACACACACACACGCACACACACACACACACACACACACACGCACACACACACACAAAGATGTATATACCCGGCCGAGAATCAAATCTGGAATCGCCGGACCGCTAGTTTTGTTGACGGGGTGCACTGTGACTTGTCACAGTGTGCCCCGTAGAATAAAAAAAAACAAGAATAAATTCATGTAAAATTTTAGGTTATGCATATCGGCAAACTGTTTATATGTTATCAACAACTATTTTACGTATTTTCATACAGAATAAATGTTACTTACCCAAATCTTCAAAGCCAGCCTTTAAATCAAAAAGAATACCAGCCTTTTTGAAGAAAAAAACACTATAAAAACACTTTTCTTGTTATATCTCGGAAGCGACCAAACAACTGATCGAATGTCAAACGTTTAAAGATGGCGTCGGGTGCGGCTTGTCAAAATATGTTTTAGCGCTAACGAAATAATAGAAAGGGATGGATATATTATGGCTGTCACACTGTACCCCTCGTCACACTGTGCCCCCTCCGCCCCTACCACGCCGACCACCTCTTAACGCAATGGAAATAAGAGAGGAATTCACCAATTATTTTAGTAGCTAATATGTGGGTGACATAGTAGTTTAGTCATGCACTGTGAACGTGTTAATGATTGTAGATACTTAATAATAAAACTACTTACCGTATTTATTGAGTCTTTACATTTTGTGTGATCACCGAGAAAAGAGTCCATGAGTTCGTAGGCAAACCAGATAGGTTTATAAACATCTTCAGTCCCTGCACCCGAATTTGTCGACTTTTTCATCTTATTTTTATACCCTCTATAGCTGGCAAATAGAGAATTATTTTCGTTTTTTAAATCATCGATGGGTATTTCCATTATTGTACTTTTACGTTTCCACGCGTCGTGCTGTTTCAATTTGTTTTTGTAATCTTTTAAATTTAATTTCCACAAATCTGGTTCAGCTTGAAAACATTCAAGAAATGTAAGTTCCAGTTCGTTTGTCCAATCCACGCTCATGATGACGTTGACATTTAACACCACAATACGACTGATCTAATCGGCGTCTCGCTGGCCACTGAGCAGCGTTGCAAAACCAGTGTTGCCACCCTCTGATTTTCAATTTCCCCTAAAGCCTCTTGAAAATTCCCCTAAATTTGACACTTTTAAAAAAAAATCCCCCAAATTATTTTATGAAACAATTATATAAATAAAACTCAGATTTAATCAAATAATTTTTATTAAACAATAAAATAAAGATTGAAATTCTAAAAATCTCTTATATCTATTATTTCTACGCATTCTTGGAATGCATCCATTGTTACGGCTTCTAATTCTAAGGTATCAGTGGCTTTTTTTTTTAAGTCATACATTTCATTCGTATTTTTTTTTAACATTTCGTCTGTTGGGGTAAACGAAACGCATGACTTGTGATTTAGTTTTAAGCTGTACCTCACCAGCATTAGATGTTGTAGCATCTCAAGAGATAATCGGTTCCTCAGCTTACTTTTTATGATTGAATATATAGAAAAAAACTAAAAAGCGCGAAACCGCGAATCTTTAAAATTATTTCGTTTATCTAGAGTTAGGTACCTATTTACTTTACTGCAGACATAGATAGGCAGCCATTGTAATGATGCCGTTTGCAATAAATATTATTTATTGCTTGAGGGCATTTTTGAAGAACTTGCTTACCTTTTAATAATGGATCCGTTTCCAACTGACGGGAATATTTTTGTTTGTAGCTCTTTTCAGGAGGCATTTCAAATATAAACAATAATAAACACAGACATAAGCACAAACCGAACCGGTTTATCTCTGAATTCTCTTCTTACTCAACAACAACAAACTTGATGAAACTTGCAACAAACACAAACAGAAGGATCGGATTGCTCAGGATTGCTATATAAAAAAGCAGCATTTATTTGTATTAGTTGTCTCCCTTTCGCTCACATAAATTTATGATCTATAAGCGAGTGCGAAAGGGAAAAATATACTGTCGTTTATTGCCAGTCATAGAGAACGGTACATCGGTCGGCAAAACAAGCGTTCGGATACACGCTTTACAATTTATGCAGAAAAAGTTCCATTCGGATATACGCGTTACAATTATATCAGAATAAAGTCCGTTCGGATATACGCAGTCAAGTTATTGTTCTAAAAATTCTCTTAAAAAAAATTTGCCCTAAAAAAAATCACAAATTTTTTTTTTCCCTTAAAATCCCCTAAATATTTTTATCCCCTAAAAAATCCCCTAAACAAAAAAAAATCCCCTAAATTTAGGGGAAAATCCCCTAAGGTGGGGACACTGTGCAAAACCAAGAATTATAAATTCGGTAGGGTTGCCAGTAAAAAATCGGTAGTTTTCGGTAGATTTTTATTTGTATTAATTTTGACAAATTATTAT
This sequence comes from Scrobipalpa costella, assembly GCA_949820665.1. Lineage (NCBI taxonomy): Eukaryota > Metazoa > Arthropoda > Insecta > Lepidoptera > Gelechiidae > Scrobipalpa > Scrobipalpa costella. The sequence goes on from OX463315.1 coordinate 10,045,653, forward strand.
TTATACCATCCTTGAGACGAAATTTTACTGAACATGGCTTTAGGTATATTAAAATCATAGCAGTTTTTATCGCCTATGTGTCTCTTCGCATGCAAAAGCCCAACTAAGGAATCGGTTGACAGGCGGTTGTGGTTTTTAGTTTTTATTAAATTTACCGCAGAAAAAATCCTTTTCACGTTTGCAGATGAGTGCGGTAAAGATAAAATATGAAAAACGAATGTAGTCACTAAACCGAATAAAGGTGTTCAGTCACCGCCTCTCATTTGAGCCACATTTGCCCAGAAATCTTCGGCATCATCTTTAAACATATTAATTTCTTGAGTGTTCCTAAGCAGGCGCCACTGTGTATCTATGTCCTGGTAGTCTTTCGCATCAACGAGTCCTCTGCAAAGTGGGATTAGACTTGGGTGAATTCCTTTTTTTACATTTTCTGGAGCCAAAACATTTAAGTCTTTCAGTGGGTTGTTTTTAGGGGAAATCTTTGAATAATTTGCTCACGATTACGAAATAAATTCAACTGATCTGCAGTCAAACTATTATTATTCAGTAAAGTATCCATAACTTTTGCTCCAAAGTACATCTCATCTATATCCGCTTGCATTTCTTTGTTCAGCTGGTTAAAAATTGGCAAGACAAAATCTAAAAATTGAAGGAATAAAAGAGATACCGGATCGTTCAATTTATTTAAAATATTTGAGGCCATTAGCAACTCATTTTGTGAGGCGGCAGCATCGATGAAATATAATTTTAGAGCAGGATATTGCTCTAGAATTCGACTAACAGCTGAATGTACCGACAGCCATCTCGTCTGGCAAGGGTGTAAAATCTTGTGAATTGTCAATTGGCAAAATATTTGAAACTCTTTATACTCTGTTGTTCTTTTCGGACTTGAACCGAAGTAATTATAAATGTCCCGGACTAAATCTTCGACGAATCGAGGGATTTTCTCGCCAGCATAAGATGCGCATAAATGAAAAGAATGGCATATACATTTCATGATGAATAAATTTGGGATTTCTGATTTTAATAAAACCATCACTGAATGTCTTTGTCCCATCATTACATTTGCACCATCGGATGCAAATCCAATCAAATTATCTTTATAAGGAATATTTTTGTTGCCATGAAAAACTTTACAATGCTTTCACAAAGTGTGGTGGCATCTGCTGAAGAAAGGGGAATCAGGGCGAGAAAAGAATCACGTACTTGATTATTTTTGACATACCTTGCCACCATGCAAAGATGTTTTGTCGTAGATAGGTCTGTTGATTCATCAATAACCAACGAAAATTTAACATTACGTAAATCTTCACAAAGTTCTGCGAAACTCTCTGTACCAATTACATTTTCCACGATAGACTGCACTCTTGGACGTGAGCATTTTAAACTTTTTGCAACTTTGGAGTCTGGACAAATCTGTACAACTAATTTAGAAAGATGATCAGTAATATTATATGGAAGATTATGCTCAGCTACAAACCCAGCAATCCGGATTTCACCTGAATTTAATGAAATTGTTAATTTAACAATTCATTATACAGACGCTAACTAGATTGCTAACGGTGCAAAGAATTTGATAACTTACTTACCTTCTTTCACTTGATGTTTAAACTGGGTAACTTCTTTACTAACGAAGTCTGACAATTTTGGTTGAACAGCTAAGCTCTTAACACTCTTTTCGTGAAGTTTAGAACTGGCATGTTTTTTGAGAGCGTCGTACCCCGAAGATATATTTATCTCCTTATTACAAGATTTGCACATTGCAAAAGTAGGTTTCGATAAATGTGGAGACAACCATGCAGAGAATTCCTGTCGTAACTCCCACTCTTTTTTATATTTATGTTGATATTTCTTTCGCTTGACACCTTTACTGGTCGATGCACCAGCACCAGAATATGAACTTTCCTCAGACATTATAAAATTAACTTCGCACTAACAAAATGAATACGAGCTCTACGAGAAAGAATGAATCGAATAAGAAATGTTTTCAAAAAAGGCGAGAACCCGCGAAGAATATGTGAATCGGCTCCACATTCACGTTTCTCTTGTTTTTCTCGCTTTCTCGCGAGATTCTCGCGAGAGTGTGGAGCGGCCTTCAGGCGACGGGAAAGGCAAGTGACCTTGGAGGTTTGAGCAAACAGCCCGCGCCATCTATCGCGCGAGCCTAACTTCCGTAGCTATGCTAACTAGCCTAACTGTGTAGTGGTTATCACGCTCTGCGGTTAGATGGCGCGTCGGTAGGTTGCGGTTACATTACAGAGTAATGAGTGATACAGAGCATCTTTATTTATCAGTACCGGTAGTATAAGTCAATTATTTTAACTTGGCGCATGGAGCTGTCAATAAATTACCTGCGCGCAACCCTCTCACCTCCCCCTTCACCTTATTTTGACACTTGACAGTGACAGCTCCATGCGCCAAGTTAAAATAATCGACTTATAGTGTCTCGGTGTCTGCCTGTATGTTTGTGCGCTTGTGTGTTTGTGAATGATAGTGTGATGTATGTAGATCGGAATAAGTAATATTTTAAGTTACAAATAAAAGAAGTTTAGGTACTTTCCAATTAAAGTAATGGTTAAAAGTTGCAAAAGTATATATTTATTAATAAAAATAAAGGCTATAGTAATATCCACTAGTTCAGGCAACAAGCAATCAAGGTAGAAGTCTTGTAATAGTTTTTTCATTTTATTTGTCCAGAATTCGTCATCTCTGTGAATTATTTCGGTTTTTACGGGAAAGCTATCCCCAGACCAAATCCCAAAAAGGCATTTCGATTTGCGGGTAACATGGAGTTGGCCCTGTATTTGAAACCACCAGCAGTGATTCTGATTTATTTCTAAAACTCCATCTTTATTTTTTTATAAAATGGATTTTTTTTTTCATCCACTGCTTTTTCAACTCCAATTTTGAACGAAGTTTGGGGCATTTTATTTCTACGATCATGTCATCTTTAATTGTACCATCTGGAGTTGCTCCGAGATATGGCACATCAAGGTCAATATATAATCCACATGGATTTATTTCAACTTTTTCTTGTTGGGATAGTTGATCCAGAGCAATTTTTTCATTTTCTTTGCCGTGTTTGATTGCTTTTACATGATCAATCGACTTCTTATATAAAATATCTTTGACCATATTTTGACAGCTATTATCTGAACGTCTATTTATGACGCGTCCGAAATTGGAAGCTGTCAGAATGTTACGCCGCAACTCCAACCATTCACTGCTTCCACTTTGTAATACTGTTTCTTTCGTTATTCTCTCTTTTTCTTCTTCACTTTTTTCCAAACTTTTTAGAAATATTTTTTTTGTCTGCCAACATATCATCATCCTCCATCCTATCCATGTCCGGTTTCGAACAATTTTCGCCGTAGTTCGTTGTGTCTTGTACATGAAATATTCTTTTTTTTATTCTTATATACTTTTGTGATAGTTCACGATTTTTCATGCATCTTTTTTCATTTCTTTTTATTTCATTGTGCGGCTGCGGACTTCTTCCGACAATAGATTTATGCAAAGCGGACAACGGTTTTTTATCATTGAACGATAACGCTGCCGCATTGCAGCGCATTTGGTACTGGAACCTTTGGCTAAAGTTAATGCGCTTACCGCCCACAAATTTAGCTACAACGCTGTGGTATCTCTCCACAGAGTTGCTGTCCACATCCAAAATCAAGCTTCGTGCATGGGCTGCAAGTTGAGTCATGATAAGCTTGATCCTTTGCCAAATGCTGTTGGAGAACATTTCGTTGTCTACCTTCTCGTCTGCTTCACTTTTGGAACAAAAATAATCTTTACACTTGCTGTGATTGCCAAATGCATGATCAGGAGCAATTATAATATCTTGATGCAGATTTGTTACATCATTTGAATTTTTGTACTGCCTTATTGCTTTAACCACAACTTTTCTTATAGACATAATTCTCTTCTTTGTAACAAATTTTCTATATTTTAGAATGTACTTTGTATCGATAGATATAGCCGTCAATTTGTTACACACATTTCGCAGCAAATGATTACGGCATTCCACTTTTTCTACAGTGTAATTATCATATGGTCTAGCTTGTAGTATTTTTGCATATGTGTTCGCATCTCCATCTGATATTAATCTCCCGTATATAAGATTGTGCATCTCTATACTCTTTTTAAAACCTTCTGTTAATATCTCAGATTCCATTCCTGTAGACGCCCCTGAAAGATAAAGTGAAAAATAGAGTCATTTTATAAAGTCAAAAAGCTATGTGCCGCGTTAGCTAAGTATTATTATTACATACCGTAAAACGGGGTGGATAGGGACGGTTTTGAAGTTTGTAACTGATTATGTCTAACATTTTCCTTTGCCAGTTCTTTTATTATTTGCTTAAAACTTGTCCGGCTTTATTTTCAAGATTGAGTGTATTTTGTAAATATTAAATTAAAAATAAAACATATTTTTAAACAAATATACCCTATCCCTATTTAGACTGCAACCGGGGTGAACAGAGATGCCATGCGGGTCAATAGGGATATTGGGCAAGGGTTGTCACTTTTGCAATACATAGGTATTATTTTAATATTTAAGGAAGATTTTGTCGACGGAAGATTCTTTTGGATCCCAAAATCTTTTGATTGTGGCAACGCTTAGTGGCAAAAATAAATTTAAAGCAAGTTTTTTATTTTGTCGTCTTTCTTAAGATTCGATGATCGAAAGAATCTAGGATTAAAAGAATCTGCCATCAAATAAATAAAGGAAAATTAAAAAGAATAGTTTATTTAAAAATCTTGTTACAAGTAAAGGTAGGTAACTTTCAATATTAACACTTTAATTAAATATTAATATAAAATTGGAAATCACACCGCTGACAGACAGCTAGTTATTTATATTATTATGATCATTTTTCCAAAATTTTTAGTATCTCTTCACTATTGTTATAATAATTTCTTTTTGGTTTTTTTTTCATCTGTTTTGTATTGTCTTTTTTTTCAATCTTTATTTGACTTTCAGTTGTTATTTTTTTCATATCCTTTGCTAATACTTTATATTTATGAATTATAACATCGTCTGTTACAATTTTTTGGTCGGTAATTTTAATCTTTGAGAAATTTTCATTTGTAGTTTCAGCTTTAGGTCGTCTTTCTTTTCTTACATCATTTGCAGATTCTTTTTTCATTGTAGATTGTTGTTTTTTTACCTCTTCTTTTTCATTTATCGTATTTTCATTGTTCTGGCCTTCCCTAATTACCTTTTCTTTCTGTGTTTCTTTTTCAGTTTCTACTTTTGGCATTTTGTTAGTATTTGTATCATCTTGAATTATTTCTGCATACATATCGAAATTGTCTGCAATAAAAAATGGTAAGGTTTCAATGTCAAGATTATTCATATCAAAATTTTCTTGTACATTTTCTATATTTATTTCTTCAGCAACTTCTTTCTCTCGGTCTTCATAGTTTTCTCCGTCATTTACTTTTGAATCTGCAGGATGTTCACAAATTTTATTAATTTGTTATTTTTTTCCTTTTCCTTTGATATATTTGTTTGACGTACAAGGTTCATTTATGTATTCAATTGAATTAAAATCTTGGTAGTTTTTCTCTGTAGGATAAAAATAATAATCTTTATAAGATTTATGCTAAAAATAACTTTCATCTAAATTGAAAATAAATTAAAGTAGTACATACATACATAAAATCACGCCTTTATCCCTTACGGGGTAGGCAGAGCGTTAAACGCCTCGTAAAAGGCGCTTTCGCCGCGTCTGACAATAATTGAGGGTAATTTTAGATTGTAATGTGTATTGCCATAGTGACAGGTTGTCAGCCCATCGCCTAAATTACAATACACTGTAACCCTCGAGTCCCTTTTGCTGTCTTCTACAGCGTGCCTGGGAGGAAGGGCAGCTGGAACATTCTATGTTTTTCTATCTCTCCCAGTCCAGCATGGAAGTAGTACACTTTGAGGATTATAAGGGAAATATATAGTACTTAAGTAACATTAATAAAAGTTACCTACCTGGTGACTTTATTTCTGCGAGGTTAGATTTGCTTTCAGTTTGTTGTATGTTTCTTTCAATATCAGAAATTATTTTCATCTTTTTAGTACAAGAGCTTTCTTCTTCAAAATTTTGACAATTTTCCCATTTTTCTGTAAAAATATAAATAAATCGTTAGTGAAACCTGTTTTTTTTTATTTAGGTATATGCTATTTTTAGAAGAAGGGAAGTTACTGACTCTTAGGTGTTTCCGGTTTTTTAAAAATATGGTCTTCATTTTGCTCAATACAACTTATGGTTTTCTTTTTTTGCACCTTAGTTGTTTTTTTAGGCTTGACACCATCTAAATTCATCTTGACTTTATTTTTACTAATACAACGTTTTGATTCCTTCTTAATCATTTTACTTTTTTCATTTACTGAATCAACTTCAATTGTCACATCTTCACCCATGACTTCTTCTGCTTCACTGTTTAGGTCGCTATCAACTTCACTATTAATCACATTTTCAAATATTTCAGGGTCTTCATTTTCTTCTTCTTCTGGGTCCACGCACACACTCTGTCCCGGTAGTAAAGTAATTTTTTTCTTCCTGTTTGTTGGTTTTTTGTTTGCAGCACCGTACCTCATTTCTTTCAGCATTGCGAGTATAGTTTGATCAATAGCTTCTTTATCTAAGTTCTCATCTCGAGTGGTGTTTCCGGGTAATCTTTCCAATACTTTTTGTTTATTTAATGGATTTATGCCAGTTTTCATAAACCCCGACAATATATTTGCTTCAATTATGGGTTCTAAGCGGTTAAGCATTTTCTTTAATAAGCTCGGAAAAATGCTCTTAGGTATAGTTGCCAAGTTCCGTCCTTCGGTTTTTTTTCCATAAAAATTAAATTTCGCGCCATGCTCCTTTCATTGGTCTAAAAAACGCTACATCCAGGGGTTGGGTGAGATGTGTCGAATTAGCTGGTAAAAAAACAAAATGAACATTTTTTTCTCTGCATTCCCGAATAAGATCAATTGACAAATGCGAGGAAAGGTTATCACCTATCAGAATTTTTTTTCCCTCTAATTTCCTGAAGTAGGGCATTGCGACGTTCCGCACCCAATTCTCGAAAGTAGCGCTATCAAACCACCCAGAATTTGTGTAACCATATGAACATCCCTTTGGGCCATTTTCCATCCACGTTGGATATAAATTTAGCGATTTATAAACAACATAACAAGGCAACATTTTTCCATCTGCAGTTGCTGCCATCATTAGAGAAGTTGCAGATTTGCTGTGGTTCATTATCCTTTCAGGATATTTAGCACCCCTCTTTGTTATCACTTTTCTTCGTCCTGGGTCATCAGACAAATTGGTTTCGTCGTAATTTATTATATTGCTCAAAGGTACGCCATCTAGAGACTTTTCTAATTCCTTAAAATATTCTTCTATTATATCAGGTGAAATAGCTGCACGACATCGTTTTATATTTTGACATATCCTCACCGAAATTTTTCCACTATGCCTTCCTAAAAATCCTTTTATAAAGTCCGGACCTGGTAAATTGTCACGGATTTTTTTTATATTTACTCCTATTCTATCTAAGTACCCTTTAACAAGTAATCTGAGATCATATGTATCTAAGGGGTATCCCCACTCAGAACAATAGTTTAAATTTTCAACTATATATTCTTCTATATCTTTGCTTAAAACGGTTTGTCCGCCTTGTTTCTTCATTATTCTGGTATTATGTCTATGTAATACTGATTTAGGAATCCCAAATAGCTTTTCTATTTCAGAAAATGACTTGCTTGATCTATTATATAGAGAAAATTTTAGTACAGATTTTGTACCCTAGGAAAAACGAATTGAAACTTACCTAGGACATCATAGAAAGGATTTAAATTTATAAAATGTTTTGATATGTGAAATCGCCTGCCAGTTGAATCATAGCAAGTATCAGCAAATATGATTGCTATTGCTATTTTTACAGGTTCGGTATCGCAGTTGATAACAGCGTGATTGCCTAGATATTGCATGTTCACTCTCGCTTTAAAAATAGTGTGTATCAAAATGGCAGTTGGTGAGTGACCATGCAATATTTAGGCAATCACGCTCTTATCAACTGCGATAGCGAGCCTATAAAAATAGCAATAGCAATAACACTTACTGGTACTTGCTATGATTAAACTGGCAGGTGATTTGACATATCAAACCATTTTTTTATTTAAATCCTTTCTATGATGTCCTAGGTAAATTTTAATTAGTTGTTCCTAGAGTAAAAAATCTGAACTAAAACTTTCTCATACATCATCATTAACAACTATGCAAAGTAACACATATTTTCAGTGCCAACTGCCATTTTGACACCGCAGTGGGCGCTATTTTTCTATTTTTCTTTATATCCATTGAGGTACAAATTTTTATTTGTTAGGTACGTAATATTACAAAATCTGTACTAAACAATAGACTACTTTTCAATCTATTTCATGAATGGCCAACTGCCTTTTGATACACGCGTATTCAACATTATGTGATTCAATGTTTTGAGATTATTGGTGACAACAATGTCTCTATTCAAACATTACCGTTCCTAATCACCAACCGTTCGTCTCTATTAAGTCAGAAGTCGTTCCTATTGACCCATAGGTCGTGCCTATTTACCCCTTTCTCGTCTCTATTATGTACAATTTGTTTCCAAATAAACCGCATTGTAAGAAATTTCAGATTTTTCAGATCAGAACAAGTTTTATCAATGCCACCGTATTTATAAATATTCTCTAATATTTTCCACTTAATTTTAAGCTATTTACATACCTTCAAGCACTCTGGACCCCACTCTATGAATAAAGCTTTTTGCACCTGAAAAACGCGCACATTCGAGACCACTTTTTGAAAGTTTTTTTTTACATTTTAATGTCATTTTGACGTTTTCTAAGTGTTGCCATTATAAAACAAATATATTCTACTATTAAAAACACAGTTTTACATCAGGAGGTTAAACTTTTTATACAATTCATCGGTAGTAAAATTTAATTCCCAGTTTTATCCCTATTTAGTCTTCCATCCCTATTCACCCCGTTTTACGGTACATATTAGACTATACTAAAGACAAGTAGGTATTTAAAAGAATGTAAACAAACTTGAACTGTCAAATCTGACAGATACAGTGGCTCTCGAACTTTATTGACTCACTGATGGTAACTTAATGATGAAAAGGTATTTTAGAGTAAAATATTGATCATCATAATCAACAACATGAAGCAATCCACTGCAAGATTCTAGGCCGCTCCCTGTTATGGAATAGTTAAGCAATAGTTTAAGTTTATAGATAAAATATAGACAAGACCTCTTTAAAATTTAACACTCATTTTATTATTACAGATCATAATTAAACCCCAAAATAAGTAGGTGACAAGTATATATTTCAAAATCAAAACATCAGTCATTCAATACTTCTTCTTCTGTCGTATGGGTTACAAGTCGATCGACCCGATGAAACCTGGTGCCAGAGTTATTAAACCGCCTAATAGCACAGCTATAGGCCTCTAACATGGTTTGTGTAACAACCACTATCATAGACAGTGACCGGGACCGACGGCTTAACGTGTTCGCCGAAGCACGGAATCCTTTTTCTTTTCGAACAATCAGGTGATTCAGCCTGCAATGTCCTAACCAAACTGGGAAAATCTCACAAAGTGATAAATTAACAAATATCAACTTTGTTTTCAATAGTTATTCATTCGGAGTCTGAGGATGAGGAAGTTTCTCCAACATGTATAATAAATTTATCAGTTATATTATCTATTATTTTATTTAGAACAATTTTGATTATAATTCAGAATACTCTCAGATAAAGTTTCAGTCTCTGCTGATTTTCCTTGCATACTCGTTGGTGCAATTTTAGATGAACTTGGATGTTTAATTACTGGTAATTCTTTTTGTACTTGTAAATTACATCCTGTGCTGACAGATGGGGTACTTTTCTCAAAAATTATTTGTACATCATTTTCAACATTTTGTACTTCCATATGTCGCTCAAACATGATCATTTCATAGTTTTGTACAGTATTTAATATTTCAGTCTTAGCTAAGTTTTGGTAATACGGTGTAAAATTTTTAAGAGTGGCAGCAATACCGTGCAGAAACTTATCAATAGGATGCTCCTCTGTAGTGCTATTTTGATTTTTCTTTAATACATACCCCAACAAAGTAGCAGCAGCAGACTTTGGTTTGTCAGTTGGTTTCTGAGCAGATAGAATAGGCCTTGAAGATTCTACTGGTGAAAGTGATCTTCTTCGATGGGATGTATGAACTGGCGATGGAATAGATATTGTCACTTCTTCGTCCCTCAAAGCTGATGGAGACTGTGCAGAGTGTGGAGAACCACTATCTAAAACCGTATCTTATGTACTATCTTCACTTTCAACACTTATATTGCTAATTGTTTCTCTTTCTTGAAAATACGGCCGAAGAAATGACAATTGCTCGTGATACTTATATTGTTTTTGTGATTCACGGCTTTGGCCACTTCTCGTTGCTGTGTTCTTTATGGATTTACGGTATTGATCCCGAATATTATTCCATCGCGATTTTCACACCGATGCTGGAAAGATAAGAAAACAGTTAATATCAACAATTTCGTTTGTTACAGATTCCTTACAACAGGAGATTCATTTAAAACAATTGCGTTCAGCTATCGAATGGGTTTCAGTACAGTGCAAGAAATTGTAACGAAAACTTGTAAATGTATAGTCGACACAATGATGAGTGAAATGCTACCTAGGCCAACAAATGAGACATGGAAATCAATAGCTGACGACTTCAATACACTTTGGAATTTTCCTAATTGCATCGGAGCTCTTGATGGAAAACATTTTACCATCCAGTCACCACCTAGCAGTGGATCACTATACTTCAATTATAAAAAAACATTCTCAGTTGTGCTTATGGCGTTAGTTGATGCAAATTATAATTTTAAAATTGTCGATGTTGGTTCTTACGGAAAGAATAGTGATGGAGGAATTTTCGCTAACTCTAATCTGGGAAAAGAACTTCAAAGAAACAACTTGTCTTTGCCTGAAGCTTCGAATCTACCAGGCACTTCAACAACAGCTCCATATGTTATTGTAGGAGATGAAGCTTTCCCTCTCAAAACTTATTTAATGCGTCCATATCCAGGGACCAATTTGAGTAACGAAAAGCGAATTTTCAACTATCGTTTATCTCGTGCAAGGAGGGTAGTGGAAAACACATTTGGACAGTTGACATCAAAATTTCGAATTTATAATAGACGTATTCAAGCTTTGCCAAAAAATGTTGATAACATAATACTTACTACGTGTATTCTTCATAATTTTATAAAAAAATATGACAAAGAGACAAATAGACAAGAAAGAGAAGTTGCAAGCACAAACGAAACTCATGCAGCATACGACGATTTACCACCTGTCGGTTTAAATGCTTCAAGAGAGGCTTTTCTTGTAAGGGATACGTTCAAATCTTATTTTATTTCTCGGGTAGGCGCAGTGTCTTGGCAAAACAATATAATTTAAGTTGTTGTCCATCAATAAAATGATTTGTGTAACTAAATTTTTTATAACTAACTAGCTGACCCGGCAGACGTCGTTCTGCCCAGTAGTCAATTCTACACCTATCCTACACCTACCCTACCCTACCCTACACATACCCTACCATACACCTACCCTACACCTACCCTACACCTACCCTACCATACACCTACCCTACACCTACTATACACCTACCCTACACTTACCCTACACCTACCCTACACCTACCCTACACCTACCATACACCTATAAACCTCACGGAGTCCGAGACCTTTCCAACGAATGCAAAACTGTGGAAATCGGTTCGTGCGTTCTGGAGTTATAGCGTCAGGGAGGAAAACCAGACTTATTTTTAGATTCATACAAAATTATAGCAATAATAATGGCTAAATAAACAACTAGTACCAACATAAATGTCTACAAAATACAAAACATTATAAAAATGTTTAAAACCTACCTTCACACTTCAATTCTTTTCCTATATTATCCCATATGATATTTTTCTTCTTGGAATTCAAATAATGTGGATTAGAAAGATCGTAAAGTATAGCATTCTGCCGTACAAGTTCTATCAACCTTTCTGTATTCATGTTGCACTTGCAGAAAAAATCGGATAGCACTGTCAGGGCGTTCCGTGCGTCCGGGCTTGCTCCGGGACACTGACGCCTGACACGGAGCTGTGTGAACGAGTTCATACAATTTGTAGGTAACCGATTTTTTTCTTGTCCCTGACGGAACACGTCAGGGATGGGTTCCCGGATGTGTGTGGATAGCGCTTTAAGGCTCGCGCAAACTATAGCCGCGGCGGGCCTCAACGCATCGCATTGCAAAATTGCGCCAAAGCACATAGCAGGCGCATCGGGCCGCACCGCAACGCAATATTTTGAATCAGTCAGCTTTTGGCAATCTAAGAAGATGGATAGTTCCGACGAAGAGCTTTTTTTATGCAATATGCTTTTTAACGAAGAGATGAAGAAGAAAAGAAAAAGAAAACGTAGCATATGGGTACACGAGATTTGCAAGAAGAGAAATGTGTATGGTGAATTTCACTCCCTTTTTAAAGATTTATTGGAAGATGAAAGAAAGTTTTTCCAATATTTTAGAATGACATATAAAAAATATTCTGAGCTTCTTGATACTATTCGCCCAGTTTTGCAAAAACATCTAACTACATTTCGTGAACCAATTAGCCCAGAAGAGCGATTAGCGGTTTGTCTAAGGTGAGAAGGCTATAGTATTTCTTGATCAATCTCTAAGCGAGTAAACTAAATGAAACGAACGGTGTATTATGAGACAGAAGGAAAACTTTATTAAGAAAAATATATTGTATCATTTATTAAAATTAAGATAGTGATTAAGTGTGTTTTGGATATCAGTATTCGGATTTAAAGTAAAAGTCATTGGTGCGGTTTGAATTTGAGATATTACTGGATTTTCTTCAGGCTGTTGTGTACATCTATCTGGGTAACTTTGGCCCACTACTGGAGCAATTTTGCAAATATATTTTAATTTATCAATTCAGATGTAGTGCTTTTCTCGTTTTTAGTGGCTTTGAACCCTAAACTTTGATAAAATAACGTTAATTTTATCTTGTACAATGTAAGAAGTGTGACAAATCACAAAAAAAATTGAGGATCAAAGTTAGGTTGACTACTTGGGTAACATTGTGCCAGATAATTCCATCATCACATTTTGCTTTATTTTTAAATTTCTGAAGTATTTGGATTACTTTAGCCTCATTAAAACAAATCTAGATTGAACACTAGAACCATTAAATATTTTTCACTTCTATCATAATATCATTTTTGGGGTTGTCATCTTCGCAAAAATAAAACTCGTTGTACGAAATGAGCAGTTTTATTGAGATCATGGTTTCTTACCCACAAATCAGTCTTACAATGTAAATATATCAAATATATATGCAAAAAATATCGAAAATAGTTAAAAACATTGTTCTTAGACACAAACAAATTACTGCTTATTCTAAAATAAGTCCAGAATTTACTGGCATGAAGTTTTCTGCTAGCCTCAACTTCAGACATAGGTTCTTAGTTCTTACCCACTAATCAGTTTTGCAATGTAAATTTATCAAATATATATGCAAACAATATCGAAAATAGTTAAAAACATTGTTTTTAGACAAAAACAAATTACTGTTTATTCTAAAATAAGTCCAGAATTTACTGGCATGAAGTTTTCTGCTAGCCTCAACTTCAGACATAGGTTCTTAGTTCTTACCCACTAATCAGTTATGCAATGTAAATTTATCAAATATATATGCAAACAATATCGAAAATAGTTAAAAACATTGTTTTTAGACAAAAACAAATTACTGTTTATTCTAAAATAAGTCCAGAATTTACTGGCATGAAGTTCTCTGCTAGCCTCAACTTCAGATATAGGTTCTTACCCACTAATCAGTTTTGCAATGTTAATTTATCAAATATATATGCAAATAATATCGAAAATAGTTAAAAACATTGTTCTTAGACAAAAACAAATTACTGTTTATTCTAAAATAAGTCCAGAATTTACTGGCATGAAGTTCTCTGCTAGCCTCAACTTCAGACATAGGTTGTTACCCACTAATCAGTTTTGCAATGTAAGTTTATCAAATATATATGCAAATAATATCGAAAATAGTTAAAAACATTATTCTTAGACAAAAACAAATTACTGCTTATTCTAAAATAAGTCTTGAATTTACTGGCATGAAGTTTTCTGCTAGCCGCAACTTAAGACATGGTTTCTTACCCACAAATCAGTTTTGCAATGTAAGTCAAATATATGTGCAAAACATATCGAAAATAGTTAAAAACATTGTTCTTACACAAAAACAAGTTACTGCTATTTCTAAAATGAGTCCAGAATTTACAGGCATGAAGTTTTCTGCTAGCTGCAGCTTCAGTGAGAATATTGAATATTTGAATAGGTCGTCACCAGTTGCGAAACCCGTTGTCTTAAAAAAATAAATGTACATATCATTTATCTTATCTTAGTCACCCCACTCCATATACAGAAAATCATCTTCTATAATATAATAACTTGTTCGTTTTTTTATTTGGTGATCCTCCAGGCTTTTAACAACATCTTTTTCAGAGCACCATATTGTTTCTGCTTTTGATGGCCATTTCCACCCCTCGACTGCTTTCTGCATAACAGAAATTCTATATTTATTATCTAGAAAATCAATAATGAGGCCAGCAAATAATGATTCCTCATATCGAAAAATGCAAAAGCCAGATTTTGGTTTGATTTCTTCAGCTTCAACTCGGAGTAAACTGCTGTCATTTAAAACCTCATAGTCCCCAACGATTCCAGGGTTTGGTGATTCTTCGCTTATTGAAATTGCCTCATTTTCAGAATATTCTGCTTTAAGAATTATTCCAGGTGGTGAGCGTATCTTTTCTACACAACACCCAGTTTTTTCTTTCTTTATTTGTCTTTTTTCTGCTATTTTGTTGACTTTTTCTTTCTTTGAGTATTTATCTGTTTCACATTTAAGTTTTTGCGACCTGCCTTTTTTCTTAATTTCCTTGCTTTTGGTTTTTTCTTTGCCTTCAACAATGTCAATGTCATTTAAAATTTCGAACTCTTGAACAATATCAGGGCTTGGAGATGGTAATATTTCGATATTCTCTTGTATCTCTGGTACGTCTGAATATTTTTCTTTCATTATACTTAGTTCACTTGTAGAACCTGCTTCATTTCCAATACATTTTTCTTTGGGAATTGTATGTATAGATGCTTGGACTGTGATAGGGTAATTGTGTCTCGATGTAGGAGACGACGAAGGAGGAGAAGATGCGTTTTGTTCTCCACTAGAACTGTCTCTGGGTTTTTCTAATACTTCTATATTCTCATGTGATATTTGTGCAGGTGGTGACGAATGAGTTTCTTCTGTCTTCTTTTTTCCTTTTTCTGCTATTTTCATGACTTTCTCTTTTTGTAATTGTTTATTTGATTCACTTGCAAGTTTTTTCGGTCTTCCTTTTTTCTTGTTTTCAGTACATTTGTTTTTTTGTCTGTCTTCGTAATATTTCTGTACTTCTTCTACGGATACTGTCTTTCCGGCTGAAATGGGTATCTGAAACTTTCTTTTTTTTGACTGTGTTCCTAAATCCAAATTTCTGATTTCATCCAAATAGTTTTTGAAAGATTCTCCCAGATCTTCACGTATCTCTTCTATTGGTTTGGCGTAATCAGGTATTTTTTTCAGCACAACCTCTTTATCTAACGGACAAATGCCACAAGCTTTAAAGCCAGCTATAATATTATCAGAGGCGGATTTTGCTCCAAGTTCCAAGGTTTTCTTTAGCAACGGTGCAAACACATTTTTTGGCAAAACATTAACAACTTTACCTCTTCTAGTTTGGCGCCAGTCTCCTAAAACTTTTCGCCAATTTGTTTTTAATGCGCTGAAATAAGCCACATCCAGAGGTTGGAGAAGGTGTGTAGAATTTGGAAGGAGACATATGAATTTGATGTCATTTTCTTTGCACAATTGAAGAGTTTTAATAGTTATGTGTGCGCTCAAGTTACCACCAATTACGGCTTTTTTCCCTTCTTTTTTTTTAAGAATTGGGAGTAGCTGCCTTTCAAACCACAAGTCAAAAGTTTCGGCATCAACCCAACCAGATTTAGTAACCGCCATTCTGGTCCCTGGCGGAGCTCCTTCAATCCAGTCTGACCATTTCTGTTTTGCTTTGTACACAATAAATGGAGGCACAAATTCCCCAGCAGCACTGGCGCAAAACATAACTGTGAAACATGATTTGGTAGAGTTTTTTATAACCTCTGGATTTTTCTACAAGTCCTGCGAAATAAAAGCTTACATTTTTTTGGATTATCGTGAAATCCAGTCTCGTCAAAATTGAAAATATTTTCATTTGGCACATCAGCCAATTCTGTCTGTAAATTTTCGAAATATTTTTCAATCATGTCTTTGTTCACTTGTGCTCGTTTGCGGCTTATTTGGTGAGCAATTTTTTGCTGAAGTACTGGATGTCGAGCTAAAAACAGTTGCCCCCATTCCCAGCCTGGTAAATTATTTGTGAATCTGTTTTCTTTTCTGTTATTGTCGTCTAAATATCTTTTGACGACAGTTCGTACGTCGTGCATACCCACTGGAATACCCAAATCACTGAGAACTATAATATGTGATACGATGACTTGCTCTTCACCTTCTGTAAGCACTTGTGGTCTTCCAACTGATTTCTGGTGTTTTTCGTTTAATTTATTCTTTAGAGTGCTTCTCGGAATATTATATACCTTTGATGCTGTCCTAATAGCGATTTGACATTTTTTAATTTTTTCTAACGCTTCTCGTAAGTCTTTTTCTGAATATCTACTTTTTGTACCATATTGTCTTGTGCCCGGTTTGGGGCAAGGCTTTTTCCGCGCCATTAGCAGATTTTCTAAAAATAAAAGTGTAACACTGTAATAATGAACAAAGTTACCCAAACAGTTTCAGACTCAGTTAAAAACTTTTGATGCAACTTTGGCCCGGGCCAAAGTTATCCCGATTTACTAGTTGAAATCGACCTTTTACAAATTTCGGAAGATAATGTATTAAATTGTTGCGTTTAAACCTTTGTTTTCAAGTGAGTCACTTAAATGAACATTTATTAAAATAATTAAACTTGACTTACCCTGAAACTATCCGTAAAAGCTGCAAAATCGACAACTTTATTACGACAAAAAATCTTGCGCGCTTTTCGGGTTCAAATTTTTTGCAGTTTTGTCTATGGTGTAGACCATCTGTCACTTTGAGTTTTTGTGAAACGTTTACAAATATAGCTACGAATTAAAAATTAAAAACAAGGAATGCTGTATGTTTCGGTGTACGTGTAGTAAAAAATAAAATCCGATATTGAGACTAGGGATCAATGTTAGACAGAAAGACAAAGTTACCCAGACTGACTGTATATGTTTGGATTATAAAGTTTGAAGTATCTTTTGAAGTAGAGGGACGACTTTCAACAATACGGACGTTGTTCGTATTTCTAAAGTGATGATCATTTGTTTGTGTTTCAGGATCAATAGAATTATGGGTTTTCATCCTATAAACTTCTTCTTCGGCCTCATTTACAATTTTGAACACTTCGCGCTTGACACGTATTTGAATAGCTTCTGGAAATGATTTTACTGTTTGACCCAAATTTTCGAAAAAGGCAACTATGGGGTCAGGTTTGTTTTGTGAGCTATATTTCTTTTGAATATACTCTTGAAATAAAGAGTGGGTTGCTGTGTTTTCCGTAACATCTTCTCTAGCTCGCGGTCTTTTATATATTTGGTACGGAGTTTTCTTCTTCGCCTTTTCACCCTGTTCAGTTTTAGTAGAAGAACCTGAAGCTTGAGTGTAGCTATCCTTATCTGTATAGGCATTACTTGGTGAATCTAAAGCTGGCATATTTGAGTCCGTATCATTGTCAGAGTCTAAATATGGGTTTTAAAATGACAGTATCTTAGTATACTTTGGATCTTTAATATTTTTGGCGCTTTGGCCACTTTTAGTTTTCCTCAATTTCTTAGCACGTCTGTAATTCTCCCTAATCCTTTTCCACCTGTCTCTACAATCTTGAGCTGTAAAATTAAAAAATAAATTTGATAAAATGCTTTTTTTTTCAGATTCTTGGCTACAGGGAACTCCTTCAAGTCATTAGCTTTTAGCTTTCGTTTTGGAGAATCAACCATAAGGATGATAATCTACGAAACTTGCTCAGCCATATTTGAGAAGCTATCACCAATCGTCATGCCTCCGCCTGATGAGTCAAAGTGGAAAGATATAGAATTACAATTTAGATTGAAATGGAACTTTCCACACTGTATAGGGGCACTGGATGGAAAACACGTGCTAATTGAGGCACCACCTAACAGCGGATCTCTCTATTAATGTTACAAAAAAGTTTTTTCAATAGTATTATTAGCATTAGTTGATGCAGATTATCGTTTCATAATTGTCGATGTGGGTGGTCTTGGGAAAAACCTTAACGAATAATAAATTATTATAATAATACCTGGTTGTTTTATGATTCCGCCTATTTCTTCCCATATATTATTCCTTCTCTGTACAACGTCGTATTTAGGGTGTTGTAGGTCGTACAATTCCTTGTACTGCTCAACTAAAGCAATTAACAATTCTTCATCCATGCCGTACTTAACCTAAAACAACCACACCAAGTGTGTAGGTATGTAAAACATGTGCGTGATAGGCGAAAAGAATAGTTGATAAGCAAAGAAAATAGTAAACATTAGTAGTGTAAAAAATTACCTGAATAAATATTGGACATAGATTCGGCTTCTGTTTGGTACCTATTCACGAACAGCTATCGTTCAGCCGTCTACTTGTTGCGTCTGCCAACGCACAATGAGGCGGGCCGCATTGCAACGATAACATCGCCGCAAAAATACGCCTGGCTAGCGATGCGCCAGTGCGTTGCGATGCGGCCCGGTGCGGCCCGCCTGCGGTGTGCGATTCTCATACAAAATGTATGAAACTGATTCAGGAGGATTTTTGTTATGCGTTGCGGTGTTACGCGGCCCGCCCTAATATGCGCGAGCCTTTAATCACCATGCATTGACACAAGTATTTTGTATGGACGGTTGTGGCCGTTCTGTCAGCACATGTATCAATCAATAAATACATGGTGACACGAACGGCTATAGCTGTTGACGGCTATGGCATCTGTGACGTTTTACACAGAAATTTAACTATACCATGGAGCAGAACTGTTATGACCGTTAGCGGCTATAGCAACGGTGACGTTTTATACAGAAATTTTACTATATTTTTTGAACAGAACTCTTCAGCGCCACGCCAAATACAAAAGCCATCACTCTGACGCCACGCTTGTTTATTGCAGTGAAACAGATGATACAGATAGTGATGTACTAGTAATATGGTCGATATTATATTTTTAATTTACGCTACTACAAATAACTTTTTTCTTTCAGCAGCCAAAATTATGTCAGGTAATAAAAAAGATTGTAAACTGGAAAATTATTTAATTTTCTTTTGTCATATTAGCGGTTAAAAATTTAATTCGTTTTCCTACATAGTTGGGTTCAAAAATGGGATAGGTAATAAAAAAACCATTCTCTAACTTAAAATTATATTCCGTGACAAAAAAACTTATTTTGCAACAACCTATTAAATTATCTAATAATATTAATTTATTTTGCATTAGATATGGTTACAGAGATGGAAATTACATTTTGATAGTATCACATTATCTAGCCTAAATAACAGCATGCAAATTAATACAATAGTTTTCAAATTAATAGTCATTCATACATTACATTTTCACAACAATAATAATAGTACGTAGGCGGTCCCATCCAATCGTTCTTCTATTTTATACATACATACATACATACATATAATCACGCTTTTATCCCTAATGGGGTAGGCAGAGCGTAAACGACCTAAACAAAGGTCGTTCCGCCACGTCTGACAAAGTTTTGAAGGTTATTTATGATAGATTTGTATGTATATTGCTGTAGTGACAGGTTGTCAGCCCATCGCCTAAAATGCAACATACTAAAACCCTCGGATCCCTTAGCTGGTTTTTACAGCATGCCCGGGAGGAAATGCAGCTGGCACATTCTATGTTTTTCTCTCGCTCCCAGTCCAGCATGCATTCTATTTTATAGTCACGAAGATTAATTATTCCGATTATTATTAAGTCTACGGGCGCATCTTAAGAGGGCAGGCCAGTTCATTATGGGACCGACTACGTATATCAATTACAATGTATTATATTAATTATTTTTAAAAAACATATCACCTGCGCACACTTTGCAGTATATGTCTTCTAAGCATACACCGGACAGCACACAATGTTTTACACTTACAAAACCACATTCCTGGCATGTCTCGGTAGGTGCAAAACCCTCTTCTTCTAAATCTACTTCATAATTCGGTAGGGCTAAGAAAAATAATTTCACCCATATTGTTCGCGGTAAGCCCAAAGAATAAATGATGTATTTGAAGTAATCAACATTATCAAGTAATGACTTATGGTCTTCTTCAAAAAATTCATACATAATATGATTAGCCACCTTTTCCAAAACTATCGTATATAACTTTTTAGGCGATTTTGTGAAAATTTTTCTAATTATTTCACTTTTATCCATTTTGAAAAAAAAAAAATTTTCTGTCGATAAATTTTCTTATTATACTTTTTTCAAAACAAGTGAACAAAACGTCAAAATTAAAACAAAAAGAGGTCCGGCCTATTAAAACGAATGAGAACAATCAAAATGCAAATTTTTGTGATAAATTTGAAAGCAAGGAACAACACATAAAGATACATTACATAAACCGCAAAAATATCGCGTATCTTTTCGCAGTTTTTGCACTACACAAACTTTACACCGTAAAGACTTTTTGTTCGGCAAAAATCGTGGCATGTGATCTGCTGCATTCCCTGGCAGAATTCGTAAAGGATTCGTCAAAGAATTACGTTGTTGTACCACGATTGTATTATCCACGACTGATTTGTATTTACGAATAATTTGTCTAATGACTGCTAACTGAAAACGAGCAAGAGTGCAAATTTGGCCCTCCTTAATACTTCGGTACATAAAAAATGCATTTAGCAAATGCATGTCAAATATATGCAAAGCAAGCTTTTTGTACCACTTCACACTCTTCCTGATACATTGTACGGAACTAATCATCATATCTGAATTATCTACCGATCCCATCTTGCTAGAGTAATCTATAACGCAATCTGGTTTCATTTTAGGTAAACCCGTAGTAAAATCCATACTGTTTGATGGACCTATCGACGCATTGTGCCAAGAAGACAACATGTGAACGTTTTTTTTATCAACCCATTTCAAAGCTAGTAGTCCTTGGGAATATTTTGCCTCTACTTCACCTTTTTGTAAAATATTGAAAGTGGGCATACCGATCCTTCTGATGTTTACAGTGCCACAGGCATATATGCCATTGTTTAATTAAGTCTTATACAAAATGGGACTAGTGTACCAATTGTCAGTATAAAGTTTTCTATGGGTCCCAAAATAGTCGGCCAATAGGGTCATTACAACTGAGCCACTAACTCCTAATTCTGTTTGAATTATTTCAGTATCTCTACCACAATAAATAATGAAATCAATGATATAATTTGTTTTGACGTCGCACAAAACAAACAACTTAATTCCAAATCGGTTCCGTTTTTTTGGTAAATACTGTTTGAATATCAACCGACCTTTAAAAGGTACTATGCTTTCATCAATACACAAATCAGAATAGGGTATAAATGAGGTTTTAAATTTGTTGCGTGTGTGATCAATGAGTACTCTCAGTTTATGCAATCTGGGATCATTTGGGCTACTAGTACCAGGTTCGCAAAAACTAAGCATTCCTAAGATCAAGCAATATCGGTTACGTGACATGGTTTTTGAGAATATTGGAGAAGAAAGCAATGAGTCTGTACTCCAATGTTCCTCAATCGTTAAATGTCTGTTGCGAGTCATTAACATTGTGATAGCGATGAATAGGTACAATTCAGGAACTGTAACATCATTCCAATTTTTAACCCTAGAATGATTTCCGAGTTGAGTATTTAGTACAAAGAAGCGGTGATATCTATTGGTAAAGTGAACTATTTGTTTTACTAAATTCTCGTCCATAAAATGTTCAAAAAAGGTGAGTTCTGTGGAATTGTCATCAAAGTTGCATTCTTGCGACGTACCAGACACAAAGTCATTGAAATGAGTGACCGTTATATTCCGAGGTAAATCCGAGGTCCAAAGAAATTCTGCAGTTGTATTTCGTGAACTACGTCGTGGTGGGGAGCGTGATCGTTGTCGAAGGGGCAGAGCTTGTGACGTCGACGCTACATCGTCTTGGTTTTCGCTGTAATCAGCAGATCGTTGTCGACTTCGACTTCTGTATGTTTCACGTCGTCTTGGTGCGGATGATCGGTTTTGTCGCTGGAATAATCCATCATCACGTGAATCACGTGAAAGCTGCCGACGATGTAGTCTGACGTAGTTACTACCTGATTCGCCGATTGGCACATTTTCAGGAACATTGATCGTTTCCTGAAAATAAAAACAGTCAACTATAATAATCTGTACCAACCTTGCGCATAAACTTTATAAGTCCTAGTAAAAATGTTTCTTACCACATCTAAATTAACATCACGATCTTCCTCAAAGTCGCAATCATCAAGAGTTACACCTTCTAAAGTGGCTAATAACTCTTCATCACTATTCATGATGCTGTTGAAAAAATGTAATTCACAACACTAAAATGGCACATTTGTCACAAACGGACGTAAATATCAGTCAATGGCGTATGAATTTATTGTAAACCACCATTCAATGACAGCTGTAAAAGAGATGTGTCATGTCAAAATATTGATTATCGAAACTCTTTATTTTTAATTGTTATTTTTGAATATAATCCAGTAATTAGGTTTTATAGAATAGAAATAAAAACACTATTCCCGCATTATTGAATCAAGCGTAGCAAGTAATATTAAAGTCAAGGATAATATATATTAAAGACAAGCATATTAATGATCATAATACTATTATTAGTCATATTTTATAGTCTAAACCGCATTATTTACCACATCCCTTAGTGACGGATAAAGTCGTCAGTGGCGTATGAACTAAGGATAAATTATTACTATATTTAAAATGTACTATTAAATTAACAATTTACATAGAATTATTTACCTAACATACTTATAACATAAATTAAATCATTGTATTAATTATTATTCAGTTTATATAATACTCAATTAACGTATTACTGGCATAATTTTTAAGGCGGATCAATCCGTCGTTGGCGGTCAACCTGATGTACGTATGTATCCGTCTTTGGCGTTGAAAAGGTTATAACCGTTGACGTCTATAACAATGGTGACGTTTTACATAACATACTTATCTATTAAACTGGGCACTGCTGCTTCAACGGTTGACGCCGCTACCAACAGTTTTTGAAAATAAGTGGACGATACGTCATAAAAAGCATTGAATCGTTATATTATAACGGCATTGTCTCTAAATAAGACATAATATCATTCCTCTGAGTTGATTATATGTAAATCTTAAATAAAACAAACAATTCAATTTTAATAATATTAGGAACTTTAATACCATCAGACATAGTAAAACTTAAAATTATAAGCTTTTTCTTTACTTAAAAATAGTGTTTTTTTCTTCCTTTTTTACTTTCTCATTTTCTTCAAATAGAATTTCAATAAATGGAACTTTGATACGAATACTTTTCACACAAATATTGTACTTACCTATTCTTATAAAACATTTCTTCAAAATAAAATATTTCTTCTAAATTAAAGAAAATTAAAAAAAATAAATTCTTCTGTTATACATTAATTAACGACGATTATAAACATGAGATCTAGGCATCAGATAGGTAACTAACTAATCACAGTCAGAATCATAAAGCTAAACTTAACTCTAAAAATAAACAGATAAGTACAAAATAATGTTCAATATCAACGTTTTTTTAATTGCGAGTAATCAGTCGTCCATTCTCTTTTCTAGTTCAGCGTGATACTGTTCGAAACAGCAGGGGCAGAGAGGCACTTTATCCAAACACCCTTTACATCTATAACTTGTCTCTTTTCTCATTTTGTTTTTAGTGCATTGGCGACATTTCAGAAAAGCTTTGTTTCGTTTGCAGGTGGGATTTTTTGGGATAGGTTCCGGCCAGTGTGTTTGTGTTGTTTGTTCAGTTTGATCTTCGATGGTCTCTCTTGATGTTCCAGGTCTTACAGTATTCATCGGAGCTCCAGCTGGCGCATGTCTTCTACTATCGTTTGGTTTGCGAGTATTTACTACAACATCCTGGCAACTCAAGTTTTCAAAACCCAGGTATCATTTTAGGATATGCTCTCGAAATTCCAAAATCTGGCATCATTTTTACAGTGCTTTTTATAGATATAGAAGGCATTCCAAATAGCCATATCAAATAGTCGAAAGAATACCTTTTTGTACCATCTTACGCTTTTTTTTGGTGTGGAGTAGTGTGATAGCATTTTGTCCGCATCTATTCCCGACATGTATTTATTATATTCAGCTACTTCTATTGGTTTTGATTTTGGTTTGCCAAATCTGTTTCGCGCTACCACCAATCTAGGTTGAAATTTGGTCGTGATCATATGCACCGGTCTTTTGTCTTTCCAAATTGATACATAAAGTCTCCCTTTACGTTGCCAAAAATGCTCTCCCTTCTTTACTTTTTTCTTGAAAAGGTCTTTAGGGTTTCCTTTTCTATTAGTTCGTAAAGTTTCGGTCGTGTGAGTTTTTCGGTCCAACAGAGTTTTAGATAACTTTATATTATTGTAAAAATTGTCCATGTATAGATCATGCCCCTTGAATAAGTACGGATGCATCAGCTTGATAACCAATTGATTGATCTTGGTATCATCCACGTTATAATCATCAACTGTATTCTTCCCTTCGTATATTTTCAGATTAAGTACGTATCCATCATATGAGCATAATATGTAGAATTTTATTCCATACTTTGCTTTCTTCGACTGAATATATTGTCTAAATGACAACTTACCCCGAAATAGAAGCATAGACTCGTCGAGTGAAAGCTGTTGGGGTGGTTTGTATAGTTCTTGGAACTTTGAAAGCATCTTTTCGACACACAATTTTACTTTGTCTATACCTTTTGCAGCTTGTTCATAAACACAAAGGCATCTCAGCAATTGTTCAAATCTCCTGCAGGACATTGTGTAAGGAAATATTGGATGGTAATACAATGGGTCAGTAAAGGTAAATAGTTTTCGAACATATGGTGTTTCGATGTGGCTTTGTAACATGCACAAACCCAAGAATTTCTTTAACTCTTCAGGTGATACTGGCCGAAATGAAGCCTTGCGACTACCCCTGGTATGCGGTCTGTTAGAATTGCACAATTTGTTTCCATATCTGTTTGTACAAGAAACAATGTAATCGATCAACTCTGGTGTTATAAAATGTTCGAGAACATCAATTGGACTCATGTTTCGGTTTAACTCAAATGTAGGCCCTGTACCGTCATTGTCAAAAGGAAATTCAGGGATAGCAACAGTATCCTCCCATTCTTCTTCTTCAATGTACGGTGACGTAGAACGAGGCTGTCTATTCCGACGGGTACTTGTAGACGAAGTGCTTGCCAAATTGTTATGGTTATTATCTGCAACGCTTGGCATGTTTTGGTCACTAACCACAGGACTTGATTCATTGTTAGGTATATCATTTTGGTTGCTGCTATTCTCCACAACGCTGGGAATATTTGGCTCCTCGCTATTTTGAAAATCGTTGAGTATTGCATCATCTGAGGGCGCAGTGCCTTGTCGACTACATATCACGACTTCCATACTATGGTCAGGTAGAATTTGCGGGGAATTGGAAATCTGAGAGGACTTACGTGCAGAATTAGTACCCACGCCGTCATTTGCAGATAAAGGAGTGCTGGGGTTATTTGGATCGTCGCTATTTTGAATATCGTTGGGTATTGCATTATCTGAGGGCGCAGTGTCTTGTTGTTTACTCTCCAGGACTTCCATACTATGGACAGGTAGAATTTGTGGGGAATTGGAAATCTCAAGGGACTTACGTGCAGAATTAGTCACCAAACCGTTATTTACAGATGAAGGAGTGCTGCCTTCCACCCTTGCCGGTGATGTGGACAGAACAAGGTAGTCATGATCATGTTCGACTGATTGGGTGCTTTCCCGCCGAGTTACATTTTCCTGTGAAACCTCCTCCTATCTTGATTTTTAGATTGACGATTCACATTACGCGAAATTTCGTCTAAATCAGAACAAGATGTCGATGATTCGTCATCTTTATTGGGTTCATAATTTGGATCTGAGTCGTAGTTACCATCAGCGTCACTAAATGGGTCCCTTTCTGATTCGTTTTCAGCTAGCTCGTCGTTTTCATCGTCGTCGTCATAAGGTTGTTGACCTTCGTCATCCGTGGACAGCTCAGGGTTTTCTGATCCACATGACATTTTTTCATCTGGTTCTGACGAAGCCTCTCGAAATAAAGCCATGATCTTTTGATTATCACGGTCATACGGGTCGTCAACTGGTTTGCAGCGGCGTTTTCTTTCTCTTTGCGACATCTAAAACCAAACATACCTATTTTGTATATTTCGTGGCTTAGGAGTGCATAAACTACAATCGGAGGAATCTGACAATGCTTTTTACACAGCAAGAAGTAGAAATCCTAACAATATACAATCGAATAAGTAAAAACTATTTCTTACTTGGATCGTTGAGAGCCCACGGGCGCGCAAAAATACGCGTCCTTTCGGTGGTGCACTGCGTCGCAGACTGAACTGAGCAACATGGACGGTTGTAACCGTTGTGTCAGTGTGTGTGTGCGCGGGCGCAGGGGGAAGACGGGTCCAAACATGTGTGCGTAAAATTACTGTTTTGACACTTAGCATCTTGAAAGTTTGTGTGCTGTGACAGTAGGCAATAATCTTCATTATACTAATGGGCGAATTCGACTGCGCTAACCGTTCTGTCACTAAAGCAAAATTAAATACGACGTGCATAGCAGTTCTGTCAAATTTAGAACGTCAAATATGGCGTCTATGACCTTTCTGTCCATCAACGTGTTAAGGAGCGCTGCCTTTTTGGGTGCGTTTAAGTAACAATTTTGAGAATAGTTTCTTATAACTTTTGATTTCTGTAATATTTAGTATAAATATTTACTAAGCAGCCTGTAAACGTTCAAACATGTTTGTCAAACTTTACGTTTTGTTTGTACGTTTTCATCAAATATCAGCGCACACACAACAACAAGTTTGTCAAACAAACAGGACAGTTTCAAAGCAGTTTTCGCCGTGAAATCACGCTCCGATGAGTAACGTTGACAAAGCATTTCTTGCATTAACTTTGGCGATGTGTATAAAAAAGAAGAAAAGAAGACGTTGGACACGAGAATGGTTAAAACTAAGAGATAGATTTACTCATGAAAATTTATTGAATGTGATATTGCGCACATAACCAGAAGACTACAGTAACTTTCTTAGAATGAACGATAAAACTTTCAACAACTTGCTAGCGTTAGTTAGTCCTCTGATAGGAAAAAAAGATACAGTGATGCGAAAATCTATTCCAGCTTCTCAAAGGCTATCAATAACTCTAAGATTTCTAGCAACTGGAGCCGATTTTGAAGATTTAAAATTTCAGTCTTGCATTGCACCTCGCACTCTGAGTGACATTGTCATGGAAACATGTGAAGCTAGGACCAAGAATCACTATGGACTTGCTATACGCGTACACCTGATAAGGGTGATAAGGACACCAATAAAGTATATTCCTAAAACAGGGTTGCTTGCTGAGTACTGAATTTACCCCACATAATTATTTTTATTGTCCCCAACTGCCCAAAAAGTAAACCAGATGACTTTACTATTTCTGTTTTTGATGCAATAAATAATGATTTATAGAAACAGTCTATGGTTATTAAAGTATAATATTAGTTTGAATTAGGGTAGTCGGAGAGCTGCGACAGTGCCGCCACCAGTTTTAAAATAATTGTGCCTGAAATACAAACAATATCATATTTTACTTTTGTCGACAATTTCGCAGCTCTCTGCAGGGATGCCGTGCGAGAAGCGCACATTTTGTAAGATGTGCCGTAACGTAGGTGGTGTAGGTACTTGGGTTTCATACATCATATAGGCAAAAAAGTAAACAAAAAGAAATAAGTCCCATTGTAAAAATCTTCATTTAATAAGATAATAAGTAATTTAAATTTTTAATATAACACATATTTACAGGGTTTCAAAAAGTACTGCTTTTCTTTTTCCCTCGTCGTAGTGTGCGTGAATAGGGTTGGGTAGATTGTTACTGTTTTAGCTTTGTATTGTATACGTTGTTTACAGAAACGTAGTATTTTTTTAACTCACTTTATACAATTATAAAATGAACTCGAATAAAAATTCAGCCTCGGGTAAAACCTAGTATTACTCGCATATAAAAAAAATACTTATTATAATTATTGACCCTTAAACAAAATTAACTTGGTATAAAAATTTCTTACATTTTCTGCTTTTTTGTTTAAATGTTCTGTGGCGTAGTGAATTCTGGTATTCAGGTATTTTTTGAAAATTGATTTGAGCAATAGTGAAAAATGGCTTTCAAATATAGACCGCTCACCATAATCATGCATTAGTTCTGTGAACTGGTTATGACCCATGCACATTTTGTTTTTTCTATAAACCAGCTCTGCGATTTCACACAACTTTATAACTGATTTCGAGGGATAGCATAATCCACCTTTATCTTTTTTTTTATTAGTGAATTTTCTATTTTCTCTTGAGATCTTAATGCAGATACACAATCTTCGCACTTGATCTGTTTTTCCAGTGATTGTACTACAAAACCTGCTATGTACGTAACAACTTGGCGCGAAAATTCTGTGGCTCTAGTCGGATCTGCCACGTAATCGTGGTTTTCCGCAACTACGATTTCCGCCTCAAATCGTTGCCGGAAAACCTCGTCGTCAAGTAATCTACCCCGTTCAGTTGAATCATTGATGGCAATTTCGGGTGTGCTAAATGTTAATATATGTATATCGCTTAAGGGAACACAATTATCAGTCGTTAAATGTTTCAGTTCTCCGTGTACCAGAAGTCTTTTGAATGCTGCCTTAAATTGTGAAGCTGTTGGGTTGTTGTTGAACCCACCCTTTGCTCTTATGGCACTAAAAAAAATCTCAAGATGATCTAAGCCAAGATCATCTTGAGTTTTTTTTTAGTGCCATATTATTGATTGAGTGATTTTTTTAGTACATATTTGTAGGAAGATAAAAAGTAAATTTTTGTTTGTTTTATTGTGTGATCGTATAGAAATAATAGGCTCTTAATGCACATACAAAAGCCCAAAATACCCGTTTTTCTATTTGTTTCTATAATTGGAGTTGAACCAAGTTTCAGATTTTTGATATATATAAAAACCTCATCTAAATATGTTTTAATAAATTCATAATTTTCTGGCTTAAGGGGCTTTTTATATCCAGAGGCATTAAGGTTTCTTGAATTTAAAATGTCGAAAAGATTATTAAATTTTCGAATAAAATTTACAGTGGCCTCCGAACCCTTAAAAATACCAATCTTGAGATTTACATTGCAGTATTCAATTGAATCTGCAACCGATTCACTAAACGTCTGTGCGGCCAATTTGACCTCATGATTTGTTTTTTGAACTCTGCATGTGCATTTCGTAATTTGTTTGCTAAGTGTAAACCTTCGTTTTCTTGAAGATCAACTAAGGACATTATGTAGAACCATGACACAGTTCGTCCATCGCCATCAATTAAATACGTTTTTTCGCCCAATGTGTTTCTAACCAATTTGAGCATATGTGACGGATCAGGAACAATAGCAATTTGTCTTCCGTTGTGGGTAAAAACAGGATTAATATTTTCACTTTCTATACAACAACCCAACAGCTTTGCCATGGAGAAGTTCGCTGGGCATTCGTCAAAAGTTAACGCGACAACATCAATACCACAGTCAGTGACCAAATCTATACAAGATTTAACCATTGCCGCTTTTTGTTCTGCTGTCACACCATTCACAAGGAAATAGCCTACAGGGATCTTCCAGCTGCCATTCAAACAAGTAAGCATGAATACTAGCGCTTCTTTAGCGACAGGCAACAAATCACCCTCAAGTTGGTTTCCACAATCTACGAAACCAACATAACTTTTGCCATTCCACTCAATGCATTGGCGAATAGCCATTTCATCAAAACATAGGCCGCATACCCACCCATTTACGTGCAGGCGAGTTTTTCACTAAGGCTTTAAGGCAATCCAGAGCCTCGGTTGAAAAGCCTGGTTCACCTTCGATGGTTTGATACCATCGAGCAAGTGTTCGGACATGCGGTAAACATGTTTTAAATGTTTTTCTTACAAAATTATAAGCACGCGGGCGGATGAAATGCAAATTTAACGCAAATTTACGAACGTGGGGAGAAAATTTGTTTTTATTGGACTTTAAAAATCCTTGTTCCTGTGGATTAATAGATGATAATAAATCCGCTGCTTCTTGATTTATGAAATTTTTCGACTTCAATTTGTTGATTATTTCAGATAACTCTGCGTTCTTTTTTGTAAGCCGTTGACATTTTGACCGCAGTGCGGCTAATTTCCTTTTTCTTGATTCAGCCACAATTTTTGTATGTTTTAATGTAGAGGCAAGTTTCTTTTATCGGGGCGTTAGCTCTTCTTTGGTTCTACGAGTCATTTTTAATTCTCGAGTCTGAAATATAAAATACATTTTCTTACTACCATTTTAACCAGGTTCGATCTAATGCGTGATCCACAGTTGAATGGTGTGTAATACATTTTTTTATTTTTTTACATTTTTTTTATTTATTAATAATTTCTTTTTGACTACGGAATCTTAAAAAGACCAATACTTACACAACTACTACTTTCAGGCTCAATACTGTCGTATTTTCTTTTTATACGCACGCTGCGCAGAAGGTTAACCTGGAAAACCAGAAAACTAAAATAAGCCGAAATTGTAATGAGATTGTTAGTATATTTTGTATAACAGTCGAAATTAAATTTTCTTATAGGTTTATTTTCCTTATCGATCTCGTCAATAGTTATTGAAGATAAAGAAGGTATTACTAGCGGATCATGCACTTCCTCCTGGAATCAAAATCGCCGGCAATTATAATAGGTATATGCACAGACAAAGATTTTGTCGGTAAATGTCAATTAATAATGATAATAAACAGATAGTGCTTCTTTACTTACAGGTTTATTTTCCTTATCAGTCCCTTCAATATTCACAAAGGAGCAAAAACGCGTCATCAATGGATCACGGGCTTTCTGAAAGCAAAATCGTTAAAAGTTTTAGCACGATAGCATTTTTAAATAACATAATCAATAAATATAAGTTTTTTTTCTGATTTAATATACTTACGGTACTAGTTGTAACCTTAAAAGTGTCTTTACATTTAGGTTCTTGTACTGTTTCATGACTGGTTGTCGTGGGTAGTAGTTGAGCTTGGAATTCCTCAAAGAGGATTATTCATTGAATTTAGTAGGAAAAACGAAACGCATACTTAACCATTTCAAACTTTAAAAAAATATTGATTAAAAATTTGTCCACCCCAGGTCTCAATTGATATACTTACATGTATGTGCAAAGTAGGAACAGATAAGGAATTGAGGAAAGTCTTATTTGCCTTCGTTTTACGAAAACAGCATTTTTCGAAATGTTTTGAGCAAATGCGTGCCGTTTTACATGGTTCCCAATTTTGACGACCAGTTGCTCTGGCCCATGATTCTTGTATGGGAGATTGATGCGGGAACCTTAAACAAGCGGTAAAGATCTTACAATTGAAATAAGAATGGAATTTCAACAAAGTTATACCTACACATACTAGTTGAAGATAGACTATTTAAATTTAAAAAGAAATGGATCAATATTCTACACTTACTAGTCGAGGTCAGTCAAAGTATAAAAAGATTTCCCGTAATAACGGGAGTTTACCCTGTTTTTAAACTGGCATCCCCGAAGGTGTAATAACACGGCCAAATTTCGAACACCTTTCAAAGCCTCGACTCGAGTGACTTTTGGCGTCTACTGAATATGGTCGTATTACCATAACCTAAACAATAACAAAACATACATCCGAATTTTAAATATTATTGTGCTTTAGCATTGTTTTCACTCGGAATTATAAAGACTGGAAGGTTTTTAAGTGCATGTAAAGCTTAATTTTAGAAAATATTGTTGACTTACGAGTGAAAAGTGATATCAGCTTCTTTTCGTTCACTTCGGCTTTTACAGCCTTTAACACAGCAATTCACCATCCTTGCGTCCTTGGTACACTATGATTAACACAATATAATCACTAATTATGTCTTCAGGTCCATAAATCGAAATATTTTACGGGTTTTGTGTTGACTCAATCATGTGCTTGCCACAACATCGGGTTGTGGCAGGCAAAAAAAAGCGATACTCAGATAAGGACAAAAGAAATTATCTCCATCTCTTTCATTCTTATGCAGGTCTCAATCTATGTATCCCGTTTCCTCCTTAGTAGTATTATTCCGTGTCAAGTCCATAGTGATTCTTGGTCCTAGATGTGAAGCTATAAATTAAGTATTAAAAAGAAATATAATGGTAAGTTTTATTATTATAATCAACATGCATACAGTTTCATAACACATTATAATTAAAGAGCATAAAAAGATTGCAAAAAGCTTGCTGCAGTATCAGTTTCTGCGTCCGAAGTATTTATTACATCTTCAGTTGTTTCCACAATTTCATCAGGCACATTTGGCATGGGAGAAGGAATAGATAATGAATATGATTGTATCGGCAGCTGCACGGATGATGACGACGAGTGTAATGAAGGTGGCGGTGTGTGTGGTATGCCTGGTGGTGTGTGTGGTGTGGCTGGTGGTGTGTGTGGTATGGCTGATTGCGTATGTGGTAATGGTATGGTTGATAGCAAGTGGTTGTGTGCGAGTTATGGTTGATGTTATAGAGGGTTTGGGTGATGGTGTGGGTGATGGCGTAGGTGGTATAGGTGAAGAATTGAAGGACCATTCGGGGAAGCTGGAGCAGCATTTATCATCACAGAATTTCTATTAAGATTGCCATTTTCACCTTCAAACAGTATGTCGTTTATAAATTTCTCGGCAAGTCTTTGTTGCTCTCTTGACATACGTTGTAATTTAAAAGCCCAGTTTTTCGCCATTATTTGAAATTCACTCTCTGGTGTTTTAAAATGTGCCTTAGCTAACAACATCAACTCAGTTTGCAAATCATTTCTCTTTTTTTTTGATGCTGGTGGTGCTGTCGATTGTTGTGATGTCTCTGGTTGTGTAGAAGTCCCTGGTAGTGTAGAAGTCCCTGATTGTGTAGCAGTCCCTGGTTGTGTTAAAATATCTGACTGTGTAGCAGATTCTGGTTGTGCTGATGATTCCTGAAACAAAAATTAAATTATGAGTAATATAAAATAATAGAAATTACTGTGTAGTCAAAATTGTGTTACATTAAAATGTTAATGAATAGGTATATTATAATAATTATCATTTTTCATGTGTATGTTTTTTTTGTTACAGCTACCCAAAACAGAAAATGATTGGAAAAAACTAGCCAACGCATTTGGCAATAGATGGAATTTTTTCAATTGTATTGGAGCAGTGGATTCCGGTTCTTTATACTACAATTACAAAGGAACATTTAGCATAGTGCTAATGGCCATAGCTAACGCAAACTATGAATTTATAATGGTTGATGTTGGAACTAATGGAAGAGTATCTGATGGAGGAGTGATTAAAAATACAAAATTTTGGGATCTGTTTGAAAAGAAGCAACTGCAAATTCCACCGCCTGAAAAATTACCAAATTCAGAAAAAAAATGCCTTTTGTTTTCGTAGGGGATGAGGCGTTTCAGCTGCTCCCAAATTTTATGAAACCATATCACAAGAATATTCTCAATGACGACCGAAGACGATTTAACTACCGCTTATCTCGTGCGCGTCGTATAGTGGAAAATGTATTTGGGATTCTTGTATCACGGTTCAAGATTTTAAAAAAACCTATTAACCTTTCACCCAATAAAGCAAAAACTATAGTGATGGCATGTTGTCATTTGCACAATTTGCTCGTGAAACAGAGGCAATACATTCGCCATGGAGATGTAGATGTCGAAGATTGTGCTAGTGGTACTATAACACCAGGCACATGGAGAAATGACCCAAACCAATTGCAAAGCATTGAACGAAGTCGAGCAGGAAATTCTGCACTGCAAGCAAAACAAGTTCGAGACGATTTTTGCCAGTACTTTAATACAGTTGGAGCAGTGCCATGGCAAGACAAGTGCTTGCAATGATATGTGTTGATTATGAAAATTTTATATGTATACTAAGTAATTTTAATATATTAAACTAAGTAAAAACAAAGTTTTTATTTTATTTTTAGTCTAGTACCTACTCAATGAGCACTTAAGCACTTATTAAAAAATAACACTGCTTACCTCGCTTCCAGTTGTGCCAATTCCTGATTCCGGTTCCATCTGATCCTCTAAAAACTGCAATTCCTTAAAATACCATAGACTAGGCACATATAGATCATCTGTGGAGGAGCCAGAAACCCTAGACTTTTTAACTTTTTTATTCTCACGATTAAAAGTCGTACGCAGAATATTTATTTTCTTCTTAACATCCTCTTCGGTAATTTGTGGACGACAAACTTTTAATACTTGAACCATTTTCTTCAAAGCCAGGTCTCTTTTATGTTGATCTTTATATTCGTTGGATTTTACTTTCCACAGTTGTGGTAAATCTCTAAATAAAGATATAAAGTACAGTTGATAATCCTTGTCACTCAACTCAGCCATTTTGATTTTGTTGTATACGATTATAACCTTAGACGAACGTACAACCTGTCTCAGCGGCGGTCGCACGAAAATGGCGAGTTTGTTTGACAAACATGACCGTACACCTTCAAACATGTTTGACAAGCATGCCGTCAATCAAATCTTTCAAATAAACAGCCAAACACGTAGTTTGCTTGACAAACACGTCAATCATATCCGCAGACTGTCAAATAATTTGCCAAACACGTAAAATTTGACAAATTATTTGAACGTCTACAGGCTGCTTTACACATTAGATATAACATAAACGAAAATTTGTTATGTATTTGTATAAAATACACTATCTTTCTAAGTAAAAGATACAAATATAAGGATTTGTAACTTGAATCTGTGCTTGAACGTTGAAAATCCTCTTTTCTAGTTTGTGTACACTCTTTTAAATACCTACTTGTCTTTAGTATAGTAAGTTAATTTTCATACAATTTACCAAATGATACAAAAATTTAAACATGTTTTTTTTTTTCACCTGAGTAATTTTTGTAGCAAGTGTGGTCTTTCGTTTCTTCGCCCTTAGTCTGTGCCATAGCACAAATACAGCAGTATTTATTTTTGATAGCCTCGTAACGCCCAGGCTATTTTTACAAAACATTGGCTTGCAGCCCAGATGCCTTTTAAAAGGTTCACGTGGTGCGGACCCGGAAGTGATGAAAATTAAAAAAGTGTCTTGTTATTTCCGAATGAGCGTGGGATTTTTTCTGCATGTAAATGTATGTCAGTGGAAGGTTTTGTGACACTAAATAACCCTAAATATTATCCTTTATTTAGGCATATGGTCTTTAATATATTACAAAACCCGATTTCGCAAAATTCGTATTTTTGAAGTTATTGAGTAGCGGTAGACAATACAGGGCTTATTTTGTATTGTAAAAAAACAATGTACATAGATATTTGGAATAATACCTGCCTTCCAAAATTTAAATGACCAAAAACATATCTAACACTAACAATCTGAGAAGAAAATATCAATTTTTGAACATTATGATCATTATTTTCTGTACTTATTATTTTTAAAGGCTAGTTTATCACATGTTTTAGGATTTCTATTAGAAGAATCTGCTGTAAAATCATCTTCACAATCTGTGTCATCGTTCTTTTCTTGTAAAACTTGCCTCTTTGCTTTTTTTGTGTCTACATTCTATCCTTTTTTAATATTCTTCTTAGATTTAGTTTTTGAGGACTTGTCACCTTTGGCCTTAGTTGTTGTTTTCTTAAGAATTTCATTTGAATCGTCATCTGTAATTTTTTCAGGTGTTATTGTTAGAATTTTTGTTTTTCCAGGTTGTCGTCCACGCCGTGTTGTCTTTCGGGGTGCAGCTTTTGGATATGGCCTTATTATTTCTGGTGTAATAGTTACTTTTTTAGTAATATGGTCCGGAGTTTGCGGAATATCCAACTTTTGTGTAAGAGTAGGTGAACTTGGAGGATAATAATAATTTATATCAGTCTCTTGGCACTGATGAAAAGAAACTTCTAAATTACAATTTAATTTAGCCATGAGAGTGTCATTCAATTTATTAAGGCAACAATTCACCAGGCTCTCAGGATAAACTTTAGAACAGTTCAGTGAATTTGGTTCAGAGCTTGATGGTGCATGTGAAATGCTTTTTAAGACTTTGTCAGAGGTTTGCGGACTTTTCTGAGCTGGAGGGTTTAGTTGATTATTTGTTGGAGAAAGAATCACTGAATCCAGAAGTGAAACTTTATTTAAATCAAGCACGGGACTAGATGGAGGGTCCTGAACTTCATCGTTGGGGGTCTGTTGAGGTGTTGGCGGAATTTCCTGATCAACGTCGTTGAAGCTCTGCGGAAAGTCCGGTGGATCTTGCTGAGCGCTTGAAAAGACAACTTGAGCTTGGCGACATTGAGATGAACTGCTGGAAAGTTCATCATTTTCATTGGATATATCCCTATCTGTTACAGCAGAACACATGAAATCTTCATCTTCGAAGAGATTATCATTATAAGGATGTATTCCAGATGTTTTGAATCCGCTTTAAATGTTGGCTTGGCTGAATGCTTGCGACATAATCGTTGTGATGAATCCAGGAATTTGGTATATCGTTACTGTCCTTCCAGGATTTGAAAGCATCCAGTTGCTCAACGCAGTATTATATCTCGATTTAAATGACGAATATACAGCGATATCCAAAGGTTGCAACTTATTGCTGCAATGGGGCGGAAGTGTAAGCAATGTGATGCCGTTGGATTTTGCATAACTTATCACTTCGATGCTCACATGGCTTTCGTGGTTATCAAGAATTAATAACACGGGATTATCTTTCGATGCTTAGGAGTGCTTTTTGAAATGTTCCATGAATTTTAGGAAGCTCTTGGCAGTCATCCAACCTGAAATGTATGAATCTCCATCAGACCCTTCAGGTCCTCCATTAACAAAGTCAGGTCGGTATTTAACACGCGGAAATATGAAAAAAGGAGGTATGGCATTTCCAATGGCGTTTACTGCGAAGCAGAATGTAACTAGAGTACCTCTTTCAGCAGAGGTGGCATGTCCTACTTGCTTGGCTTTTTTACTTGCCAATACTTTGGGGCATTGTAGGACAGTAGTACAGCCAGTTTCATCACAATTATATATATTTTGTGGCTCAAAATCATACTTTTCTCGCACTTGCTTTAAGTTTTCGTAAAAGTCTGTTACATTTTTTTTGTTGAAACTTGTAGCTCGCGACAAACTAGTGGCTTCAGGCGTCCTTAAGCTTATTTCCGGGTTTCTAGCTAAGAAACCTCTAAACCAATCTTTTCCAGCAGAATTGTTATTTGTCCAACTTTGAGGTATTTTTTTATTATTTGCTAGAGCATAATCAAAGGCTAATTGTATGGCTTGTTTTCTCGTCAGTCCATAGTGCATTTTACTGCATGTCAAAAGGTAGTTTACTAATTGCTTTTCTTCTTTATTATCAAAAATCTGCGAGCTTTTGTACTGGATACCTTTTTCTTCTATTTTATTTAATGTTGCTTCACCGCGAACATGGTACCTTCTTAAAGTCGTTCTATCAATATCATATGTAATGGCTGTTTTTCTAATAGAAGCACCTCCCTGAATTTCACTAATAGCTTGCTCAAGGTCACGCTTTGTAAATTTTCTGCGACGGGTAGTGCCTTGGGGTTTGTATTGAAACGGCATCTTCGTCCTAGAATATAAAAAAAGCACTTAACTTAGCAACAGTCAACAGTCGCAGTTATAGCCACTGAAGGGAGACTTGAACCAATGGTCATATCTCCCACCGACTAAGTGGTTCAAATCTCCCACACCCCCCCTTTCCGGATTCTAGCTTGCTTTACTCAGATACCACAATTTGCAACAAAATGCCACTGTACACACATTCAAATACGATAATCATGCGATAATATAATAAAACTAAATCTTACTTACCTTCATTAATCGATTCACAGCGATTAAAACAGTTTTTCTATTTTTATTTACTTCAGAATGCGATAAACAGGTTTATGCCGGTCAAGATCCAACGCGTATGAATTTTGGCAAAATGGCTGAACGCTCGTGATTGGCTGCCACCTGATCACCTTATTAGTGGTCAATCAGGCTGTTAGCGCGAAAATTCAAATGAGAAATCAGAGTCGGTTCAAGTCTCCTCCCTGGGCAAGTATCCCGGATTCCCCCTACTAGCTGTTTTGCTATAAGCCTTTATTTTTATCCTGAAAATGCGGAAAGACTGAATCGAGTTTCTGGTCATGCAAACAAGTCAACAAACAACAAAATTTGATTAATCACAAAACTCAAACTCGCTTACAAATAAAGGATTTCGTACAATATTTAACGCTATGCTACTGTATACACTATAGGTACGGTACTACCGAACCCTTAAAAGGACAGAAAGCAGGTGTTACAGTTAGAACAATGTACATACATAGAACAATGAGTGCATTTCCTTTTAATATAATATATATTAGCTATAACTCATTAATTTTTATTATAATGTATATGGTTTTCAATAAAAATACACGTCAAGATTGTTTACATTATTTTAAAGTAGGTAGATTAGGTCCCTAAAAAAACTACTATAGATTTTTATTGACACTGTCTGGCGGGATTCCTTAAGCAGGTAAAGTCACCAATTACCAATAAAGGAAGAAAAAAGGTAGTTACTTACGATCCAAATAAAACATCGTCACTTGAGTCTTTTGCAGAATCAAGGCAAACGTTGCAGAACACTTGATCTTCTATAATTTTCTTCTTTTTGTTGTCATTTTCATCGTGAAGAACTAAATCTCCAAATACTTCCAAACAGTACTGTTTCTGGTTTTTGGATGATAAAGAACACTTATTGATAGTCGTTTGACTTTTATTTTATCGACAACCGATCGGGATGCCATCGCGATATTGATCTAAGCTAACCACACAGAGTACCTTTATGCAAGCTAAAATCAAAACAACGACCAAAGAACTTGTATACAAATCAAATTACAATCTAAGACCGCCAAAGACGGACAACGGCAAGCTAGTGTCTGTCAGTCTGTCGTCAGTTAGTAAGCTAGCCGAGCTTAGCTTAGACGCGAGTTTGCCTCGCGCTGGCCAATCGCGGGCGAGCTTACGCCAGCCGCGCGGCGCGAATTTCGAACAGGCCGGCGGCGGCGGCGGCGCGCTACGACTTAATGGCGGCGGCTAGCCGGCGCGGCTCGTATGTCTAGTCTGCAGGTACTACACCAGTCGATAAAGATGTATTTATAATTTGTGTGATAATGGGCAAGGTATGTGGAAGCGTCAGAAGGACCATATCGTCTGCTTAAAGGTAAAACCACATAAATATAAAAAAATCCATTTCGAGAAATGGCGTTTGAAAGTTTTATCCTTAATTTATACATATTGTTCTGAAACAAAACTGTCTGTAATAGTTTGTAAGGTCTAAAGTAATGATTAAATTAATGTTCAAAGAAAAAAAATTGAACATTTTCTTCATAGATTTCTCATAATATTGAAAATTTAGTAGAAAGGTCTGTTACTTATTTGGTTTTAGCAGTAAAACCGTAAGTATCTGTTTCTCTTAAACTATTAGGAAATTACAAGCACTAAGTGCACCAAAATGTGAGCATAAATATAAAAGAAATAATGACTGTATTGGGAGCATTATGTAGATAAATATTGACATAAATGAAAAAAAATCATTAAGTTATTTGATTTTACCTGTATATATTTTGTAAAATCGTTGCCATAAGATATGTTACGTTGTTATGCATGTATGTGTTTTCTTCTTTGGCACGTAAGGTAGGTTATGTGGATTTGCTTGTAGTTTTTACAATAATATCACAGGGGAGATATAACTATCAAAAGGATTTAAATTGATATATTATTTTGTTTTACCTGAATATGTCTTGAATAACTGTCTCATAACAAACATTAAGTGATATTGCGTGTAGTTTTGTTAAACATTTTAAACAAAACTGTATTATGTCAAAAGCTTTAAGAGTTTTTTAGTAGAAAGAGTTTACGACACAGATTCCACTATAAACGTTTGAAAGAAAACTAAGTTATTTGTAGTAATATTTAATGAAATCTGAACTTAATTAATAAAGTTGTTAGTGCTATTTAGAGCGTAATTATATAAAAAAT
The DNA here is from genome assembly GCA_949820665.1 of Scrobipalpa costella. Taxonomy (NCBI): domain Eukaryota; kingdom Metazoa; phylum Arthropoda; class Insecta; order Lepidoptera; family Gelechiidae; genus Scrobipalpa; species Scrobipalpa costella. The sequence continues at coordinate 10,086,178 of OX463315.1, forward strand.
TTGGTAAACTTAAGACGAGCCGCCAAAAACATTTTCTTGTAAAATGCTGCCAAGACGAGACTCGCACCGTCAAAAAATCATCAGATTTCATGTAGAGTCAAGCTTCTATTTTAACTCTACACGCCCTAACTCTACAAGGTCTAACTTCACAAACCCTACACCCCAGTCAAAATATGAGGCTTAGCCGTTTCGTTACTACAATAACAATTGTATAACAGAAAAGTAATCAACAGAGAAAGATTTTTTTACCGAACGCCTATGTAAATGTAGCGAAATGGCCAAGCCACATATTCTGTCCAAGGTGTAGAGTTTTTGAATTTAGGCCTTAATTAGTAGCTTGGCTCTACATGAGATCAGCTAACTCTTCGACAGTGCGAGTCTCGCCTTAGCAACATTTTACATGAAAATGTTTTTGGTGGGATAGTATTTACATTTCACTCGTCACTATATTCGCTTTCTTCGTCAATATCCGGTTCAGGAATTCTTTCATCCATGTCGGCAGTAGATGCCAAAGATCTATACCAGCCGTGAAGCTCTTCAGGTATGACCCCCGTAGTGCAAAGCTTTAGAATATCTTTTTTCTTGGCTTCACTAATTGGTAAGCGATCTTCATACAGCTGCTTCAGTATCGGACCCGATTCTTCTTGGCAAGATCTTTTTGACCTGGTTGATCTTCGAGTGACAGTGGTGCTCTTCGCGTCTTTCACATTCATCGATGACAAGTATTCACTTAGATCATAGTTGAAAAATATTTTATTGGGTTCATTTTTCAAGTAACGGAATCGCTTAATTTTCAGCCACTGGACAGTGATGCATTCAGAATCCTTTTTATTATTAATGTTCATGCCACTTGCTAACTGCTTTAGGTCATAAAATTCATCAAACTTAAATTCTTTAGCGTGGTAAGGATTCTTCACAATTTTTTGGTTGCCAACTTTAATGGTTTGCTTTTTGCGAGCATTCTTAAAAATTGTTTGATAATCACACATTGAAAAAACAGAGGCGTGCTTTTTTGCTGTTTCGATAGAACTGTGCATGGAATCTACCTCCATATAACTATGGCTTGATTCCAAGAACTTATGGTCAATAATGTGGATGTTTTTAATTGTTATTACAGCATGCAGCAAAATAGCGCAAATGTATTGATTGCGGTTTTGGCCACCACAAGTGTCGGAAAAAAGGCTCAACTCGTTGACATTTGCAGGGACACACTTTAAGAGGTAGTAGTATAAAACAGAACCGATTTCATTTGGTAGAGCAGCTTCATATATGCATAAATTATAAACGCATATTTTTCTGCAGTAATACAATAGTCCTACTAAACCACTCGGAATTTGTAACACCGCTTGTAAGTCGAAAGTAACAGAACTAAAGCTTTCTTCTTTATTTGATCTGTCTTTGTCGTTCTCCTTCACCGTACCAGCGGCTTCTTTTCGGGATATGTGTTCGTCGTATAACTTTTTCATTGTCTGCTTATTTTCTGGGGATGCTTTGTCATAGTTGGTGCATGTTTTGCATTGATCCTTCTTAGGAACATAAAAACTAAGATTGTAATCAAAAGCAAATATTCGTCTGTATGTCATTTCAGACACAATAGACTTTTCTTCAGTTTGCTGTTCATTTTCATCCTCATTATCTATTGTCTCGGAGACTTTGCCTTCTGTTTGCTCTTCAACATACGCATTGTACATTTTTGTTATACTTAAGCTTTTATCTAAGTATTTTCGCTTTGATGTCGCTCTTATATAATGCGGGTCCATTGTAGGAAAAGTTTCAATATGGTTTTTCACAGACTTCATACTTAAATCACTGATTTTGTTTGGAGGAGTATGTCTGCCTCTGTTGTCATCTTTCGTATACAAACCTATCTCATCCCTTTTCTGCATAGCGTCGTTTATGACCGAATCAGATATGGCAAGCGTTTTCGTGTTTTTTTTGGCATACTTGCTTATTTTCTTGATCAACAGGAAAAAAAAATTTTTCGAGTATTGTCTTGCTTTTTTTAGGGAATTCCGAATCACAAGTACTCTTTTCGTGGGTTGTATTTTGATATTAGCAAGAATAAATGCCCTTTTTCCTTTGAAATCTAAACTCCAGTAATGTCTACAAAGCTTATCTCTCGCTTCTTCACCAAAATTTGTATTACAATCAAAACGACATTTACTGCAATCGGTTGGCTTAGGTAACTTCGCTGATCTTAATTTTTTTGCGGTGACATAAGGTAAACCTTCTGCCCTCCTCTTCTTGGCGATATTTCGACTCCATGCTCCTGGAGTAGGCTTGCGCCATCGTCGTAGCACATGTATCGCTTTTGCAACTTTGTTTAAAATTGTTTCTAATATCCAGCAAGCGATGCTTTCTGACTCTAGAGGAACTTCATCTACAGGCAACTTTTTAACATCAACAACAGGTGACGAAATTGTAGAATGAGTAGGAAGAGATGAGTCACAAGGAAAAGCCTTTGAGATGATTCTCTTCAAGTTGTCCAATGAGAGCGGACCATCTTCATTAACGGGTGATGAACTTGAAGAATGCAACGAAAGAGGTGAATCATAAGGAAAAGATTATGAGGCGGTTCTCTTCAAATCGTCCAAGGTTAATAATTGGTCATCTTCGTCAGTAATTCAATACAATTAGCTGAAAATTTGGCATAATTCATGGAGAACTTTTATCTATCAAATAGAATAGAATAGAAACCGTTTATTAAGGGTTCAGCACAATACAACAACATAAAAAGTAAAAAAAAAAAAGACAACAACTATACAAAAGCTGAGTAGTTACAAGTTATCGCAAGTGTACCGCACCCCTAAATAGGCCCTAACTCAGCATATGCTGTGGTGCAGAACGCTTATTAATTAAAGAATTATTCTGTTAGCACTTTTAGTAGTGTGAGTGCGCAAATCTATTCGAGACAATTAAAGTAATAATAATAAGACTTGGAAAATAATAATAAAAACATATGAGTAAATAGATAAGAGAACATAATTATAATAATACATATATTTATATATATGTCGTGGGCTTATCGTTAGATTGGCCATATCGAGATATGCCCAGGCAGAACGTAATACTCCGGCACATCATCATCTGGCCATCCAACACAGGGCATATCGTTCAACACTTAACGTTTGGCGATTTGGCCAGAGATACTTTAGGCATATCGATTATGTAGGGTGTCCAAGGTTTTAGCAAATAAAAATAAAGTTAAGAATTAAAATGTTTATTAAAATTGAAAATAATTATTGTTATGAAGCTCTAACTTAACATTATTTTTTAAAATTCCAAATCTGGCACATAGAATCACAGTTCTTTGGAGAGAAAATAACAAAACGCCTATTTGAGGCAAATAAAATATCTAAATAAACAGTAAGGTTTAATAAAATGTTAACACAGGCATCACGTAGAAAACGGCACGTACGAGCAACAGCTAGAATTAAATGAAAATGTTAAAAAATAATGAATAACATTAAAAATGAGTTATTTAAATAATAAAGTGTAACTAAATAATCAGACTCATTAATCAGTTGAAAACAAACTTATATTAATAGGAACGTCAAATAGTTTTTCAAAGAATAGTTACCTCTTATTTGTTATTAAATATGACAAACATTAATAACATCGTCAAAAAATTCTAAAAATTACACATTCAATCACAGCCCTTTGGTAATAAAATAAGATAACAAACCAAACGTTCGTAACATTTAAAAACCTAAAAAATCTTTAGAAATAGGTAATACAACCCGACAACCGCCATGCAGAAAGAGAAATTAAATTAAAAAATGTCTATAAACATTAAATAGGTACCTACTTAAAAAATGTTCCTCAATCAGACTAACAACAGACTTAATCAGTTGAAAATAAACTTTCTATTGAATATTAAAGGAAAGTCAAATATTTTTTGAGATATCTATCATTTGTTGATGCATGATATACTTTGATGACATTTTGAAGTGCAGAGAACATTATTCTTATAACATGCACACCTTTTGGTGTGACATTGATTTCTGGCAGGCCTGCAGGAGCATTTCTGGAAACCCTGACCTCCAAACATGGACTGACATGTGACTGCATGACGCAATGTTATAAATGATTCAGAAATGTCTCCATTATAATCTTTGGCTGAAATTTGTAATTCTTGTCTCGGGAACCAGTTTTTTATTGTTCCAGAAGTAGTACCAATTTTAAATACACCATTCCTAATGTCAACAATTTTACCTGCGATGTTCTTGGTATCAAGTGGTCCACGATCAAATTTTGGAACATTTATCAAGACGCTATTACCAACTTCTAATAACGGAAGCTTTTTGACTGTTTGGTCAATCATTTTTTCTGCAGCCCGTTTGGTACCTTTAAGAGTTTGTGCTCTTTCTTTTGCAATGTCTTGTTCTCTTTTGCATATGAAACATAAAATCTGAGACCCGTAACCTTCTTCACCGTCAGTGAGACCACATATAACGTGAACTGGTTTAAAGCACGATCTACAACTATGAGCTCCAGTTGTTTCTTTGGTACAAACCAAACAAATCTGCGTATTGCAGTCGGCTTTCTTAGTCGTTAGTGACGTGTCGCTACTGGCTGAAACCCCTTGAATTGAAACGACAAAAACATCTTTGCTAGTAGAAGCTCTGTTAACAGTTTGCAAAGCTAAATCTTCTATACAGGACGTATCATTTCTGGGTGAACAATTAGTTGCTTCAAGTTTTTGTTCGGCGGTTTCAATATTTTCTATTTTCAGATCTTGATTGGCAAGCGCCGTTGCCGCATTTACACTTGTTAGGACGTTCTGTACACTTAATGCTTTAGGAACATTTATTTCGGCCGAAACCATCTCAACATCAAGCGTTAGTGCTTTACTACTTAAGCCATCAACATTTGTCCCTTCAGGCACGATTATCTCCATCGAGGTTGTCGTAATATTCTTCTTTTCAGTTTCAATAGATGAAATAACACTGTCTGCGATATTGGCAGGCGCCGGTGCCGCATTTATACATGTTGGGGCATCCTGTACACTTAATGCTTCAGGAATATTCACTTTGGCCGAAACCATCTCATCATCAAGCGTTAGTGCTTTACTACTTAAGCCATCAACATTTGTCCCTTCAGGCAAGATTATCTCCATCGAGGTTGTCGTAGTATTCTTCTTTTCAGTTTGAATAGATGAAATAACACTGTCCGGGATATTAGTACCTTTCAGTAATGTTTTGGGGTCAGAACCGAACAAGGCACGATAGGGTGATCTACCAATTATACGATGAAAAGATGAATTTTTATAATACTGTACGAAGTAGCAACCCACAGACCAATTAGCAGAATCATTATCTTTCATCCAACAACGCAACATGTTTTCTACGTCTTGGTTGCTACGTTCGACGCTTCCTTGCGTTTGAGGACGTCTAGGGCCTCCATGAACGATCTTGCATTCTGGCCACAACTGCACAAGTTCTTCAATGACATGAGCTGTAAACTCTTTCCCATTATCAGATTGTAAAATTAATGGTGCACCAAACTCCAAAAATATTTTAAATAGTTCAAACGCCACCTCCACAGCCCTCTTAGATTTCAATGGCCTCAAGTGTAGAAACTTGGTAGCATGGTCCTGATAATTCATTACCCACTTGTATTCCCCGTCCGGAGCTGATTGTAAATCAATAAGGTCTACCTGACCTCGTGAGTTGAAATCTGGTGATATAATTGGTTTTGTCACTATACCTTTTTTTGGCATGGAACGTTTCATTTCACACACTGCACACAATTTAATGTATATTTCTATAGCTTTTTTCGGTATGTGAAATTTGTTTTTAATACTATATATCATTTTTTCTCTGCCACCATGCCCAACAGCTTTGTGAACTTCTGTTAATATATCAAAATATTCATCTACGGCGACTATGCGCACTGTAGGATCATCGGCAGTTTTTCTTTTGAAAATTAAATAATCTTTGTCAGAAGTTTCCATGAAATCATATTTTGCACTCCAATAATAGTCCGAAGAGACCCGCTGCATGGTCACCCTACTTCTTTTTATTTGTTCAATAACCTAAAAAATAAAATGGAACTTTAGCGTACAAACATTAGTTACTTAATCAATCTAAGAATTTTAATACATAATGACATGAGAGAAACGCATCACCTACACATTATTATGCAAAAATAAACACTTGTTTATCAACTTAATACTAACCTCTAAAATACGTTGAGAAGTCCATGGTTTTTTTACATTGTGCGAAGAATCTTTATGTCCCTCATAGAAATCAAGTAACTGATGGTAATATTGTTCTTTAAATGCACTTTTTGTTTCGTTTTCACTGTTCATTTTGATAATATCAACACCACATTCACTTGTTTGTAACGCCGCCATCTTCCGATCGCGTAAACAAAGCCGAGCGCGCGAAGACAGCGCCACTATCGGCGCGAAATGCAACTATTTCACGATCCGCCGTGTTGTTAGCTCGGAATATCGACAAATACGTTATTCTCGTCGATCTGCCCAACCTTTTACTTGGCGCATCGCGATATGCCCGGCCGAATCATGATGTGCCGGCGTTTCAAGAAGTGCTCGGGCATATCTCGATCTGGCCAATCTAACGATAAGCCCACGACATATATATAATATATATTTTTTTTTAAAGTAGTAAAATAATAATAATAACAGTGCAGTGAAGTGCTTTAGATAATCATTTGAGGTAATCAAAGGTAAATAAAGTGTGATGTTTATAGAAAAGATAAAGATTATGTTTAGAAAATCTACGTACCTGCCTTCCAACATGACAATTTTTTTTTTACAACAAATACAATGTGTGCGGGTAAAAAAAAAGAAAAAAATAGAAAAAGAAACAGTAGCACTAGATGGTTAAATGAAAGTGTTACTGAACAGCCTTCTGCAGTGATAATAAGTGTTGTCGAAATACTTTTTTAAAACGATGTTTAGTAGTAATGCATCTTAAAGGTGGAGGAATATCATTCCAGATTTTGGAAACTTGAAATTTAAAGCTTCCGCGGAAGGCTGCTGTTCGGTGGTGAGGAATTTTCATAACTGGAGCAGCGAGTCTCGGTCTATGTCTGGGGTTAAAAGACCTCCAGGGAATTTTCGTAAACAAATATTCAGGTTGACCAGTTTTGATAACACCAAATAACAGATTTGCAAAATGCAATTTGATGCGACCTTCTAGTTTAAGGATATTCGACGAATTCAAAAACGGGGTCACGTGTGATCGAGGAGGTATGGTAAAACAGAAACGGGCACAAGCATTCTGAACTCGTTGAATGAGAGACAAGGTTTTTCCATTAATGCAGTTGCCATATACAGAAATACAATGGTTGAATTTGCAAAGTATGAGAGATTCGCATAACCTAATTCGCAACTCAGTATCTATAAAATGCCTAATGTTGTATAAAATCTTAAGGCGGTAAAAGCTATTGCGAACCAGATCTAAACAGTGTCTCTCGAATTTCAAATTGCTATCCATGTTCAATCCCAAATTACGGGCCGACTGTACGCCCACAACCGTTTCACCCAAGATCTCAATACTCAGGTTACAGGCTTCCAGATTACGTACTTGAGTTTTAGAACCCGTAATGAGGAATTTAGACTTGGTTGGATTTAATAACAAGGAGTTCGTAGTTGACCAAGTGGCAATACGGTCCAGATCCGAGTTTATTTTATTTACTGAGGCTTGAAAGTTGGTGAGATCAATCGGAAGATATAATTGAACGTCGTCGGCATACATATAAAATTTACATTCTTTTATTTGTGGAGCAAGATCAGCAGTATAGATGATGTACAATAGTGGACCTAATATGGAGCCTTGTGGTACACCGCGTAGAATGGGCTCCTGATTTGATAAAACACGGTTTCCGTCTGATTTAGATATTACAACTTGTTGAGAACGTTGACAAAGGTAGCTATTAAACCATTTTAGTGTTAAGTGGTCAAAGCCATAGTAGGATAACTTTGACATTAAAAGGGAAGTATTCAATGAATCAAACGCGCGCGAGTAGTCGAGCAGTACGAGCGCAGAGCCATTTCCCTCATCTTGAGCCTGCAAAAGGTTATTTACAACATCCAACATAGCTGTATCCGTGCTACGTCCCTTCCGGAAACCAGATTGCAGGTCAGGAAAATTTTTATTTTACTCACAATATTTAGTGACTTGATAACAAACCACTCGTTCCAATATTTTAGATAAAAACGGCAAAATACTTATCGGTCTTAAATCTTTTACAGCAGTGGCTTGACCTGTCTTCGGTAAAGGACGGACCAGTGCATTCTTCCAGGAAGAGGGAAAAGTGTGCTTAGCTATAGATCTATTTATAAAGGCCGTGATAATGTTAAGTGTATTAGGTAATGTAAGTAGTAACATATCACGACTGATACCATCCGATCCACAGGCGTTTGATTTAAGTGACATGATTATTTTCGCAATTACATTTTCATGAACCGGCTCCAAAGTAAAAACAGACGAACAATACTTATCAAATTCAAAATAAGTCATATCAGAGATTGACACAACGTCTGCACCAGGCACATTTAGAAAAGCCTTATTTATTTGGTCCGGGTCATCAAAATGTGATGGTAGATTATATTTATTTTTTATATTAGATACTATGGTTTTCCTGAGGTTAGGCCAAAGATATTTAGGTTATTAATAGATTTTATTAATATGTTTATTTATATGCTGGTTAAAGAAACTTCTTTTTTCATTATAGATACAGACATTTGCCATATGCTTCAGATCTTTATACTGAGTCTTGTCTGCATTATTGCCACCATCTTGCATGTCTAAACGCGTGCTCTCACGCAGGCTTTTATGTGCAGCATCACGAAGATTCATAATGTACCGAACATTGCTAGTCAGCCAAGGAGGCAAAGGTTCTCTGATAATGATTGTCCTCTCCGGGGCATGCTTATCAAAAATGTTTTTTATATGACAGCTAAAAGCAAACACCATATCATCCACTGAATTCAATTTTAGCAAATCATCCCAGTCTATTGACTCAAGGTCATAATTAAAGTCAGTCAACCGGATGTCTTTTATTGGTCTATATGTAACGCGTTGCAAAGGATGCTTAGGCTTCGCACACTTGAGTTATCTTCGCACACTCGACGTATCAGGATACGTCGGTTATAGAGTAAAGTTAAATTTTATCTACCCTCCCCCCCCCTCCGGGGCGAGCATCACCCCCTCGCGCCCCCGAATATGTCCCGGAGCGTGGTATTTTCCACTTTAAAAAAAACCGTACTTGATGCATAAAAAGTATGTAGGAACGAAATAATCCTTGATAAATTTACTACAAACCTCTCATAGTTACAAAAGCGATATCACTTACAGTTTCAGCGCCATCCGCCACCAAATACGAACGTTTTTAATAATTTATCCATTTTAATAATAAGCTAATCATTTAGTTTTTCCAATAATTTCACACTTTACCGCCAAGTATTTTTATATGTATGACAAAAGTAAAGAATAGAATATTATCTTTATAAAAAGATATAATTTATTTTTACTCTTTTATTTACTGTTGCTATGCTATTTTTTAAATGTAACTCATGCGGCCATTCAGCGAAATATAATCATTCGTACTAGTTAAACGGCGTTACTTTAAACAGACTTTTTACATGTTTTCCATTTATTTATAGGTAAAGAACTACTTTTTTTATTTTATGCCCAGTATTTTAGAAATAAAGAGGGGGTGGCGGCATGGTTAATTTTCGCCCATTTTTTCTAATAACTTCAAATATGATTAATTAAAAATTATTTAAAAAGTATTTTAGAGATTTTTTATAAAGTACCCTTTTATTTGATATATCACACGACATATTTTTCTTTTTTTTTCTTTTTTCCTAATTTACCCCCCAAAACTGGCCCATGTTTAAAATTAATTATTTTATGTTACACGTCCATGTTTGGGTCATCAATTTATATAAGTGTACCAAATTTCAACTCAATCGGTCCAGTAGTTTTGTATAAAATTGGCTATGACAGACGGTCGGACAGACAGAGATCCTTGCGTTTTTCCTTTTGAGGTACGAAACCCTTACAAAGCTCTAAAAAAATACCCCTAAACGGAACTAAGTATGATTCGTGGTGAATGAGAGTTCATTTAATGTATTTTTTGTCCAGGCTTTTTCGTGTTTTTTGAAAATTGTTACCTGGAGCTACAGGGCCTATTTTCTACCGGAGAGAGATTGCAAATAAAACCAGCTTACTTATCTTTCTTTAATCTTATGTTTATTTTTTCTTAGATATTTACTAATTCTATTGTTATTTATGTATGTATGTAACTATTATGACATCCACTTCAAAAATCATCATTATTCTTCTTCAATATCTACTTCGACTACGTTCACACAACTCTGGCCTCTACAATTTTTGCACATAGTGGTACATCGCAAATCGGCTCTCACGCATCCACATCGTTTACCACAGCCTTCTTTGCATGCACACGTTATTAATTTTAATATAGAGGCTGGTGCTGGTGGCTCCGTATTTAAAATGGGAAGTAGGCAATTGACAGTCTTTTTCCAGCCCCATTCTTCAGGCGGTAATACGTTACTCCTCCAACTTTGCACTTGGTGAAAGACTCGCCGAAAATGATAGCGAGCAGCAGACGATGTAGGCGGCAATTTCGCCAAAATAACAGCATACTTCGCCTGTCCCACTAATCTGTGCTTGTTCAAATCCTCTTCTTCGGGTGGAGCTTTGTATAGCGCAAGAATAAAGCGTTCGCCAGCCTTTTCGATTTCTTCATTGGATGAATTTGGATTATTGTAAACGTTGGGAATGTAGTGCAAGTCCGGTATCTTGTTAAACAGTAGTACTGTTTGCATCTTCCCTTTGCCATAGAAAGCTGACGTTGTGTCACAGCCACTTACAGCGTGTAAGAAAAGGATAGAATCCTTGATATTGGGTACTAAATCAGAAGACTGTAAGTCTCGGGAACTATACATTCTTGTTTTCGTTTTTCCTTGAGCTTCCTTGAGCATTATTATGTTTCTATCTTCGGGAGTTAATGCAATTAGAAAGACCAGCAAGTCAATGTCTTGTCCAACTACGACGACTTGCTTGTGCCGGTTTGATTCTTCGATAGCAGTTGTAACGGTGAGTAAATCAGCGTCATCTTTGGCAATACGTGTACGTATGCCCTTTTTGTTTAATTTCTCAATGAGCTGCGAAATAAATCTCTCTTTATTATTCATATTGGAGAGTAGTTTGGTCTGTGGTTCAACTAAATCTGTCTCTTCAGTGAAAGCAATTTCCCGTGTCTTTTGCCGTACTAGACGTCTTTCTCGTTCTACACTCTTTGGGCTCAGATGATTTTCAGAGTACCCATCGAATACTACGACAACCAATTGGCCGTAATGCCTTTGAATGAAAGAGATGTAGGCATCGTATGCATCCGAAATAGTGCCTTCTTTTGGCCATACAACCCGATGGAGAAGGTAGCCACCGTCAATAACGTGAAAACATCGTTCCGCTGTATCGATTGTTTGTTCGGGGAGTTTGTTGAATAAATCATACAAAGCTGATTTCTTCGATTTCCGCATCAGTGAATTCTCTTCAAATAATGACAATGTAACTGTAGAAAGCTCGTGCACAAAACAAGCCCGTAGATCATCAGGAGAGTGTATAGTACAAAGTATTCGTTGAAACAGTTGGGTTGTATCCACTTGTATTGTATCATTACCCACTTTCATACAAGCTGTTGTTAATAATAATAATAAGTTTATTCAAAAAGGACACAGGCAATGCACAATTACAGCTGATAACATAAAAAATTACAATTTACAAAATTATTCTATATTGTACTTATTTACATTTCCTGTTGACAAATAGGTTAACAAAAACTTCCACACTAGGCGAGGCCTGTCCTGTGAAAGTTTTTATCTGAGGGAGTATCAAGTTATGATTGCATAAAAGCAAACGCACTGAATCGCAAATAACTGTTATCAGTTCAATAGAATTAACTTAAATTATGGCTTTAAACAATTCTTCAGTTTGAATATAAATATAATATTTGAATATAATTTCATGTTGAAGACAGTGACTTTACCAAATCTGCACGCTTGAACTTTAGAGATCCGAGTTTGTGGCCTTCTATAACAGTTTTTTTTATTGATTCTTCGCCTTTTAACTTTGCATCATAACAATTTATACTGTTTTCAGCAACCACTCCAGTAGCCAGGGATATAAGATTTTCGGATCGGGGAAACGGTGAATGTTTTTTAAACCACTGCACGAACTTTTCTAAATCGTTTTCGTCCTTTTTTATCCTACTTTCTCTCAATTCTACGTGTTGGCTGGAGTTGCCTGATCGTATGCCACACAATACTTCAACTGCTTCGCATATATAGTGCGATATTGGAAGCCCCGCAATCCATTTATTGAGGACGCTTTCTGTGAAACCTCTTCCGTGTGTGATGCCGCCAACACTCTTCATGTTCCTCATTAGAGTTTGCTCTATGGTCATGTCGGACCACACTCCGCACCAATGCTTTTCTGATCTTCGGATGGTGAAAAACCCCTTTTTAGTGAATTTCAGGAACTCTTCCTCTGTCAAACGGTTTTCAAGGGTCTCCATGTCTTGTACGTATAACTGAGTTGCTTTTGCATACGCAAAGTGTCCAGTCGCATGAAAAATTGGAAGCATTGCTTTGACACATCTTATGTGTTTTTCCCAGTCACCCATACGTTCGGCTTGTATAAAATGCAGTGCAATGGCTACAAGGTCGCAGTACTGTAACCACAGTTTGTGCGTTTTACCCAGGTTACGAAGCTCTTTGACTTGTTCTATATATTGTAACGTCAGGTTAGTTAGGACCTCATCTTCGGTCATCGATTCAAAAGTCGGTGTCTCTGTGATTAGCTTTCTGACATGTTCTTTGTCAACGTTTTCAAATTCCATTTCTTCCATTATTATCTTTGAAATGGCACAAAAAGTTAAAACATGTGCCCTTATTGCTCGTGCATAAGAGTGTCCATTAAGCATGTGGGGAACTGAGGCGGATGCATATACAGTTGACCATAATTCGGCAAGTCCACTGCCAGCCATAATATAACCAATGGATCCGAGAAATGACATCAACATGTGAAATCCTCCTAATCTGACCACAACGTTGCTCAGAGTTTCATTTTCTAGAGCATCAATATATTTTGCTTTTATACACAAAGGCTGGTCAAACGTAACAAAACATGTTTGCTGGTTTGTTTTCTTTGTCTCTTCGGCTGCGTAAGTCAGAACTGATAAAACTGTAGTAAGCTCAGTTGGTGGTAGATTTACAAATGGCAGTGTTATAATCTGTAATTTCACATATGGTTTGCCATTAGTGAGCTGTTCCATGAAACCTTGCCATGCTGGTAAACAGGCTAGTTGTAAGTTTTGCCGGTACAGCCAAGCAAAGTCTTGGTTAGATAGCTTGGACTCCTCTTCGATGTCGCCTTGGCGATAGACTTCCTTCAAACTTATCTCTTCGATACGTGGTCTGTTATGTCTTTGGAAGGTTTTAACTGGTATTTTCCGAGCGGAAGCTAGTTCTGATGATGGAGGCAGTTTCAAAAAATTCGAGATATCTGGGTAATCGGCTGTGTTATAAGCTGAGATCCGAATGTCTTCACGGATTATTTCCGCTGCTGTTTTCACTATTTTTAATCTTTCGTCTTTGTCACTGCTTATTCGATTGTTGCACCAGTTCAGTAATTTTAATCCAGAGCTACGAAAACATGCAACTTTGCGATTTTTAGTCAAAATAGCTAAGACTACTCCATCTCCGTATTTTTCTAATAGTTTTCTCTCAAAAGTCCTCGTGGATATAGAAGTTCCTTCAGGTAATTTGTCATCAACAATCTGTTTCAGCTTATCCATATCAAACTGACACTCATCTGATGATTCAATAAATTGCCACAATCCTTGTAATGCGTAGGTGAACTCATCATTTTCAGGACGTCCGCGTCCCTTGTCATCCCGTATATTCGTGGAAAACTTGCTATCACATTCTTTATGGTACCGGGCTTCTGCCGCTACTAAACAGGCAACGCCATGCATTCGAGATAAAACCTCGTTGCCCCATCGATCATTTCTAATTGTAGCGACATTGAATAATCTGTCTTTCACAATCAACGATGTGATATGGTGAATAGTTCGGCGTCTTTCAACGGGTTTCTTTTTTTTTTTCAGATGTTATGTCACATTTTTCACCACATATGAGACAGTTAATTTTGAAATCATAAACCGTTTGCGACCGTAAATCTCTTATGTTTGACGTTGAAGTTGAGGCGTCCAATTGCAACTGTGCTTGCTCAACTTTTCGTATATTTTTTTCCCTGGTATATTCTCTTCTGCACTTTGTATGAACTTTAATACTGCCAACATTTTGAATGCACAAGTGTTTGTTGTCTTTCCTCTGCTGACTTGCCTTTATTAAAGTAGGCAAACCTTTGACCGCATTCACCGTCTCTCCTTCTGATAAAGGATTTTCACAAATAAAACAATTGTTCATTGAGTCCATACTGGCGTGCCTGGGTAACACAATAGTTTGCACATCTCCCACATACACTACAAAGTTTTTACACAATAATTATTTAAGAGTTACGTAAGCGAGGGCTCGCAGTTGCGCGCAGCACGTGCGTAACTATCGCGTTCGCAGCTCGGACTGGACGGACTGTCACTGCGCTGGCTGGGCTGGGCGATCGAATCGCTATGCGGAGCGGGCGGGGGTGGGGTGGGGAACTAGCGCACTGAGGCACTGACGGGAGCCAGGAATGCTCAGCACGAGAAACCGCCCGGCTCTTTCAAAGTAGCTGATGTTAGTGAATTTTAAAAATAGCATAGCAGCATCAAATGAATGAGTATAGAAATGAATATTATCTTTTTATAAAGATAATATTCTATTCTTTACTTTTGTCATAAATATCTTAGCAATAAAGTGTGAAATTATTGGAAAAACTAAATGTTTAGCAAATAAAATGGATAAATTATTAAAAACGTTCGTATTTGGTGGCGGATGGCGCTGAAACTGTACGTGATATCGCTTTTGTAACTATGAGAGGTTTATAGTAAATTTATCAAGGCTTATTTCGTTCCTACATACTTTTTATGTATCAAGTACGGTTTTTTTTTTAAGTGGAAATTACCACGCTCCGGGACATATTTGGGGGCGCGGGGGGGTGATGCTCGCACCGGAGGTTGGGGGAGGGTAGATAAAATTTAACTTTACTCTGTAACCTATATATTCTGATAGATAAAAGTTCTCCATTATTTTTGCCAAATTTTCCATACATTTGAATATAATTTTCTTGAATTACAGGAACATAAGTTGGATCTGTGTCTGAGAAATCACTCCCACCAAAAATTTCTTCCAACTCCTCTTCATCTGGAATGTCATCATCATCTCGATTGGATACATTCGATGGGCATGATTTACTAGATTCCCCATCTGAAATTGAACAGCCTTATATAAGAATAGTACGACGAATATAATAATGGTCTCATAGGTTACTTAGGTTAGTAGTACCTAATCTTTTAGCGGCCCAAGCTATTCTATTTATTTATTTAACTATTTATTGTACACAATACATAGAGAGAGGATACACACATTAAAGAAAAACAACACAAAAGGCCAGCTTATTTCTATAAATAAATCTCTTACAGCAAACCTACGGAAGCGAGACAGCATACTGTGAGGCAGATAATACGTGCATAATATATTCTATTTATTATAATTAATAAGAAATACTCGTTACAACAATACCAACGAGATTAAACTCGGCTATCTTAGCACTCTGCACCTGAGAGTTCCACCCCCCGTACATCCAGGCTCCATCATGAGATCGGCTCGATTGTACCAAGATATTGCATAGTCACCGGATTTATATGAGTGCATCAAATTTCAGGATAATAGGATAACAGGAAGTGCCTCAAAATTGAGTTGCAAGATTCCACCCGAATAAACATACTCGTACCTACTAGTCGTTTTACATACCTACCTACATAATAATGCAAGTTAAATAAAATCTTATAAAATCTAGGCAAAAGGCCCTTCTCTCTCTGTTATTGTACGGCGTATTTATGTGCATATACGCTATACATGGGGTTGCATTTGTGGAGTGATCAACGGGATGAGTAAAGAAGAAAATGCATGTCTTGCCCGATCCACGTATATTTGAACACTGCATATAAAAAGTTTGAAAGATTGCAAGCGGCTGCGGTTGGCCGTATGACAATGCAGCTTAATCTATTTTGCGATCAAAGTACGTTTCAGACGCGTGTATCTTATGCAAACTAATCTTAAAAATTATGAAATATAAAAAAACATGTACATGCATTGTACATATTGCCACCACAAACAAATGTAAAACAGCATTGAAATGATAAATAAATACTACTTAAATATTTCAACAAAGTTAACTCATAATAAACTAATGCTTAACTGTCCCAAATTAAAATTGTCTTTCCTTAAAATATTGCAAAATATTATTCACACACTTCACTGTGTTTTTGAGTGTTAAATTTTACTTCCTTAGAATCTGAATTACCACCTTTTTTCACAACACTGTTATGACGTCTATTATCATCTTTTACGCTACTGTAACCATCCTCTATGTCATCTTCTTGATGTGGTTTGCCTCTTTGCCTCGTGTCACGTTCGATACGACGTCCGTCTCCCTGTCTCAAATGTTCATTTATCCTTTGTACTTTTCGGACGTACCAAACAGAGGTTACAAACAGTGCAATGCTTATAAATATGACTACGTATATCATTATGTAATGGTGCATGTCATGAGTGGTAAGAGTAGTTAAGAGTCGATTGTTCTTTGATCTCGTTTAATTTCTTTCGTATGTTTTGGAATTTTTCCTCATGGGTCTCAATCTGTAGGGATGTAATATTAATAGAAGTATTGATAATATTATTTATTGGAGAAATGTTCGGAAGTATCATGTCATTTGCTTCATTAATTATTACGTCAGTGGCATGTTCTATATTTGCATACACCATAAAGGCGTCACCTCTCAATACACACCCTTGTCTCAGCGTTACCAAACCCGTGTGACGTAGCGATTCTGTTGTCATTCCAGCTGTGCATACTATATGGACTACGCAAACGTCACAACAAAAATAAAACCACGTGTTCTGTCTGTGTAATTTGATCCATTTATCGCTGCATGTTCTAGTCTCTGTATGACAGTATGCATTATGTACTTCATTGTTACGAATCAGCTGTATGTCGCATATTGATTGACTTCTACTGATAGTACTGTATACAGGATGATTCAGTTTACACATTAATTTCTGATCATGGACCTTTTGGCATTCTGTTACATCGTTTTGCTCTAAGGGTATGAATGCATATTGTTTTACGTTGAAAGCAATTAATTCTGATATTGGCATGACGTTTACTACTTGAGTAGTATTAATGTTTTGGGGTATTGTAATTAATTTTTCTAGTTCATAGAATTCGTCACTTAGTAAAGGGACTTTTACCTCCATCAATAGGTATTGTTGCGTAATGCGTGCATGTATTCGGAGTATTTTATATATACTGTTTACGTCATTTTGGGCTTCAGGTAAGGTTAGATCATGTGGTAAATGTCTGGCTATTTTATTTAGTTCTGTTTGTAATTGATTCGGAGATAACAGATGTACATCTATGTGTCCTTGATGCATATTTGTCAAAGTGCTTATTAAAGTTTCTTGTATAGATTTTAAGTTTTGTAATATAGCTTCCGCAGCAATTGCCGAAGTGATTACATAAAATGCATGTTGGTTGTCTATTTTATCTTTGAGTGTCTGATTTTCTAGATCGTGTAAATGCTCGCTAATCAAATTAAAATGTTTCGTCATTTTCGCTTCATTGCGTTGCAAAATGTTGTGTTCAGCTTCTAAAATGCTCGTTTGGTTTTTCAGCAATTGTAATAAATGGTTTTCATTCTGTTGAACCGATTTTATGTCACTTTCATATTTTTCAGCGAATCTTTGGTCTAAGACTCCAAATAGTGAGTTTGCAACATATCCAATACCGTCAACTAATCCTCTCTTGTATCTGTGCTGGATTAATTCTGGAGATTTTAACAATTCATTGTAATATGATAACTCATTTGTGCTTTGATCTAATTGATTGATCAAGACATGAAATTGCATTGCCCAGTCATCATGTTGGTATTGTTTTATGTGATGTACATATTGCTGTATGCTATCAATATTCCGCCAATAATTTGTCAAATTGTAATAAAATACTAGCCTCCATTCATCTTTAATTTCTTGGATTTCAGCGATTTTATCAAAGTAGATAGTTTGGTGTTTTGTCAACGGAGTTATATTGATAATATCTTTTATTGTTTGTTGCATAGTTGGTGTAATTAATGTCATTATGAGCAGTAGTGTATAGCACATGAAATTTTTGAATGTCAATTTCTGGGTTCTGTTACGTTTGCTTGGTAGTTGATTGTCAGATTTGTCAGTGCATGTTTTGTTCTTTTCCTCAGTGTCAACCAAAGGTATTAATTTTAGAATCCATAGGTCGCTGGTTCATATCCGGCTCGAAGGATCAAAAAAAAACAATGTACGGCGTATTTATGTGCATATACGCTATACGTGGGGTTGCATTTGTGGAGTGATCAACGGGATCAGTAAAGAAGAAAATGCATGTCTTGCCCGATCCACGTATATTTGAACACTGCATATAAAAAGTTTGAAAGATTGCAAGCGGCTGCGGTTGGCCGTATGACAATGCAGGTTAATCTAGGTTGCGATCAAAGTATGCTTTTATGCAAACTAATCTTAAAAATTATGAAATATAAAAAAACATGTACATGCATTGTACAGTTATACTTGGATGCATAACTAGAATAGGTTCTAACACAGGCTTAGGTTCTAGAAGTCTAAATAATAACATTTGTTTAAAGGTAATCTCAAAGTGCGTGACAAAATAGTTTTAAAAAAGCAAATCAATGACTTACCAGTAGCAGTTTTCAATATATTTCTTGTTCTCATGGTTCTTTCCATTTTTTACACACTTTTAACTATAAAAAAACACCTAAGAACTTGATAACACTGGCCCTAGTACTGACTGTCAGTGAGTTATGGCGCGTAATGTAACGTAATGGCAAATTGCCTGTTAGATGTTAGAAAGAGAGACTAAATCACAACAGGTAAAACCACATAAGAACATTTATTACTGACTGTCAATGAGTTATAGCGCGAAATGATGAATTGCCTGTTAGATGCTAGAAAGAGATAAACTGAATCACAACAGGTAAAACCACATAAGTGCATTTATTTCATTTTACATGAACAACCACTTCTAATAATATTTTTAAATGTTCACATGCAGAACCAAGTAAGGTTATTTAGCTTATTTTTTTAGTAGTGAGTTAGAATTAATATGAGATTAAAATACTTTATTTTATTTTGCCTCTTGATTCTTTTTTTCTAGGTTTCATAAATGCCTTTAATATATTTTTCTTGACCATATTTGCCAAAAGTTTGTCAGATACAAGTTATTTACATTGGCAAGTTCCAAACTAAGAATGATATCAATTATTGGGTTTTACCTTTAAGCAGACGATATCTTTGCTGATGTCATCTATACCGATAGCGTTTGATTTAAGTTCCAGTATATATTTTGTAATATCGCCATCTGTAACAGGTTGAAAAGCAAAATTAGCTGTACCAAAACGATTGGAGTTAAAGAAGTTAAAATGTGACACAGGTACGTCATTCAAATGCGGAATATTCAGGAAGTGATTATTAATTTTATGTAGATCGTTAAAACAGTCAGGAAGCACATCACTCTTACTAGGATCGATCAGTATTTTATCTTTCACGTTCCGCCAGAATACTTTGCCGTCAGATATATTGGTGTTAATATAAGTGTCATAATATGCCCGTTTTTCTTTCGCAATACTTGAAACGACCAAAGATTTCAAACTCTTATAGTACTCTTTATGTGATTCTAACTCAGATTCCCGGTATTTAACGTGCGCCTCATTGCGTAGGTCTATCATGAATTTTATGTTATCAGTGACCCATGGCGAACAGCGATCTGGTCTAAATTTTGACGTAATTCTAGGTGCATGATAGTCAAATAAGCAAAGAAGAGAAACATTTAATAATTTTAACATTGCATCCACGCTAGACAGGCGCAAGATAGAATCCCAATCCAATAACTGGAGATCACTGTTGAAGTTTTATAAATTGATGCTTTTCAGAGGTCAGTAGGTAATAAGCTTTGGTGGTGGTTTTTTTTTTTTTTATATATGTGGTAACACAGATCATCGAATGTCCCAGTTTACCCGTGATATTTTTCACTAATACGTTACGCACCGGTAAGTTAGTGCACACAACATTAATCAGCGTGTCCGAGTGTGAAGTAAAGTGTGTAGGTTCATTGACAACCTGATTTAGTTTAGTATACTGCAAGAATTGATAAAATTTTGGCACACCAGTGTTAGAAGCCTGAAGTAAATTGATGTTAAAGTCACCTAAAAGAACAATGTGATTAAATTTTGAAAAGAATGCCACCGAATCAGTTAATGCGTCGATAAACATGTCAACATTCACCCATTGTGCTCTGTAAGCCGTCCCAATGAGGATAGTGCATCCATTACATCGTGTTGTAAGCCACATTTGTTCGACGTCTGCGTCAGGATGTTTTAGATAGCGCACGCATACATCCTTTTTAATATAAAATGCGACTCCACCCCCCCGATCATTACACATATGCAAAGGTCGTGGAGCATTTCTCAAGCGGTACCCGGGCACGGCTGGGGCGCGCATTTCCTGACCGAATGGAAACCACGTCTCATTGATGGCCATAATGTCTGGTTTATATGTTTCCATAGCGACAAGGAAGTCGTCACAACCCGTATTTAAAGAGCCCGCATTGTAGAGTCCAAATTTAAGCGATTTAACTTTATTAGCCATTAATTATAAATAAATAAATTAAAAAGTATTCGTTATTATAAGTAACTACATAAGTATGAATGAAACTTGTTTTACATTGTTTACATTTCTTTTTATCATGATGTCCTATTTATACTCTTTCATTTATCTAAAACAATTCAAAAATCTGTATAGGCCGCGGACGGGACGTCTGGTTAGACTCGTTTGAATCGGTTGACACCCTGCCCACCCTAGAAATACTTACTACATCATGTTCAGTAAGCGTAACTCCCAGTTTATTGCCTATAGATATTACAATATGCGAAAGGCTTTCAGTTTTTTCTTCGGGAATGCAGGTTATCTCTATGTCGTTAAGTAAAAGTTCTTGATCGCGCTCATTCAATTCCGCCTTTAATTGCTCTATGGTATTTAATAGCGAATCATCCGAACATTCAGCTTTGGTTAATTCAGGGCGGCTCTCCAATTTTTGCATCCTAGAGGTTAATTCCTCGATATTCCGCTCTGAGATCTGTACTCTGGTTACAAGGCTAGAAATGACTTAATCTCACCCAGCTACCGTTTAACAATTGCCTTTTCTTCTCTCCATTCATTTCTAAACAGCCGAAGTTCTTTGGCAAGTATTTTAAGGTCAGTCAGTTCTTCAGTATCAGAAGAATCCAAGGTATTCATTTGCTTTATGGCGGGACTCTTAGAGGCAGCTCCACGACGACCACGGTTGACATTGTCGCCACCAGGCATATTGGAGGAACGAGCCGGAGTGTTTGCATTGCAGGACTTGGGTTCCGCGCTTACACACTGCACACACCTCCAAGCTGACCGGTGTTCCGCTGTCATTGTATTGTAGAACCTCTCTTCGCTTACGTTCGCACAGAGCAGATCAAATGGTAGCTTACATTTGGAACTCAGGCAACTCAGGAACCTCCTATCCTCGATCATGGTTGCGCAACCAGCACAAATAATTTTGATATCCATATTGAAGACAATATGCGAGAAAGTTTGTAAATAAAGGATCAAAATTAAAATTCTTGTAAAACTTCTCCAAAAATGTCCAATAAATCTCCAAAAACAAAAAAAAAATACCAAAAATATAGTCCAACAGATAAAAGTTAAAAAAATAAACTTTATCACTTCAAAAAAAAAGACAATGAGTTGAGACTCGATCAACGACCTCGTGTTCAGAAGACCACTGTTCTTCTTATTCGGCCAAACCTGCTATGTAGAGTAGTGCGAAATTAGCGATCCTATTACACTCGGCAACTGTTAAAGACGACTTGAAGGTCATTAAACAATAGACACTCTTGTCACTGGGGTTATTGATTTCTTGGTTAATATTTTGCACTTTTTCTTTATTATTCGTCCACTTTGTAAGTTTATTTTTGTATCACTGTTTAGCTTATGAGTTAAGATCACTGTTTATAACAAAATATAGGTGATAATATTAACTTTAAACGTATAAAATTATTTAAAAACACGGAACACAATCAAACACGTCTGACTGCTTTGCATAGGCTCGGACGTACCTTCTTTTCCAAGATGAGCAACTAGTGGTATGGAGGTGTAAAAATTGTTAAAATATATAATGTGATTTGTATGCCTTGGAACCCCTCTGACAAGCCTGATCACTAGATTTCCCACTGGACCAAAATCTGGTTCACCTGGAAGCCGCTTATAATCTTCTCCAGTATAAATCTCAAATTTATGAGCATAGCTTCCTACACTACATAAAACAAATAGTTTGAACCCCAACTTGTGTGGCTTATTAGGTAGGTATTGCTTCATAAAGTGTGCAACTTCCGTAGCACACATCAGCTAATCAATAGATAAGCGTTGTTCCATAGGAATCGATGCAAATTTTTCATTCAAGTGAATGACTACAACCCTTATCTTGTGGAGCCGGTCATGATCTGCATGTTCCCTGAAATGAAACATAGTAAATGAAAGTGCTGAAATTAAATTTGAATGAATTTATTAATTGCTAATTTAGTCATTACCTGGGCAAATGTTTTTCATTATCATTGAAGTGAAGATATCTGCGAATAGTCTCAAATCGATTGATGGTTATTACTCTCTTTATTGGTTCAAAACCCACTTTATTTGACCAGTATAGTCTAACATTAGGGTACTTTATGACGGTCATGTATATCAACACTGATATAAACTTTCTTAGTTCTGCTTCCGACAGGTTCAGTAGTTTTTGAACAATAGTTTGAAGTGCATATAGATTTGACTCTTCGACAATCTTCTGGTCAGGATTCAAAATGAGTTTCTTTACTTTCCATACAAGTTACTTCATTTTTGCTCGTCGACTTGCTTGAGTTGTTGAAGGAAAGGGAACCTGAGGTACTTAATCACTATCAGAGGTAGCTGGTGGATCTTCTATCAAGGGCGGATCATCATCACAGTCATCAACAGGGCTTTCAAGGTCATGGAGTAATTCTTGTTTGCTCACGTAAGTCTTCATCATCTTGATCAGATACATCAAGGTCATCTTCAGACCTCGCTCCATCCTCAATTGAAATAGCTTTCTATTTCCCTTTCAGTCAAGGGTTTCATCTGAAAAATACCAATAAGTCGTACACAAGTTGTTAGGAAGTAAATTCATATTGTTGAAGATTTACAACGCCCAAAAATGTCGAAATTACTAACGAAATACACTCAGTTAGCAAAACTAATCAGGCTTCTGTTTTTTGACGACTCCAACTCATTTGCGTTTAGCTACTACCTCTGTCCAAGTAGCGGCGTGTTTTGTTGTAATAGATTTGAGTCTTTTACCTTTATTAAGTTCATCTTGACGGTATAATATCCAGGAGTTGGTCACGACCAAATCAAAAAAGTGGGCAATAATCCGTTGTGTCCATTTTTTTGTACGGTAGCGATACGGGCATACTGATAACATCCTATCAGCTAAATCGACGCCACCCATATTCTTGTTATAAAGTTTAACAACTTCTGGTCTTGGTATTGCGATGTACTTTCTTTCCTTTTTTGACCAGCGTTCGCAGGAATCCATAGTCTTATCAGCATGTGTGGATGACATAAAAGTCACTGGCTTACTGTCCACCCATTTAGTAATAACAATTTTTTTTGCCTTGTGTACAGCTGTTTGCCACGATCCCCTGGTTTTCTTTTTCATTGCTATATCGTCGGGTATAACGTGTCGAGCAGATGGCGGAACCCTATTTTTCATCAGAGTCCCTGTACACATCAGTCCTTTATCCTTAAGTGCCATGACAAGTTTTTCTGAAGTAAAATATTGATTGCAATATATAATATGACCCGGTACTAAGTCTTTTATTAAAGTCAATACAGCTTTTTCACCTAAGCCATATAATGAGCCTTCAAGATCTGGATATGTCGTGTCGCCTTGATAAATGTGGTAATTACAGACAAGCCCGTCTGGCGTCGCAAGCACGAAGGCTTTCAACCCAACAGGGTTGGGCTTTCCTGGACAGTACTGCTTCAAACGACATGATCCTTGGAAAGGTATCATCATCTCATCGATTGAGAGGTCTTTGGTTTTTTTCCTAGACCAGGCAACCTTTCAAAACAGCCTCAAGCAGTGGTCGTACCTTCCATAATTTATCTGCTTGTCGTTCTTCAGTACTGACGTCTTCATCGACTACCAATTTTATTGCGTTCCTGAAAATCAAGAAACGATTTCTTGGCATATTATTGGCAATTATTGGTACTCTAAATTCCTTTGACCAGTACATCCTGAGCGTTGGATAGTTTATACAAGACATTATCATCTGAATTGCTATGTAAGTTTTGAATTCTTCGCAAGTTAAGTTTAAGGCCTTCATGTTTCTAGAAAAATAGCTCCAGTTCGATTTATCTACTATATTTTCGATAACTTTGTCATCAATATACTGATAAAAGTAATCTATCTTAGTAAAATTATCTCTCTGTAAGGGCAAATAAGCTGGTTGTATAAATGGCACGGTTTCTGGATCAAAATCACAATCTTCCCATTCTTCAAAATCGCCAACATTTTCGGATGCATTCAATTCATCAGCTGTACGTCGATTCTGTAAAATCCGAACAATAACTCGCATCTCACTTCGATCTTCATACTCACTTCACACCCGGACAACAATGACCGTGAACTTGTATTCTGTAAACATCCATTCTCAGAACATAAACAAATGCGAAGTGAAGTGAGCTTCGAACGCTCGTTCGTCTCACTAGTGATGGCCACATTGATGAAAATGTTAGTCGATCTTAATCGATATTTTGTTTTTGGTGTAATTTGTGAGTTTCTGTGCAATAGCTAGCCGGTAAATGGTTTTATATATATAAGAGTACTTAATTTTAAATAATAGTAGTTTTAGTTATGTGTTTCAGTAATGAATTTATTAAAATTAAATAATTTGGCTGTATGAGCAGAGATGCTTCGTCTTCGTCTAATAAAACAGAGTTTGTTTATAAACTTTCAAGTGCTTCGCAAGTGGTTTTTTGTTTTGTTACATTTTGCTGTGTTTTACGTGGAATAATCCAAATAATTGATTAAAAAGTGAACATGTGGTAAGTTTGCTACTTAATATATTCCTGCTATTGTAATTAAACAACAACACTGTTATATTTCCAGTGAACGTTCATCTCATCCTTCTTCAGCTCAAATAGAGGCCTTGTTAGACTCCTCAAAAGAAACCCTGACTTTGCAAAGGGTTTTTTCAAAGTGTCAACAAGCCAGAGATCGAAGTAGACGCCAGTGGGAAAAATTAAGCCTAACGCTAAACAAGCTGGGATGAACAATTTAAACATCAAAACAGTGGACCAATGTTAGTACCTATGCCTGTTATTATTATTTGTCAGAATTATGTATACTTAACATTCCTAACAGAGTCCCCATGCAGCAGCCTTTATGGCTAACACTTCAAATGCAAAAAAACTAGGTCAGTTAATAAGCTTAGTTGAAAAAGCTCTGTTTGAGTTTTGTTTCTTAACTTTGTAATCTAAATAAGAATAGAATATTTGTGTTGAAATCTGTAATTTAAGTCCGTAATCTGTAAACCTAGTCTCAAAAGAGTCATAATCACAAATTATTGTAGTTTTTTATTTTATACATTCATACATATAATCACGCCTCTTTCCCGGAGGGGTAGGCAGAGACCACTTTTTATTTTATATATATTAGTATTGGTCTGACAAAAAAGTGCTGTTTAAAAGAAAGTTGTAGCACGTGCAGCTGCTAGGCGTAGGTAAAACCGGTGGTGGTCTGGACGGTGCAGTTGAACTATCAGAGTTGGAGGAAAGAGTTGTGGTTTAATTTGGTGGTGAGGGGTTTGGCACTGGAGATGCACATTTAGCTATTTCGCTTTTTCCAGTAAGATTTTTGTAAAACATAATGTCCGACATACTAAAATGATTTCAAAATTATGTAACTAATATCTACTTTTTTATTCATTTGCATTTCAGGAAAATGAAACATCTGGCCGTTTACCACGAACTTTGCTCTCAGATTCAGAAGAACCAGCTACATTATTACAAACACCAAGCCCAATACCTATGCCTTGTCGTACCTGGCGCGGAGCCACTGCCAGAGATGCTGATTCTTCAAGTAAGTAAAGAAGTGGAGTTCGATTCTAATACACAGGTTCCGTATATAACTATTTTTGAAAATTTTAGTTGTAAAAAAAAAAACACTTTATTTGTAATGTACTGTTGTTTCAGCGTCGCGCCACGCGCAGCCACCTACACGCCGACTAGCATCGAAATTCATATATGAGGCTTCCTTGTCCCGCCGTGGCGCCACCGGTACTAATACCAGTATGGTTCCATGCTAGTGGAGATGCTAGTTCTTCAATTTAATTTATAAATTGCTTGTAAGTACTGTACCTACATACTAAGTAGCAACATCTCTATCTCACACAAACTCGTTCACCTTTTCAGCATCGCGTTCTGCGCAGCCTCCCACGCCCCGACTGTCGGCAACACCAGCATCTGAGGCGTCTCCCTCTCGCCGATGTGCCATCGCCGGTTCAAATGCGAACCGAAGCATTCTTACTAGGCGAAGTGCTGCATCAAGTGAGTTACTAAAAATATTAAACCTCGCAATTTAGGTCACTGAAGAATTATAAATTTAATCGCTTATTTTTTTTTGCAGCTCGTACAACACGTCATTTTGCTGCGGCACCAGCACCACCCTCTCAACGACAATCGGAGTTCAGTCGGATTACTGAGCGCTTTCTGAGGGTCGAAGAGCAGCAGCTGGAGATACAGCAGTCTAATGCTCGTATCTTGCAAGCTTTGTTGTAGCTGCCCATTGAAAAAGACAGGGCTCTGTCTCGAACTGTGGCGACGGTGGGCGAAGTGTTGCTATCTTTGGCGGAAGCTACAAAAAATCGGAGAGATTAGGAACTCTCGCAGCTTAATATAAATTATTAGAATAGTTTAATGAATGATAATGTGATAAAAAA
Source organism: Scrobipalpa costella (assembly GCA_949820665.1). Taxonomy (NCBI): domain Eukaryota; kingdom Metazoa; phylum Arthropoda; class Insecta; order Lepidoptera; family Gelechiidae; genus Scrobipalpa; species Scrobipalpa costella. The sequence goes on from OX463315.1 coordinate 10,113,493, forward strand.
AGACTGTTAGAAAAAAGTATGTTTTATTACATATTATTATATTAATAAAATATGAAAGTTACACACACTTTAATTATTAATTACATTTATTCTTCGTCGGTGCATCCCTATCTTAAGCCTAAGTTAATAATAAAACTTATTTGATGATTTTTATGCTAGCCCTAATTAAATATGTAAACATTATAATAATATTACCTATGGTATGATAATGAAATAAATTATTCAAGGTTATTATAAAACTTAATAATACCTAAATTATGAATGAACCATTCGGCGTGATCGCCACAACCTATTTACTAATTTCTGCCTACGCAACTTTCCCACATGCAAATCTGCATAAGACGGCATATCTCTCTTTTGGTTATCTTCTCTGCACCTCAGCAATCATTCGAGCCTCTTTTTGTCTCTCGTCTTCGGTCACTGTAAATGCAGGCAATCCCACCTGGTTGCATATATTGTGTAGAACACTACATGCAATTAAAATCTTTGCAACTTTGTCCGGATGATAGTTTAGGACTCTATGAACTAGCAAGCATCTCAAACGGCCCTTTAAGAGACCAATTGCTCGTTCAACAGAGTTGCGGGCAGTTGCGTGGAGGCTATTGTAGAGAGCTTCTGGTGTGTTGTCCTGGGCATTACTGATGGGTGTCATAAGGTACGCTCGCTGGGAATATCCGGAATCACCTAAAATAATGTAGTAACTTTAATTCAATTAACTTATTTTACCCAAATCAATTATTTTAATTGTCTACGATTTGACATAAGAATATTGGGAAATACTACATACTGTTATTTTATTATGATATTATGTATGACTAAAGTACTTACCAAGTAAAATGGCTTCTTCCCCAGAATTTGATGTTTCCTCTAGATATTCTTTTATAATGCTATAATTAAAAATTAAACTATCATGTGTGGCTCCACCATAGAATACCAACCATCACGTAGAATCACGTAGAATGTTGACATCGGCTACCGTTATCTAGAAAATATATAGTAGGGCAATAAATAGGTTTTTAATTGACACAAAAAATGAATATCCAATAAGGAATAGAATTTTAGGTTTAGTTGGCGTGGTAGCCCTTTCGACAGTAGAAGCGCTCCTCATTTTCTGTCGGTCTCTTTAGTGCTACTAGAGTACCATCAATACAGCCGATGACCGCCGGGATTTTGAACGTTTTATAAAATCTGTAACGTATACCTATCCACTTTAGCATTTTGATCAGAAGGATTTTATCATGAGGTCAAAATCAAAGCGTCAAAAATCAAAGAACTGACAAACCTTTCCTTTAAGATTTGTCTTTCTTGAACATTTTTCGGGAATCTTATGTACTTTTGGACAATTTTTTTTGCTTATTCAGCGCATCTACAACCTCCTCATTGCAGCGAGATGCAGACTGCTGAGACAAATATGTACGTTTATTATCCTTTATTATTTTCTGATAACTGCCATTGGCCAGGAAAGACAATGTGCATAATATCTGTGGAAAAGTGAAATAAATTAAATTAATCTGACAGACATTATATTATTAATAAACTGCATATCATAGCAGCATAGTAGTTAAATAGATTTCATACCTTTATACGAGTTTAAAGTCCTTTTCCTTCACGTCTTGGACACTTTATTTGAGGTAATAACTCGTGCTCCAATTTGTCGATTAACTCTTTGTTCAGTCTGGTCACTTTCACATAATCATCATCTCGGGTTAATAATGATGTAGCCCGGATTTGGTATGCTTGCCGACGCATCTCACAATTATCTAAAGCATGCGCCTCTTCTTATAAAGATAAAAGTAAAAACACCCGAGCCATTTTCAATTAGCACTACACAAACACCAAAATAACAATTAAAAAAACAATAGTTTTATGCACCTAAGTCACGCCTAACACTTGTAATTATTATTTTTTGGGAAAAAATACTTAATTGAATGTTATTTGTAATAATTTTGATTAAATTATTATGTCTTGACTCCGCTTTCACACGAAGAAGCTTAACTTTTTATTTGACAGATGAATTCGAGTTCGAATGCGAAGTGAGCTGCGAAGTGAGGGGGGAATTCCCTTACCGAATACCGATTCATATGTCATCTCATACATTAAACGTCAAAATCTCGCAACTGATTTAGTTCAACTCGCCGCCACTCTCGCAGGGGTGTCGCTAGTGGAACTGCGATTCTTAAAGGAATTTATAGAATGCCGATTTGGAAACTCACTCCGGATTCAGATTCGAGTTTTGACATTTAGCTTTACAGAATCGCACTGCTGGACGCAAGACTGATCGCTCCCGAACCCGACCACGACTTCCACGAGATCTACGAGCATTTTGGACCTGTCGTCGCGATCTTGTTGGTCTACGGCATCTACCTCTATTCCTTTGAACCACTGGTATATCATTTTCAGATTCTTCAGAACTGAAAGAATTTGCTTGGTTTTGGTCTAAGTTGAAATCCACATCTGCAACATCATCATCTCCAAATGGTTCATTCTCTTTTATATCTGACTGATCTAATACTTCTAAAGCTTCTTCGATTTTCTCATCTCTTATTGGGTTACCTGAAAAGGATAGGTGCTAATAAATATTCTGTACCGGACTAAATAATGTACTTTATATTATGAATGAGTAAACGTTCTAAATCATAAGTTGCAAAGAAAAATCCAATTGATTAGTGGTATATTCCCTTATACCTTTTAAAATCTAAGAATATGTTAATACTCTTATACCTTCTAAAAGGTAACCGGATTTTACGAGGTTATTTTACATTCTTATTCTTTAATTTCGCGTAAATCTTCATGTAATTATAATATTTACATATTTGTCAACAAGCAAAGTAAGATACTTTCAGTTAAAAACATAAGATTGCATTATTGATGCAATCTTATGTTTTTAACTGAAAGTATCTTACTTTTTTTTTTTTTTAAAAGGTACAATTACAGATAACAAATTAAGAATTACTTAACTTATCTTAATAATATAGATCATTATAAATTTGAAATCCAATTAAAATTGCACACAACATTCACAAAATTTGTTAACAATCAATAATAATTAATATAAATTACATCCAGAATAAAATTAGAAATTAGAAATCAAATTAAATATAAATTTACATGCACTAAAATTTACATTATAAGCTAGGCGTTAAAACAGTGAGTATACTATGAAATATTTAGTTTCAGATTATACAGTGAAGTTTTAAAATTAAATTGACTAGAATGGAAAACATCTAAGTGAGAACCGACTTTATTGTAATTTCTGCACATTCTCATCAAGGGACTGTTTTGAGAAACATTATTGTTTGTGGCTGGTACGCTAAAAAGTTGTGGGGTGCGCATAGATCTTGTTGGGACCTTAATAAATATTTTTTCTAACAATTGACTGCCCATAACACCATGGGAGACTTTGTGTAGAATGTACAAATCCGATATCCATCTACGATCCTCAAGAGTGCTCAGTTTAAATCTGTTCAATCTGTCACAGTACTCAGGTATTTTACGTCTAATACCCAACCTCGAACAAAGCGTTCTTACAAAGCGGCGCTGTATGGATTCTATTCTATCGCAGTGCACATGGTAAATTGGGCACCAAACTTGAGAGCAGTATTCAAGTACGCTACGAACCAGTGAAACATACAACATAATCCAAGAGCTTTCCTTTTTAAATGGTCTTGCAGTCCGAGTGACAAAACTAAGCATTCTGTTAGCTTTGCTACAAATGTGATCATAGTGATGTTTAAAGGATAATGTGGCATCAAATATCACACCCAAATCTCGCACGACACTGACACGATTCAAGACATTGCCGTCTATCTTATAGTCGTACAAGATGGGCTTTTTATTTTTAGTGAATGTTATAATTTGACATTTATCTATGTTTAGTGACATATAATTTACCATGCACCACTCACTTAAGATTTCAATGTCGTTTTGAAGCATTAAACAGTCACTAGGATCATTTATCTCCCGAAATATCTTAATATCATCAGCGTATGCAAGACATTGGCTCTCAAAAGTACACAGTAAATCGTTAATGAATATCAGAAACAGTAGTGGCCCTAGATTTGACCCCTGGGGTACCCCTGATGATGCAGGAAAAGGGACAGATTCATAGGCATTCAGAACCACAAGTTGAGTGCGGTTGCCTAGATATGACACGAACCATCGATAGAGATTGCCGTGGATCCCCAGGTGATGTAATTTTGTTAGAAGCACGGAATGATTTACTCTATCAAACGCCTTGGAGAAATCTGTGTATATGGAATCGGTCTGATATTTCGTATTGAGACGTTCACACAGATAGGTTGTGTAAATTAACAAATTCGAGGTTGTTGATCGTCCAGAGACAAATCCATGTTGATAAGGACTCAAAATATGCTTGAAATGATTGTAGACTTGAGTGTAAACAAGACTTTCAAAAAATTTTGCGAACCAACTTAATATACTAATAGGGCGATATTGTGTCACATCACTTTTTAGACCACTTTTGAATATAGGTGTTATTTTGGCTATTTTCCAAAGAGAGGGAAATACACCACTTGCCAGACATTTATTATAAATTAGAAATAGGGGATTTGCGAGTCCTTCTGCACATAAGCGTATAAATATGGGTGGAATTCCATCAGGACCAGCATTTTTCGACACGTCTACGCCTTTGAGCATTAATATTATACTATGCTGAGATATCGTTAGTGTAGAAAAAGAATAGTTGGAAGGAGCAAAGCCCGGAACATAATTGATGTTTGAATGCGTACTATATACCGATGAGAAATAATCCGCAAACAGATTAACTATACCCTGGCCATCACTTTCAGTGCGATTTCCATAGCTCATGCAACTAGGATATTCATTTGTGATGCGTTTACTTTTGGTTGTTCGCCAGAAGGACTTAATATTAATTGTGAGGTCACATTCAATATTAGCAATATAGGAATCAAAGCATTCTTGCAAAAGCACCTTTACCCGCTCCCTTAAAATTGAAAACTATCATAGTCCCTTGGATTTCCATGAACTTTGTAACGATGGTGATATTTATGTTTAGATTTTAGTGTTTTTATTAAACCCTTTGAGAACCAGATTGGATGTTTATCCCTACGTAATTTAGTTTTAGGAGTGAATTTAGTTATTATATCCCAAAGACAGTTATAGAAGTATTGGACGAATTCGTCGCAATTTAAGACAGATGCGTTATTCTTCCAATCAATACCCTGTAAGGCCGTTATGCATCCCTCCAATATGGTATTATTTAAGCCCAAATTTCGTGTTCGCCCGCATTGTACTGGGTGGCGCAAAAGTAAAGACCCTATTTGGTTCAGCTATAACATTTTTTCTAAATTGGAAAACTAGATTTAGGTTTTTTTAAATGTATATTTGTGCCATTAAATTTCGTACTATTAGGATTTAAAGATGATGTCTTTTAAATGGTGACCTCCAGAGTTGATACACATTTGAGCCCTATTTATGACATTTTGCATAACTTGCCGTAACACTTCCTGCGATATGTTCGTTATTTCTTGACGAATGTTTTCTTTTAGAGCTGCGAGAGTCTGTGGCTTGTTCACATACACCCGAGATTTCAAAAAACCCCAAAGAAAGAAGTCTGGACTGGTCAGATCGGGTGATCTTGCAGGCCAAGGTAAATCGCCAAAACGAGAGATAACTCGGCCTGGAAAAGCGTCCCTCACTAAGTCCATAGTGTCGCGCGCTGTGTGTGCCGTAGCGCCGTCTTGTTGAAACCAGATGTGCTCCAGCCCCAATTCGTCCAAACTGGGTATCAAAAACTCACGTAACATGGTTCTGTAGCGTTCTCCAGTGACAGTTATCGCATTGCCTCCAGCGTCTTCGAAAAAATAGGGTCCGATCACTCTGTCAACACAGATGCCACACCATACAGTAACTTTTAGTGGGTGTAGAGGTGTTTCTTGAATAATGCGCGGATTATCAGTGCCCCAGAACCGAGTATTCTGCTTATTGACATGTCCTGAGAGATGGAAATGCGCTTCGTCACTCATAACCAATTTTGAAGGAAAATTATCCTCTTCAAGGTTGAGGTTTATGACGCGCTGGCAGTAATCTAGACGAGCTCGGTGGTCAGCAGGCAGCAGCTGATGAGTCATTTGAGTTTTATACGGGAACATCTTTAAGTCTTTCACCAAAATACGCTGCAGGGTCCGTCTGGAAATGCCCAATTGCGTGCCACGTCGCCTCGTTGATGTTTCTGGACACTCTTCCACATCTTCGCGCACAGCATCGATATTTTCAGCTGAACGGCCTGTTCTTGGTCTCCCAGACTTAGGTCTATCCAATGTTGAGCCAGTTGCTTCAAGGCGTGTGGCAAAGCGTCGAATTGTGCGACCAATCGGTGCCGGACGGTGGGGAAATCGTCGACGAAATTCACGTTGTGTTCTTATCACTGATGAATTATTCCGTAAGAACATTGACACAATTATTTCACGTTCTTGGAGAGTAAAACGGTCCATGTTTATTTTCAGTGTATTTTACATTTGTTCACTACACAATTTTCAACAACAGAATGACAGAAAATGTCATATAAAAAAAATAAAAATATTTTCTTTAGTGCCAGTACTTTTGCGCCACCCAGTATAATAATTTCGAAGGGGGGGTGGTGGTTATCAATACGGCTAACAGGCAAAGTTTTTACCAGGGAATATACATCAGAACAGTCCACTATCGCCAGATCCAACATCGAATTATTATGATTAAGTAAATAATTAATTTGCTTTATACTGGTATTATGGAACATATCATAAACAGCTTTCGATTTATCACAGACATAGTTCAGAGGTAAATTTGTTTCATCAGACCATATAGTATCCTTCAGATTAAAATCTCCAACAATACAGATCTTAGAATTCGGATTACAAACAATAATGTTTCTGCATTTGTTAATAAACTGAGTATAAAGACTTGAAGGTAAATAACCCGGTAGATACACGAAACACAATTCAATAGTAGTATTGTTATCCAATCATAATTGTATCCATAAATCCTCAACAAGGTCTGAATAAAACTCGCTTCTAAGTACAAATTTAATTCCTTTTTTAATTGCTATTAGCACTCCCCCTCCATCCTCCTTATCAAAATATTCCAAAAATCTGTCACTACGATCTCTACGCTCCACACAATATCTACCATCAAATAATTCAGAAGAGACTATATTATTGTTTAGCCACGTCTCACTCAGACATATAACATCAAAATCGTTGCATAAAAATGTATTATATACATCTAAAATTTTAGTTTTTAATCCACGAACATTTTGGTAGTACAACGTTAGGGCCATTATTATCTACGATTATAAAATTAGAAAACCATTTATGTTTAGATAACGAAAGACAATCAAATTATAAGATTAAGACTCTCCTCATTCTTGATCAGTATGAACTGAGATTCCGGCGTTCTACGAACAAATATCCTGCCATTGCGCACCCAAACAAATTGATATTTAAGCTCATTTGCTTTTTTCCGCGCAGCAGCATGCAATGACTTGTTGGCAGGTGACAGATGCTCTGAAACATACACAGGTTTCTTATCGCCTCCTATGCCAAGCAATGACGTATTCAGTTTGTCGTTCGGGTTAGATTTGTTGAAACGGTAGACAGCGGAGAAGAATTCATCACGACATCGAACGCTTCTAAACTTTACCACTACTGACCGGGGAAGTTTACTTTCTTTATTCTTTTTAGCTACTCTTGTACAGCTAGCGATATCTCCATCATTCAGTTGATGTCCAATAGCTCTAGCACACTGTTGTACAGTATTGGAAAGATTCTCAGATCGATTCTCAGGTATACCGCTGAGTTCAAGGTTGTTCTCACGTAGATGTTGTTCTAAGTTATTCAGTCTATCCGAGAGGTCACGAACTGTGGACTTCAGGGAAAAATTGTCTTTGTTGAGCTGGGTATTATCGGCCTTTAACTCCTTCACCGCTACATTCAGTTCATCATGAGTTGCACTAAGAAACTCCACAGATTTTCGTAACTCTTGTATGTCGTTGCTTATTGTGGATAGTTCCTTACTGACGATCTTCGATATCATGCTAGGAAGTTCAGCTCGTATACCAGTCATGACTCTGTCACTGATTGCTGCTATAAGAGCCTCTTGGTTTTCAGTAGAATCGGACTTGTACAATGCGGGTGTCATAGTGGATACTTTTCGTTTCTCACAGTTTACATATCTAGTATTAGAGTCCTCAGCTGGTCAGCGCAGGGGAGTATTTAAATTACCCGATTTAGGTTGCTTGTTCTTGCATTCTTGGCATTCCCATCTACCTATTTCGTCTTTAGTCATACTGTTGAGAAACTTTTCCTTCACGTTCGCGCACTGTAAATCGTAAATTTTCATACATTTCGTACACTTCAGATATCGTTGGTTACTAATTGGTTGAAGACATCCAGCACAATTACCGATATTTGTAGGCGACATGTTGATTGCCGCTCGGAGGAAAACCACTCGTAGGCACTATAACAAATTAGGCGTTAACGTATCTGCGTCGGTTGATCTATGGCCGCTCGACGCAAACACAATGCCCGACCGGAACGAGTACGATGCGCACGCGACTCTCACAGTTATGCCGTTGCTTTAACCGCGCGTATTGCGCGCACAAAGGAGGTCCGACGATGAATCAGATCTGCTCGTCACCGCCACGCACTTTATTATATTTGTTATAATCGTCGCTTATACACCACAGAAATATTATCACTTCACTGATTATTGTAATTTGTGCCCGCTAATATGATTTTATAAAGTATAAAGGTCCAAAAAACACAATTGAATATTTTATTTGCAATAATTTCGGAGAGGCCTTTGTAAACGAATGTTAACAAGTCAACGTCAAAGAGTATATGAGTATACTTTACAATAATCATGGATTTAACTTACCACGTCCTCTACGTCTGGCCATCTTGACTGACGCTTCGCCGAAAATGACAGTTATTTTTTTCTATTGGCACTATTGCTTAGCCATAGACAAAAACATACTTTCCAGTAGCCGGTTAAAAAACAATGAAAAGATTTGGCGCGTAATTTAAAATGATAAGGCGCGTTCAAATCAGATACCTTTTAAAAGGTAGCGTGGGCGTTTATATCATGAAATTGAATAACATCTTAGGCCGAGACCACTATCGAGCTGCATGCCTTTGAATAGGTATCTGGGCGTTACGAGGATAGCCAAATATAGTATTTTATTCGTTTTTTTTCCAATTATAGCCGCTGCGCCAGACAATGCCGAGTATTTTTTTTATATGACCTTTTCGAATAACATCCATCAGCAATAACGTCTATAATGGCATTTCCATCAGAATGTACTTTACCCTCTTCGATGGCTAACAGGCGCTCTTCTTCACCAGCTTCATTCATAGATGTAAGTAACTCATTTTCCCATGTTTTATTAACAACGTTCAGTTTAGAGGAAAATGTTTTTTTACTCATAGGGATAAGTCCAATAGAAGAACATATTTCAGTAAGTTGACTATATCCACATCCGATCGCAACGGTATTAACATCCAATTCATCAACTGGGTTATCGTTGTGGATCAGGAAAGTCATATTACACATTTTACACTTCAAATTAAATATGGAATTAAGGCCATACCGAGTTTCTGACATTATATCTATACATTCCAAACCACAGTTTAGAGGCCCGTGAGATGATAATTGTTGAAGCTGCTTAAAAAACTGAGAAACATTCATTATTCTTCTTCCAAACTTATATTCTTTGTGCCTGTAAAAAGTAAAATAAGTATGTACTCGAATATTCAACTCTGAAAAACTAAATTATAAAATAATAGTCTTACAGGTGGTTCATATCTGTGGCGGCACCAACACTATTCTGAGATACAGGATTTTTATCATTGGGTGCTGTGAAAAAGATTTGTTCTTGCCTGAAATTTGAAAATTAAAAAAAAAATTGTGTTAAAAAATAATACTGTATGAAATATTTGTGTGTCTTACAGGTTGCTGTTGCTGTGGCGGCACTAGGACTATTTTGTGATACAACATTTTTATCATTGGATTGTTCTTTTGGTTGCCTGAAATTTGAAAAATAGTCATGAAAACAATGAAAATCAACGAATGCTGTATAAAAACGTATTAAAACATATGTAATACTCGTGTGTCTTACAGGATGTCCGAATCCAGGCAGCATCAGCACTATTCTGAGATACAGGATTTTTATTATTGAGTGCAGTGAACAAGATTTGTTGTTGCCTGATATGTGAAAATAGTTATAAAAATAAAAAAAAAAATAGTGTCAAAAAATAATACTTTATGAAATACGTGTGTGTCTTACAGGTTGCTGGTATCTGTGGCGGCACTAGCACTATTGTGTGATGAAGTATTTGTATCATTAGAGAGGTTTTGAAGTGACCTAAAATGAATAAAACAGAATGTAAATTGTAGTCATAAAACAATCAAAACGAACAGCAACATAAAAATAATACAGTAGAGTCCGTTTATAATGACATCGAAAGGAATTGACAAACACGTCATAATAAGCGGACGTCATACAAAGCGTTTTGTGAAATGAAAAATCTTTTTTATGTAAATATGTATGTACTTAAGTATTTTAATACAGAAACATAGTAATTAAATATGTATACATACATATTAAATCAAAATCAAAATTGCACGTAATCAGCACATCATAACACATACAAGTGTATTTTTTACTGTAAGTAATCTGTAATTTTTGTCTGCTTTTGTTTTTTCATTTTATTGTAAAAACAGTCTCTAATACTATTGTGTATAGAGGACATGGCTATGGTCAAATTATCATTTTCAATATTGCTGTGAACAAATCGTGATAATAATTCTGCAGCTTTTAATGCCTCTTCTGCGGTAGGTAATGGTGCTTCCTCGACTTCCTCTTCCCCATCACTTTCGAGTTGTTCCTTAGCACTTATGTTCTGTACGATATTTTCATCAGTGGGTTCTTCGAATGTGAGGAGAGCGCTATCGATGTCAACATATTCTTCCCACATTTCCGGTGCTGCTAAAGAATCTGAATTTAGGTTTCGTGACCACAAAGATAAAGGAATGTCATCTTCTTCATCGAATTCATGTTCTGATATTTGAATAGGTAAACCGTCGTGGCTTTCAATGAATCCTGCATGTTTGAAACAGTTATGAATGGTACTTTGTGACATTTTATTCCAGGCATCATTAACCATCAGAATTGCATCTAGCACCGTTATTTTTGTAGAAGAGTTGTTTTCATTAGCATCAAGACAATTAATCATTTTGAGCACAAGGTTCTTCCTAAAATTCGTTTTGAGTGATCGTATTATTCCCTGATCCATTGGCTGTAGTACTGATGTTGTATTCGGCGGAAGGAAAGCAAGTGTTATAGACTTTAAATCAGTAACATTTGGATGCGCCGGGCAATTATCAACCAGCAATAGAATCTTTTTCTTCTTCTTTACCAAATCACGATCCCAATCACGAAGCCATTTTTCAAAAAGTTCTGACGTCATCCAAGCTTTACGATTGTTAGCATAATCGACAGGTAATGATTTGACACTTCTAAAACATCTTGGTTTTTGTGACTTTCCAATAATGAGCAATTTCTTCTTCTCTGTGCCACTCATATTCGCTGCTACCATGACAGTTATTCTATCTTTCGACAACTTACCTCCACTACATTTTTCACCTTTAAATTTTAAAGTTTTATCCGGCATTAATTTGTAAAAAAGTCCAGTTTCATCAGCATTAAATATCTCATCATCGGAAAATTGTCTTCGTAAATTCGGCCACACAGATATCAACCAGTTTGTTGTTGAATTTTGATCAACAGACGAAGATTCACCGACAATTTTTCCCGCCACAATGTTATGTCGAACTTTAAAACGACTGATCCAGCTTGCAGAACAATTGAAGTCGAGAATACCAAAACGCGCGGCAAAACCATTTGCCTTTTCCTGTAGCATAGGGCCGCTGACAGGTATTCCTTTGTTTCTCATGTTTATAAACCACTGAATTAATGCTTGATCAACATTTTCTTGTCGTGATTTTCGAAGCCTCTTCGGTTTTAAAACATTAGAATTGAACGATTGCTTAATGCGGTTCTTGTTTTTAAAAATCATTGAGATTGTCGAATGACCCACGCCAAATTCTTTTGCGAGACATGAGTTAGATTCTCCATTTTCTAATCTGCATATTATTGCACCTTTCTCCTCAATTGTAAATGCTTTACGTCGTTGAGACGACATTTTTTTCACAGTAACAAACGAAAAGCAATGCGTGACCTTCAAGCGTCAATTACTCACTGAGATTCAAAACAAAAACGAGCCACGTGCCGAACGTCGTCGGGAATCAACGAACATTACCGAAGGTGTAAAGAATCATGTCGGTCATTATAACCGGACATAATTTATTAAAAATGGGTCATAATAAGCGACATGTCACTGTAAGGGAAGTCATTATATCCGACTTTTTTATAAAGAATTTTATATGAAAACCAAATTTCGTAGTGTAATTACGTCATAATAACCGGTTGGTCAATATAGGCGGAGTCATAATAAACGGATTCTACTGTACTTATTTTATAAAACATTTTTTTTACATTACAGGTTCTAAAGATAATAATAATAAAACAAATAGGTAGTATTCAAAAATATATAAGATACATATAAAGTAATTGTCTTACAGGTTGCTCGTATCTGCGGTAACACTAGCACTCTTCATTGACACAGAAATGGCATCATCACTGGGTGCAGCGGAGTTCTGAATCTGCCTAAACGAAAAACAGTCAACAAATGCTTACTATGAAACAAAAATAGCAATAGTTGTACAATACAATACACCACACTTGTGGTTGTGGCAGAACTTCTAAAATGAAATGAGTCTCTGAACCGGAAACTACTCTGTACATTGCGGAGGTCGGACGGCATTCACTATATCCACAAGTCTATGTAAAAACTAGTAGTAAGTATATCTGTACTATCCTCTAGATTAGTTAGATAGATGACACCGTGAGATACGGGAAAAGCCTAGACAGATAACGATGGTAGCGTACCACAACTAGGGCTTCGCAGACACCAAAGTATTTCAAGTCAAAACATTTGTGATATAAAACAATAGGCTTTATTATTGATCTGAACTATAGGTAGGTACTTACTTTTCAGCATCACACAATTTCTTGACTAGTGTTTTTGCGTAAATTAAACGTGAAACCTTTTTTCTTTGTAGTTTCACTGAAAACCTTGGTTTTCGTCCAGTTTTATTACCCATTTTTCGCACTAGTTACACTGTGACACTACATCGAGTTTACACCAAACAAAATATAAATCCTTTACTGAATTTTGATATATTTTATGATAATGATAATATAATAAACACCTTATACACTCATGTACGCAAGCAAGGAATCATGAAAACAAACAAATCTGCAAGCGTCGAGATAGATAGACTGAGCGAGTGCCATGCCGGCCCGGCCGCCGCCGGCCGTCGGCCGCTCGCCCAGCTGGCAACGTAGGCTCAACGTCGTCACGTCAAACGGCAACGTCGCATTCCTTACCACTAAACGCCTGAATAGTTTTGTAACGCAAAAAAAGAAAAAAGAAAAAAAAGCTACTTAAGCTTTGACTTATGAAGGCGTTAAAAGTTTTTTCGTTTTAATTCCTAATTTTGGATACAATACTCGTAAAACGATACTGCATAAAAAAGGCACAAAGTAAAGAAGTAATTTACGCTGAGTTTCATTCTAAATGGATTTGATATACTCTTGAAAAACGTGCATAAGGCCGCGTCCCCATCACCCGCGGCGCGGCGCCGTCACCGTGGAATGTCACGATGCCGCCGCCGTGACACGGCACGGCGGCGCGCCGTAACACGGTACCGGGAACGGTCCCACGCGCGCTCCTATTCAGTCGACTTTTCGCTGCTGGTGCGCTTAAACGTGCTTGTCTGGATATGGATCGCGAAAGAGTTATTCTCTTGTTGTTGCTAAGACGACGAATGAAAAAGAAACAGAAAAAACAGAGGAAATTTTGGGTAAATCCGTATATTTATACAATGAACCCAGACGGAGGACATTTCAAAAAGAAATTCGAAGCGCTAAAATTATGTGGAAATGAGAAATTTTTCGATTATTTTAGAATGACCATAACAACTTTTGAAGAACTATATACCAAGATAGCACCTCGTTTACATAAACAATATGTGTACAGAAAACCTGTTGAACCTATGGAGATGCTTGGTTTAACTATCAGGTAAGTCAAATAAACAAAATTCCGATACACGCTAGTGCGGAATATACATTTTACTACAGCTCACTTGCCGTGTCGTGTCGTATCGTGTCGCTTAGTGTAGCTTTGTTTCGTGTCGTGTCGTTTCGTGTCGTGACTTGTCGTGTCGCTTTGTGACGTGTCGCTTCGTATCGTGTCGTGTCGCTTCATGTTGTGTCGTGTCTTGTCGTGTCTTGTCGTGTCGCATCATGACGTGTCGCTGGGAGTCGCTTCGTGTCATGTCTTGTTGTGTCGCTTGGTGTCGTGTCGCTTCGTTTCGTTTCGTGTCGTGTCGCTTCATGTTTTGTCGTGTCGCATCATGACGTGTCGCTTGGAGTCGCTTCGTGTCGTGTCGCTTCGTGTCATGTCTTGTTGTGTCGCTTCGTGACGTGTCGTGTGGTGTCGTGTCGCTTCGTGTCGTGGCGTTTCGTGTCCTGTCGTGTGAAGTCAAGTGGTTCACTTAAATAAAACAAACTTATCATAACATTTTTTTTATTTTAAGAATATTTTTGAATTATTTGTTATTTTGCACTTAAGACTTTAGTAGTTAAATGATTTAAGAAAAATCGTATTCGGATTCGTGTGTGTTTGATTAGATATCGCTTAAGTTGTTTGATATATCTTCTAAGGATGGATTTGGCGAATTCTGGCCGTGGATGCTGGCAGATGATGAATTGCGAGTTGTTTGATATGTCACTGTAGTTTGTTGTGGTCTTTCGAAGCTACTTTGAAACGCCGTTTGGTAGCCGCTGTATGATGGTTGATTGTATTGATATGTAGGTTGATTAAAATCGGACAATATTTCAATTACGCGACTTTGATAGACCAATGTTTGGTGGATGGCAATGGTTCGTCTAGTTTTTCCAGAAACGGCAAAATTTATTTAAAAAATGAAACGTGTCTGCTTTCTGCAGTTTTCAAAGTTTGGAGAATTTCTTTCTCAAAGTCATCTTCACTGTATTTTCTTTTACGGGCAGTTGTAGAATGTGGTTGGTAACGAGACCTTGTATTTTCACTTGTCTTTGAATTTTCAGACTCGACTTCCAATATACTACTGTCAGTTAGATTTATTGCGTTTTTTTTCAAAAACATTAACTGCTTGAACAAATGATATTCTTTTAAATTCTTCGCTCCAGCTCCAGATTTGTTTGCGAGCTCTTTCTTTTTCACGTATTTCACGTAGTTGTCTTTGATGTTTGTCCATTTTTTGATCGTATCATTTCCTGGAACATAAAAATATTTGATTAATATTTTCACGACTACAGGTATTTAAAATTTAAATTTTAATTTATTTTCTCCTTTCAGGTTTTTGGCAACGGGGAATACATTTAGAGATATGGAATTCACAGAATTTCGAGGAAAAAGTACAATCAGCAGAATAGTGCAAGAAGTATGTCGTGCTATATGGGACATTCTTTTATCTGAATGTATACCGTCAATAACCGATGACCTATTAGAACAAATAGCGGAAGACTTTGACAAAAAAACTAATTTCCCAAATTGCATGGGGGCCTTAGACGGGAAGCACATTCGCATTTGTAGTCCCGCCCACAGTGGATTTCTGTTTTACAACTACAAAGGCTATAATTCTATCGTGTTGCTGCCACTAGCCGATTCTAAATACAGATTTGTATATGTCGATATAGGAGCATATGGAAAAGAATGCGATTCGACAATTTTTCAGAACACAAAACTATACGAATTATTATTGCAACATCGACTTCCCATGCCAGCTCCAAAGCCTTTGCCAGGTCTTCAGAAACCAGTTCCTTATGTCTTTATTGCAGATGAAGGCCTACCGTTAATGAGCAATCTAATGGATCCATACTCAGGGAAACATTTGAGTATAGATCAAAGAGTTTTTAATTATCGTTTGAGTCGGGCCAGACGAAATGTCGAGTGTGCTTTTGGCATACTTGCAAATAAATGGCGTATATTTCATTGGCCTTTAAACGTAAAATATTATTTTGCAATAGACATTATCAAATCATGCTGTGTATTGCATAATTTTGTTGTATCTCGAGATGGAAGTAAAATGTCCGAAGAACTGTATATTGATGACTCCCTTTTGGACTTGCAACAACCTATAAATAACGTTCTTTTATCAAATCCAGTAAATATAAGAGACGAATTTGCTAAATATTTTAATAGCGATGTTGGCGCGCTTAGTTGGCAAATAAGCAAAATATAACTTGACCAGTCAAGGGTTTCTAATGACTATTGATTTCATAAACCTCTTAGCGTTATATTGAAATTTAGTAAGTTGTGACGCTTTATAACTTCCATGCTGGACTGGGAGAGATAGAAAAACATAGAATGTTCCAGCTGCCCTTCCTCCCGGGCATGCTGTAGAAGTCAGCAAAAGGGACTCGAGGTTTGCAGTGTATTGTAATTTAGGCGATGGGCTGACAACCTGTCACTACAGCAATACACATTACAAATTAAAAGTTTCCTCAATTTTTGTCAGACGTGGCGAAAGCGCCTTTCACGAGGCGTTTTATGCTCTGCCTACCCCGTAAGGGATAAAGGCGTGATTTTATGTATGTATGTATGTATGTATGTGACGCTTTAGATAGGTTTATTAAGAATATTAATCAAATACAGTCGCGGTCTCATCAACTAACCATTGTTATGAAACTTATTACAACAGCGCGAGGTCTATTTCTTGACAAAAAAAAATATCTCGCTGAGACCACGACTGTACTCTATTATTAGGAAATCATTAAAGATAAATAAATATTAGTATACTCACCCAGTTTGGTTTTTTCTTTATTATCCTTGTCATCAAATGATTCGTAAAGGTTTCGGCAAACATCTTTCCACGCTTCTGTTCTTTGAATTTTGTCTTTATATTCGTCATTTGTTTTATCCCATAGCACTGGACGTGCCTCCACTAACGAAATAAAGAAGTCTAGATCGATATTTTCCACCATTTTGTTTTACATACATGCGCGCACGCCAACAGCGAAATATCGACTGAATAGGGGCGCGGGGTGGCGCACCGTTCCCGGCGCCGTGCCGCCGTGCCGTGTCACGGCGACGGCATCGTCACGTTGCACGGTGACGGCACCGCGCCGTGGGTGATGGGGACGCGGCCTAAGACAAGTTTATAACTGTGCACTTCAAATTAATTCTCCATACAAATCAAAACTTGTAGCAAGAATTTGGCTACAAGACAAAAAACTTCAAGATATGATGTATAGCATATATTATTTTCAATGTCCCTCATTCTATATTTTGAACAGAAAACTTGTACAAAAACACGTCGTTTACGTGATTTTGCCTTCCCCTTCGCCTTAAAGAAAGCAAGTGAGTGAACCATAAAGTAACTTATTATGTGTGTGTATAGAGTTATCAGCATTCTTTTGAGTGTAGCGCCATCTCTCGGCAGCAGAAAGAATAGCTTCTTGCTATATCTATAGCTAATATACTATAGCTATAGCACAGGCTGTAGGATCCAGGATTATATTTTTTTTTTTTGCGTATGTAAAACATGCACAATAAAACAACCAACTATACATTAAAATATGATTTTTATTTTGACTTACGTTTCTGTCTTTTTTTATGATACAATAAAGCTTGGTTTTGCAAAGTATCTAAGTTATCTACATTTGTACTGGTACCGTTTAATATTTGATTGGTTAATCTTGTCCAAATATTTGTAAAAAATCTACTAGAGAAACCAAACAGGAACTCTATCAATTCCGCTTTATGAGTCCCACATTTTATAAAATTTGTTTCTTAATTTACGTATAAAATTGTTTTCATATAACTATTTAGATCACTTTTATGGCTTTTTCCCTCAATATATGGTGCAGTGTCTTGAATTTCGGAAAACATCTTAGTAATTTCTTAACTTGGGTACTTTAATAATGTTTTATTTTTAAAATATTCTCTTTGTCTTATGTATTTATTTGAACTAGGATCCGTCGTATACAAACAATCATTGCAAGCTTTACAGTTTTTAAAAACTTTTTTGGCTTTTCGCAGCAGGTAACCTGTCACATACTCCAACTGACCGATTATTCTAGGGTTCTTTTTTTTATCATCAAAACTAGTTATATTTTCATTAATGACATCGTTAAAATCAATCTCGCATACAGTCTGTTTTTTTTCAATTGGTTTAAAAAATAATTCATTGAATGATTCCAGCGCGGAACATAAATCTTTTTTGCAATTAGCCCCTGGGGAATAATTACTGCTTAAATTTGTGATCAAAAGGGACGCAAATGCAGATTCAAACGCAGCACAAGATGGAGAGTTATTTTTAATCCCGTGACTACGAATACTTCCAAAAAAGTTTTCTAAAGGATCCTGGTTCAAATGTCTGCACCAAAACGATTTAAAATTGAACTCATAAAACAATTTATCTCTTAACAGTTCCATGCCTTCAATTGTTTTGATCTCATTATTTATTGAAGGTACGGTACCAGCACTACCTTTCACATTAACAAATTTCATTGATCTTAAAACAGTTTTCGCTTGTAACCAAAATTCGCTATGTCTTGATTTTGGAGTTACATTACAAAGCAAATCTTTTCCAGATCTTGCACTCGAATTTTTCTGACTTCCGTTGAGTGAATCAAATAAATCGTCCATGAACAAAATTAAATCAGCAGTATTCTTCGTTTCTTCAGCCAATATGCCATTTTCTGTAAAAAAATAAAATTTGTTGAAGGCGATTAGCATGGATACAAGTCATCTACTTATTGTATTTTATATATAACAGAAAAATAAATAAGAAGGTATACTATTCGTGCTCATAAATATAGCATCACATAAAAGTTTTGTGAGCTAAGTGTCACTCTCATTTCTCAAAAAACATTACATATATGAATAAATAAGTATTAATAATATTTAATTACCAGCTAAATATCTCATTGTTTTCCCAACAGTCTGTCTGAAGAGTTGTGAAGCATATTTGCCTTTCATTTTCGGATTTTTTTCGGGTGTCATTTAAACGATCGCCAATTAAATCAGTTTTGAAGTTCCTAAATAATAGGTTTGAAGGCAAAATAGTAGATTTGCCAGCAAATTTTTGCCCCCAAACAACTTTAAATCAATTCAACAATTAATCACTTAAAATCGCCGGGATTTATGATCAAGTGGCAAGTTAACTTTTTTGTATGTATTTTAATAGGTATGTCCTCATAACTCGATGGTATGTTTAATCTTTAAATGAAACAAAAAAATAAGTTTAAATAATCAATATTCTTTATTAAAAACAACCTTATTCTAATTAAAACTTAAACTTCTTCTAATCAAAAGCAATCTTTTTCTAATTAAAACTTAAACTTCCTTTTATCAAAATCATTGAATAACCAGCGCTGGTCTCGATTTGGAAGGGCGCCCTCTCTTCCTTTTTTGGCCGATAGGCACGTTTTTTGCTTCTGGTGGGGGGTTCACGAGCTTTAAACGTATGGCTAGCCCCATTATATGTTTGCACATATAATTTTTGAAAAATGCAGGGCAGTTGCATTTCCCTTGCATCCAGTCATTGTGCGGTAGATCCACTTGCCATTTGCTGAACCATTGTACTTTGTATTCAGCAAAATCAGTCCATGCATTTTCAAAGTTTTGGGTTTTGTCTGCCTTTCCACCCGGTACTTCATAGTGTTTGAAAGAATCGTCACTATACGTCAGTATTACTTCTTTAGGTAACTTTGCCCATTGGTAGGCTTCTGTCCAGTCTTTCAGAGTGATGGTTGGTACTGTCGCAAATACTTGGTTTTCAGATAACGACCATCCATTCACAAACTCAGAAGCAACTGTCAAGAAACGAGACAATGGCAAACGTTCACGGAGTGTGTATTCATCTTTTATTACTCGGTTATGTGATTCTAAAGCGTTATTAGTCGCTGGCGAACCCATGTGAGCCCCCAAATACCAGTTACGGTTTTGGGTAAGCCATTGCTCTTCAAAATATTGGATAAAAGCTGTCTCATTATCCCATTTTTTCAAGAATGCTTTTGAAGCTAACTCGAAGGTTTCTGAATCCGTCGCTGCTTGGAGAGAGTCCACATCTGCCAACAATTCTCTGTGAACAGTTTTTCGCGTATCTTTCTCCACATGAAGCTGAATTTTCTTCTTAGCGTGAGCCCAACACATTCTTACAGTGACATCCTTACCAAATACCTCTGTGAATGCGTTTTGTATTGCTTTAGCTGCATCACATACTAGCACTTCTGGCTTAAAGTTTTGCGAGTACAAGTTAAAGATATTGATCTTGATGGCATCGAACAACAACTTAAAGTCTTCTTTTTCTTCATTAGTTGCAACCCCCAGAGCAAAGGGATGAAATCGTTTGTTTTTGTCTGTCCTTCCAACGACGAAAACGGGGAATCCTTGCCATATTAGTTTGTATGTTGCATCAGCATGTATAACTTTTACTTCACCTGCTTTTTGCATCAAATATTTTGTTGATAGGACAAATCTAAAGCGTGGCGGATTACTTTCTTCAAGGATTTCATATCCAATCACATAAACTCCATGTTCGCTATTAGGAATCTGCGAATGAGATTCTAGCCAAGATTCCAATTCGCCCAGACTGATCGTGGGCTGTCCATATTTACAACGGCGTCTATCAATTAAATATGTCCTTAGTTGGGACATTTTTGGCACTTTAATACCACCCATTTTAGCTAGACTTGCAAGTATAGCTTTGGGTTTGAGATGTAAGTCGTACAATTTATTAATTTCTTCTTTTACTCTCTCACTAAGCCCATAACTTGCGAGTGTTTTTGATTCGTGGTCATGATCACATTCTGTACGAAACAACAATACTACATCCGAGAATGAATACATGAGTAAATATAGCTGAGCTGAACACTGAGGTGCTTTTCGTACAACTTTGTTGCCCTTCGTTCTCATAATATTATATTCTCAAAATATTACATTCGCAAAACATTACATTCGCAAAATATTATATTCTCAAAATATTACCTGTACAATGAAACAGAAAATACGCAAAAATATTACCTATATACAATGAAACTGTAAATATTGTCAAAAAAAGTTTTTATTTTATATTGAATATTCTATAGCTCCGACAAATCTTGTAAGCATTCTGCGATCGTTATTTCACTGTTTATACATTTTGAAATAATTTTATCAGCTTGATCCGATTTTTCAATATCTTGCTGCCGCCGTTTTTTTTGTTTGCAATGTAGTTTACTTTTTTTCATTTTAATTGTTTGTAATTCTGCTTCTTTTTTGATTTTCGATATAAAAAGAAATAAATTCGGTTTTTTAATGACGATCGAGTTTATTCTTCTGTGCCATCCTTCTAGTGCATTATTTGTCCGAAATTTTTCATTATGGCAACTAAATATTTCGCCGGTTATTAAATTAATCCATTGTTTCGTAAAGTACTCTTGAAATTTTGTAGATAATTCATTATTAGGAGCTTTTTCACAAATGGATAAGTAGCCCTCTGGAATACAATTCGGTGGGAGTAATGGTAGCATTGTACAAAGGCGAGTAATGTGTTGTCCATCTCTAGTTCCAGAAAAACCAATTTTCTTTGACATTTTCCATACAGCATTTAAAAAATGATAGTAACACCCTTTGATATTGCAACCCGGAAATATATTTTTTACAGCTTGTATAGTCCCCATTTCGTAATCGCATTTGTAAGTCTTAATACTCATACCAAATTGTTCTTTTAAAATTGTGAATAGCCTTTCGTACGTCTCTTTATTTTTATTTGGTAA
Organism: Scrobipalpa costella; assembly: GCA_949820665.1. Classification (NCBI taxonomy): domain Eukaryota; kingdom Metazoa; phylum Arthropoda; class Insecta; order Lepidoptera; family Gelechiidae; genus Scrobipalpa; species Scrobipalpa costella. The sequence goes on from OX463315.1 coordinate 10,135,442, forward strand.
TAAGGCAAAAATCAGTGGAACAAAACATACTGTATCAATGCTATTAGATATGTCTACATGAAGGGTGTACAGCTGATAATAAGGTTTTGGAGCTACACGAAATGTGCCATCACCATAAACTTCTTTTTTTGTACGGATTAGATCCTTAGCCATTTGGGTGCCGAAAATAATTATTTTGTCATAACTTCCCTCGTCCCATAAATAGAAATTTTTTACTAGTTCTTCGGGTAGTTTAATATCTGCTAGACTTGAAAAAGATGTTCGATCTAAATTCAAAAACTTGTTTCTAGCTCTGTACAATGTATCTTTCTTTGAAGAAAATAATGGTATTTTGTGTTCGAGTGATTGAAAATCGCCATTTTCGTTAGAAAAATGCTTTTCAAATATTTTTGGTATGGACTCATAATTGGTGCACACTTCTTTCTTGCACACATCAATCTTAGCGTCAATTATATTTTTTAAAGTGTCGCGTGTGCACATATGATTTGCTTTTCTAAAAACAGCATTTTTTAGATCTAAAGTAATTGAAGTTTTGCATTCATTCTGATTACTGCACCTCCAATTCGTATATCCAGATTTATTTTTCTTAAAGTAATTATACCTGTAACCGTCGTGCAGCAACAAATTTTTACCTTTTTGACTTTTTATAAATAAAACACTTGGTGCTTCGTCTACTCCGTTCCACATTGTGATCGATTACTCAATTATAAATTTCCAATTAAATATTTAATCAATACAGGAAAAATATGTAACGATGACACATAAGGACTCGCCAAGATATGTCATATAGGAAAAAGTATCATCGCTAATGAGTTTAGTGCAAAGAGTTTAATAAGATTGTAAAGAGTTTGGTAATAATGTTGTAATAGGTGGATCACAGGGGAGTACTAAGGATTTTTAATATAAAGTAATAATGTTTATCTACAGTTTTATAGATAATACTTTTGTACTTCATTTTACAAAAGATAATATTTTGAGAATATAATATTTTGCGAATGTAATGTTTTGCGAATGTAATATTTTGAGAATATAATATTATGAGAACGAAGGTTTGTTGCATCTATAGTACGTCTTTCGCCCTTCCTCAACATCATGCTTATGAATAAATGACCAGGTTTTTTCGGCCTTTATGTACTCCTCAGCACTGGATTTGTTTTCAAACTTAGTGACGAAAATCCAAACCTTGTTTTGCGACCGCTTCTTCTTTGGCTCGGTACCTTCGTCAGCTTCGGAAATTTCCTCATCAGATTCCAATACCGGCACTTTCTCCACAAATGATTGCTGGACAAATGATGATAAACTATTTGCAATAACTGAATTATCTTCACGACTTGACATCGTATAGGGGGATCACTTGTTGCCCTTGGATTTCAAATGTGCCAGTTCTCAAACATTCATTCTTTTTTAGGTAATTAATTCGAGTTTCTTCTATGAGGTAATTAATAGCACTTGTGTTTGTCGTGCCTTGGTCGCATACGGTGGCTAAAACGATGAAGCCAATATTTTGTAATTTTTTTATAATTTCCTTTATTTGAACTGCCAACACTTCTTTGGTTGTGCTCCCTGAGCAAAATGTGTAACTCACAGGCTGCTTATAATTTCTTATGACCCCCCTTATTATGAACACCAGGACATGGTCTGTGATTTTTGGTTTTGCTTCCCTTGCATAGTTTACAAAGCCAGAGATTTGATCTTTTCTTCTGCTGTACTCGAAATGCGGGGAAAGCGACATTTCGTCGAAGATAAGTGTGCACAGTCTGTCATCATTATTCATTTTCTGAACTCTTTTTTTCAGCTGCTCAAATAAATTTTCATTTATTCCTGGTTTCAGATTTGCGCGGGATACCATTCTTAAAAGTGTGACTGGAGAAGGCAAAACGAAGATTTTGCGCAGCCATCTGTATGCCTTTGGTCCAACTTTATACATGCTAAGTGCCATACACTTTTCCTCTTTTGTAAACCTTCGTCCCATTTTAGGTTTGCTAATTTCCCTGCATTGCATCACTGTGAATATGGCAGCCAAAGTTTTGAATTTTTTCAGTGCTGTTTGAAAAGCTGAATTTGAAGATGGTGCTTTAGCTTTCTTCAGTCTTTTTTGGAAAGAGTCATTTGCTTTTTTAAGTTTCAATATTTCAGCACTTAATGCTTTTTCACTTTTGACTGATTTCCTAGTGTCTGAAATCAAAACAATAGAAGATTTAAAATTCAAATTTTTATTACTTAAAATTCAAGTCTTATTTTTATGTGATTACTAAAATTTATTAGAATTTAGTATACAGTGTATTGTAGGGTTTGAGTGTATTGTAATTATGGTGTTAGGCTGACAACCTGTCACTTGAATTTCGTCACAACAGACAAGTCTTGAGGGTTATTTCAGACAGATATATATTTCTCAAGTGACAGGTTGTCTAGGCTGACACCTAAATTACAATATGCTGAAACCCTCGAACCCCTTATAGCTGGTTTTTAAAGCATTCCCGGGAGGAGATGAAGCTGGCACATTCTATGTTTTTCTATCACTCCCAGTCCAGTATGGAAGCAAACTATTTTTAGCATGCAGTACTTATATATAAAATTTGTAAAATTACTTTCAATATCCATAGCTCTGACACCTAAGGAAACACTTTCTTTTTCTTTACCTGTCACTCTTTGGGCCACCATGTATGAGATGTAGTGTCTGTAATATGTTATACTTCAGCATGCATGCCCCATGAATGGGCAAGATGATGATAATCATGATGTCGATTAGTATTAGTAATTTGATGATTAGCAATTGAATAGATCACTTACTTTTTACGGTATTTGTGGGACGCTTGTCGTGTTTCGCTTCATCTGAAGCCTTTACATGTTGAGATGGACCTCCTTCAGTAGTTGGTACATCATTTGATGACAACACTGTTGTATCAGCTGCTCTACTGCTGCTAGTTGCAGTATGAGTCTCATCTAAAGCCTTCAATGACTCCGGTGGAATAATCTTAGTACTTGGTGCAATATTAGATGGTGATGATGTGGTATCAGGTCCTTTACAGCTGCTGCTGGACGCAATTGGATTACTTATATTTGCAGGTGGCAGTCGACGTTTTCTAAATCCTGAAAATTAAAACAAAATTGTTAATAAAAGTAATGAATAAACATTACAGGACAAACATTGCTTCTTACCCCATTCAATGCTCAAGAAGTTTATTGTCAATATATATTCAAGAATTATTCGCACTGACAATGCTGCTATTTAATACTACACCTCACGCCGCAAGACTGTTAATTGCCAGTGCACCACCGGTGGAACACGGCCCAGAATAGCGATAGCAACTATACGGGTTGTATGGTGAAGTTATACAGGGTGTTAAGATCAACTATACAGGGTGTATGTGTAAGATAAACTACACGGGGTGCACAAAATGAACCTCCTCACAGATGTATTAAAACCTTTGTACATCGGCGCACCCCGGGCAACAGTCATCATTTAAGTAATGGAAAAAATAAATATACCTGATAAATTGAGTGTTGGTATTGCATCAGGAGACAATAGTTTGCTTCTGGTATGAAACTTGGTTTCAAAATACAAGTGGCATACACGGCGACGTTTAAATATTATGTCATTTTGAAGGCTCAAAATATCACCTCCAATATTGTAAAGCCAAGTACGAAAACGGTCCGGATCTTTATCAGGGTTAGGAAACTTATGGAGAGTTTCCCGTTCTGAATCTGTAAAGAATACACACTTAAATTGAGTTTCTGGTCCTGGTCTCATGGTACATGTCAAAGGTCTATTAGCCGTACTGCAGAGTAGTCAAAAGAGTAACACTCAGAGTAGGTGATTAAATAATCTTTATATTCAAATTAAGGATGCCAAGAATCGGTATCACAGCAATGACGAAAATACTAAGACGGCAAACACAAATATTACATTGAGGCGAATCATAGGTATAATCAATCATAGGTATTTAGGTCAGAGTGTCAAGTTCAGGGCGGAGTGTTGGAGTATATGCTTTGGGGCGCTATGAAACGCAAAGAAAAAAATATAACAAAATATTGGAAAAATAAAAAAAAAATTTAAAGGGAAAAAAGACTTAGCAAAATTTCGGTTGAAAAATTTGACCCCCCCATTTTATGACCCCATCGGATAGGGGGTGTCAAGGGGGTCAACTTTTACTAACATCACTTCCCCGAAAAACCAACCCCCACCCCCTGGTTGGCAAAAACGTTTTCCTTATTAATGAAGGCTTTGGGACTTAGGCGAAATTCGGATCGAAAAAATTACCCCCCATGACCCCCCCATTTTGTGACCCCATCAGATGGGGGGCCTCAAGGGGGTCAACCTTTACTTACATCACTTCTCAGGAAAACCATCCCCCACCCCTGGGGACGAAGGGGGGGTGAATTTTCCCAGTGACCCCCCCACTTTTTATCTCCCCGATGGATGGGGGGGCTCAAGCCGTACAACTTTTGCTAACATACCTACCACGTAAAACCAACCACCTCCCTCCTATGGATGAGAATATGCAAATTTTTAACATAGCCAAATATGCCCTTCGGAGCATAATGTACAAAACGCAAAATGAACACGACACTCAAAATTAACAAATCGCAAAATGTACAATACGCAAAATGTACAAAGCGCAAAATGAGCACAACACGCAAAATGAACAAATCGCAAAATGTGCAACTAAGCCAGATTTCACAGGTGAGAAAATATTTAGCTCTACATATATAAAATGTAATTTTTGGTTTCTATTTTGGTCCCATACTAAAAGTTGTTTGTATACATGAGTACATTGACCTCTTAAAATGCTATTGGGTATTTTTGAAACACCCTGTTTATAAAAAAAAAATCTCTCTTAAAAACTATTTTCAATTGAATAAAACAAGAGATAGTTACTATTTTTATTTATTTTACTTATACGACTGAATCGGTTTTGTCGCCTATTTTAATATCTAGCGTAAAATAGGTACCTACGAACAAGCACAAAAAAAAGTTCCGCAAGGGTTATTTCACTCTTTTCAAGCTGTCCCAAAAATTTATTGCACTTTTTGTCGAACAAAACATCGCGTTTCCTTCGATTTCTTTTTGGAGGTTTAAAAAAACTTCTTTTAATTTTGCCCACATTAAATTTGGCTTCCTTCTGCAATTTATAAATAAAAAACAGCAAACTGATTCATTTCGGAATTTTCACTTGCAAACGCCTATGCCAACCCTCAACGGCAATCGTGGTGCGATGCCTTTCGTGGGCACAACTGATTATTGCCGGGTTTAGATGGGGATACCAAGTCCTCTCAAAATATTGTTTGAACGCTTTCATACTGTTTGTATTTGGGGCTGATTCATTTATTCGGAACCATGCATCCGGAATCATGTCCCCCGGTAACAAAGGCAGAATTGCTGTTTTTCTGACCACCATCCGCTCTTCACTTGTCAAATTCGCCTTGATAGCTTTCGCTTTTTTAAATACAGCAGCATTATAGTGATGGTAGCATCCACTTAGTTTGCCGCCGGGAAAAACAGTTTGATAAGCATTAATTTGCACAATTTCATAGTCGCACTTGAACGACGGCAGATTAATACCCAGTCCCTTGATAATATTGAATAAACGAACATAGCTGTTTTGTTGTTTGTTTGCAAATGTTTGTAATATGACTGGTACCTACTACATTGGTGGAATTTTCGTTTGAATCTATGTCCAAATGTATTGTATAGAGTTGGTAATACGGCATTAGAACGCAACGAAAAGTGGCATCGCCAAAATATATACCCGATTCTTGAGCCTTCATGAATTTCAGGGACAATTTTGTTGCAAAAACAATGATGTCATTACTACCATCTGCGTCACTAACTACAAAATCCTTTGCTGAAGAATCTGGGATATAAACATCATCAACCTGTCCTGTATAGGGTGTCTTGTTTGCTAGAAAAGATTGGAATGCAATCTAGATCGTCGTTATTTTGAAATACTGAAAAGTTTTCCTCAAAAATGTCTTGTATTGATCCCAATGACTTACATACGTCTTTTTTTGTCTTGTTGAACATAACGAAGACTTCATTTTCAATAGGATTTTTGTAACAAGTGTGGTGAGATTTTCGCAGTATCTGGGACACAGTCTTGTCAGTAGTTATCGATGCATTGCACGTTGATCGTTTGACACATCTCCATAATATGCTGCGGTTCTTGTTTTTCGAAACTGAGCCAAATAGATCCGTCAAAGATGCAGTTTTTTTTTATTCGAAACGAAACTGAGCTTAATAGATTAGTCAAAGACACAGCCTTTTGAATTTAAAGGAAACTGAGCTAAACTGATTCGTCAGAGATATCGTCTTTTGAATTTTTGAGGAGCAAAGCGTGCAGAAAAGCATGAAAACAACGTGTTTATTCCAAATTGCGATTGAATACATGTTATACAGAGATACAGCCTTTTAAAATGAAAGATAACTGGATACAGCCTTTTAAAATGAAAGATAACTGTTCTTTATAGATTCGTCAGAGATGCCGCCTGTTGAATTGTTTTTAGAGTAGAGTGCATAAAAAGCATGAAAACAATCTGTTTATTCCTAATGCGAATGAATTACGGACTGTACAGAGATGCAGCCTTTTGAGTTGAAAGGAAACGAAGTTTAATAGATTCAATAAACAAAATAAATTTTGAATATGAAATTAAAATGGCCAGAATGTAATGATTCTTAGAATTAAGGAACCTTAAGTACAAATGAAAACGATTAAAATCAACAATATAAATTTTGGAAATTCAAACAAAAAATGGCTAGAATGTCATGATTCTTAGAATTAAGAAACCTTAAGTACAAATTAAAACGATAAAAAAACAACAAAATATATCTTGAATTTGAAATTCAAATAAAGATGGCCAGAATGTAATGATTCTTAGAATTAAGAAACCTTAAGTACAAATGATAACGATAAAAATCAACAAAATAAATTTTGAATTTGAAACTCAAATAAAAATGGCTAAAATGTAATGATTCTTAGAATTAAGAAACCTTAAGTACAAATGATAACGATAAAAATCAACAAATAAATTTTGAATTTGAAATTCAAATAAAAATGGCCAGAATGTAATGATTCTTAGAATTAAGAAACCTTAAGTACGATAAAAAATCAACAAAATAAATCTTGAAATGGAAATTAAAATAAAAAATGGCCAGAATGTAATGATTCTTAGAATTAAAAAACCTTAAGTACAAATGATAACGATATAAATCAACAAAATAAATTTTGAATTTGAAATTCAAATAAAAATGGCCAGAATGTAATTAACTAATAAGTAAGTCTTATAACTAGGAGACAAAAAAGACGAAATTAAGTACTTCTTAGAATTAATTAAAATGAACAGAATAAAATTTGAATTTGGGATTTACATAAAAAAAATGGCCACAACTTTATGATTCTTAGTATAAAAAAAAATTAAGCACATAATTTAAAACTATTAAAATCAGCAGTGTGAAATTTAGTTTTTGAAATTAAAATTCAAATAAAAAGGCCAAAAATCAATGAAGCATGTAGTATAATCTTAAAAGGAATAAAAACCCTTGGACGGGGACGGCCTGCCGGACCTAACGAGATATGTCCACGACGAAAAGAAGCGTGCACTAACAACGGGGACAATTAGGGCTGCAGCGGCAGTCTCTTATCTTTATACCTTCCCTGCCGAGTCCAGGACGTTCGGATTTCTTCTCGTCGATGGGAGACGCCATCGAGGCAGGGCCTCCTGGGCGTAGTTTCAAATCGCCGCCTGTGACGACAGGCGGGGCGTTGGGGCGCTTGAAGCATGAAGGTCCGGGTCGTCAGGAGGATTTCACGCCGCGGCGAGATCGAGCCAGCCGGGGGATTCCCCTTGGGGGGAGGCCCAGCTAGCGACCTCAAGCTCGCGGCGGCTTCTCCGTCCTGGGGTCAGTCAGTGGGGTTTGGTGCCCACGATCCTAACTACTCGACGGGGAGTAGTGGATGTGGGCAGCTTAGAAGCGGGCTAGGAAAGCTTCTCGCTTCTTTTCTGTGGTAGGCCACCCTGAGCAGCCGGCGTTCTTGCCTCGGGGAGCCTCAGGTCGTCGAGGCCCCTCTCGATAATACTGGTAGCGTCCGCACCAGTGCGGAGCGCTACCAGGACTTCGGTTAGGATCCTGATCGCCTTCATCAGGATCTGGTCCCTTTCTGGGACGGCTGCTCTTAGGCTCTGTTGACTTGGAGCCCGCTGACGCTTCGGAATCTCCCCCTGAGTATTCAACTGAGGGGTGCCGACCGTATTTAGCGAGCCCGTGGGTGGCTCTATCTCTACCGGAGGAGTTGCCTTTCTGCGGCGTCTCCTCGGTTTTCCTCTCTTTTCCTTCGTCGTCGGGCCAGCGGGGTTGTTGGCGGCCGCCATGAGAGAACCTTCCGCGTTGTTCTCTCCCTGCGGTGCCGCTTCCTTCCTCTTTGGCTCGACGGGCTTCGTGAGCGGTGCAGTTCCCGCTCTTTTGTTCCGCACTTCGCGGCGTAGCACGGGACAATCAGGGCTGTTGGCGGGATGGGAGCCGCCACAGTTGGCACACGTGGCTGGCTCCGTGCGCGGTCTCAGGCAGTCCTTGGCGGCGTGGGACTCGCCACACTTCACGCACGCCAGCTTCCTGTGGCAGTGCCTGGAGCTGTGCCTAAACTGCTGGCATCTGTGGTACTGGGCAGAGGTCTTCTTTCCCCGCCATCCCTCAATCTTCACGCCGGGAATACACAGCAGCTCCGTGACACTGTATAGACCCGGAGTGAGGGCTGGCGTGCGGGTCAGCTGGGCGAAGAAAATGCAGCCTGAGCGTCCACGACGCGCGTTGATTGGTCGGATGTAATCAACTGGGTAACCCAGGCTGGCTAGTTCCTCCGCGATGCTCTCCTTATCTGCGTCGGCGGGCAGGCCTCGAATAGCGACCTTCAGGGGTCGGTCGGCGGGTGCAGCGTACGCGAACCAGGAGACTTCGGTGTCGGTGCCTTCCAGAGCGCAGAAGTAGCTCTGAACCACACGAAACTCCTGTTCGGTCTTTGCAATGAAGCGGAATCCCTTGCCGTACGGGCGCACATTTGGCGCGTGGCCCAGGGACTGCTTCAGGGTCTTCAGGTGGACCGGCCAATCAGGGAGGTGGTCCACGACGATAGGTGGCAGCTTCTTTCCCCTACAAAGATTTGTAGGGGGCGGCAGCGTTGGCGGCTTCGGGAGCTGCGCTCTCTGCTGCTGGGGCGGTGGCGACGGGCTCGTGGCTGCGGCAGCGTATGAGACGCGTCGCTGCGGTGACGTCGTCGTGTCCATGGCATCGGCATCCAAAGATGGCATGGATAAGGACGGCGGCGTCATACGAGGGGCTGGGACTGGGCGCGGACCAGTCTTCTGCGGTGGCGTCGGGGACTGCGACGATGCAGCCGAATGGGGGCCGCTTTTGTGGGCGCGTGTCACTCTGTGACGTGTCCTGCAAGGCAGCTGCACTCTCCCTCAGTGCGTCGAGGGCTGCCTGCCTTGCAGCCGCGCGGTGGGCGCTGGCAAAGTCCAGCTGTTGCTGGCGCTGAGACGGGGTCCGATGTGGAAGCGGCGGAAGCGGCGATGGCAAAAGCGGCGGGGAACGGCCGGGGTCGTCCCTCCCGCCGGGTGGCGATAGTGTTGCCGGGTGCGGTGGCGTGGGCAGCCATGGCTGCAGCTGGAGGATCCGCTGAAGGGTGGCGCGGGTGCTCGCGGATGGCGGCGCTCCCGTGTTCCGCACCTTGCGAGCGGTCCTCTCCTTCTTCGGGGTTGGCATCCTTACTAAGGCGCCATGAAATCAGTAGGGGCCTGGTCCGCGTGAAGCGTAGCCTACCCCCCGGGACGGGCAAAAACTGCCGCACCCCTCCGGTGAGACCCGCTGGTGGGAGGCCGGGGTTGTCGGGTGCTAACAGAAATCACCCGCGACGACCGAGGGTAGGCAGAGTGATGAGCGTGTAGAGTGAGGGTACTTAGGAGCACCTAGAGCACCCCCACCTAACAGAAAACTTCCGTACGCGAAGTGCGGGTAGTTGCAAAAAGTTACGACTACTCGCATGCACGACTAGGCGGCTAATCCGAGTCCAGGATACACCCTATGGGCGCTTTTATTTGATAAGCTGAAGGAAGACCCAAAAAAGTTTTTCAATTATTTTCGGATGTCAATAACAACGTTATATTACATACTTTCTCATCTGAATGATGATTTGAAAGCTCGCCGAACACATGTATCGTTACCTCCTGAAGAAGCACTAGCCGTCACGTTGAGGTAAGTAATATGAAAATTGCATAAATTCCCAGTAGTTTGATTGATTGAACTAGGAGGAAACTTTTGTCCCAACAGTCAATTATAATTGTACGACATAAAACTATTGTGACAAATGCTCCCACTAGTTCTATCAATATAACAGTTATCTAGAAAAGGGCATAGTAGGTTATAGAAGAATAAAAATTACCTTATTTATTTTTCATAATAAGAGTTTTAATTCAGTCATGAACTTAGTACCTACAAAAAATAACATCAAACATCGTCGTAAGTTATTGTATTAAAAAGATTTTGATGCTCATTTGGTTCCACCTGATCTATCCCATATATGTACGATGTTTCCTCTTCCTCTTCTGGCACAGCTTGAATGTCGTTGTCTTCTGGTGGTTTATGGATTTGAACATCATGAATAATCACTGACTTGGATGAAGATGGCTGTGGAGCTTTTATCACAAAAGGCGTTCGCAGATTTTGTCTTTGCACTGGGCCTTGTTTGTTTTCCTTATAATATTGCCTTTCATTGTTAGCTTTAGATTTAGATAGTGGATTTGGTGATGGATAAGTAGCAGGGTTATTTCTTGCCTGAACTCGATTTTGTTTAATTTTTTTTATGGAATTTAAAATATCAATTTTCTCACTCTCGGACATATCGCTTAAATATGGAACAAAGGATGTAAAGAATTTATCGTCAGGAGACGTAAGTGTCTCTGTCTTTTTCAATTCTTCAATTATCTGCGTTTCAATGTTTTCTAATTTTCTTGATGACATTGTTACTTTCTTACTCTTCTTTTTTTTTGGTGAACGATTTATATCGTCATCAATATATTCATCATCTGTTTTATCATTTGCTGCAGAAGTAATATCTTGCCCAGTTACAGAACTGTCAGTGGTGCTCAGCGACTCTGTAGTATTTTCTTTCTGGCTACATTTTAACAAAAATTGGAGATGATTGGCATAGACGTATGTTTTTTTAGCTCCCTGCCCTGACTTTGTTTTTAAGGATTTTAGAAATGAATCTTTTATATTTATCCATTTTGTTGTAATTTTGTCTCCTAAAACAGTAAAATGGGTTAATAAATAATGAATATTCTGTTTCAGATACCTGGCGACTGGTTCAACATTGTCGGATATGTACTACAATTACCGAATTGGCGTTGCAACTCTCAGCCAAATAATACGACACGTTTGTCAGAAGATATGGATTTTATTAAAACATCGACATCTACCAAAACCCACAGAAGAAAACTGGCGAAAGATTGCAAATGGCTTAAAAAAAATGCTTATTTTCCATTTTGCTTAGGAGCAATCGACGGGAAACATATCAGAGTACAAAATTTTCCACATACAGGTGCATTGCATTATAATTACAAAGGATATTACTCCATTGTTCTTATGGCTATATGTGACTCTGAATACAAATTTATATATGTCGATACTGGAGCATATGGGAAAGATTGTGATTCTGCCACTTTTCAAAACACAACTTTTTGGAAACTATTGAATAGTCATGAGCTTGAAATACCAAACCCCCAGAGTCTGCCACCAGAAAAAGTTAAAGTTCCATACATTTTTGTCGCAGATGCAGCTTTTCCAGAAAACGAGCAAATTCTGAAACCATATGGTGGGCATAATCTGAGTTTGAAACAACGAGTCTTTAATGACTTTCTCGAGCGCGACAATACGTTGAATGTGCATTCGGCATACTATGCAACAAATGGCGTATATTGCAGCGGCCACTAAATGTGTAATTTTTTTTTAGCATGGATATAGTAAATGCCTGCGTTGTACTACATAATATTGTCAGAGAGTATGATGGATATATATCAAAAGACTACGTTATCTCAAATAACCAAGATGGATTGACCAGTTTACCCTCAAGTAAAACAAAATCAACATACAAATCAGTACGAGGTGTCCGAACATGTTTTGCGAATTAATTTATTTCCAATGTTGGATCTCTGCCCTGGCAATTACAAAAAATATAATCTATTGAACATTTTATTCAGTTAATAAATAAAAAATATCTTACCAACTTGTTTCTTTTCATCAGTAGTTAATTCATCATAACGTTATTCCAAGAAGCGTAAGATCTCGTTCCATGCCCTTTGTCTAACAACTTTATCTTTAAAAGCGTCCAATGATTTATCCCATAGGCATGGTCTTGATTCAACAAGTTCAAGCAATATTATTATATCGTATTTGAACGTCATTTTTCACGCAAAAATGGCGCGCTGTGAGTCACGGCCCGCGACTTTTTTTTTTTTTAATGGACCTAGCGACGCAGCCGCCCGCGCCTCCTACCTAGCTACGCACACACACACACAGCTACATTTCTTAATAATGCACTCTCAATAATGCCGCGACGGTTTAATGGGGAGCGCAGTGTGCTACGGCGACGGCACGGCAGCCGTTTGCCGTTCACGGCATGCCGCTGCCGTGGCCGATAAATTAAAAGCGTCTGCATACAATTTCATACATTTTGCTTTCCTATTGTACCGTGACGGCAAACCGTCATGGACCGGGGATGGATGTCCCGTAAGAGGCGACGGAATCGGGCAGCATCGTCAGGCAGGGGTCTTAAAGTATTTTGGCGGTACATATACTCGCCCATGTACCACCTGAGCCGTCTCTGGCTCCTGCACGTGCGGCAGTGGCGCTTTAACTTCAGCCACTGACGTTCTATCGTGTTTGTGTGAATTTTGCACCGGACATAGTTTGTACCCTGAATCACATCTCCCAGGCTGGGATCAACCGGAGCCCTCATAAACCCGGCAACAAACTGGCGGCTGTGGTTCACAGAATAATGTCCAGCCATACCGAGACGTAAATGCACGCCCGTATACGCTTGATCGGACATTATATATGAGCCCGGCGTTACATTTGCCTGTATAATAGGGTCAAGTGTGGCCCTATTTTTGTTTGGTATCAGTTCAACGTGTATTTTTTTGGTCAATCGGCAGGCCGAATGCCTACGTTTGCCGCTGCAGCAGGCGCCCGCGATGATATTTATTCGTATATAAGTGGGTCTCGTCTACCTCTACTACATCATTGGGCCCACCGATCATATCGTGATCGTGGGCCTCGGCCACTTCACATACTTCCCGAAGAAAATGGAACACCTGGATGGCCGTCTTTTTAGTCACCCCTACATCCAGTGCGGCCTGGGTTACTCTGTCTCTTCGAAAAAAATGCATGACGAGTCGCAATGTGTTCAAAATAGAAACATTGCTCCTTGCAAAAAATGTGTCCTGCAGAGGTGACAGAATTATGTTACACCCTGCCCTTCTGCAGCGCCATCTGAAGGACAACTTATACCCCGGGTTGTTTTCTCTATGCATAGGGCGCGCGCAAGTTGGGCAATTTGGCGTTCGCCTCGGAATCAAAAACCAAGCTTTAGCCGCGGCAACCGCCACACACATTAAATAAATTCCAAATAAGAAGAAGTAAATGATAACATGAAACAACAGGTTGAAAAATCCTTAAGTATTTAAACTACCAAAAAATCAACAATATAAATTTGGAATTTGATATAAAATTGAAACTCACATGGCAAACCCAAAACTACAAAACTAAGTATAAAATAAAACTATAAAAACATCAACACATTAAAATTTTGGAATCATTCTACAAACTACATGATTCGTAAAACTACGAATAATAAAAATCAACATTATATTTTGGAAATAAAAAAAAAAAAAAAAGGCGCCAGAATGTAAACATTGAATTTTATATGGACTTTTTTCAAAATTCAGTTTAATATGTTCCTGTACGTTATTTCCAGTTAATTTGATGTGCTTGTGAAGGTGAATTCATTGAATAATGTCTACAGACGTTTGTGATACGGAAGCTGGCCAGTGAAGCACGAAATTCGTGATTGAAAATGTGACGCCGCCTACGCTTACCCAAGACGTTTACAGACTTTTTAAATATACATTTAAGTCTGCTGTCCTTGATGTTTTGGCGTGCAGTTTGTTTGACGAGTGTTTTCAAGTGCCTTTTACATCTCTGTGTTATTCACGTTAATCATGAACTAATTTGCAGAACAATAATTTTGAAAGGTCTACTTTCCTTCGAGTTTTGAAAGCATCCCAAACTAACGAACTTTTTGGTGGAAAACTGTTTAACTAACCATGGACCTAAAGTGCTATTTCTGTGTTTACTAATATTTTAGTTATTTTTAAAGACTCTGCTACACCTTTTTCATTATATAAGACAGACTTTTATGAACACTTTAGTCATATCAAAGAGTCATGGCGCGAAACAACGCCATATGTTGCTGAGTAGCCGTACCTGCAATAATACGTCATTTTACACATCCTGGAAGAACGACTTAGGGTTGCTCCACTAGAGGCACTCTTTTTTACCGGTTCTTTAAATCGATCGATTTATTTTTGACGAGTCGACTAAGGAGATCCACGAGTCCGCTTATGGAAAAATAAAATCTATTCCACCGGTATACCTTCGCCAGAGTCTACGCTTGCTGCCCACCAACGCCAATACCTTGCATTTTGCCACTGCCACAATTTTACACTTGCTGCTCTACAACCGACGCTGATTCCTTGCCGATAGCTAGAATTTACAATGACACCTTCAGTAGGTATTCAATGCGTTGCGTACTGCATTCTGCATGGGACAGAGCACCATAATGGGACTACTTGGATGGATCGGATGGATCTCTTCTGACTGCACAATTGCATCGATCCATGGGACTTCAGCCGCCGTTTTTTCTTCATACTTAAATTCCTGTTATATTTATATCCATATAGTACCTAATATTACCTTAGCCTTGTCACTTTTTATGCCATTATTTTGATTATTTTGTAATATAGCTTAAAACCGTAAAGCGAAGTAAAGCATGTCGCAGCCAGTACTAAACTCAAATATTGTTGCTGATAAGCTCTGTAGTCTGTCTCAAGGTGATAACTTTAAGTGTGATTTGTGCCCAGAATTGTCCCGTCACTTTAAAACTAAAAATGGCTTACGCATTCATCAGGCCAAAAAGCACAAGCTGCAGAAAGCTTCAGACCCTGTTACCACCCAAAATATTCTGCCTTCGCCAGCCTCCCATTCCCCAGCCGACCCAATTGCTTCAAACTCGATTACCTATCCTAAAGCCTTTTGGGAAATCTTACAAGATCTAAAAATCTCTGTTCCTGTTATAAAGCGCATACCTCGTGGTGCTCGGGTCAGCGTAGCGCTTGCTCTTAAGTTATGCATAGATCGAGTTGTTTCATCAAACAACTGTGCTGATTGGGAAGAGTTGCTTACGTTTGCTTACCGGGTCTTGCATGTCATAAAGGAGGACAGAGGGAAATTAAGCTTGACTCAAAAGTTAAAGAACAACTGTTCACAACAAGTTCCCTTGATCAATTTTAACCCAAAAACACGTGTTCGCCATACAGAAGGTTCAGGAAATGTTTTTAGAAAGGTAGAGACAAAAGTTGGTGATGGTGATTTGAGGAGAGCTTGTCAGCTTTTGTTTTCCAGCGACACCATTGCTCCGGACAACGAGGAAACCCTACAGTCCCTACACGCAAAACATCCATCATTCTCAGCTGGTAGCCAGTTCCCGGATCCACCTCAAGACCACAGTTCTCTTCCTCCAGTATCACCCGATGATATCATTGCAGCTATAGCATCATTTAAAAATGGTTCGTGTGGAGGAGTAGACGGTTTGTCACCACAACACCTCAAAGATTTAGTTGGCGTCTCCACAGGTGATACTGGACGAAGTTTGGCTGCAAGTTTAGCGTCACTAGCTAATTTAATGTTATCTGGGAAAGTTTCAGACAGTGTTACTGAGATCTTGTACGGTGCTAATCTGTGCGCATTGTTAAAGAAAGATGGCGGGATTCGCCCTATTGCAGTGGGTACGACCTTCAGGCGTTTAGTCTCAAAAATATCCTGTAAATTTATTACCCCTACATTGACTTCCAAATTAGAACCCATTCAAGTAGGTTGTGGCTCACAAGGTGGCTGCGAAGCTGCTGTGCATGCGACGCGCACCTTTTTGGCAGGTAACAGCCATCAAGTTCTGCTGAAAGTTGACGTAAAGAACGCCTTTAACTCACTCGACCGTGGTGCCCTCTTAACACAAATAAAGGAGCAAGCCCCAGCCATTTTTCCATACATCTGGCAATGCTACAGCAAACCCACTAAACTGTTTTACAGAAACCACCTATTACAATCGTCCGTAGGCTGTCAGCAAGGGGATCCGCTAGGCCCCGCTATGTTTAGCCTCGGAATTCATCCCGTAATCTCTTCTCTGGCCTCTAAGTTTAACATCTGGTACTTAGACGACGGAACCTTGGGTGGCACTGCGGATGTTGTATTGAAAGATTTGGAAGATCTGATTCGAGAATTTAAGGTTATCGGTCTAGAACTAAATTTTGCAAAGTGTGAACTCTATTTAGACCCTTCACTTTCCTCACCTGATAGAGATGTCATTTTTGCGAGATTCAATTCAATTGCCCCTAACATACAGATTGCCACAGGTTCATCACTCCGTCTTTTGGGCGCACCTTTACTAGACGACGCCATACCTTCATTCATTCAAGAACAAACCGAAAAATTTAAGACATATAGTACCCGGCTCACCGAAATTTCATCTCACATAGCTCTGACAATTATAAAGTTCTGTTTATTTGTGCCACAATTCACGTATGCTCTACGTTGTAGTCCGCTCTGGAAGCATCAGGTTTTGTTGAAATCTGTGGATGATTGTATTTCCGAAGTGCTCTCCACAATACTTAACTGCTCCTTGACCGCGGAGGCATGGACACAAGCATCGCTCCCAATCCGCTTCGGAGGTATAGGTATACGCAAGGTGTCAGCAATATCCTTACCCGCTTATCTGTCCTCTGGTTTTGGTTGTGCAAAACTCTTTGCAAGGATTATCAACCCTTCGTTAGGCCATTCAGACCTTATCCATCTTCCCGAAGCTGTGGAGACATGGAAGTCCCTTAGTGGCAGCGACTGTCCTGACCCCGAGGCAGCGCACTTACAAAAGCGGTGGGACGAGGCATTGTGCAAAATTTCACAACAAGAGCTTCTGGCTGCGTTTCCAAACCCAGTTGATCGCGCCCGCCTCTTGGCTGCTTTCGAGAGGGAATCCGGCCTATATCTAAATGCTTTACCATCTACGCACATTGGAACTTTCCTAGATAATCGCACTTTGTCCATAGCTGTCAGCCTTAGGTTAGGGCTAAAGATTACACAAACGCATATGTGCAGGTGTGGAGCCGTTGTAGACGTATTTGGACGTCACGGGCTGTCTTGCCAGAGAAGTGCTGGCCGTATCTCCCGCCACGCTATTCTGAACGACGTAGTCCGTCGGGCCCTTGCCTCAGCGAATGTGCCGTCATTGTTAGAACCAAACGGTATCGTTCGCTCTGACGGCAAGAGACCCGACGGTCTCACGCTCGTTCCTTGGGAGAAAGGGAGAAGTCTCGTATGGGACGTGACGTGTGTAGACACTCTGGCACCATCACATGTTCGCGCCAGCAGCCAACAGGCGAGCGCTGCAGCGGCGAACGCTGAGAAATTAAAGACACGGAAGTACACTGACATTACTGGCACATACATGTTTACGCCGCTAGGTTTCGAAACCTTGGGTCCCTGGGGCCCGTGTACAAAAAAAATCATAAAGGACCTTTCAGGGCGTCTCAGTGGGGTCACTGGTGACCGTAGGGCCGGTAACTTTCTGGCACAACGGATCAGCCTCGCCATCCAGAGGGGTAACGCTGCCAGCGTCCTCGGCACCATGCCCCAAGGGGACGCTCTGGAGGCCATATATTATTTATAGTTATTTTTAAGTTTTATTTTGTAATTTTTTTAAATATTTATAAATAAAAATAAAAATTATGTTCACAAATTTAAATAGTTAGTCCGAAATTTAACGACACGAAGTATAAATAAAAACGATTCCATTCAGCCAAATGTATCATCAATATAATTTATATCAATGAAAAAAAAACAACATGAACAGCCGCTCCCCCGCTGACTACAAACGCGGAAAGTGGCACGTCACCGCCAGTTCCCCATCCGGCAACCAAACACAACCGTTAAAACGAAAGTAAGAGTGTAGGTTCCGGGTAGTACGCTGACTGGTAGACGTCCACCTGCCGCGTTTAATCAAAGGAAGAAGAAAATATTGCGAAAAAAAAAAACGTATAAACAGCTGCCCCCCCGCTGACTACAAACGCGGAAAGCAGCGCGTCACCGCCAGTTCCCCACCCGGAAACCAAACATGACCGTTAAAACCAAAGTCAGAGTGTAGGTCCCGGGTAGTACGCTGACTGGTAGACGTCCGCCTGCCGCGATGGCCAACTGGTCGACGTAATAGATGGCGGCACCACAGCGACCGAAGGAGGGGTACACAACTGCACAGAGTAACACTTGGTTCGCCTTCAACCCACTTACAATCACAGAAAACAGTGTGCAGGTATATAAACACTACTTTGCCACCATACTCTATTGCCGTTCGGATTTCTTCACGTCGGCCGCGGCGGGGAGACGCCATCGAGGCAGGGCCTCCTGGGCGTTGTATCAAATCGCCGCCTGTGACGACAGGCGGGGCGTTGGGGCGCTTGATGCTTGGGGTCTAGTCCGGGTCGTCAGGAGGATTTCACGCCGCGGCGAGATCGAGCCAGCCGGGTGATTCCCCATGGGGGGAGGCCCAGCTGGCGACCTCAAGCTCGCGGCGGCTTCTACGTCCTGGGGTCAGTCCGTGTGGTATGTTGTGGTGCCCACAGTCCTAACTACTCGACGGGGAGTAGTGGATGTGGGCAGCTTAGAAGCGGGCTAGGAAAGCCTCTCGCTTCTCTTCTGTGGAAGGCCACCCTGAGCAGCCGGCATTCTAGCCTCGGGGGGGCTCAGATCGTCGAAGCCCCTCTCGATAATACTGGTAGCGTCCGTTCCAGTGCGGAGCGCTACCAGGACCTCGGTTAGGATCCTGATTGCCTTCGTCAGGATCTGGTCCCTTTCAGGGACGGCTGCTCCTAGGCTCAGTTGTCTTGGAGCCCGCTGACGCTTTGGAATCTCCCTCTGAGGAATATCCTGAGGGGTGCCGACCGCATTCAGTGGGCCCGTGGGTGGCTCTTTCTCGACCGGAGGAGGTGCCTTTCTGCGGCGTCTCCTCGGCTTCCGATTTCTCTTCGTCGTGCCGGAGGGGTTGTTGGCGGCCGCCATGAGAGTACCTGCCGCGTTGGTCTCTCCCTGCGGTGCCGCGTCCTTCCTCTTCGGCTCGGCGATTGGTCTCGTTACGGGCGCGGTGCCCGAGCGAGCGAGTACGGGGTACAGTAGTCACGCTGTTGGCGGGGTGTTCACCGCCACAGTTGGCACAAGTTGCGGGCTCTTGAAGTGGGCGCTTGCAGTCCTTCGCGGCGTGCTGCTCGCCGCAACGGACGCAGGCCAGCATCCTGTGGCAGTTCCGGGAGTTGTGCCGGAACAGCTGGCATCTGTGGCACTGGTTTGCCCTGCCATCCCTCAATCTTCACGCCGGGCATACAGAGCAGCTCTTGCCATACTCTATTCCTTCGGATTTCTTCTCGTCGGCCGGCGGGGAGACGCCATCGAGGCAGGGCCTCCTGGGCGTGGTCTCAAAACCGCTGCCTGTAACAACAGGCAGGTCATACGGGCGCTTGTAGCTTGGTGTCTAGTCCGGGTGCGCAAGAGAGTTTCACGCCGTGGCGAGATCAAGCCAGCCGGGTGATTCCCCATGGGGGGAGGCCCAACTAGCGACCACAAGCTCACGGCGGCTCGCTCGTCCTGGGGTCAGTCCTTGAGTCTGGCCCACGATCCTGACTACTCGACGTGGAGTAGTGGATGTGGGCAGGCAGTGTATTGGCCGCGTCAGCGCTGCATTGCAGCACCACCCTGAGCAGCCATCTGAGGGGGTCTGAGGTCCTCCAGAGCGGCCGGCTGGCCGGTCATGGAGGAAAGAACCTTCAGGCCCCTCTCGATAATGCTGGTGGCATCGTCGCCGATGCGGATTGCCACCAGGACTTCCGTGAGGATCCTAACCGCCTCTGTTAGGACCCTGTCCCTTTCTGGGACGGCTGCTCGTTGGCTCTTTTGTCGCCAACCCTCGATCTTCACGCCGGGCATACAGAGCAGCTCTGTGATGTTGTATAATCCCGGGGTGAGGGCTGGCGTTCGGGTCAGCTGGGCGAAGAATATGCAGCCTGGGCGTCCACGGCGCGCGTTGATCGGCCGGACGTAGTCGACTGGGTAGCCCAGACTAGCCATTTCTTCGGCGATTGCTTCAGGGTCGGCATCGGCAGGCAAGCCTCGGATGGCGACCTTCAGCGGTTTCTGACTCGGCATGGCGTACGCGAACCAGGATATTCCGGCACCGGACTTCTCCAGCTCCAGTCTGGGAGATGGTCCACCACAATGGGAGGGAGCTTCTTTCCTCTGCATAGGTTAGTGGCGGGAGGCACTACTATCTTTGGCAGAGGAGGCTTGCTTTGGGACGACGGTGGGGTTTTCTTTGCCGCAGCGGCGTAGGAAACGCTCGGCTGCGGGGGTGACGTCTCCATGTCGTCTAGCGATGGCATGGAGAGAGGCGGCGTCTTTCTGGGCAGCGGGACAGGGCGTGCCCCCTGCGAAGGCGTCGGCGTCCCCGATGACGAGGAGGTCGCGGGGTGTAGCCGCTTCCCAGCGCGCGTGTCGCTCTGCACACTGGCACACAAGGCAGCTGCACTCTGGGGCTGCTGTCGTTCGGGCAGCGGCGGTAGGGGCGGAAACGGCGGCAGAGAACGGGCGGCCGCGAAGGCCGCAGCAGAGGTCTCGCCGGCGTCGTTTCCGGGCGTAGTGGTGGTCGACGGTGGGTGCGACCGTGGGCGCAGCGCGAGGATGCGCTGCAGCGTCGAGCGGGGGCTCGTAGGCTGGTACACCTTCTTGGTGGGCCTCCTACGGCTGAGTTTCGTTGGGGTACCGACATAGTAGGTGGAGTCGAAGTCGAAAAGCCTGGTCCGCGCGGTGCGTAGCCTGCCCCCGGGACGGGCAACAACTGCCGTTACCCCCCGGTGATTCCCGCTGGTGGGAGGCCGGGGTTGAAGGCACGAGCAGAAGTCACCCGCGACGACCGAGGGTAGGCAGAATCGAGGAAAGTGAGGGTACTTAGGGATCACCCAAAGTACCCCACAAAACAGTACGGACCCGAGCGCGATTTAATGTGGGTAGTTTGCGCTACCCACAAGGCAACTAGGCGCTGAATGCCATACTCTATTCCTTCGGATTTCTTCTCGTCGGCCGCGAAGCGGCCGGCGGGGAGACGCCATCGAGGCAGGGCCTCCTGGGCGTGGTCTCAAAACCGCTGCCTGTAACAACAGGCAGGTCATCGGGGCGCATGTAGCTGGGTGTCTAGTCCGGGTGCACAGGAGAGTTTCACGCCGTGGCGAGATCAAGCCAGCCGGGTGATTCCCCATGGGGGGAGGCCCAGCTAGCGACCTCAAGCTCACGGCGGCTCGCTCGTCCTGGGGTCAGTCCTTGAGTCTGGCCCACGATCCTGACTACTCGACGTGGAGTAGTGGATGTGGGCAGGCAGTGTAATGGCCGCGTCAGCGCTGCATTGCAGCACCACCCTGAGCAGCCATCTGTGGGGGTCTGAGGTCCTCCAGAGCGGCCGGCTGGCCGGTCATGGAGGAAAGAACCTTCAGGCCCCTCTCGATAATGCTGGTGGCATCGTCGCCGATGCGAATTGCCACCAGGACTTCCGTGAGGATCCTAACCGCCTCTGTTAGGACCCTGTCCCTTTCTGGGACGGCTGCTCGTTGGCTCTTTTGTCTTGGAGCCCGCTGGTGTTTCGGCATCTCCCCCTGAGGAATAACCTGAGGGGCGCCGACCACTTCCAGTGGGCCCGTGGGTGGCTTGCGACGCGGCTGGTCCGGTTTTCCCGCGTCATTTTGAGGAGCGGCTTGCTTTCTCCGTCTCCTCGGCCTCCTCTTCCGCTTCGTCTCGCCGGCTGGGTCGTTGGCGGCCGCCATGAGAGTGGTCGCCGCGTTCGACTCTCCCTGCGGTGCCGCCTCCTTCCTTTTCGGCTCGACGGGCTTCGTGAGGGGCGCTGTGCCCGCTCTCTTGTTCCGCACTTCGCGGCGAAGCACGGAGCAATCGAGACTGTTGGCGGGGTGGGCTCCGCCACAGTTTGCGCACGTTGCGGGTTCAGTGCGCGGCCTCTTGCAATCTTTAGCGACGTGCTGCTCGCCGCATTTGACGCATGCCAGCTTCCGGTGACAGTGTGAGGAACTGTGCCGGAACAGCTGGCAACGGTGGCACTGGGCCGTCGTCCTCTTGCCACGCCAACCCTCGATCTTCACGCCGGGCATACAAAGCAGCTCTGTTATGTTGTACAATCCCGGGGTGAGGGCTGGCGTTCGGGTCAGCTGGGCGAAGAAAATGCAGCCTGGGCGTCCACGGCGCGCGTTGATCGGCCGGACGTAGTCGACTGGGTAGCCCAGACTAGCCATTTCTTCGGCAATTGCTTCCGGGTCGGCATCGGCGGGCAAGCCTCGGATGGCAACCTTCAGCGGTTTCAGGTTCGGCATGGCGTACGCGAACCAGGATATTCCGGCTCCGGACTTCTCCAGCTCTACGAAGTAGCGCTGGTAAGCACGAAATTCCTGTTCCGTTTTTGCCAGGAATCGGAAGCCTTTCCCGTATGGGCGCACGTTAGGTGCGTGGCCCAGGGCTTCTTTGAGCATCCTCATGTGGGAACTCCAGTCTGGGAGATGGTCCACCACAATGGGAGGGAGCTTCTTTCCTCTGCATAGGTTAGTGGCGGGAGGCACTACTATCTTCGGCAGAGGAGGCTTGCTTTGGGACGACGGCGGGGTTTTCATTGCCGCAGCGGCGTAGGAAACGCTCGGCTGCGGGGGTGACGTCTCCATGTCGTCTAGCGATGGCATGGAGAGAGGCGGCGTCTTTCTTGGCAGCGGGACAGGGCGTGGGCGTGCCCCCTGCGAGGGCGTCGGCGTCCCCGATGACGAGGAGGTGGCGGGGTGTAGCCGCTTCCCAGCGCGCGTGTCGCTCTGCACACTGGCACACAGGGCAGCTGCACTCTCCCTGAGAGCGTCCAGGGCTGCGTGCCTTGCGGCGGCGCGCTGGGCAGCGGCGGCGTCCGGCTGGGGCTGTTGGGGCAGCGGTGGCAAGGGCGGCAGTGGCGGCATAGAACGGGCGGCCGCGAAGGCCGCAGCGGCGGACTTGCCGGCGTCACTGTCGGGCGTCGTGGTGGTTTGCGGTGGGCGCGACCAAGGGCGCAGCGCGAGAATGCGCTGGAGCGTGGAGCGCGGGCTCGCAGGCTGGTACACCTTGTTGGTGGGCCGCCTGCGGCTAGACTTCGCGGGAGTCACGGGCATTACTATGCCGGCATAGGTGGGCGTCGAAAAGTTCGGTAACGAGAAAGCCTGGTCCGCGCGGTGCGTAGCCTGCCCCCGGGACGGGCAACAACTACCGTTACCCCCCGGTGATTCCCGCTGGTGGGAGGCCGGGGTTGAAGGCACGAGCAGAAGTCACCCGCGACGACCGAGGGTAGGCAGAATCGAGGAAAGTGAGGGTACTTAGGGATCACCCAAAGTACCCCACAAAACAGTACGGACCCGAGCGCGATTTAATGTGGGTAGTTTGTGCTACCCACAAGGCAACTAGGCGGCGAATCCACCATACTCTATTTTTGTTTATCATCTTAGGCCTATAATTTTGGAGATTCGGAATACGCGTTTATTATGTCGAGAGTCATCGTTTTCACCAATCGCGGACCAGTGTCACGGGGCGGAGCCTAGAGGACCTATTGTTCCTCTCACTCTCTCGCTCACCGCCTCCTTACCGTTTTAACTGGACCCTTCTAATTAAATCTTATTTAATCCTTAATTGCCTTGTGTTTACTAAATAAGATATCATTAAGTATATTTTTTATTATTTTAACCGTAATACTTTCATT
The DNA here is from genome assembly GCA_949820665.1 of Scrobipalpa costella. NCBI lineage: Eukaryota > Metazoa > Arthropoda > Insecta > Lepidoptera > Gelechiidae > Scrobipalpa > Scrobipalpa costella. The sequence continues at coordinate 10,159,624 of OX463315.1, forward strand.
GCAATTACGGTTTAAGGTATTTATTTCTCATAAAAAGAATACAACTTACTTAAGCTATGAGAAATACAGGTTAAATATTATTCTAAATTTACCTTGCATATTCGAGAGTGAACATATCGCATTATTTTATGTGTCTATACTCAGCGGGATCCCCAGGATGTCTCACTTTGACAAAACTATAATATAAAGTGTGTATAATAAATGTACATACAATACAATAAAATGTGGTGCATTTAAAGTAGAAATAAAATAAATAAAACACGATTGGATTAGCTATTTTAATCTCATAGTATTAGCACGCATACATTATTAGTACTAGGACAGGCATCTGGGTTTGTTCGCTCCATCGTCGACTCTGTCACGGTCATTTCTGACCTAGTGTCTAGAGTCAAGAGCAAACCCATCACGAATAAAAAAAAAAAAAACTTTCCTATAGGATAGCGGTAAATCAATTTCGACGTATTAAACCATAAGGTTCCGAAGGGCAAAACATAATCAAGTAATTACATACAGGGTACAATAATTTTACAGCTCACCCATTACACGAGTCGATGGTCTTGATTAGAGATGTCCCTGCGTGCAATATTCCTAGTGGCAATATTGCCAAAGTTTCCACTAAAAATATATTTAAAATAAAATTTGTTTATAAAGAAATGTAACGTTTAGTAACTTAACATTAGAATTCATTCGATATATTCGATGTATTTAATTATTTTTACGTAAGACATAAAAATTACTCAAAAGCAAGTAAGTTTGAAAGCAAAAAGCATTAAAATAAAAACAACATCATGATTACTATCTTTGAAGTTAGACTGAACCAAGGTAGATTTTTTTATTATTATTATTATTTACATGCAAAAACGCATTTGTATCTTTTCTACTATATAATAGCATCCCTATTCAATTTTCATTTTTATGAAAATAAATAGATAGGTATATCACAATTGCCGGTAAATTACCAGCAATATTCCCGTCAATATTGTTAATACTGCCGGAAACATTGACAATTTTGGTCATACAGTGTAATTTCAACTATTTAACCTGTAGAAATGATGAAGCGTATCAAACTGTTACACATAAAATACAAAATATGTATTTATTCATAATTTTTAACCAAAATTGCCCTAAATTTCCGATCGGTGCAATATTGCCGGCAATATTCCCTGCTTGGGCAATATTGCCGGCAATAGCACATCACTAGTCTTGATCCTGGCAAGGCATATTATTAGCTAACTTATTCCTCAACTGTGACATTATACCATGTTCGAAATATAATAAAAAAAACCTGATAAGATGTAACACGACTGAAATACAGGAGGAAGGAAACATTTAGTAGGGCCCATACAGCATGCACTCTAATTTTACGTAAATAAGCTATCTTACGTCAGTTAGGTAATGCCAAATACGGCGAATCTGGCATAATGCGAGTATAAGAATTACACATGGTGAGATAAATTGTTAGCAAAGTACCAGAATTTTCATTCTGGTCATTTACATTTGTTTGGGTCGTTTACGCTCTGCCTACCCCATTAGGGATAAAGGCGTGATTATATGTATGTATGTATGTATGTATGTCATTTACATTTCCGATCAAATGCATAAAATGACAAAATCGCTATTAACCACAGAATTCTGTGCTAGTCGATTGCGTTTCTGGTACTGTGCGTCGGAATGGTATTTTTCATTGTTTTTTTTTTTCACTTTAATATTCCTCAGAATGAAAATTAAATAAAAATAGAGCCAAAATAGTTTCCAAGCTAAGTTTTACCTTCTTACACTTCTGACAGCCGGAATTAAATCGGTCAGGTTAAAATTTGTATATTTTCAGTTGCCCCAAACCCTACTCTGACAATTTAAAAATTTCCATATTTTAATCCATAGGAGGGGGGAGGTGGTTGGTTTTACGTGTTAGGTATGGTAACGAAAGTTGTATGGTTCGAGCCCCCCCATTCATTGGGGAGATAAAGGGGGGGGGTCACTGGGAAAATTCACCCCCCCCTTCGTCCCCAGGGGTGGGGGTCGGTTTGGCGAAAAAATGTTCCCGAGGTAATTTGACCCCTTTAAAGCACTCTACACGATGGGCTTATAAAAAAGATGGTAAAATTTTCATCAAAAATGCGGCTATGTCCTTGCCCCAAACCCTACACTGCCTAAGGAAAATTGGCTATTTTCATCCATAGGTGGTTGGTTTTACGTGGTAGGTATGTTCGCAAAAGTTGTACGGCTTGAGCCCTCCCATCCATCGGGAAGATAAAAAGTGGGGGGGTCACTGGGAAAATTCACCCCCCCTTCGTCCCCAGGGGTGGGGGATGGTTTTTCTGAGAAGTGATGTATGTAAAGGTTGACCCCCTTGAGGCCCCCCATCTGATGGGGTCACAAAATGGGGGGGTCATTTTTTCGAACCGAATTTCGCCTAAGTCCCAAAGCCTTCATTAATAAGGAAAACGTTTTTGCTCCCCAGGGGGGTGGGGGTTGGTATTTCGGGGAAGTGATGTTAGTAAAGGTTGACCCCCTTGACACCCCCCATCCGATGGGGTCACAAAAGGGGGGGGTCATGGGGGGTCATTTTTTTGAACCGAATTTCGCCTAAGTCCCAAAGCCTTCATTAATAAGGAAAACGTTTTTGATCCCCAGGGGGGTGGGGGTTGGTATTTCGGGGAAGTGATGTTAGTAAAGGTTGACCCCCTTGACACCCCCATCCGATGGGGTCATAAAATGGGGGGGTCATGGGGGTCAAATTTTTCGACCAAATTTTTTTTAAGTTTTTTTCCCATAGTGCCCCAAAGGCTACACTCCAACCGGTATTTAAGTTGCTAGCTATACCCTCCTAAGACCCCGCGTACAAAATTTTGTACTAAATAAAGTTCGGCTGTCAGACCCAGGGCTTTGGAACATTCCATAGTAGTAAACGCCCACAGTACATTTTTTTGTACATAATAATTAAATCTGCCGTACTAAAATTTTGAATTTTCCCGGGTGTTTTTTGACAGATCATAGTATTCTTTAATATTTTATTTTTGCTTGAATGTTGGTAACACATAAATAAAATTAAAGCTGTCAAAACCACATGGCTTTTTGTTGTGACAATGGCGCCGCCGCAGCGAAGGGGTATGTTAAATTTTGTATAGTCTTTTTAAATAATGGTTTTCGAATGTGTGTTTTGTAGTGAATTTGTTGAATATGAACCTAACTATGAAATTGATAGAAAATTTTAATGATCGTTCAAATATCAACCAAATTACAAAGCACAGATATTTTTTGTGCAAATTTTTGCACGTTGGGTATTTGTGAGTTATGTGATGAGTTTGTTTTTATTTCAACAGCTGAAGCTGGTTTCAACAGTGTTGTTATTAATTTTATTTTAGCTCTCAAAGACAAAGACATCATCGACGACTCCGAAATTGAAGATGAGGCGGAGGATATGCACTTCCATACTGATGGTACCGATGATGAGTATGTGCCAAATAATCGAGATGATAGTCAGGGGTCATCGTCAGATTCATCAACTGAATCTGAAATGATGACCCACTGCCACTTCAACAGCTGCGAGGTCAGGGTAGGTCCAGTCGCGCAGTGTGTAGTCGCGGGAGAGGCAGTCGCGGGAGAAGCAGTCGCGGGAGAGGCAGTCGCGGGAGAGGCAGTCGTGGGAGAGCGAGTCGCGGGCGAGGCAGTTGCGGGAGAGGAAGTGCAACAATCCACAATATACTAGATGAAGACGACAGTACCCTATAGTTTTTACACTAATTATTATGTTTATTCTAACTTTTGATATATACAAAGACATATGAACCAAAAAAAAATAAAAATTACCCGATATTTATGTTGTTTTGACTATTCCTTCCACAAAACTGTTAATATATGAGAAGTTGTAGCACAGGCCCAAAGTGAATTTTTTTGAACAAAAGATGGCGTCATTTAACTCACCTTACCGTATACTCTACATATAGCATATACATGCAAAAATTATGTGGCATAATAATTTGCTCGCATTTCGGAACTGCAAGGAAAAATAGGCGTGGGCCTGACAGCAAATTTTTAATATGTGCATAATTTTGTACATTGGGAACATAGTACTACAACACAAAAAAAAAGCTGGGTCTTAGGAGGATACAGTACAGACTGATCAGTATAATAATAATTCTTAAGCAGAGTCTCCAGCGCACAAACGGCTGACAAAACATAGGCAGAGAAGGGAAGGGAAACACTTGAGGAACACATCTCCTCCCTGCCCTGCATGTTTTGTCAGTGTGCTGGAGACTCGGCTTCAAGGGAACCAATCTACACAAGTAAAAAGTTTCCATGGCATTATGGACGGTTTACATTAAGACAGTGGTTATTTATTACAATGCATAAGTAGAGCAAGTGCATTCAAGTTGGTACATTGGCGCTGAGAGCAAACTAGAACATGAACTTGAAATTCCACTGGCAACTTACTAACCCTACTTATGCTCTATAAGAAATATCGAAACCGCCTACTAGATGTGGTCAACAATATCTAAACCGCTCACTAGATGTGTTGTGTCTCAACACAATACAATGAACAAAATCAAGTTAAGTTAATACATAGGTAGGTACCTACTAGTATAGAGCTTGATTATTTACCTGCATAGCCATTTAGCCATGCCATACAGCCCCCGTAGTATTTTATTTTTACCACATCTACCATTCAAATTGTATTGGAGTTGGACAGATAGATACAATGTCGCGCGGCGGTATGCTACAAGAATTAATATCATTTTACAGATTACGGATTTGGGGTAGGCGAGGAACATTCCCGTTTCTTAAAGACGATTTTATAAAACTCGACATAATTTTGTTGAGTGGTGCCACCTTCGATAATGTGACGTTCTTCTCGCCACAAATTTCCATTGTGACATCGTAGAATATCTTTAAGACGGGCAAAGCTTCCTCAATCACCTGCCAGTCCTCGTCACTTAGTGATAGATCGTTTCTGAGGAGAGCTAATGCAGCCGTCACTGCGTCCTTGAGGGCCAATATGCGCTGAAACATCTCATAGGTTGAGTTCCACCTTGTTTTCACATCTTGCTTCAGTTTTAGATCCGGAGCGTTAAGCTGCTTTTTTACCTCGTTGAGCTTAGTTAACGCCAACGAACTTCGCTGAAAATACTCCACGATGCTTTTGAATTTGGCTTGAGTAGATTCAATGGCTTCCAGGCCAGCTTGCACCACGCGGTTGATGCTGTGTGCTAGGCAGGCTATATTGCGCCAGTCTCCTAGCCTAATCGCTTCTATTATATTGAACGCATTGTCGCTGGCGATCGCTGAGACTTTGGACGACAGGTTCCAATCGTCAATTAGTTGTTTTAAAAAATCTCGTTAGATTTCCATCGTGTGTCTTTCGTTGAATTCAATGCAACCTAGCATTACGGATTCTAGTTTTATGGTCGCCTCGTCATGTGCAATATAATGTCCCGTTACAGCAATAAAACTTTCGTTATTCAAGGATGTCCAGCCATCTGTGCTCAGACACACCGAACATGCGGACTCTACACATTTCTTTACAATTACTGAGAGTTTTTCATATTGTTTAGTCAGTATGCTGGTTGACAGCGTTTTTCGAGTGGGAAGAATGTAATTTGGATTTTAAAGAGCAACAATCTTACGAAACTCTTCTTCCTCCACCAATCGAAGAGGGTGATATTTTTTTGCGATAAGCGTCATAAACTGCTCATCAATAACAGCTGCACGCCGAGGAGCTAGAGGCCTAACAGTAAAACCCTAATAGGTGGTTGAGTAAGTCGTAGCTGTGCAGGGGCCGGGGCCAGTGGTGGCGTCTGCTCGAATGTCCCAGGATCTACTGCAGCAGCAGGGGCAGTGGGAGCAGCTGGAGCTTGCGGAGCTATTGGAGCTTGCCTCTCGGGAATTAATGCAATGGTAGGGTGCTTGTTCTTCATATGCCTGCCCAAATTCCCCACATTGCCGCTCGGCAACTGCAGCACTTGGGAACAGTACATACATTTCGCCTTTTTCTCTTGGGGTTCAAATTCAAAGTGGTTCCACAGGGCACTACCTTTTCTGGTCGACATTGTCTATTATTTACAGTTTATTTACACACATGTACATTCTACACTAAAATAAAAGTCAAAGTATATATACATGAGTATATGTACACTTACACACTCTCACTAACAATTTATACAGTTTATTAAATTATTATTTGCACTATTAACATTAAAATATCGAAAAAACCATCTAAATTACGCCAAACATACAAAACAAACTTTTTTCCAAAAAAAAGCATCCGTTACGCAACGACGCTAATTTAAACTGATTTGTTTTGTTTACAAAATTCCAAACAACAATTAGAAATAATTTCCAAAAATTTTGAAACAATGCTTTTTTGCATAAATCACTTACCGACTTCCATAGCCGCCAACCGTTCTACAACAACAGAAACAGCTCCATATCTATCTCTCTCTATCTCTCAAATGGTTTACGCATTTAAACTATCGTATAGCACGTTCTCGCTTACTCTCGGCTCAGTGAATCGGTATTTCAGTCGTTCGAAAATGAATCTTAAATCTAGTGAGCCAGAGATATGATTGGAAATGGGGTGAGCCGAAGAGCTAATCTTTCACTTGCACGGATCCGACTCCTTTTTATCCACGGTTCAGGAGCTACCCAAGTCTACGTCAGAGAAGTTAGAATTGGAAGTCGAGCGGTTACGTGTTCGGTGGAACGTTATAGTTTAATTTAATTATTTTGGATCAATATAGAAGTTTGTACCGTTAATAAGTTGTCTTGTACATCTATTATCTCGTCGCCCGTCAATCCACGCCCAACATGGGAGACGAAGCAGGTCAAGAGCCTTCATCAGACGGTGAGATCGGAGGGCAAAAACAACAAGAGGAGAATGCCAAGGAGGCGCCGAAGACGAGTACGGGAAATTTTTCCAGTGAAATGGAGGCGTTCTTTCGGCGTATGTTTATGGCGGGACCGCCGAAAAATCAACATTCTACGCAGTTAATAAAATTTGATCCGGATGATCCAGAACTTTGTCAGACGTGGCGGAACGACCTTTGTTTGGGTCGTTTACGCTCTGCCTACCCCATTAGGGATAAAGGCGTGATTATATGTATGTATGTATGATCCAGAAGCGGATATAGAAGGTTGGTGCCGGTTGACTGAAATCATTGTGACCAGTAGAAACCTAGAAGGAGCAGAACTTTTGTTGGCACTAACTCATGCTCTAAAAGGCCGAGCTCCAACATGTTTGACCAAAATTAAAAGATCTGATATTAATTGGCCCCTAATCAAAGAAACGCTTCAAGCAAAATTTCAAAAGCCAAAGTTGATGCAGGATTTTTTTGATGACATAATAAAATTTCAAATTGGAAGCAGAGAAACAGCGTCGGAAGCTGCCATACGTTTATGGAATCTAATAGAGAAAATTCCGAAAGTAGATATGTGTGAAGAAGTAATCACTGGTTTTGCCATATCCATTCTCTGCCAACGTGATCCACTCATTCGTAGAGAACTGAATGCCTATGTCATCACAACGAGGGCTCAACTTTCGTGCTTTAAGCGCTGTTTCGCTCAAAAGAAAACAAGATGACAGCTAAAACCATGATACGGAGACAAAGCGACCTAGAATAATGGAAATGCGGTTCTCGGGATCATGCCATTTTTGTGGATTTCGCGGTCATAAAGCAGAGGATTGTCGTAAGCGCCGCGAGAACCAGACAAATCAATCTAGGGTTAATACAAGACTTGCAGTAGATACCAAGGAGAAGACACCTACATGCTTCACATGCGGGAAACCTGGACATATCAGCCCCAGCTGCCCGAACAAAAATCGAAGTGAAAATCAACCAAACAAAAAGGAAGTCTACATCTGTGAGGTCAAACAGCGAGGTATCCTGTCTTCATCAGCTGGTGAGATCTTTCCATTTATTTTCGATAATGGTTCTGAATGTTCCGTGATTAAGAATAGCTTAGCAAATAAATTCGATGGTGTTGTGCAAAATGAAATTGTATACTTATCAGGTATAGGCAAGGACGAAGTTCGATGCACAACCCAAATTCTCAGTTCCGTTACAATACAAAATATATCACTAACGGTTTTATTTCACATTGTGCCCGATGATGTCATGTCAGAACAAATTCTAATAGGTAGAGATGTATTAAAACAGGGTCTTAAGGTTGAAATTGTTGAGGAATCAGTAAAAATTTTCAAAAGAAAAGAAAAATCATGCGAGACATCTACAAAATTTGATTTAAAGTCTATTGATACTGATCTTCAGGGAGAAGATAAAGAAAAGCTTATAGCATTACTTGAAAAGTATAGTGATTATTTTATTGACGGTATACCTACACAAAGAGTTGCAACAGGCGTGTTAAAAATAGATCTGATAGATCCTCACAAAATAGTACAAAGGCGACCATATCGGTTATCTCCCGTAGAAAAAGAGGAAGTGAAGGATAAAGTCCAAGCTCTTTTAGATGCAGGAGTAATCCAAGAAAGTTCTTCGCCTTTTGCGAGCCCTATTTTACTGGTTTCGAAAAAGAGCGATGTATCTAAAAGAATGTGTGTCGATTATAGGGAATTGAACTCAAATACTCGTCCAGAACATTACCCTCTTCCTAGAATTGACGAGCAAATTGACCGCTTACATGGTTCAAATTATTTTTCGACTTTAGATATGGCTTCCGGCTATCACCAAATTAGTGTTGACCCTGAATCAGTTGAACGTACAGCTTTTGTAACGCCAGATGGGCAGTACGAGTACCTCGCTATGCCCTTTGGATTACGCAACGCTGCGTCAGTATACCAGAGATGTATTAATAGAGCCCTTAAGTCTTTAAAAGATACAGTAGCTTCCTCATATATGGACAACGTGATATGTTATTCTTCTAATTTAACTGAAGGATTGCAGTGATTAGATGCTGTACTAGCAGCCTTATCGGGGGCAGGGTTTTCTTTTAATATCCGCAAGTGTAAATTTCTTAAGACTGAGGTTAATTACTTAGGTCATGTGATCCATGCGGGTAAAATCAAACCAAACCCAGAAAAGATCCAAGCTTTGATTGAGGCACCAACTCCTAAAACGGCAACCCAAGTAAGGCAATTTCTTGGATTAGCATCTTACTTTAGGCGGTTTATACCTGATTTTGTTCACCTTGCTGGACCTTTTTTTTTTTTTTTTTTTTAATATATATAGGCGAGCATTTGTCCGCCATCTCACCTGGTGGAAAGTGACGATGCGGACTATGTTGAAACATACTCACCTATGTAGTGCCTATTCACTCTCGCCTTGAAAAGGCCCAGGTTATATTGTTCCGGAAACAGATCCGTAAACCTTTATATCCTCTTACAAAATTGAAAGGACCTATCACCTGGACTGAACAACATGACAAAATCCACAAAGATATAATAAAAATACTTACATCTGAACACGTACTGACAATTTTCCAACCTGATGTACCAGTAGAGCTGCATACCGATGCTAGCGCCGATGGTTATGGTGCCATTCTTATCCAAAGAAAAAACAACGTTCCCCATGTGATGTGAGCTTACTACAGCCACCGCACCACTGAAGTCGAGTCTCGGTATCACTCTTATGAGTTAAAGACCTTAGCGGTGGTGCGAGCGGTTGAACACTTCCGCCATTACCTTTACGGGCAACATTTTACCGTAGTTACCGACTGTAACTCCCTGAAAGATTCTAAAGCAAAAATTGATCTCTCGCCACGCGTCCACAGATGGTGGGCGTACTTGCAAGCATATGATTTCGATATCATATACAACGAGGGTCGTACATGGGACATGCAGATTACTTGTCGCGAAATCCCGTACCGTCCACTATGTTGGATGAATTTGATGTAATGGATCAGTCAGTAGATCAAGGATCACGTAAATTAGTGCAGTTTGTCGAGCCTCATGACAGCTGGCTTAAAGTAGAGCAACAAAGGGACAGTGAATTAAAAGATCTCATCCAGAAGCATCAAAACAATAAAATGCCTGATAGTGTCGCGAATACTTACGATGTGAGAGATGGGGTTTTATATAGGAAAGTAGAACGCAATAAAACTAGTTCTTGGCTACCAATAGTACCGCGATCACTCACTTGGACACTAATTAGTCATGTTCATAATGAAATAAAACATTTAGGACATGAAAAGACGTTTGACAAAATGTATGAACAATACTGGTTCCCAGAAATGGCGAAAAATGTACGTAAGTTTGTGGATTCCTGCATTGTATGTCGAGCATCGAAAGGTTCATCTGGGGCGCAACAAATTAGGGCACATCCCATAACTAAAGCTCCTATTCCGTGGCATACCGTACACATCGATCTGACAGGCAAGTTAAGCGGCAAATCTGATAGAAAAGAATCTCTATCTATCTATCTAGAAAAGAATATGCATCAGTAATCATAGATGGATTTACAAAATATACCTTGCTTGATTATACCCAGTCCCTCGATGCTGCATGTGCTATGAGAGCTCTAAAAAAAGCCGTATCACTCTTTGGTGCTCCTAAAAGAGTTATCGCAGATCAGGGTAGATGTTACATAAGTACAGAGTTCAAACAATTCTGCCACGACCACAATATTGAATTGCATTTGCTAGCCACAGGCGCTTCAAGGGCAAATGGACAAGTTGAGAGAGTAGTGCGAACATTACAAAGCCTGTTAACCATTATTGAAAACGATTCTAGTAAAGTCTGGCGCGATGAACTCGACGATGTCCAGTTGGCCTTGAATAGTACGAGATCCAAGGTCACAGGGTACACACCTACTGAACTTATGTTTGGTATACGTGCCTCTTCACTTGGACTATCAAAAATTTCACCCAACAATGCTTATACGCGTGCTGATCGAAATGCAATTCGCGCAGACGCATCAAGCAACATAAAAAAAGCAGCTGATACAGATAAAACACGTTTTGATTCTGGTAGAGCAAAAGTAAAACTATTTTCAGTAGGTGATTACCTATTTTTAAATGCAGCGAGCGAAATCAAACAAAACTTGCGCCAAAATTTAAAGGTCCCTTTATTGTCACAAAAGTGTTAGAGAACGATAGATACAAACTAAAAAGCATTAATAGATCAAATCGCGTGTATAAATATTCCCACGAAAATTTGCGTATCGTACCCAAAGGTTATGAGGGCTTATTAGTCGTAGCTACAACCATGATATCGGAAGATGAGGCCGAGACGGCGGTGATAGATAGAGATAGCATTGAATGTGAAAAGCTGCCGGCTGACAGTGATAGTGATTTACATTCGCTTTCAAGCAATGTTACTTTATCCGCTGATGCTACGTTGACCGCTGACTCTGACACAATTTCTGTTAATGCAGATCACGAAGATTATGAAGTTATTCAGCATGAAGCTCAAATGCACTAATGTGAGTTGTCACTTGTTTTGTTTCTGGTTGATAGGGCCTCGTTCGCCCGGGCTACGGTACCGTTTTTTATTTGTATTCGGCTGGTTGTAAGGTCCTAGTACGACCGGGCCATGCTCTGGTTATTTGTGTTAAGCTGGTTGAAAGGTCCTAGTTACGACCGGGCCATGCACTGGTTATTTGTGTAAAGCTGGTTGAAAGGTCCTAGTACGACCGAGCCATGCTTCGGATATTAGTGCTAAGCTGGTTGAAAAGTCCTAGTACGACAAAGTAATCTAAGAACCTAGTAAGACTAAATAAGGTTTCTTTAGCCTGATCACATATAATAAAATAAATTATTAATGTTCTGATACTCTTGTCAGGCATGGACGAGCACTTTTGTAATTACTACATGTTATTTTATTTTTTTCAGATAAGTCATAATTTACGCACTAGGACGTGCGTTAGTCAGGGTTGGCCGTGACGGCGCATCGAGAGAATTGGCTCAATACCTATTTGATTTTAAATGTCAAAACTGATTCCTAAACGAATGTTCAATTTTTGTAATTTATGAACGTAACATCGAGCGCTGGCGAAGCGGCTACAATTTTTAGACGATTTTGACAGACGTCAGAGAAGTTAGAATTGGAAGTCGAGCGGTTACGTGTTCGGTGGAACGTTATAGTTTAATTTAATTATTTTGGATTAATAAAGAAGTTTGTACCGTTAATAAGTTGGCTCGTACATCTATTATCTCCTCGCCCGTCAATCCACGCCCAACATGGGAGACGAAGCAGGTCAAGAGCCTTCAAATATGTAAACTTGTTTCGATGTAAACATTTTGGCAGTGCCTCCGCAGCCGGCGCCGGCCGCCGATTCAGTAGCCGGCGCTGGCTGCCGAATCGGCGCCCGACGCCGGTCACTGATTCGGTAGCCGGCGCTGGCTGCCGGCGCCGGCTGTCAATTAGGTAGCCGGTTCCCTCTAGACTCAGTAGTACGATTGTTTAGTTAGAGGATAATAAGTTGAGACCATGAGTTGACCGCCGCCGGCCGGTTCTTTCTGCTAGGCCGGTCACTGACTTGCGCCAATTTGAAAGCAAGCGCGGCGCCCACCGCGCAGGCCTGACTTTTTCTTATTGCTAGGTATTGTTTGTTTTCCTTATAGAGAGTTTATACATATACCTAGGTGGGCAGGGAGATGAGGTGAACCGTTCACCTCATCTCCCTGCCCATACCACACCTGTAGGGTTACCATATGTAAATAGAGGGATGCCTGTCTATGGTACCTAAAATGCCTGAATTTTCAGAAAAATGCCTGTCTAAAGCAAAACGCTGGACGTAATAAGTAAAAGCCAACAGATAATAATGAACAAGGATATTTATTACTGATATTCTACTTCTACTTCTTGGTGGGACGGCTGCGTTGCACGCAGACGGGTAATCAGCTCCTGATGTTGGAACCATTTCACCTAATTCCCAGTGGTGGAGCACTGGGTTCACTGGTGCTCCGTCAGCGTCACCTCCCTGAATCTACCGGTGGCCCTGCAGAAGTGCAGAATGTCTAGTAAGGAAATGTTTTCTAAGTCCTTTGTCTCTAGTTTGTCAGTTCCTAAGTATTCCCATCTTGGCAGTGAGTAGCTAGGACATTCGGCTAAGAAGTGGAGACTACTTTCCTCCTGTCCGCACTCAGGGCAATTTGGGTTATCTATTAATCTCATAGTGTGTAGGTGTTTGTTCAGTCCGCAATGTCCTGTCAGTAACCCTACCAAGAGTCTGATATGTTTTTTACTAAGTTGTAGTAATCTACGCGTTTTTCTAAAATCTAGGCATTTTATGAAAAGCTTAGATTGTCGACATGACTGTAGGTTATTCCATCTACTGTTACTATCGTTTTTAATTTTTATATTAATAACGCCTTTTGTTGTTTGGCCTGGAATTGGTAGACATGGTTCAGGGCCCATGAAGGTTTCATCTGCCCCGGTCCTGGCCAGTTTGTCCGCTATCTCGTTTCCTTAGTTGTCTTGGTGCCCTGGCACCCAGGCAATTGTGATACTAGTTTTGGTACATAATCTGTTTAGAGTCAGTTTGCATTCCTTGACTAATGCAGAGGTTGTACAGGTTTTGTTCAACGCTTTTAATGCTGCCTGACTGTCACTATAGATTATGACTTCTGGTGTCAGTTCTAAATTTTCTAACTCGCCGGCGCACTGCAGGATGGCCTGCACCTCAGCCTGGAAAACGCTGGCGAATTTTCCTAAAGGTATTGTTCTATACAGACGTGGCGAGTTTTCTATGTAAATGCCCGCCCCCGATAATTTGGTGTTTTCTTTCCTAGATCCGTCAGTGTAACAGATCGTTATCGGGTTGTCTGTGTGGATTTTCCATTCATCTCTTGAACCTATGTGTATTCTGTACTTCTTATCAAAAATCTCTTGTTTCTGTATGAAATCGTTATTTGCAAGAATCATCGAGATGTTTTGTCCTATCACCGAGTCTATCTTGACGTGCCCTTTGTCCAAATGGTTACCCTTCCAAGATTTAAAGGACTTCATTCTAAACCATTGTTCTAAGGCTACCTTCTTCACCTGTAGGTCAATAGGATAGAGACCCAGGATCATATTTAAGGCCGCTGTGGGAGTTGTTCTCATGGCCCCAGTGATCATCAGTGCGGCCAAGCGTTGGACCTGGTCCAGCGCTGTTTTATTCTTGATGATTGAGGCTCTATGCCACCATACTATTTCTCCGTAACTAATTCTGGGGAGAATTATAGCTTTATATATAATCAAATATATATATAATGTAAACTAGTGCTTTCTGTAGCATTTTAGGAAAAATTCCGTCTGGTCCCGGCGCTTTATATGGTGCGAACGATAGTATGCTCCATGTTACAGCTTCTTCATTTATCACTTCATCAACTTCTTCCCACTTGCTATTGGGGTTGATGTTGAGTTTCTCTTCTTGATATTCTATACATTCTGGAAAATGGGTTTTCATCATTATGTCCAAAATTAATTTTGATTCAGTAATAATTTTCCCTTCTATCCTTAGGCTTCCTAGTCTACAAGTTGTGTCTTTCGCTAAGGTTCTCATAAGTTTGGCGGCTTGTGGTGTGTTGTTAATTTCTTCACAGAAAAGACGCCATCCTTTTTTGCTTTCTCTGCGACTGGTGTTTCGCATGTTATTTCTAGCTTTCCTGTACTCATCCCAGCTCGCCGGGTCATCCCTTTTTAGGGCTGTTCTTAGTTTACGGCGAGCTAGTTTTCTCTTCTTTTTTAAGTCTTTGGTCCACCATTTTTGCCCCTTTCCTATTTTTATTTCTTGGAGAGGGCATGATTCGTGGAAAGCCTTGTTTAGGGTCTTATTTAGTCTTAATGAGTCTACCTCCAACTTGTCTATGACGTTAGAGGTCTTTTTGTCTTTAGGGGTCCCTACTTTGAGAATTTCAACGAAGGTGTCCCAGTTAGTCTTCCTAGCGTTTCTAATCATTGTCTTTTCTATCCTACATTCTAGTTGAAAGGTGATCCTTCTGTGGTCAGAGAAACTTTCCTCAGTGTCCACCCTCCAGTTCATAATGTAGTTGCTAAAGTATGAGGTAGCTAGTGTAATGTCTAGTACTTCTCGTCTTGTCTTAGTCACAAAAGTTGCGGTGTCGCCAATGTTAACTATGTCTAGGTCATTACTTACTATGAAATCCAGCATAAGGTCGCCTTTCTCATTTATGCCTGTGCTGCCCCAGGCCTCATGGTGCGAGTTGGCATCAAAGCCGACAATAAATGGAATGTTCTTACCTCTGTATAGCTGGACCACTTCTTCTAGTTCTTTTGTGGGTGGTTTGAAATCCGTTTCGCTAGGGATGTAAGCAGATATCAACGCTACCCTTTTCTCAGTCTCGTTTGCCATTTTGATATTCATCTCAACGGCTACAAGGTCTCTGTAACATATGCTCTGTATTAGTCCTAGTTGTGTTGTCCTGTTGCTAGCATATATACATGTTCTGGGATTTGACTCATCACCGAGGTAGATGATTTGTCCTCCCAGACTGTTAATACCAACCACTTTCCCATTACAGGAGTATGGTTCTTGCAGCAGGGCAACGTCTATTCCCTTCGCATTTACATATTGACAAAGTTCGACCATGGCCTCTTTGCAATGATGTAAATTTAACTGGAGTATCTTTAAGGTATTTGTGTGTAGTTTTAGTGTGTGAAGGGGTGAGTTTGTGTTGTTTGTGTTTTGCGTGTGTGTGTTTAGGGGTTGTGGGTGTGTCATGTTGTGTCGGTGTCGTCGTCAGAAGCGATGATGGCCATAGGACTCGACAACGCAGGATCTCCCTCTAGTGGGATCTCCATCACGTCGTCGTCGTCCGTTACCGGATCACGCTCTGACTGTGCCTGCAGTGTATTTGTGCTCTGTGGAGTGGGTGCAGGCTCGAGGTCCTGAAGCGACCCGCAGGACTTCTGCGCCCCGCAGGTACACTTACAGGTGCACAACGCTCCGGCGCTCCCACCCTGTGTCTTCTCTTGTCCCTTGTCTGTGTCGGGTCTAGGTCTGTGGGCCCGGGCTTGAACATGTGTGAGCTGGAAATTTAGCCACACATAGTCCACCCCCTCAAAAGCTTCCTCAGGCACTCCCATCACCAGACGTTCTCCCTGCGGGAGATCCTCCCTGGAGATGAGAATCCACTCAGGAATCCTTAGTGCCGTCTTTCTCTTGTTCTGGATGCGCAGGGTCTTCAAGACATCTCTAGGCTGATTTTCCTTCTTGCCAGGAAGGAAGATTGATGCCCTGAGTTTGTTCCACTTGCGCACCACGAGCCTCTTGTCCTTAAACATACCTAGGTCTCTTTGGAGGAACCAGTCCCTCGACTGCTGCGTGATGGGCGTGACCATGAAAAATCCTTCGGCCACCAGCCCCGACGCTGCGAAACTCAGGCAGTCCTCGTCTATTTCAGCCTCAATCGCGTCGTCCATGATCACTTTGATCTTTTGACGGATCCCAGCTGCTGCTTCCTCGTCTATGGGTACGCCATCCTCTTTACAGATCATGACGGCCAGGTCGCTCTGACCTTTGGTCGAGGGTCGTGGTAACCCTATGCGAGCTGGCCCGTCGTGAGGTGACTTACCCTGTCTCTTCCCCTTCTGCTTTTTAGGAGGGCGCTGCTGCGACGGTTCGTCTGGATCAGTGCCCTGCCTCTTAATCTTGGGGGGTCTATCCCGTCTAGGTACTTCGACCCCCTTTTCTTTGATGTTTTGGTCTCGGGTATCCCGATACCTCAACTTTCGCTTTTTGGATCTGCTGAGTTGGATTTGGAAGCCTGCTCGACTCAAGGTCTGCCGCAATTCCTCCTCCAACTCCCTGGAATCGCCTGCTCGACTCGAGGTCTGCCGCAGTTCCAGGCTATATTCTAAAGTGCGCGTCGAGTCGTCGTCCCCAGAGTACGATGGGACGATAGCTGTGCTGGCATCATCCGGCGTTTGACTCGATGGTGCCATCACAGCGAGGGATTCTCCGCTTGAGGCGGTACCCTCCTGGGGTAAATTAAATTTGTTCTTCGCGCTGTCCATGGGGACTAAGGGGTGCGGGGCTGCCGCAAGGGGTGATACGGGTCGCATCACAATAGTTCTAGTCCAATGTGATGCGCCCCCGGGGGCCCTCCACTTTTATCCGGGCTTGGGACCGGCTCATCAGGCTCCCAAGGTCAACCAAGGTAATATAAGGGAGCCCGCTGAGGCAGTGTTCATTACTGATATTTGTCAGAGGACATTATTTTTTTTTAATAATTACCTCTTTTGTAATACATAAACGTAAAAATCTTCACAAGATACAGTTTTGTAATTTTCCTGAGTAATCAATATTGCTTTTACTAATTCAATTGTCAGCCGATTTCTTTCTTAACTCCACTAGGCGTTGACGAGAGAAAACGTGCGTTCTACGTTCGCATTGTGTGCCAAAATAGAGAACACAAACTGGCAGATTTTCATGAATTCTGTAATGTCACCATTCACTTCCCTACTTTTCAGAAAATTGCACCACTGTGTAGTTAAGCTTTCAGAAAAAAATATGTCATCTGAACTTCTACAATATTCTTTTAGAACTTCGTATTCGTCAAACAGTTTCACGTCATCAACAGTGATATTCAGCTTCGAGAGAAATTCTACAGATGAAGTTAAATCAGAACTTGAAAAACATTTCATTTCTTTTTGTAAAATCATCCACCGGAAGGAAGAGAATTCTTCGACGTTCATCCAGTTGCGTTTAATATACAGTTAATTTCTACAATAGAAACATCTTCTTTCTCAATAGCTTGAATTTTGGATTGAAACAGTAAATAAATCTCTGAGAACGGGTTCTCAAAAAATCGTTTGGTCACTGTTGGAGTTCCTTCGACAGATACAAAATACTCTTTTAATGCTGTAAATAATTTCAGGATCCTTTCTATTGCTGGAAATAAACTCAGCCAACGTGTTTTGCTGTGGTATAACAGTTGCTGATATTGTATTTCAACAGCATCACAAAATGATTTTAACTTCTCTGTGCGAACTGTGTAGACTGAGAAATAATTATAAATTTTCATGACCATGGACTCGATGTCTATTTCCAATTTATCTGCACCGTGTCTAATACAATTATGCAGTATATGGGCAGGACATCCAAAGCCTACAATTTGCTTTTGGAGTTCTTGTTTCAATAATACAAAAACGTTTTGTCCTCCTGTTGGCCTATTAATGCCACCAAAATTGGCGTTGGCATTATCAGCAGTAAAATAAACTAATTTTTGTTCAATCCCGTGTTTTTTCAAAGTGTTGACAATATATTGCGTGATTGTTTCGGCAGTTTCGTTTGGCAATACATCGAGTTCTAAAATTTTAGTCTTTATTCCGCCATCGCGATAATCAAAATATTGTATTACTATTGGAAACATTTTTTGAGCTCCGTGATTGCTGGCATCAGTTGATAGACCAAAACATAATACTGAATCAGATTTCAATGTTTCTACAAGGCCTTCCATTACATGGGGTGAAATAACATTGTTAACAATTGTTTTTTTTCTTCGCGGGTAGGCGCAGAAAAGACAAGTCAACATTTTAAGAGCTCAATATATTTTAATTAATTTTAAATATAAATAACCATTTACATGCTATTTAAATATGACTATTTAATTAAGTAACATTTAAATACCTGCTACAGCTAATAATTTCCAAATTTCGCATCATCACTATCACATCATAACCTCAACGGCCAGCACAACTCAGCACTTTTCTAACCAAATACCACCATTGCACAGTGCACACTATGGAGCAGCTTAAGGTATCTATAGACTCCCTAGCAGCATCTGTACACTCCAGGATGGCAGCCTTTGAAGTAGAGCTCAACAAAGACCCATCAAAAGCAGACAGCATTCAATCAATCTCGGCAGACTTCCTATGTTTCCGGGACTTTGTTCTGGCATCATTGGGAGCTCTGCAGAAACAACTCGAGATTTTAAATGCTGAGCTTGACGGACTGGAGATGCGAAGTAGAAGAAAGATGCTTTTGCTCCACGGTGTGTCTGAAGTAAAGGACGAGGATGCTGTTGCCAGAGTGGTGGAGGTTGCTCACAAACATCTCTCACTTGGTGAGTTGCAGCCGGATGATATACGTCGTGCTCATCGTATGGGCCGTTCCTCGTCTGCCTCTGACAAGCCTCGGCCAGTGCTCATCAAGTTTTCAAACATTAAGACCCGTGATGCATTCTGGTTGGGCAAAGTTGGGTTCAAAGGCACTGGTATTACGGCTTCTGAATTCCTGACACATAGAAGGCACAAAAATTTTATAGCAGCACGCCAGAGGCTTGGTGTCACTAAATGCTAGACGCGCGAGGGCCGCATTGATTATCAAGCTCCGGATGGTAAACGACACACAATTGTCTCAACCCAGGACATCGAGAGGTTGGTTGAAGGCTCTTGTAAACAAGGATCTCAGCCTTCCGGAGCAGTGCCCAATTCGCAGAAAAAACTTGGTACGCCCGTGAAGGTTTCTGCTGCTTCAGGTAGCACTAATGTAGCCCAGGGCAAATCTTCTAGTGCTAACCAAGTGTCTGGCATCGCACCAAAGCGAACGAGAGGTGCTGCATTGGCTGGAAAGAAATAATTCCTTACATATTAATCTGTATCACTGTGAGTAATAACTATTTCTTATTATTTTCGTTATTACGGTGTTTTGCAGTACTTACCTTGTATTAAGATATCAGCCTGTGTTGTGTCCTAACTGCTGTATAATTTGATTCTGCATTTCACAGCCAAACAATTTTAGAAATCTAGTTTCAAACGTGAATTGAAGGTGTACGTGTATCATGTTAATCATATTTTTTGTTTCTCGATTTTGAGGTTACCTGCCAAATGTCAAATGCGCGTGCGCTTTTTATGAAATTACCGAGCTATAACTGTAACTTTGTATCTATTTTCTAATTGATTTTTTAACACCTATTTCTCAAGCATTTCTGTGTTTTCTGTCCCTTTCTAACGTACTTGTGCACAATCAAACTATGTTTTTATGTTCTTGCGTTCCATTGGTACGCATAGAATGTAGATAGAATTATGGAATTGAGTTGCATTTGCTCGGATATTTTGTTCTGTTGTTTGGCGATACTACTTGTTTTTTAATGTTTCATTTTTATTTTAGTTATTTTTTATATATTTTTGTAGCTGCTAGCGGGTATTGTAGTGAAAGTAGAGTGTAGTGAAAGTAGAGTAGTTGTAAAAGTTATTTGTTTAATAATTTTATATTGCGTTGTTATTTATTTATTATTTAACACGTTCCCAGCGGCACAGATACGAGGGGCGGCTGATATAAAATCTACTTTGTTAAAGAAAGTTTTGAAAATCGTACTGGCCATTGCAAAATCATATTCTATATTTATTCCCTTTTCAAAATTATGACGCTTATTTTTTTTCGCTGGCTTTTGTTTTTTTGGCGCGGCTTTGATTTCACCATGTCGAAAGAAAATTGCAAAATGATGAAATTTGAGCATCGAGCAGTGATTAAATTCCTAAGTAAAGAAGGAAATACGCCTACACAGATCAGAGAGCGCATGTTAAAGGTGTTTGGTGATTCAAGTCCTTCTGAATTCGTCATAAAGTTTTGGTCGAAGCAATTTAAACATGGCCGTGAGAACCTGGAAGACGACACACGTAGTGGAAGGCCAATTTCTGCTGTTACCGCAGATAATGTTGAAAAGGTGAAGAACCTGATTCTTGCAGATCGGCGAATCAAGCAGTGGGAGATAGCCAGAGATGTGGGCATTAGCAAGGAACGAGTTCATGAAATTATTCACGAACATTTGGGCATGTCCAAGGTGAGCGCGCGTTGGGTCCCTAGAATGTTGACCCCCTTTGACAAACAAAGGCGAGTAGAATGTTGTCAGGCATTTCTAGACCTGGTCAAAGGTAAAGATGAAGAGACTATCTCTCGAATTGTGACCTGTGATGAAACTTGGATTCGCCAGTGGGATCCGGAAAGCAAACAAGAGTCAATGCAATGGAAATTTAAAGGAGAAAAGCCGCCAAGGAAGTTCAAGGTTCGGCCGTCGGCTGGAAAACTAATGGCCACCGTATTTTGGGATGTCGAAGGGATTTTGATGATAGATTATTTGCCTAAAAATACAACAATGAATGCTGAATATTATGCAAACTTGCTTGACCAGCTTCGTGAACAAATCAAAGAAAAGCGGAGATGCAAACTCAGCAAAGGTGTTCTGATTTTACAAGACAATGCTCCTGTACACACAGCCTTAACGGCGAGGTCAGCCCTGAGCAAAAATGGATTCACAGAAATTAACCTTCCACCTTATAGTCCAGATCTGGCTCCCTGTGACTATTTCGACGAAGAAATGAAAGAGGCTGTGACTGACCATTTTGACGAGCAAAATAAAAATTACTATTATAACGGCATGATGTCACTTATTTGCAAATGTCATAAGTGTATTTCACTTGCAGGAGACTATATAGAAAAATAAAAATAAACTAGCCATCAAAGTCTTTTCTTTCATAGTTAGGTAGATTACTTATCAGCCACCCCTCGTATATCTGTACTTTTCATTACTGCGTTACGGGTCGTTTTAAACCTTCTCCTATACCAGAGATTGTGGCGGCACGAGGCATATTAAACCCCACCGTCCGTAGGAGACCAAAATCCTTTTTTTTGGCGCCAAATAAGACAAAGTGTACGGCCTTTGTCGTGATTATTATTAACAATGAGTTCATTAACCTAAATCTACCGCCGCCCGTGGTTAGATTAGTTAGTTTAGATTCTATGGCTAAAATAAAATGTGGGGTCTGATGTACCCCGTACCGCACTGAACAATAGCAGTTTTTCATATAATTTAGTGATGCGAAAAGAAATATCGATTTTATTTAATTGTTTTTACTTATCAAACTTATGGATGTTTTTCATTAAAACAGGTCAAACAATAATATTTTTTGCACCCAGTGCATTCTGTGAGAATTTTCTTCACTTTTTTGTCGGCCTCACGACTTGTTAAGAAGGTGCGGAGTTTTTCGTAACATCCTACACATCTCCTCTGCTTTGATCCCTTTTCGAGATGATGTGCCTTGTTTGCAGTGGGTTTTGAAAAGTAGGGTAGAGCTGAGTAAATTAGGGTAAGAGTTAGGTAGACTCGGGTAGAGTTGGGTCAAGTTGGTTAGAGTAGGGAAGAGTTGTGCTAAGTTGGTTAGAGTAGGGAAGAGTGGGGTTGACTTGGGCAAAAGAGTTAAATTTTGATGAGCAAGACACCGATTGCCGGGTCCACTAGTTGATTCAATAAACAAACACACTAATAGTAATCATGATTATCAACCTATTTGAAGAAAGTTACTCAACATGTCACATTCACGTTTCTATTAACGATATTTATTATAACGAGTAGTTAGGAGGTTTGAAAATTACCTGTATCCACATCCAAGTCTTTCTTTGTAAAAGCTTCAATAAGTTGTTCCACAAATAGTCTCTTTGGCATTTTATTTCTATCACCATTAATTGAATTATACACAATCCACGCGTTAATAAGGGCTGTACCAAATATTAGCTCCATTATAACTTTCCTCCACCACTTAATTCCTTTCTTTAATGTTGTATAATACGAAGACATTTATTTGGTCACTGTAGTCAATTCCTTTTTTTGTTTCATTGTACATTAGAACACTTCCGGGTTTTTTTTTATGCTTTCGTTAGTTCCTCTCTTCTTTTTCCCAGTATCTATTAGTTTATCGTCATGATCTTTGCACGTAGTCAACATTAAAACATTTCTTTTATCTACCCATTTCAATACTTTCACACCCTTTTTGTTCATTTTTCCAATAATCTGGCCCTTTTTTATTTTTGCATTAACAACTTTCTTTGGCAAATATTTTCTTCTTACGTTTAAAGTTCCACATAGAAATGTTTTTTTGTGATAGGAGTTCTTCTGCCAAACTCAACGAAGTATAGAAATTATCTACTATTACGATTCTTCCTTCTTCTGTCAAATTGTTCACCAACCTTAATACAACTTTTTAGCTGTGATCGACTTCTCTCTTCTGATCTTTTTTACCTGTATAAATCTCTATTTGGTAGGTATAACCTTCGGGAGTGCAAAGTTTGTAAAGCTTAACGCCATATCGGTGAGATTTTTTTTTTATATACTGTCGGAAACCTAATCGTCCTCTCCAGGGTATCATTGTCTCATCAATTACTATATATTTTCCAGGCTTTAATACATTCTGAAAATAGTCAGTGATCATCGAAAGCATATCTCTGATTTTATATAGTTTGTCAGTTTTATTATCATTTGAGACATCACTGACATGCCAGCATTTTAATAAGAGTAAAAATCTGTCTCTTGTAATTGCTGAACTTATAAATTCGTTTCTGTATAATTTGTTCTTGCTCCAATATGAGGCACTTTACATAAACCCATTGCCATCACAACTGCCAGAAATGTTTTCATTTCTTCAAAACTAGTATTAGTCCACTTTTTCATACGTGAATTACGTTTCATATTTTGTTGGTTTGTTCGTAAATAGTTTCGCGCATAATTGCTTGTCTCAAGCACCATTTTATTGATCATCTCATCTGTTACAAATAACTTATATACATCTTCAGGTGATTTTACAAACGGCGGTAAGTATTTTCCCCAACAAATTCATCAAAATTTACGGGACTCTCGGATATGTCTTTCCACTCATCATCATTTTTGTTAGTTTGGCGGCTGGGTAATGCCTCTTCTACGTCTAAAGTTTCGTTTTCTGTATTTTCATTTTCATATTCTGACAATAATTCTTGTTCTGTGTCTAATGAATAATTATCAGATCCTTCCGAACCGCTTGAATTATCATTAGAAGGACTATAATCATCATCATCCTCGCTGTCACTAAAACATGTTCGATGTTATCATAATTGATGAGGTGATTTTGGAATATCCTGTAATTTATCACGAGTTCTTTCTTCAATTATTATCTCGTCGTCGCTATTCAAATTTTCAATACGATTATAGTCAATTTATCCTGTTTGGGGATAATTTGTAATAAAACCACGAAAATCTGTATGAACGTTATAATGTTCGGCAACAGACTGACTAATTTACAAATACCTTCATACAACAATTCTCAAAAAGTACCTACCGATACTACATCCCTCCACCCCTATTTCTAAAAAATACTGTTACAATATGAGCACATATTGCATTCTAGCTTAATATGACGGGTACTCCGTCTATGAAAAGAAAGTAAAATGGTTATAGGTACAAACTAAACCTTATAATTAATATGTTTATTCCGTGCGGCGCGTACCGGACGTTTTGATGTTACTAGTAAGGGTGCACCATCCCTGACCACAGTCGTTTCTTCTGTTGGAACATCTGTTCTCGGTTGACCTTCAACCTCCGGTTGTTCGGCTGACACACCTCCATTCTCCTCCACCTCTAGCTCCTGCTGAAGAGGTGAGCCTGGTGCTGGCGAGCTCGCGTCCTTCCTTAACATTGAGTTGTCTTCTGCCGACATTGAAGCAAACGAATCGTCATAATTCGACTCGTCCGATGAAGAAGACACGCTGTCCTCCGGGATCCTCTGTGACTCTAACTCTTGGTGCTGATTTGAAGGGCTTTGATCAGCATATAAACCGCTGACACTTAAATCATCATCATCTTGGTCAACCGGTGCACCTGGCCCTTTATAAGCAAGTAACTGATCCACATGTTTTTTAATTGTACAGTCCGTGTCCGGTACGTAAACTAAAAACATTCTTTTACCCAGTCCTTGTTTAATAAGTCCGCACTTCCACGTGAATTTTGTTCCATTTTTATAAAAAACTCTTAACTAAAACTTTGTCCCCTTGTGCAAAACTTAATTTACGCTGACCTCCGTACTGTCTACACTGTGAGATCTGTTTTTCATTAACATGTCTAATAGCAGCGGACGACTGCGATGAATCTGCCGCATTAGATATATCAGCCACAGACAACAAATCAAAACGACAACGCAGTGACCGACCGAGCAACAAATGAGCAGGCGAAAACCCCGTTGTACCGTGAATTGAATTTCTATATTCAAATAAAAAAATATTTAACTTCCCAGAAATATCCTTTGTATTTTTACAAGTTTGCATAATGATTTTAATGTATTTTTTAACAGTTTTTACTGCGTTTTCTGCCTGACCATTTGATGCCGGATGATAAGGTGCAATCGTTACATGATTGATACCGTTTAAAGTACAAAATTCCTCGAACTGCCTCGAACAAAAATTTGTTGCGTTATCAGTAACCAAAGTACGAGCCAAACCAAACCTACTAAATATTTCTCCTAAAACACTAATTATCGCAGAAGAATCTGTATTGCTCATCAAAAAACATTCAATCCATTTGGAATGAGCGTCCACTACAACTAAAAACTGCCTTCCTTCCCATGCAAACATATCTAAATGCACGCGCTGCCAAGGTCGTGCCGGGTAGCGCCACGGCGCGAGCGGCGCGCGAGGCGGAGCACTACGCATCGAAATGCACACGTTACAAGACCCAACTACCTCTTCTATGTGTCTGTCAATGTTAGGCCACCACATACGAGATCTCGCTTCTGTTTTAGTTCGAACGACACCAAAATGGGAACTGTGTAACTCCTGTAAGAGTTGTTCCCTAAATACAGAGGGGATAACTACTTTGTGGCCTCGCATTATGCAATCTTTCTCCACCGTTAATTCATTTCGACAAGAAAAATAAGGTTTTAATTCTGCATCTGAAAGTTTCCGCGGCCAACCTTTTAAAATAAAATCTCGTACTTTTACTAATATTCTATCTTTCGGTAATTCTAATCTTATTTTATCTACAGTCACCGGTTTTAAAATTGAATCGTTAATGTAGTTTACATATAATGAACCCTCACTACCTAAACCCTTTTCAACTAAAGGCGCGTCCACCGATCGCGATAAATAATCTGCAACATTGTCTTCGCTTTTAATATATTCAATTTTAAAGTTATATGCTGATAAAAATAACGCATAACGCTGTAAACGGTTAGCCGCCATTTCTGGAACTCCCTTTTTGCCACCAAAAATCGACAATAGGGGCTTATGATCCGTTCTTAATAGGAACGGAACCGAACTACCATATAAATAATGGTGGAACTTTTTAATAGCGAACACAATTGCCGCCGCTTCCTTCTGAATTTGAGCATAATTGCGTTCCGCCTTCGATAAGGACCGGGAAGCGTAAGCGACGACGCGCTCGGTGCCGTCGGGCTGGCGCTGCGCGAGCACTGCGCCCAGGCCGGCCGGGCCCGCGTCTGACGTCACCACCGTTACCAGGGCCGGATCCCAATGCGCAAGAACACGCTCCGAAGCTAATTCCCGTTTTATTATTTCAAACGCTTCTTGCTGAGCTTTACCCCATACCCATTTCTCGCCTTTTTTAAGTAGTAAATGTAATGGCTCTAACACACTGGACGTATTCGGAACAAAACATCTATAATAATTTACTACCCCTAAAAAAGATTTCAGCTCCTTCACATTCTGAGGACATTTACTTTGTAAAATAGCCTGAACCTTTGCCTTTGACTTATGCAACCCTTTGCTATCTATCACAAACCCTAAATATTCTACAGATTTTTTAAACAGCTCACATTTGTCGCGTTTTAATCGCAAGCCTGCATCTTGCAACCTACCTAAAACTTCTTCTAGCCTTCTCAAATGAATCTCTCTGTTTGGTCCTGTAATTAATATGTCATCTAAAAAGATGCAAGTACCTTCTATGTCTGCTAATAATTGTTCCATAGTCCTCTGAAACGTAAAAGGCGCGGAAGCTTATCCAAAAAATAATCGATTATAGCGAAACACCCCTTTATGAGTGGAAATACACGTCAATTTTTTACTCTCCTCGTCCAATTCCAGTTGATTGTACGCTCTAGACAGGTCTAATTTAGAAAATTCTACCCCTCCGTGCAATTTGGCAAATAAATCCTCGATACGCGGTATCGGATAGTTTTCCATAAGTAATATTTTATTGAGTATAACCGAATAATCTCCACAAATTCTGACGCCCCCGTCGGGCCGCAACACCGGCACAATGGGTGTAGCTACCTCGGTGTGTTCTGCCTTCTCCAAAATACCTAAATTGACTAATCGTTGTAACTCGTCCTCCACTTTACTTTTCAAGGCTAAAGGTACCGGTCTAGGCTTAAAAAATCTTAATTGAGAATCCGGTTTAACTTTTAAACTTATCTTACATTTATCGAACTTCCCTAGTTCGTCCCTGAACAGTGTAGCAAACTTTTCTTTTAACATATCTTCCGCATCCCTATCTGTTTGCTGTAAATGATTGCAATCTAATGTACACAAACCTAAATTAAATGCGCTTATGAAATCCCTACCAAGCAAGGTCGGTTGGCCATTCTGAGTACTGATAACAAACAACCTAATCATCTTAGACCGGTTTTCAAATGTCACGGGTAAAGACAAATAACCAATCGGGTAAATTTTGCTACCGTTATAACAATTTAAAGTAACTTTACAAGATTTTAAATTATATTTACTAAAACAAGCCTGATACGTGTCAGTAGGTAAAACGGAATCTGCGCTGCCACTATCAACCTCACATAAAATGTGTGAGTCACCAATAACTACCATCTGTTTCATAGGCTGACTATCGATGCACTCGATACTAAACAAATCAAAGTTACCTTCAATTAGATCATCGCCCTCCTCCGCTGCACCTATGTAAAAATTACTTTTTACATTAGACTTGCACATTCGTTGCAAATGGCCCTTTTTGTTACACTTACGACACGTATACTCAGAGAAACGACACTTCTCTTTTGTATGATTTTTAAACCCGCACACTTCACAACACTTCACGTTATTATTACGCGAATAAGACGGAAAACGATTGGAACTGGATCCGCTCGCCGACGGCCGCATCGCAAACACCTCCGCTGACGTGACCGGCGCCTCGCTACGCGTCGCTGCCAACGCCTGCCGCGCGCACCGTACACTCTGAGCCAATGAAAACGCTTTGCTAAAAGTGAGCGTTTCTACATTCTCGGCAAACAATTTTTCCTTCTCCTTTGTGTTCTCAAGCCCGAGAACAAACCTGTCTCTCAACACTGTGTCTAGCTCCATATTAAATCCACAATACTGAGCCAACCTTCGCACTCGCGCCGCCCAATCTGCCAAGTCTTCCCCAGCTCGCTGCTTTGCTTCATAAAACTTATATCTTTCAGCGAAAGAACACTTCTTCGGTTGAAAATGAGCGTCAAACTTATCACATATGACCTTTAACTCCAAATTTTCCAACTCATCCGGGAAGGCTAGGTCCCTAGCGACGCGGTAGGTGTCCTCCACCAATGCAGTGAGCAGCAGCGCCCGCTGCTTAATTCCAGCTTTGTCGGTTTCCGCAGTAATATTATTAGCTGTACAATACTGCGCAAAACGACGCTTGAAAATGCTCCACTCGTGAACATGGTGGTCGAACGTGAGCGAGCCGCCGAACAATGCACTCCCGCTTGGTGCACTTCCTTCACCCATGGTATTTCAACGGTATATAGTACCACTAACACGTGAATTAATACAATACAAAATTCTTTATTGCACAAAGAAACACATACAACAGAAATAAAAAGGAACAAACGTGGCAGTACAATATAGGCGGCCTTATTGCTAAAGCAGCAATTTCTACCAGGCAACCTTTAGGTATAGAAATTGTACAAGCAGAAAGCGGGATAGTGCATATTACCTACTACATATAATACTTAGACAATATTTACACACTATTAAATAAATATTTCAATAAAAACAAATATACTGATATATATCTTATGATAAACTAATACATAATATATGCTACATAAGATAGGATACTCTACGTTATATATCAGAGAAATTGGTAGATAGAATATCACTACATATACTTACTTAAATGATACTTATAAATTAGACAGCTACACATTAAACATTATTAGCCAGATAGAAATTTCTTGTTTGCTCCTTAAACGATTCGATAGACGGAGCTCGTCGAACATTCTCGGGCAAGGAATTCCACAGTTTGATTGCCTGTACCGTAAAAGATTTAGCGTAGAAATCAGTCTTGTGGGAAGGTAGGTTTAAGGTGAGATTGTTACTGGAGCGCAAATTACGCGTCAGAGCAGAAAATGAAGCGGTCTTTAAGGTAAGGAGGAGAAAAGGGATTGGAAAGGATGGAGTAAAGGAGAGAAAGGATATGGCAGTCCCTCCTACGGGATATTGGCAGCCATTGAAGCTGGGATCTATAGGCAGAGACATGGTCATACTTCCGCAGACCAAAGATAAAGCGAATACATAGATTCTGCAGACGTTCGAGCTTGTTCTGAAGTGCAACACATA
This sequence comes from Scrobipalpa costella, assembly GCA_949820665.1. Lineage (NCBI taxonomy): Eukaryota > Metazoa > Arthropoda > Insecta > Lepidoptera > Gelechiidae > Scrobipalpa > Scrobipalpa costella. The sequence continues at coordinate 10,188,828 of OX463315.1, forward strand.
AGTCAGGATAACAAACATCTGCATAATCCAGTATCGGAAGAAGAAGAGAATGTGCCAAGGAAATTTTAGTTTTGATTGGCAGAAGATTTCTGAGTCGTTTGAGCGAACCGTACGCGGCAAACACCTTCCTGCTTACCTCCGACACATGAGAGTTCCACGAAAAAGTATCATCAAAAAGAAGACCGAGGTTCTTGACCTTGTGACTGAATGGAATTGGTGTGCCTTCAAAAGTAATCTGTGGCAACGAGTTATAGTCAATACGTGATATGTACCAGCTACTGCCGATTATAATACACTGGGTTTTGGTTGGATTCACCCTCAAACCATAAGAGCGACTCCAGTCTGCGATACTATTTAGATCTCTGTTGGTAATATCAATTGCGCCCAGGAGGCCAGAGAGTGGCGCTTGTGTATAAATCTGTAGATCGTCTGCATACAAATGATAGGAAGAAGTAAGTGTGAGTGTAATAGAATTAATGAAAATTGAGAAGAGGAGAGGTGACAGGACGCCACCCTGCGGAACGCCGGCAGAAATATCACACCACGCAGAGAAGGTGTCTTCAATGCGTATGCGCTGTCGGCGCCCGTACAGGTAACTATGAAACCAGTCAACCACCGTTGGAGATATGTTATGAGAACGCAAGATAGAGAGGAGAATGTCATAATCTACTGTGTTAAAGGCGTTACTGAAATCTAACAAAGTTAACACTGTTAGCTTCTGATTTTCCATGCCTAAGCGAATATCGTCAGATATATTGACTAACGCAGTAGTCGTGCTATGACCGGGGCGGAAACCGGATTGAAAGGGGTTCAACAGGTTATTTGCGGATAGGAATGACGTGAGTTGTTGATGAACCAACCTTTCAAGGACCTTGGAGAGAAATGGTAGGATGGAAATAGGTCGGTAGTCGGAAGGAGAATTAGGATTAGGCTTTTTTGGCAATGGAACGATTTGTGCTTCCTTCCATGCGGAACACACCAGAAAATAAGGATTTGTTTAGGATTTTGGTCATAACTGGGGAAAGGATGTCAAGGAGAGGAACGATCATAGAGCGACTAATGCAGTCACTTCCTACAGCATTCGAAGAAATAGCATGCACGTTCTTCATAACATCACAAGCGGTGATTGCGCGAAAAACAAAAGATGGAAAACTAGGAGTAGGCAGCGTTGAAAGACGATTTAATGTGGTAAATTTAGTGGCGCTATCAATTGCTGCCGAAGAGGAGAAGTGATTGTTAAGTGAATTAATGTCGATATTATTAGCAAGTGGTTGAGTACGTGATTTGCCCACTCCGAGTTTATTAAGATAGGGCCAGACTTTAGCTGGATCCCCATTTTCTACTGATTGATGAATATGGCGTCGCTGTAAATCCCGTATCTTTGTATTGCAGCGATTTCTAACCTCTTTAAATTTATCACGATTCCTGTCAGAAGGATCTATTTTATACCTGGTCTTAGCTCGTGTCTTCTTTTCCATATAACTACGTATCTCATCATTGAGCCACGGCGCAGGAAGATGTTTTACACGCACAGGACGCACAGGAGCGTGACGATCATAGAGATCAGTAAGGTTGGAGTTCAGGAGAGCTAACTGATCATCAACGGACTCAAGATCATCTATGGCAGACCAATTCATTGTACCCGCATCCTCACGTAGCTTTTCGACATCCATCCCAGAAAAGTTTCGTAGCAATAACGTTCTTGCTTTCATTTTAGGTGGCCGGATACGATATGAAAGGTATAGCAAGTCATGATGGGAGAATTGTTCCGCACTAAATTGACCATGTTTAGCTACGTGCTCCTGGGAAGATACAATTATAAGGTCGAGAAGAGAAGGCGTGAGATTAGGGACATGATGTGTTGAAGTTAGCGGGGGAATATGCAAATTACAAGAACGAACTAAGGAGAGAAGCTTCTTAGTTCGGTGGTAATTTTTTAAAAGACACGTATTGAAATCGCCTAAGATAATAGAATGACAGTAAGTTGGAGAAAAATCTTCGAGAAGTTGTTCAAATGAATCAAAATAATTATTGTTGGAGGAATTACTGTAAAATACGCCTAAGAGAATTTTGGTGTGAGAAAGAGACAATTCAAGAAAGAGGTGCTCTGCCGTACCTGGAGGAGGCGGTTGAGGAGACTTGTGAAGTATAGTAAAAGGAATATGTGCACGGACATAAATGGCTACTCCACCACCAGTAGTAGAACTGCCACGGTCATTACGGATAAGTACAAAGCCAGGAATGGAGTAAGAAGTGGATAGATGTGAAGCGTTGAACCAAGTTTCAGACACCAAAATAGCATGAATATTCTTGTTGTGGAAACACGCAAGCATATCCATATAATGTGCTGAAGCGCTCTGAGCATTTATATGAACTACGTTAAAATTTTTATGTACGTCTGAAAAAGTCGCTTCAAGGCTTTCACCAAGTGAGAGAGGAAAACTGTGGAAGCTGTCTTCTGAGCTGGAAGAACAAGAGCTATAAATATCTGACTTATTACATGATGATATGTCCATCAAATAAAAATATAGATAATATAAATATAAAATAAATAAAATAAATTTATATAAATAACAATAATAATTAAAAAAAAAACACAAATAATAATAATACGATAACAAACAAAAAAAAACTACTACTGTGTACTACCATACCTGCCAGCAGCCGGGAATGATAAAACAGTACAATAACACGATAAATTTTAGTAGTAAAAGTAAACAAAAAACAACATATCCATTCAATCCGTCAAAAACGAACGCAGCCAAAGATAGAAATTAGTTTTAAACAAAAAGCATACAGTAAAATTGTTAGAAAGAGACAAAACACAAGTCAGGTAAGGCGCATTCCGCGCTTTCTTACTCTTCATAAAGATTGATTAGCGTTTAAACATTTGAAAATAATCGCACTGTTGACATTCGGCTTGCGGTAGGAAAAGAAAATTTTATCAAAAGAAAATCAAGAAAAATGTGGCGTGGAACCACGTGAAAAACAAGTTACGGTCTTTAATCTTGTTCAGGACTCGACTTGATTGTTGTAAATTATCTCCAATGCGCACAAATACATAGGCGAACAAAAATAATGGTAAGTTCTTAAAACAGTGGAGTGAAAATTTATAGAAAGTGCATGAAAAGAGTAAGAAATTACCACAACCAATCTGATTACTTCTTTGCAGGTGCAGCTGTTCTTGTGCGCTTTGGTGGATCTCTATGTGCACTGGGAACTTTGGTCGAGCTCGATGCTGAGTCGGTTGAAGTCGGTGGCAGCACAGGAGCCACCTTCACCAAAGCATGAGCAGCATTGGCCGACGCAACAGTATCGCGATCAGATCCAGGGCTCTGCGGGTCACCAACTAATTTCTCCAGATCTGTTTGGGACGAAATAGTGTGCCGTTTTCCGTCTGGAGCCAGATAGATGATGCGCCCCTCACGCGTCCAGCACTTGGTGACACCAAACTTCAGGCGAGCTGCCTTGAAGAGCTTATGTCTCCTCTGCGTTAAGAATTCAGAGACAGTGATGCCAGTGCCCTTCAGACCTACCTTACTCATCCAAGCATCATCACGGGTTTTGGTACATGCAAACTTCACAAGCACTGGACGAGGCTTATCAGATGTAGTGCTGAAACGGCCCATGCGATGGGCGCGACGGATGTCTTCGGGCTGTAGCTCAGGAAGTGACAGATGTTTCTGGGCGACTGCAACTACAGCTGCAACAGTGTTCTCGCTCTTCTCTTCGGCTACACCATGAAACAGCAGCATCTTACGTCTGCTCCTCATCTCCATACTGTCAAGCTCAACAGACAGCATCTCAACCTGTTTCTGAAGGGCACCCAGTGAGGCCACAACAATGTCACGGAAACACTGAAAGTCGGCTGACAGTGACTTAATGGTGTCAAGTTTGGTTACTGGTTCCTTATGGAGTTCCTGTTCAAAAGCAGTCATCCGGGCATGAACTGAAGCTGCTAAAGTTTCGAGGGATACCTTGATTTGGTCCATGGTGGTTGATGGTGATGTGCCAAAAAAGTGCTGTGTTGTTCTTGTTTTGAGGTTATCCTGTGATGTAGGATATGACTATAGATGTGGGAGATAACGGCTACAGCAGGTATTTAGGGTTTCCTTATTCAGATTGTCATATTAAACTTGTAAAATTATTATAATTAAGTATTATTTAAAATTAAATAAATATCAGCTGTTAAAATGTCAACTGATTTTTCTGTTGCCTCCCATTAACACCTCGTCGCCAAAATTATCCTGTTTGGGGATAATTTGTAATAAAACCACGAAAATCTGTATGAACGTTATAATGTTCGGCAACAGACTGACTAATTTACAAATACCTTCATACAACAATTCTCAAAAAGTACCTACCGATACTACAAATTGAATCTGGCAAATTGAGTACAGTTGATAATTTATTACACCTGTTTTGTTTTTTTCGATCAACATCCTTCGAAACATTTTCAACAACCACAGTAACCTCTATTTCTCTTTTTTCTTCACATCTGGACACATTAGAGTCATCAGAAACTGCACATTCGGCTATAACTTTTTTACTTGATCTCTTTTGTTCCGGTGTTTGAAGTAGTTCCTTTATATTTTCCTCGTTAAGAGATAAATCGCAGTCTAGTAAATTGGAGCGTGAAATTTCTAATAAAGAACTAGCTCTGCTCTCAGAAACTAAATGAGCGAAGCGTCTAGCGAAGGTGAACATAGAGATGACGGATTTTTGTTTTTTTTTTGGATCTCTTGTCTTGGGGTGGTTGGGGCACTAGAAAAGGGAAAGGTAACATTTTGTAATACTTGACAGGTTTTTCCGGTACTTGGACTCAAATAAATTGTTTCTTTTTGTTCTATGGCTTTAACACTGTTCCTTACATCATTATTTTTGAGATATTTAACTCCCGTTTTTGCTTTGTTATAATGTTAACCTGTACTTGTAATAATTATCGAGCTTGCATCTTTATTCTTGATATGTTTTTGTTCTTGAATATTGGTCGGTTCAATTTCTATATTATAATTTACGTTTTGTGGTGCTCTATATTCATTTGAATTGTGGTTTTCTTCTTTTTCGTCAGTGTCGGAAATTTAAAACGTTTTGTTGAAAAAATCTCTTCATCACTAGAATCTTCGAAAAAACGTATATTTCGCGGGGTATTACTACTTGGTGGCCTCTGAAAAGCAATAGATACCTTAATAATATTTTACACATAAAGGCCGCAGCTCGGCTATGATTGGCTGTTTTTTAAGTGTACCGATCAAAACGTGGCGTAAACAGTGTAGGTAATCATGTTCAGGGTTTCAATTACTTGCGCCTTCGTTACAGAAAATATGAACAGATAATATATTTATTTATTAAGCCAAAATAAATTGGCAAAAATCTCAAGAAAGCGGCCTGACGTGCAAAAAACTTAACTACTTACTTTTTTTAGGTTATTCACTACAGCCAGTTTTAATTTAAAAGTACCAAAATATCGACAATTAACCTCAATTTCAGTATGCTCAAAACAAAACATGGATATAAATTTTTAATATGAAAATTATCATTTTGTTCGGTACAATTTTTACTAAGCTTCCGAAAAAGTGCTTTCTTTATAGTAAGTATTATTTTTATAACGGGGCAATTGGAGCATGCTATGTTCAGAGCTCATTGTATAATTATTGTTATTGAGTATTGCAATTTAAAAAAAAAAAACAAATCAAGCGTGCTAGTTGCAGGAGGGTATTGCTGGTTAATTTTATAGTGCATATTCACATAGGTACATATTATTATGAATAAGGTTGCCATCTAAATTGCCAACGCGGGATAAAAAATATCGGATTTTTCTCGGACACCTTTTGTAATTCCCGCCCGACCGAGAAGCCTTCCAAATTAAGACAAGTTCAGGGAAACCGGACTGATGGCAGCCTTAATCATGAAGCATTGTTGTTTTAATTAATACTGGTTTTTATAATATTTTGTTGTTGTTAATTCCATAAATGTTAATTTTACAAAAATAGCAAATAAGTTATTGTGTAGGTATATTAGTGTTAATGATTCGCGTCTTAAGCTTTTCACAAAAGAACGCTAAAAAATATAGCTGAGTTAAATTAAAAGCACCACTCCAACTTAACAGTACGTACTCACAGATCTGTTAAATACCGTAATCCTTTATGGTAGATCGCTAAAAACAAAGTGAAAATATAATTCATAATATTTGTCGGATATTTAAACTCAAAAAGTCATAAAACTCACAGAACACTTAATCAGAGAGTTGACTATAGACCTATTCCCACCAGTGTTGCCATTGCTACGGCAATTGCCGTGTTCTACGGAAATTGGACGAAATTTAAGGGAAGTCTACGGCCTACGGCAGCAAATCTATTACCGTAGCAAAATCTAAGGCAATTTGCAAAGGCCGTATTTTACTAAGTGCAATAGCCAAAAAATTTAAAAATATAAATGTCAATATCTGGCTGAGGATTCCCCTTAGGTTAGTTCTATGACGAGGTACAAATTTAACTTAGCAGTTGCGGGTGGCGCTAGTGTCATGTTATTTGTACTGAATTTGAATAGTTCCTTCTTTTGTCCGCTGCCATTAATATTTAGGTTACGATTTCACACTTGATTTTCACCATAGAGAAAGTAATTAAAACTGTTGCGTTTGGTACTTATTTCCTACGACTACTGCGATTTGTTATTTTTTATTAAGTGTATACTGATTGTTGTGAGAAGCTTTAAATCATGGACTCTGAAAGTGACGAAGGACCAAGTACACCGAAAAAAAAAAGTGTCAAGGAAACATTATGCGCAAAAATACAGACAGGACTGGGAAAAAGATGAACTGTATAAAGAATGGATAGCACCAGTTCCGGATAATGTTTATAAAGCTGCATGTAAGTTGTGTGACGTCAAACTGTCGTGTGAATTGACTACTTTACGCCGTCATATTACAAGTACTCAGCACAAGAAGGCGAAGAATGTTAAGTCGACAGTCCAAGATTTGAAGCGATTTTTTTCAAAACCTTCTACATCAAGCGAAAGAAATGTAGCTGCGGCTGAGTTTAAATTGTGTGCATTTGTCGCGGAACATAATATATCTTTTTTAGCTATGGATCATTTAACCGACCTTTTGAAGGAATGTTTCCCGGATTCCCAAATTGCTGGCGAGATTAAATTAAAACGATCTAAATGTACCGCTATAATAAAAAATGTCATTGGCGAGTGTCATAAGGAAGATTTAGCTAATAAAATAAGATCGGAAAAGTTTAGCGTCCTGGTAGATGAATCGACCGATATCGGTACAATAAAAACGATGTGTATTCTTGTGAAGTTTTATGACAAGCAGGTTGGACTTGTCGTCACATCGCTTTGGGATTTAACTCCAATTTTCGGAGAAGGCAATGACTACGAAGCAGCTTCACGCGGCGCTACTGCGGATTCTACATACCAAACAATAATTAAAACATTTGAACAAAAAAACATTCCGTTAGACAATTTCATTGGTTTTGCATCGGATGGATGCAACGTCATGATGGGGCAACATAATTCTGTCGCAAGTCGTCTTCTTCAAAATTTCCCAGATATTACAATTTTAAAATGTTTATGTCATTCTTTGCATTTATGTGCCAGTGAGGCCTGCAAAATGTTGCCCCGGCGTTGCGAGGATCTTGCGCGCAACATATATGGATTTTTCAAAAATAGTTCAAAACGTCAGGCAGAATTAGTTGAGTATCAAGTTTTTATGGAAGCGAAAATTCATAAAATGTTACATCCGGCACAAACCCGTTGGCTTTCTCTCTTGGCGGTCGTGGAAAAAATATTAGAACAGTACGAGAGTCGGAAATTATTTTTCACTGCTAAATGGTTTGAGGAACGCATCGTAACAGCATAAATAATTCACCGTGATCTCTCCGACCCATTTACTTACATGTATTTTTTGTTTTTGCAATGGGTGCTGCCAAAATTTGTGAAATTAAATGAATATTTTCAAAGTAGAGATCCTAAAATTACTGAATTAGATGACCGAATGAGAATAACTTACAAAGAACTTTTATACACATTCATGGACAGAGATCATGTAAACCATATACCTTTACATCAGATTCAACCCGACAATTCTCAATTTCACATCCCTAGTGTTTATCTAGGCGTGAAAATAATGAAAGAAATGGAAAAAGAAGAAGTTAGAAATAACAGAGAAAAACTTAATGAATTCCGTGAAAAAACGAAATCGTTTCTTGTGACAAGTTGCGTTCAAATTACCAAACGGTACGATTTTAATAACAGACTTCTACCATTGCTGAAATATCTCTCCCCTGAAGAAGCTCTCAAAACTACTACTAGACAACAACCTTCTACCAATAGTAACAGAACTGCCGCGGATTTTGAATAATGATGACCAAATACAAGTTGTGGATGATGAGTGGCGGATGCTTCCCGATATTAATAAGCTTTCGGAACTAGAAATAAGCCAAATGAAAGCAGATGAGTTCTGGCACAATATTATGACCACAACCGATTGCAAACACCTGGCAAAATTTGTTTTATCAGTTTTATCTCTGCCACATTCTAATTCAGATTGTGAAAGGCTTTTTAGTGAAGTCAATAATATTAAAACAAAAAAAAGGAACAAATTAATAACTTCTACTATAAACGGATTATTATTGACTAAACAATGTATCAGAAATTATGGTAAAGGTGACTGCAAAAAGTTTGTTCCAACTGAAGAAATGTTCGCAAAGATCAAAGATAAAAAAAAATACGAACTGAATAAAAATGAAAATGATTATGTGGAGAGTATCAGAAATTTATTTGGATAATTAAGATAATTACTTTTTGTAAGTTTTTTATTAATTTTATTAAAATGATGATAAAAAATAGTTTTGGTTGACTTTTTATTAATTAAAATAATTATAAAAATTAAAAACAATAATGTATTATTTAATATGTGTGCTACGGCAGCCGAATATATCTTTTCCTTAGAAACACGGCAATTTCCTCCCCCGAACACGGCAGTCAAAAATTAGTCGCTGGCAACACTGATTCCCACGAGCAAGCCTGACGTATTACAAAAAAATTGTCGGAGTACTCGTTGTCAATTTTGCCTACGTTTCCTATATAAATATACCTAGCTAGCTCAGGGGTTCCCAAAATGTTACTATTCGCGGCACACTTACAAGTTTAGTACTTTGTCGCGGCACCCTAACAAGTCGAAGGAGCCTCCCCGAGTGGCGCATCAAAATTCTATTATGCGCCCGGCGCAACTTGGGCAACAGTCTGCGGACGGCAAGTCGGTAACGCAGACTGGCCGTTCCTTCCACCACGACCCAATGGCGAACAAGTCGAAAAAGATTACAATAATAAGGCTCGCAAATAAAAAAAACTTGCTTTATATTTTTATATTGGCACACAAGAAAGTTAATATTTAAGAAAAATTGAAAACAGCAACAAAATTCCCACGTAATTAATGTGACGTGTGTGCTTGGTGATCTGAACAGATTTTGTCAAAGCGTGAGAAGAGTTGAAAATAGGAGCGCTTTGCAGCACCCCTGAGTACCCACGCAGTTTGACAACCCCTGACCTAGCTGCTTAATATTTTGAACAAGGACAGAAAGCGTGATTATAATGTAATTCCTTAATATAGGTACATACAGCTAGCCTGTCGAGTCCCACTGATGGGCAAAAGAGTAGGGAGAGCTATACATACATACAATACTATACACATTTTAAAAATAACGTACTTTGCTGATATTTATTTATTTTATTTAAAAAAAGACATAATTAATTATAACATACTTGACATAATTATTTCACCTAGACGGAGTATGTTTGTGACTGACCTGTTTTTGAAATATCTTCCTATATCCTGATTTTGACTCAGATTTACCAGTTTCACCACCCGGTTTTTCTTCATCTTCCTCCTTGATTAACTTTTTTCGGCAACGTTTCGACATAATCGGCAGCAGTCGTACTTCGTCGCGTGCTCAATCTCGAATGCGCTGCACAACACTAACCACGTGAAGCTAGCGTAGGGAGCGGTACGAGGTGCGCGGGGGTACGAGGTGTTCGCAACCTCGTTCCGCACTGTGTTAGAATTTTTATTTGTTCAGTGCGGCACGAGGTCTAAGAAACCCGGTATTAAGGTCGGTATACCATTGAACTAGGAATCATTAGCACATCTCAAATATATAGTTATCTCTTTCCTACACTGAACCAGATGGAAGTTATGCCTCCCGCACGACAGAGAAGTTTAAGTTTTTTCCTACCGCTATAAAGACGAGACACGGACTGGGTGTTTCAAACCCTGTTTCGCACCTAACGTGTTAATATTATATGGATATATCTTTAGACGATCAGTCAGATAATTTCAAATCTTTTTCTTCAGAATCAGATGTAGACCGGACTCTCAGTGGAGTTTCGTTTGCAAAAATAGCGGACCTAAATCTGACTTCTGATATACGTGGGACACTCAGAAAGATTTGCGACACTAAAAAAAATTGTTCTACAGGTACATATATTTTTATCAAATCTTTTCGAAGTACTCTCCACCAGCCTCTATACAAAGATTCATGCGTCTGAACCAGTTTTCAAAACACTTTTTCCAGTCCGCCGTAGACACCTCGTTTACAGCCTCGAACGCAGCCAGCGCATCTTCCGGTGACAAAAATAGTATCCCCTTGAGCTGATTTTTTATTTTTGGAAATAAAAAGAAGTCACACGGTGCTAGATCAGGGCTGTAAGGAGGGTGACCCAGGAGTTTGACTGGTGTGCTGTCCAGGAAGTCCCTCGTTTTGAGCGCGGTGTGTGCAGGCGCATTGTCGTGGTAGAGCAGTAGTCCGCGGAGCCCTGTGTTTGGTCGCTTGTTGCTCACAACAGAAAAAACTTCTGGTAAACATTTGGTAGTATACAATTCGGCGTTAATGCTTCTTTGATCTCGTAAGGGAATTGAGGCCAAGTGGCCAGTCAAATTAAAAAAGCTGGCGATCAAAATCTTACCCCCGCTTCGAGATCGCTTCACTTTGGTAGGCGTTGGTTCATTTTGAAACACCCAAACTGTCGACTGGCGCTTGGTTTGTGGATCGTATTGATAAATCCAGGACTCATCACCTGTTACGATGTCGTAAACACGCCGAGACGAGCCTGCTTCAAATTTGTTCAGCATATCACGGCACCATTCCACCCGGGCCTGCTTCTGAGCGTCGGTGAGGTAGTGCGGCACCCAGCGCGATACTATCCTCCTCACGCGAAGATGCCCTTGTAGAATCTCGTGAACGCTTCCCGATCCAATCTTTAATATGTGCTGAATCTCCTGATATGTAATTCGCCTATTATCTTGGATTAAATTTTTCACTGCTAGCACGTTTTCTTCCGTAATAGCCGTCAAAGGGCGACCGCTTCTTTCTTCATCCCCCAAGGTTGGTCGACCGCGCCTAAATTCGTTATACCAACGATACACGGTTGCCTTGGAGGGGCTTTCATCCATAAATGCCATTTGAAGTCTATCGAACGATTTATCCGGTTTCAGGCGACACTTAAAATCATAAAAAATCATAGCTCTAAAATGTTCCCGGCGCAGATCCATTTTTCAGTAAGACACGATACTTTCAATTGGCTCGCAAAAAATGTGGAGGGAAATTTTGAAAATTGAACACACATATTTTTACTTACAAGTAATCATATTTTCAAAAAAGATTCTAACCGGCCAGTCTGCCATATATAAAAACTATTTATCGCAATACTTTCTGAGTGGCCTGGTATATTGTATAGATCCCAGACATCCTATAGACAGATGTTGCCAACCAGTTTTGTGGTCCCCCTCCCCCCTCCCCTCCATCACAAATATTATTGATAAATTACAAAGTGTTTGGTTTCAATTATGGAATTATTGGTAATTTTGTGTTATAAATAAAATACAAGGTAGTAAACTAATAGATTTTTTTTATTTTGGTGCAATTTTACGAAATTTACGGAGAAAAATGCTTACACATGCAAGTAACAGTTTGATTATGTTACAAGTTTTTACAATTATTGTTTACACATTTACACAAGGATATACATTTCAGTGCTGCTTTTCTGCAGGTACACGACATTGTCCGACAGTTGGATTGACATTTACACGGTTTTATCAAAGAGTCAGGTAGAGATTTTTTTGTCATTTGCTTTGGGTAAAGGTTTCCTTCGCGTAACTCGTAACCAAACTGAAGGAAATCAATATGGTCAAATATCGGTTCAAAAGAGCTTTTCCATAGATAAACTTGAGCGGATGCTCTTAAACAGTGTAAATGCAATGCATCAGAAGTACATATAATTCTTGTCAAATTTAAGGCAAACCCTATGTTTTGGCACAACAATTTATGTCGAAGATCATCTGCTGTTGTTTGTTGTTTAGAAATTAAGTAACTGCAAACTTTTTCTAGATCTTTAAATTGCTTACTAGTCAAAAGCCCATCACCCATAGCAGAAACTGCATCCTGAACAAAATCCTGATTCGCGGCGTTCAACATTTGTGTTTTGTGTCGCAGCCAGTTAAAGAGTGCAACCCAGGTAAAATGTCACATATATTTTCGCCAAGACTTCGTGCAGCTAAATGGCACCCCAGAAAACGGTTTTTCTTTCGTGATCCCTCAAACCACAAAGCGCGACAACCTATATTTTCAAGTTTATGCCAGAAATAAAGGCCTAATACAAAAATATCGGTGTCAGGGCTTAGAATAATTATCTCTGCACTGTCGTTGTGTTTGACAGAATGAAAAATATGGCAGAACATTCTTGAATCAGCCTCTGTGTGATTAGATTTCAAATCGGTAACTTCAGTGAAAGTTGCGCCTTGCAATTTAAAACATTTTGTGGGGTCATCAAATCCACCACATACATATAGCTCACTTTTTTCATTGACTTCTGTATAAGTCAAGGCATTCTTGCATAGAAATTTCACTAGTTGTAATTTGTTTTCAGGACTCACGAAAAAGTCTTTGCAATTTGGGACTTTTGTCGAAGGACTAGTTATGACAACTTGTGCTGGGTTTTGTCCTTTACTTCGTCACTTTGATTCTAAAAACTTGATAGATATATCATCATAGCGATCAAATACAACATCAAGTCGTACAACAGAATCCTGAGACAACAACATCATAATTTTTTTGAAAAGTGCAGCTGCAAATTCTCCGAATGTACTAAAACTTTTCAGTTGTATTTGATGCACCAGCGCCATGCCATCTACAATATAAACTTTTGCATTAGTTTTTGAGCTTATAATGTCTTGTGAAGTGTAGTTCCCACACTCATGCTTTTTTTCAATTTCAAGAACCAAACTTGATTTCACGGACTTTTTGTAAAAACCATCTTCATCAAAAAGAAATTTTGGATATTCCAGTATTTCGTGAGAAGCCAGTATTTTTAGATCAAAATCGCGTTGTGTAGCTAACATAAAAGCTTGTTGAATATCCGTGACATCTTTTGTATCTTTTAATTGTTAGTTAGAACTTGTGGTTTTGCACTGTTTTTGACGATGACCGAAGTTTAGAAATTGATTTCTTTTTATAGTATCAAATACACTTTTCTGTTTCAATTCCAAACGTTCTTTTTCAAATTCTCTGAGCAAACTCTCGCCACATTCTTTGATATTCAGGAGACATTGTGAGGTTGGTTTTTCAGCCAGTGCACCAGTATAGATATTGTAGAGTACATTGGTCTCGTCGTTTGCCTTGAAAGGATTATAATCATTCAAATTCGAGATAAGATTTTTGATATCTTTTTCATCCTTAGCAATCCTTGAGTCACTCCATTCAGTGTGAACTTTTGAATCAATATCACCTGTAGCATCTGCTTGCATTTCTAGATATGATAGTAGTGTGGAATGAATTGAGTTTTTAAACGGATACAAAAGGACCCATCGCTGCATGGCTTCTATGTTTTGAGTAATACCAATTAAACCTCCAGTAACAGCTGAAGACCGGTTCTGAGACTGCTCCAAAGCCAAATCACAGCCAACTGAATTAAACTTTCCAGTTCCTCGCTTTACTGAAAGCATTCCTCGTTTTAACTCATCCGCAACATCTTTCGGTAATTGAATCATGTCTTGCAAATAGAGTGATACTCCACGGACATAATTTGTGTGGTTCATTGGAAAAAAATAAGACAGAATTTGAGTTGTAGTCTGCAAATGTAAATCATAATCACTTTCTCTATCCGCTTTTATTGAATTCAGAAGTATTTCTACCATTTCACAATAGTCATAAAAAAACTAGAATGTTTCGCTTTCTTTGCACATACTTTTTAAAAAAGAAGAAAAATTGGAAAGCAAAATTTCAATAGTTTTTTCATGTCGCTGATATTTTTCCAACAAACTCTCGTGGTCTCTATCTACTATAGCCTCTCTTATATCTTGAAGACACAATTTTGTAGCATTCCCATCGGAAAACTCATTTTGATCCATGAATTCAGCAAATTGTAGGTTTCTAAGTGCTTCATATACAAGTTTGTGTGCTCTTATGCCTCTGTTGTATTGTACACCGTTTAAAATAGAAGCAAGAGTATTTTCGCCATATATTTCTGCTTCGATTAAAATCCTATCAAGCCCACTTCCATCAATAAATTGGCCCAAGCATCGCAAAAAGTTTTTTTGTAAATGAAAGGAACCGATTCGTAATATCATTTTAGAAAACTCGGGACAGGACATTTGAATCTGTTTGGCTAGCAAGTATATTGACATATCGCACGAAAGAACTGCAGTTTCTTTATTTAGTGACTGACATATGTTAATAAAGTTTTTCATTGCGGTATACACAACATCTCGTGAGGTGGGTGGGAAAGGGATAATAGGACAAAACCCAACAGTTGACCTGGGTAAATTTTCTGATGACAGAAGTTGTTGGAAAGGAGTCCATCCAGGAATAGCGTTGATAGAGGGTCTCACAAACATATTTTAATCTTCCTCGTACTGCAGTCTGCACAAGACCCACAAAAGATTAACACTTTGTGATTTTTTTGTTGTATCTAACAAACAGCTTGTTTCGACATAATTTGTGGTGGTAATTGGTTTTGTTATTTTTGTTTCGTAATGATCAATTTCTTGACAGGTCAAGTGTTTTAAGTCACAATTTTCGTCGACAGCTGCACGCCTAATTTGAAGGAAACTGTCATTCTGTAAAGAAGTTTGTTCTTGATATACAACCATAGCTGTCACGTGTGTAGTGTTTTTACCACTTAACGTTTCTTCATTAAAATCATTGTTGTCTATAGCTCCATGTGAATACAATGATGGATCACGTAAAATGTTCTTAGGTACAATCACTTTTTTGTTTTCATTTTCACTCAAAATAGCTCTTGTAATCTCTGTATCAAGATCTTTTACTGCTTGATAGCTAATACAATGTCCCAATTTATTTAATATTGTAATTAAATGTTTCGATCTGGAAAGATGATGAACAGACTCTGCCACTGCTACGTGTTTAGGAGTTTTTTTTTCTGTGATACAGTATACAATGTCACAAAATATTGACTTGGCCCTCTGAAGAGATCTTTGTCCCAATTTTTGGTTCTTCGCACCGAGTAATGTTTGCATAAAAATAACCCATGTTGGAGGCAATTCAG
The DNA here is from genome assembly GCA_949820665.1 of Scrobipalpa costella. Classification (NCBI taxonomy): domain Eukaryota; kingdom Metazoa; phylum Arthropoda; class Insecta; order Lepidoptera; family Gelechiidae; genus Scrobipalpa; species Scrobipalpa costella. Next base: position 10,204,395 of record OX463315.1, read on the forward strand.
TTTTATTAATTGCGCTTTCCAGTAGTGTCTCGTTACATAAATATTCGTCCGGTAAAAGTGTAGCAGCTGTTGCCTCAACTCTTAGTTGTTTTGCGCACATTTTTATTTTATGTGCATCCAATTGACGGACACGTTCTACTACTTCAGTTAAGGAGATATTTGTCAAAAATGCCATTGACGATTTGGATTTGTCAGCAGGATGTGAAAACAATACTTTTTCACCGAACTTATCAATTAACAAGGCTTTAACTGTTCGATTTTCCACGACTGCATCTTCCAACCCCGTGATTTCAGCCATTCTTGTTGCCAGATGAGACGGTTCAAAGGAACAAGTACAAAATTGTTCTTTTATTTCGTCCATTAATTTCTCAAAGGAAGCCTGTAATATTTCGGAGGGTATATTTGAAGAAGGGCGCCCTCGTTTATTTTTAGTCACTCTCGGCATCCGTACATAATCCCGGTAGCAAGACTTGTGATACTTTACATCTCTGGCTAACAAATCCTGAGGTACCTGACAAGTACTTATTGCTGTGAAAACGTTATCTTGTTTTATGTGTGCGGTATTAAAAATATTTTGAGCCGCCGACAGTTCTGAACATGTATGAAGGCTTTTGATTTTATTTTTTGTTTTCTGGCCACATATTAAACAAGTTAATCTTTGCACGGTATTTCCAGGATTTCTCTGAGATCTGCGGAGTTCAGAACTGCAATGTGCACTATGTTCTTCCTTGTTTAATGCTAATTCTCGTCGCCGCACTTTTTCCTCACTTACATAACTTGCCATGCAATTTCTATGCCAGGAAAAGCATTGAGCACCACTGCATTCTGGATCGTACAGTTTATCGAACTTAACACTTACTTCGTCTTTACGTCTTTCTGCTGCCCGTTTTATAGTGAGAAATGACTCTGGCTTTGGATTAATCACTAACTGATCTGGCGAATCACAAAACAAACAAACGAGTTCAAAATGTCTTTTTCTTTTTAAGTTCACGACTTCGAGTGACATTTTTTACACAAAAACCCTTAAATTTACACTAAAATTGATTTTAAACTATCGTAAACAATCTAAAACAACAGTTATACACAACGTTTGGCCACGACTGACATGGTTTTCACGAGCTGGCAACGTCGCAAGCGCACGAAGCGAGTCTAGAACAGCGGTAAAGGGGCGAGGGGGGGAGGACCGCGAGCGCGCGCGGCAACATGGCTTTTTAAGATGTCGAGAGTATCAGGAAGAAGAATCACAAAACATTTCGCGGTCCGCTATTTTTGCAAACGAACATCTCCTTGAAGCCTGCTCTAATGATAGTTTTCACAGTCTTCCTCAGAATCTTGGTGATTTCCTCGGTGCTACCTTTTCAGATGTAGGCAAAAAAAAATATATTGTACATATTAATGCGCAGAGCATCCCGGGCCATTATATGAATATGCTTGCAGCGTTTGATGTGAAAAATATCCATGCCATTCTGGTTTCGGAAACTTGGATGTACGATTCCCTTCCTTCGACCTCCTATTCAATTCCTGGTTTCGTTCTTATCCGCAACGATCGGGGCAGTCTCACCACGGGTGGTGGAGTTGTCATCTACATACATACATAAAATCACGCCTTTATCCCTTACGGGGTAGGCAGAGCGTCAAACTCCTCGTAAAAGGCGCTTTCGCCACGTCTGACAAAAATTGAGGGCAATTTTAGATTGTAATGTGTATTGCTATAATGACAGGTTGTCAGCCCATCGCCTAAATTACAATACACTGTAACCCTCGAGTCCCTTTTGCTGACTCCTACAGCATGCCCGGGAGGAAGGGCAGCTGGAACATTCTATGTTTTTCTATCTCTCCCAGCCCACCATGGAAGAAACATTCGTGCACATATTCCCTTTTCCATTATTCATAAGTCTCCACAACCTCCTCCACCTGCTACGGCTGAACATCTCTTTCTCGAACTTACTCTTGGCCCTTCAAAAATACTTCTAGGTGTGTTTTATAATCCCCACCGTGAATACGATTATTTCGATAGTCTCGAGAATTTTTTTGAAGATTTCTGTCCTACTTATGACCACACAATTGTTCTCGGTGATTTTAATACATGCCTCTTGAAGGAAGATTATCGAGCTGAGAAGCTTCAGTCTTTAGTCCACTCCTGCGCTTTGCATATTCTTCCCCTTGATTCGACCCACCATGTCCCAAACCGCGTTCCCTCACTTCTTGACCTTATAATGGTGTCGTCCCGCGAACACGTAGTCAAGCATGGTCAGGCTAAAGCAGATCAATTTTCAAATCACGACCTATTGTACTTGTCATACCGGCTGAGAACTCCAAAAGTAAAACCCAGAACTCTGCATCTACGTAACTTTTCTGGTATGAATGTAGAGAGGCTGCGCGAGGACGCTAACAAAATTGATTGGTCTGCAATGGATGAACTTGAGTCAGTTGACGATCAAGTTGCTTTCCTAAATTCAAGTTTGAATGTTCTTTATGATCATCATGCTCCGGTGCGCCCTGTGCGTGTCAAGCATCTTCCTGCTCCTTGGCTTACAGATGAGATTCGAGACTACATGGCTAAGAAAACACGTGCCAAGACCAAGTACAAAATGAACCCATCGGACGAGAGCCGGGAAAAGTATCGTGAGTGTAGAAATCGTTGCAACACAAGGATAAGGGATTTGCAACGTCGACATATCCACCAGTCTGTAGAAAACGGTGATCCAGCCAAAGTGTGGCCATTTATAAATAAACTAGGTGTAGGCAAATCTCGCGGTCATTCACTTAAAAATAATATCGATATCGACGCTCTTAATAGCCATTTCTCTTCTTCTTCTGCGTTAGATATCGGTATTAAATCATCCACACTGAACCATCTTCAAGCTGTGCAAATTCCTACATTCCCAGCATTTGTTTTTCATGACATCACCGCTTGCAACGTTGAAAAGAATGTTCGTGCCATTTCGTCGAATGCCATTGGAGGCGACTGCATTAGTCGTGCTATGATTATTCCTCTCCTCGATATCCTCGCCCCCGTCATCGCCAATATCCTAAACAAATCCATATCCTCTGGTGTGTTTCCAACCGTATGGAAGGATGCACACATCATCCCATTACCCAAAAAACCAAATCCAAATTCTCCTTCTGATTATCGTCCCATATCCATTCTTCCCTTCCTTTCCAAGGTCCTTGAAAGACTGGTTCATGAGCAACTTTCTTCTTTCCTAACCACGAATAACCTTATGAACCCCTTTCAATCCGGTTTTGCGTCCCGGTCACAGCACGACTATTGCGTTAGTAAACATCTTTGATGACATCCGACAAGGAGTGGAGAACCAAGAGCTAACAGTGTTGACATTACTGGATTTCAGTAATGCCTTCAACACTGTTGACACTGTTGTTCTTTTAACATTCCGTGGGTGGTGGTGAATTGGTTTCGAAGCTACCTGTATGGGCGTCGGCAGCGCATTCGCATTGAAGACACCTTTTCTGCGTGGTGTGATACCTCTGCTGGCGTACCTCAGGGTGGCGTCTTATCTCCCTTTCTCTTCTCTCTTTTTATAAATTCCATCACTGTTCCACTTTCTTCTTCATTTCATCTTTATGCGGACGATCTGCAGATTTACACTAAAGCCCCTTTCTCTAGTCTCCCAGACGCGATAGCAACAACCAATAGAGACCTACAGTGCATTGCCGAGTGGAGTCAAAATTACGGTTTGAAAGTAAATCCTTCCAAAACGCAAACTATAATTATCGGCAGTTCCTGGTACATCTCCCGAATAAATCGCGACTCTCTTCCGCAGGTGATTTTTGACGGTACTGTGATTTCTTTTAGCGACAAAGTTAAGAATCTAGGTGTGATATTCGACCAATGTTTCTCCTGGAAGCCTCATGTCACGGAAGTTAGCAGGAAAGTGTTTGCCGCATATGCCTCACTAAAGCGACTTAGGAATCTATTGCCGACTAAAACTAAAATCTCCTTAGCGCAATCTCTTTTACTGCCAATACTGGATTATGCAGATGTCTGCTATCCGGACTTGACTGTTCAACTGCTGAACAAGATGGAGCGTTTACAAAATCTGTGTATTAGATATATTTTTGGTCTGCGGAAGTATGATCATGTGTCAGACTACCGCCAACAACTTCAATGGCTGCCTATAGCCTGTAGGAGGGACTGTCACATTCTCTCTTTTCTGTACTCTATCCTTTCCTATCCTAATACCCCTCCCTATCTAAAAGACCGTTTTGTTTTCCACTCTGCAACCCTAGCTCGTAATCTCCGCTCTAGTGAAAATCTCACTATAAATATGGTTCCACACAAGACAGATTTTTTCGCGAATTCTTTTACTGTGAGAGCAATCAAATTGTGGAATTCTTTACCTGTGGAAATCAAGCGGGCACCCTCTATTGCAGTTTTTAAAGAGCTTGTATAAAAACATTTCCTACATTCTCCTACTTAGCACCTGATTGACTTAAGTAATTACCAACTGTGTATTAATTTTAATTTTTTCACAATCTCACTTCCCCATCTGAATGAAATATTGCATTTTCCTTTCTCTTATAGCATATTATATTAGTTTATTATATTATAATTGTACTTATGTATTAGTCTATTGTACCTATTCGTATTTATGTAACTAGTAAGTACTTTGTCTATGTATTCTATTTAAATTTATAACAATAGTAACTGCACTATCCCGCATAATATTAAAAAACTACTCCTTTACCCAAAGGTTGCCTGGCAGAAATTGCTACCCTAGCAATAAGGCCGCCTAATTGTACTCTGTTTGTTTTGTAATGTTTGTTCCTGTACAATGTGTTGTTTATGTGCAATAAAGAATATTTGTATTGTATTGTAATTGTTTCGGTTTTTGTCCGGGCGCAGGTTATCATCTTTCCTACCTCTGAGTCAGAAATTAATTTCCTCAGTAATCCTCTTGTGCAATCCATAGACTTATAAGACTGGTGATGTTTTACAGTATGGTAAGCCAGCGTAGCTTCGGCCGCGGCTTTTCTTTCCGAAATAATATTTAGGGTTGGTTTGAAAAATGTATTCATCTTACTATTAGAAGACACTGCTTTAGACATTTTCTTATGTTTTTCCGATTCTATATGTCTTTCCACATCCTTGATGCCTCTAGAACCAAAACTAAAATAACAGTCGCATACCTTGCACTTAGCTTCCGACTCATTGCGGCCTTCCACGAGACAAGGAAATTTGCTTGCTATAATATCCGAAAACATACAAAGCTTTCTCTTTTTATCCATTGTAAAACAGTAAAACAACTTGAAAATCACAATAATCTAACACTCAGTATAACAAAAATAGCCTTAGAAGCGAACTGATTGAACTAATCATGCAGACTAATTATTGTTTTTGTTTTGGTTCATAAAGTAAACAAAACGTTCTTATTAGTAAGTGATTGAAAACATCGACGACCGTCCCGCTCCCGCCCACGCACCGTAGCTTATCCTCCCTCTCATTCTCGCGCCGCCTTCACTACTACTACGCATGCGCTACGCGCGAGCTCGTTTCGCGCGCCGCTTACCGGCCGCCGCCGCCCGCCGCGCCGCCGGTGTCATTCAAATGCAAGCGAGATGCGCGCGCGGGCGCGAAATTCAAAAATGCCTGTCTCAGACCAATGCCGGCCGCACGCCTGTCTAAACCTTAAAATGCCTGTCAAATGCGGCAAACGCCTGTCATATGGTAACCCAAGGTGAACCTAAATCCCCAGGCGGGTGATGGAAATAAAAACAAAATCATGGAAGGCATTGTAAAGCTATTTATTATTTTGCTTATATTATAATATAATACACAAAACAAAAAATACACATTTATGTATTCAGCTACTTACTACCTTAGAGAATACATCTAAAAAGATCTATTTAAATGCATCCAGCTCAGTAATGCACAAATCACAGTATGCACACCCATACCAAGCAAGGAAAAAATCTAAGGCCTCTATTAATGGATGTAGGTATTCCTTAAGGGTGCTTGTACACGGCGCATGTAGCTGGAGCGGGTAAAGATGCGGGTTACACGCGTAAGTAATATGCTCAAGCTACTTGCTTAAGTTACCCGCGTATACTTTTATACATGATGCAAATAACTGGAGCAAGTAAAGACGCGGGCTGCTTGCGCAAGCAGTATGCACAAGTAATTTGCTCGTGTAAAGTTTTTATCGCGTCAAAATGTGTCGAAGAACGAAAACTCTTGTAAAATCATTTGTTAAAAATGAAATTTTACCGGAATTATTAAATTTGCTGGAACACGAATTAATACGATTACGAAGCAAAAAAATATGGATGCGTAATTGGATAGCACGAAGAAATGAAAGTTCCAATGTATTGGAAGAAATTAGAGTTGAAGATCAGAAGGAATTTAAAATAAGCTTCCGAATGTCACCCGAGACTTTCGAATCACTTTTGAGTAAAGTCAGTTCACTAATTTCTAAAGAATATACTAATATGAGACAGGCTCTTCCTCCTTCATTGAAATTGCAAATAACTATAACATATTTAACAACTGACTGCAGTTATACTTTTTTGGAGAAATTTTTTCGTATATCGAAATCAGCAATATCTAAACTCATTCCGGAAGTATGTGATGCCATTTATGAAAAACTAAAGGCCTCCATAAAGGTAAGGGTTGAAAACAAACAATGTTTAGTATAGATTATGCTTTATTTCAAAAATACTAAACATTTGTTGTGATTATTTTAAGCAGAATTAACCTTATTTAATTAAACATACAGGAAGTAAAATGACAGCTCGTGAATGCTTTATAATTCTTCATACTCATTTGCAGTGCATTCAGGTATAGTTTGATTAATAGCTTGCGTTAAAATATCACTTTGTGAGGCACCAGATTGGACATCATTGTTTTGTTCAGGAATAGTAATAAAACTTTCAGTTAATATTGGATTTTTCTCAAGAACCATAGGAGATTCTTGTAAATAAATGTCACTCACAGAATAGTCGCTGTCTGTGAACGTTGTTGATGTCTCAACGCTTAGACGAGTAGAGGTTCTGGATGTTTTCTGTATTTCACTTAGCAATGCGTCAGATAATATATTTTGTATACATGTTTGGGTGTATATACGCTTTTCAAAAGATAGTTTTTTCAGTTGCAATCCCACATACCTTCCAAAAGCAACACATTCATCACTATCAGTTTCATCTTTTTGATCGCTGGGCAAAATATCTCTAATATTTGACATTGTTTTATTGATAACATAAAATTTTGTTCGACGTTTCTTTTCCCACGAAGCAGAGCTCTGTGTTGTTAATATGTTTTTTTTCGTTTGTGTAATTTGTGAATCAGGTTTCGTGCCTGTTTCATTATTTCTATTTCCCGTACCTGTGTTATTAGAAACAGTATCTTCAGTATTTTGTATTTCTTCATCTGTCTGTTGCAAACCCTGAAAAATTAATATAAAATAAATATTATACACGTTACATTTGATGTTTCAGACTCCTACAACATTGGAAGGCTGGAAAGTAATTCAGAACGGATTTGAGAAGAGATGGAATTTTCCGAATTGTTGTGGCGCTATAGACGGCAAGCACGTAGATATTATGGCGCCTCAACATTGTGGCTCACTGTACTTTAATTTTAAAAAGAAAAATAGTATCGTGCTTTTTGCATTAGTTGACCATGACTACAATTTTATGTACATAAACGTTGGTAGCAACGGTTCAGCATCAGATGGAGGCATATTTCGAAACAGTGCTCTCTATCATGCTCTAGAAGAAAATGTATTACCTAACAATGGATTCATAATAGGAGATGATGCTTTTCCTTTAAAATCATATTTACTAAAGCCCTATTCACGTTTGCCAAGGAACTTAACTTATGCTGAAAAAATATTTAATTATCGTCTGTCAAGAGCACGGCGAATAATTGAAAGTACATTCGGGATTTTAAGAAGTAAATTTCGCATTTACTAAAACGATATAGCGTGTTCTGTTGAAATAGCGGAACGGTTAATTCGAACTACGTGTGCACTACATAACTGGCTAAGAAATGTTGAAGCAACATATATGCCTCCAGGTACATATGATGAAGGGGACACAACAAATGCAGGTGGAAATTTACATTATTCTGTTACTTCGCAAACTGGGGAAGAAGTAAGAAATACTTATAAGGAATATTTTGTTACACAAGGGAGGGTCCATGGCAAGATTTTATGATTACTTAAAATAGATATACGACAGCGTCCCGCAAACTATTAGGGGTTGCTCAGTCAACGAAACTGAACAACTATCATCAGGGATTTTTTTCAGGACACGAATTTTTTTTTGCTTTTCCATACAAAATGACCACCTTGATCAGAAAATTTGTATGGAAAAGAAAAAAAAATCGTTGCTTGAAAAAAATCCCTGATGATAGTTGTTCAGTATCGTTGACTGAGCAACCCCTATCAGTTTGCGGGACGCTGTCCCTTACACCCGGTATGTATACTGGGGCTATACTTACTACTACCTATAAATTGTGAAAAAAAAAACATATAATTTAAAATAAAATAACAAGTTACTTACTAATTCTTGTGGTTTTCTTTTCACATCCGCAACTTTGACCATTATTTCTTGGAGCATGTAAAACCATTTCAATGAAGGTTTATATATTTCTGTGGCTCCAGCGCCTGATCTTTGAGATTTCTCGATTTTGAGCTTTTCTAAATTGTAAGTAGATCGCAGACTTCGTATTTTATTTTTTATTTTATTTTTTCCGAAACCCTCAATGCCCACCTCTGTCTCGATTTCTTCCAAAGCATTCTCTCTTGATTGTTTATTTCTGTAGTTTGACGATTCCATATTCCACAGACAATCGTAGGATTTGTACAAATGTACGAAACGACAAGTCGTTTCGTCGTTCCACTTATCTAATTTACTCATTGTTCGTCACGTTAAAACAAAAACTAAACAGTTATAGAACAAACAATTGACGGAGAAACAATATTAAACTGCTTCCTATCAGTCCGCCGCATTGCGTTTGCGCAAGTCTCAACCTGTAACATGCGCGAGTGACCCGCGCGCCTCAGCCTCATGCGGATTAGTTCCGCGGGTGGCTTGATTTTGTACATGCTCGAGTTGCTGGACCCGCACATGTTTTCAAACAGTGTTTATTACGATGCATATAACCCGCGCAAGTGCCTCAACATGCTCCAGCTACATGCACCGTGTACAAGCACCCTAAGGGTACCGACTTGTATATACCTATCTATATTCATCATCTAAATATTCTTCTAGATATTCTTCCAGGTACTCTTCTTCCAAACCTTGCTCAGTTTCAGCACTGTTATCAGATGTTGTTCTATAGGTGGTTTTAGTTTTCATTGATTTCTGTCTTTTGAGGCCAATCACTGTATTGCCAAAGCCCTTTGGTCGTCCTCTTTTTAAGACATTGCGAGGCATCTTAATATCTTGCAAATTAATTGAATTCCTGTTTCTGTTATCCTCGGATATAAAGACATCCAGTTCTTCTTGTGATTTATTTTGCGATTCAAAAATAATACCTTCATTGGCAGTAGTGTCAGCTATTTCACAAAGTTGTTCTTTTGTTACACTTTCAGCAGGTTTTTCATCAATGCTGGGCCATAAAATTATTTTTTTTTGTTTTTGAAGACCTCGAGGTGGGCTGCAGCTGAAACAAGAAATTGGAACATTAATATAAAGCTGTACATAATAAGGAACCCTACGAAACTGAATTTGAGGAATCGTTATTAAATAATTACCATTTGTAGATTCCTGTGACTCAGAATGTTCTTCATTATGAATAGATATTTCTTGACTTTTTACAGCATCAGATTCAAATATCCTTGAAAAGTTCACATTCAACATCGAATCTTTTCCTTCTTCCCACATTTCAATAACTTTCCGAATAATTTTAACTCTTTCATGAAAAACTTTGGTAGACACTTCACTACTCAACTGAGCCATTTTTTTCCATATCCATCCATAATAGTAAATTTCTTATGACTGCTTAAAGAGGCTTTCAAGTCATTCTTTAGTATTTGGCATGGTACCTCCGTCTCCATAAGAGTGTTGTGCATTTCTATTTCAGGAGTGTTGTGTGTCTCCTTATGAGAGTCATTTTGTAATATGTCTGCACAATACTGTCTGGTCCATCTTTTGCGACATAAGGTTGGTTCAAATAATGGTAAAGACAAGAACTCCCTGCATTTAAATATATGACGACACGGAAGTTGATTAGATTTTAGAAACAGGCACTCGCATGAGGATGGAGTTACTTGTAACAAACCTTCCGATGAAGACATCAAAATTAATTCATCATTTATATGAGTCAGGTCTTTGCCTTTGTAGCACTCTGCCAATACGATCTGTCTTTCGACTTGCGTGTAAGCGAATGTTGTTAATAAATCACAGTACAATGATTTAGCACTTCCTGTTTCCAGTGGCTTTGCCAGTCTCTTATTTAACATCTGAGAAACTTTCACATCTTTGCTGCATCGATAGCTAATGTACACAAACAGATGTTTGATAAAATCTTCCAATGGGCTATAACGTGTTATAACACTTTTCAATTTTGCATTGAGACTTTCAAGTCGATTAGACAAAAAATTTGCAATGTGTAGCACCTTGCCCACTGGTTAGCTATGTCTGCCCAGTTATCTTTAAAGTATTTATTTACTGGTTCTGGGACATTTTCAGACATCTCCGAAGAAATGTTCTCATATTCTTGATGAGAACTGGCATATGCCAATTTGTGGAGATATTTTTTGCTTTTAATCACATCTTCTTGTGTGATACTCATTTGTTTTTTGTTGAAATCTCTCGGTTGAATATTTGAAAGGCATGGAAAAGACATATCATTAGTTTTGAATGTGGAAAATGTTTCCCAAAAACTTTCCTTTCAGTTTTGTCTTTATCGGCCATTATTACTTCTATATTTTCCCAACTGGGATTGGAACTTTTGAATGCTTTGATAAAAAAACTCAACGATTCCTCATTTTCATCAACCAGTAAACCCACTGCCACAATTTCACTTTGCCCGTTTCCATCTTCGACCATTATTATGTATGTGGCAGTCCGTAAATCTACTAAGCAATATGTTCCATCAATAAATAACATCTCTGGAAAGGCAGCAAAATACTCTTTCATTCTCTTGTCTTGAAAGTATAAGCCTTTGAATATATTTTCTTGGTCGACCAAAACTTCAACTGTGTTACAATGATAAACTTCTTTTAATACATTGATGCATTCCTGAAATGACTTTCGGTCTGTCCTTCTTACCATATTGGTTAAATCTTTTAAAGTAATATTAGAACCTGTTTCAGATCTAATGTTGTCAAGTACTATTTTTTTATTAGCACCAGCTTTAGGAGCATCTTTGGCAGTACTTTTTATGGTCTCCGGAAGTTTTAGTCTCTGTTGAGACAGACAATTAAACGCTGTCTTAGATGTCGAGTGGCTGTGGCCCTCATTTATTTCCACTACAATTAATGCTTGTTGGCAAGGGCTTATCTTCAGAAATATCGTGGCTGGACAGTCCTGTCGAAGAGTGGTACACTTTCTGGTACTATTTTCGTTCTTGGTTTTAACACGTTGACGGACACTAAGTCACCCCATTTTGACACAATTTTTTTGTATGGAAATTTTGAGACTGCTGTAGCAGTTCTGTTGCACCTGTTCCAAATTATGTTATAAAATCGGACATGAACTGCTGTAGCCGTCGCCTGCTATAGCATTTCTGTCGCGTCTGTTACAAAATATGTTATGAAATGGGACATGAACTGCTGTAGCCGTCGCCTGCTATAGCATTTCTGTCACTCTGCACATTGTGGTTGCAGTGTAATGAGGCAGAGCTGCTATGACAACCGGACTGCTTATGCAGCTCTGTCACTGCAAATATTACTTAAGATTATATATGTCGCAGGGATATGCCAAAATTAGGGACTTGGCCGAATCCCTAAGCGATTTGATCAAATCCCGGCAAATGATCAAATAATTACAACATAATAACATATCCCTAAACAAATCTAGAGATTTGGCCAAATCCCTAGACTAAATCTAGTGAATTGATCAAATCCCTATACGATTTCAGTGAAATGTCGAAAATTCATGTCAGTTCTTGAGTTTTACCGCGCCCCCTGCTGCACCGCACCTCCCGCCCGATGTCAAGCATATTTAATGGTCCTATTGTGTAAAAATGCGTAAATAAGGAATCAAACATTACTTCAGGGAGACGATTGACAGCTGCAGATTTCCTGTCTCTTTTCTCTAGCTTACTTAAGAAAATGACTCAAGTATCTAAGAATTAGCTAAGGAGGTGTCAGAATCGAGGCTATTTTCATTATCCATTAATTTATTTGATTTTATATAGCCAAAGAGCTAGCTACGTAAGAGGGCGTACGCTTTGAAGAGCTACAAAACTTAGTAGGCACCGTCAAAGTTTGAAATTTCAACGTCGCCTACCGCTGGTTTCCCGCCAACTAATATTTTATTTTATATTTTTCTCGTATCAAGTAAATTATTCTCAAAAATACTCCTCCATTTGTTTGGATTTTTAATTCCTTTTATTTTTTTAACACCTTTAATACTCTGCCATACCTAAACCTACCAATGAAAAGCTGGCAGGCATCTCGATCTGATAAGAATATAGAAGATAAGGATATAGAATGGCTTACTACCTACAAAGTTTCGTTGCTCTTCAAATCGTACGCCCTCTAACGTAGCCAGCTCTCCGGCTAGTAGTAGGTACTTAAATGCTACGATTAGTAGGAAGTGATTTTTGAGATTTATGTTCAAATTAAAATACTTGTCTTACCAATTAAACATTTTGATTAAACACTCAAACTTAGTTTATGTCATTTCACTAAACTAGATTCGAGATTTGGCCAAATCTCTAGATTTGTTTAGGGATATGTTAAAATGTTGTAATTATTTGATCATTTGCCGGGATTTGATCAAATCGCTTAGGGATTCGGCCAAGTCCCTAATTTTGGCATATCCCTGCGACATATATATCACTCAACTGCTGAGGCAGCAGTATGTTATACCAGTACTGTCACTGCAAATATTACCTATGGTTCCATATATCACTCAACTGCTGTGGCAGCAGATTGTTATAGCAGTACTGTCACTTAATATAGTAAATAAGGGACTATAGAAGAAAACAGCTGCTTATTATCTTCAACAATTATTATCTACAATTAGTACTTCAGAAGTATTAAAATAATTATAAATAAAACAATAAATAAATAACCAGTTTTTAAACATTATTGAGATCAATTAAGTACGATACATAAAGTAAAGAATCAGTTTTTAATCATTATTGAGATCAATTAGTACGATACTTAGAATAAAGAATCAGTTTTTAATCATTATTGAGATCAATTAAGTACGATACAAAACTTACAACTACTAGACACACTGAAACAGTGAAACAAGTGAAACAGTCTAATCAACATTTGGCATGAATCTACTTTGTAATCACAGTAAAGTTTGTCTTTACTTAACAATCACCTACAACATGTACTTATTAATTAATGAATAATCAGTCTCAAATAATTAACAAGCAGTCTAACGTCATTAAAAGTATCATTGCCCATGAGCATCTAAAGTTTACGAATATGGTATACCTCAAAGCAACCTGGGCAAAGCGCCGGTTTGTCAAGGCAGCCTTTGCATCGGTAACTAGTTTCTTTCATAGTTTTATTAGCCCTACATTCCCGGCACTTCAAAAATACTTTAGCCCTTTTGTAGTTTGGTGGCACAGGTATCATCTCAGGTTAGTGATTTTGTATCCCTGGTTCTGCAGGTGAATCGGTAATGGGCTCTTCATCCTTACGTGATTTCCTATTTGCATTCCTGTGTCTTATTTTCATCAGCTTCAAGCAGTCGAAACGCTCTTCTACTAGAATATAAGATCTGATAATGCTCTCTCTGAATTCAAGCATTTGCATTTTGTTATTACAATGTTTATTGTATATGTAGTACTATGCGTTCCACATCATCATGTCCAAAATGTGGAAAATTATCTTCTTGTACCAACTTATGGTTTTTTTGGGACTTGAATAATAAGCCATCATTTGGTCGGACTTATCGATGCCTGACATATGAGCGTTATAATCCACCACTTCTACCGGCTTGAACATGGTCTTTCCATGTTTGTTATTGCAGACAACCAGACGAGGATGATGCTTTGTAGTAATCATATTGACGGGTCTTTTATCTTTCCAGCGTGATACAAAGACGTTTCCTCTCCGTTGCCAAACATGCTCTCCCTTTTTTAGATTTTGGGTGAATAGTGGTTTTGGATTGTCTTTTCTATCTTTTCTCAATGTACCAACTGTGTGTGTATCATGATTCAGCAATTTCTCTGACAGCGTAGTGCTGTTGTAAAAATTGTCCATGTATAAGACGTGACCTTTGAAAAGGTATTTGTCCATCAAAGTCATGACCAGTTTCTGAACTTTCGGTTCATTTCCTTCATCGTCTAGTACTGTACCTTTTCCTTCATAAATTTTAAAGTTCAATATGTAACCATCTGCGGTAGTAACGATGTAAAATTTTATGCCATATTTGCTCTTCTTTTGTTTCATATATTGGCGGAAGGAAAGCCTGCCTCTAAACAACAACATCGACTCGTCGAGGGATAACTCACATCCCGGATTGTATAAGTCTTGAAATCGTGTAATGACCTTTCTGACGAACAGATTGACTTTCTCCATCCCTTTACTATTTACTGTTGAAACATATAAACATCGCAGCAGTTGCTCAAATCGTCTTCCTGACATGGTATATGGAAATACCGGGTGAAAGTATAACGGGTCAGTGAAAGTAAACAATTTTCTCAAATGGCACGAGTTTACCTGTCCTTGCAGCAAGCAAAGTCCAAGAAACTTTCTTATTTCATCTGGGTTCGTAGGATGAAAGTTTTGTCTTCGAGCCCCCCTTGTATGTGGCCTCTGGGTATTACACAGTGCTTGACCATATGCGTTTGTACATGAAACAATCAGTTCTATCAGCTCTGTTGTCATGAACTGGTTGATAACGTCTATCGGAGTGGTATTATTGTCACAATGAAATGTAGGTCCTGTGGTAGAGTCATCGAAAGGGAATTCAAGTAAAGGTGCTGTAGTATCGGTCCATGGTTCATCGTCAACTTGAGGGTCCTGTGGTCTAACTTGTCTTCTTCTAACATTATCATTTCGGTTTATCAGAGGGGAATTAGATGTTATTTGCAAATCCGAAGCTGGCTGAATGCCGTCAACGTCTTGAGTATGAGTGGAAAGTGAGACGGGAACGGACTGTGGATTAGGAGACTCCGATATATCTGAAGCCTGATCGATCCGATCGAGTTTTTGAATAGATTGACGTCTTTTGAAACTACTGCAAGGATGACTAACAGAAGAAGAAATATCATTCTCTATCTGGTCGTGAATAGGCAGTTCTTGGTGATGATTGGGAGATGACGGTGAGGGCGAAGTCTGTCTGCTCTCCTGAAGATTTTGAATTGTTTGATGCCTGTCTAAATTGCTTACAGGCTCGCCTACTGAAGATACTTCCACTTCCATCTGGTTTTGAATAGGCGATTCTTCGTGTTTTTCAGAAGACTGAGGGATAGTTTCTGTCTCCATCTGATGTTTCTCGGTTGAGGGTTCAGGTCTGAGCTGTTCTGGCGTACCTTTACTAACGCACGACGTATGATCGGAATATTTCGCTGGCTCTTTTTCAATTTGAGGTTTACCTAGAGAAGACGTTTCAACTTCCATAGGCGGTTCTTGGTGCTTTTCAGGAGACTGCGGGATTGTTTCTATCTCCATATGATTTCGCTCAATGGAGGGTTCGGGTCCGAGCTGTTCTGGTTTACCTTTATCTACGGAATCTTTCTCTTGCTCTATTTCAATTTGAGGCTTGTTTAGTGAAGACGTTTCAACCTCCATTTGGTTCAGAATAGGCGGATCTTGGTGCTTTTCAGGAGACTGCGGAGTCGTTTCTATCTCCATCTGATTTCGTTCGATTGAGGGTCCAGGTTTGGACTGTTCTAGCGTACCTTTACTACTGCACGATGCACGATCGGAATCCTCTGGTTCTAGTTCAATTTTGATGAAGTTTGTTTGGGTATGGATATCTGCTGTGACGGTCATTATGGTTGATTGAACCTCTTCATCAGGCGTGTCTTCACTGATTGGTGTAGGCATTCTGGCTGGTTGAGACTGTAATGGCTGGTTGAGAGAGCTAGGCAATAGATCAGAGCAGCTGTTACCTGATTCTTCAGATGAGTCTTCATTACTATCCGGAACATAGTCTGCATCAGAGCCGTATTCACCATTTGAGTCATAATACGGATCCACAATGGATTCGTCAGATGAGTCCCTGCTTTTCGTACCTCTGTCATCACTCTCTGAAGATCTTTCAGCCTCAGAATAAGATTCATCTTGAGAAAGCTCCTCTGTGGCTGCGACATCGAAAAGATTTTGCAGTTTGTCAACTTCCTGCACGTTTATTGATGGTTGAGGTTTTTTCTGGGCAGGAATCTTACGACGTGTCTGCTTCTGTTTTCGTGCTGGAGCTTTCTTGGGCATCTATAAAGAATAAAGTACATTTTGAGGTTATTTTATGACTAAACTTGCAATAATGGGACGAGTAGGTTTTACTTCGAAAATAACCACATTACTTTGTCTTTTCAAGTATTTGCATACATAAAATCATAAATCTATGTACATACCTTGAGTTACGAATGATATTTTGAAGTTATTTCAATCGTAGCTTCACTATAACACGACTATAAAACGAGATAAAGTCGTTGAGATTTGGCGCGAAAATGGTCACATTCGCCGGCCGACTGAGCTCTGTCACTGTGGCGTGGGGCGGGGGGGGGGTGTGATATGTACTTTTTGAAATGGTTGCAGAAACTGTTTAAATTGACACAGAAAAGATATGGAAAAAATTGCCAGTGACACAAAAAAATATTCTTCTTTATTTTGTATGAATGAAACGACTGTGATAGCAGTTCTGCCCAAAAATAAATCGCCAACTGGGAAGGCCATAGCAGCTCTGTCACTGCGGGTTGTCAAAAAGCGACTGCTATGGCCTTTCCGTCCGTCAACGTGTTAAATTTTCTTCCACCCTTAATACAGGATAGGCGAACATAATAATATTTCAGCTCTTCATTAGCCTTAGAAACAGTCTCTGGAAATCGTTTCCTTTGGTTGGAAATAGTCCGTGCGTCTCTTATCCAAAACTCTTGCAGCTGACCTTTTTTGTACTCAGTGAGAACATCTTCAAACTCTTTATATGTCGAAAATCTATCATTCACTTTTATTTTCACATTCGCACAAGCCATAGTGTTAGTCCGAGAAAATCTTTGAACTAAAACAAACCAACCTCAATCAAACCAAAAATCAAACACTGTCAAACACAACAAAACAAAATGGCGATTGGGACATCATGACATTTGATGTGATGCAGTGCTGCCAACATACACATGTGTACCGCCGGCACCCAATCACATATTTTTTTCAAGCCGGCGCCGGCTGCGGAGGCACTGTCAAACATTTTAGATAATTTTGCATTATATAATTTTATAAACTCCACATTTTATGCAGCATATCGTCGGCTAAATTCTTAAACCTCGTAAGTCCATTTGACAAAAGTTTACAGGAGACAGAAAAAACTAAATTACTGTAACTTAATATATGGGACTATATAAATGTTTTTACCAGATTTATTGTAAAAGCGGTTAAAAAGTTAATTTTTCTGTCAATTTATTGATATTTTCACTAGAAGAGCATCAAAAAGGATATACGAGGTTTTCTTATGAAAATACTACATACTTTTTGGAGTTACGAGGTGAAGGTGCTAGGATATAATTATATAATTGAAATCATTTCTAAATTTAGTAGAATAGTTTAATTATAATCAACAAACATAAAATGTTTATCTCCTTCATAAACTTAAATGAAGTAATAGAGCTCTTAACGTAAAAAAAAACCTTAAAAATATCCATAACCTTCTAATAGGTTTTTAAACAAAAACAAAATATCTTCACAAACTAAAACATAAAAAATCTTTAACACATGACTTTGACAACAAAAAGTTGTGCGTTAACAACAAGTTCTTGAAAAAGTTGTGCGTTAAATATTCGACATAATATGGATTTTTGGAACAGGCTGTCTTCGCAACATTTACGTATTCCGCTGGCACATTAATTTTCTTTTTTCTGATTTGCCTCTCCAAAACAGAATGCATGCTATCCGCTTCCATTTGTGTGTGCCCTTTTTCTAAAAATTTTTGCACAATTGTAATTTGTTTTAAAACTGCGAAGTTAAGCAGTGCGTTCGAGAGTATGGCATTCCGGTTTTGATAAGTGCAACCATCGCTGTAAATAATGATTACAGAACCTTCTTTTAAATTGTATTTTTCCATAAATAATTCTAACATCCTAATAATGATAGACGCAAATTCATTCGCAGTGAGTCCTCCTTCTGTTTCGTTCCAGATAAAACAATAGCCGTCGGATCGTTTTACGTCATATACAGTGAAGTCATGAACAGCAAATTTTGTTTTGTAGTATAGAGCTGAAACGTTTGATTTTGGACATAAAAGAACTGACTGTAAGTCCATTGTTAGCACTTCCTTGTCACTATTTTTGTCTTTTTCTTTTTCTCTTCTCGCAGCTTCCTTCTTTGCAATATGTTGTCTGTAAATATCTTCCGATATATTTTTAGTTTTATAAGCCTCACACAAATCACACATGTCTTTTTTTATAAATAATCCTATATTCTTCTTAACGAAAACATTATTAAAGGTAGTTATTGAAACAGTCGGGTATCCCTTTTCTGTGCAATAATTCTCATTGTATTCTTTCAATAGTTGGCTCTTTGATTCCCAAATAGGTTCAAAATATAGTTTGGATGTCGACGACCTGCAATAATGGCTTTCCATCTTTGGTAAATCATCAAAAAACTGTTCCACTTGGCGTACTTTACTGTTTTCATTATTATCGTTATTTTTTATTTCGGCCTCAGTAGTTTCTGTTGTGTCTCGAGTCCAGTTAAGTACAGTCCATTCTCCGATAGCCACTGTGTTTACAAACATGGTTTTGCAAACTCTTACTTTTGCAGTATCGACTTCTAGGTAGAATTCCAGTGATGTTTTTTTTCTAGACACTTCTTTCTCTGTCCTTTTTCTTTTTGGGCATTTTACAGTAGTTAATGTTTCTACGTAGATTTCTTTTTCTGCCCGTGTCATTTTCCAGAATTTTTCAAAAATCGTTTTTCTAGCATCATCGTCGATTTCCAAACATCTGAATTTTGATTCTTGGAAACTATGTTTACATAAGCATCTTGGTTTCATGTGTTTTTCACTTTTAATTTGTTTATAATCCCAGTGTTCATCTTCTTTTTTGCGACCGAAATATGATTTTCCTTGCATTTTTAACTCTTTGTTTTTGTACTTCTGCCAATTCTTGGCATCACCTTTTTTCATTCTTTTCCGTTGTGGAATTTCTTCCAAATCTCTCTCAATCTCAACTAAATCGGACAATGCTCCGCCCTCTTCGCTTGCAATAACTTGAGATATACCCCTTTTTGTTCCTGTGTTCCTGTCATCCACAATTTCCATGCATTCGGCAGAGGCGACCGGTATTTGATTTTCTGGAATGTGAATCCATAAGGTTTCTTCTGCTACTGGTTCTGGGATGTGATTCCCTAATGTGTCTTCTTCTGCTGGTGACATTTGTTTGTTAATAACTTGCAGACATTCAGGCATCATGTTTGTTTGTTCACTGTTTTTTATGTATTTTTTTGGATCGTTCTCTGTCTCGCAATTCTTCGTGTCATAATAAGTGATGTTTTTATGTTCTGAAACATCTTCCAAATCCATCGAAGACGTCTCTCTTTCCACTGTTTCGGAAATAATTTCAGTGTCTTTAATGTTTATGTCATGCCCAAGTTCGAGTAAAACATTTGAGTTTTCTTTTCTATCGGTTTCTTGCACAGTTAAAAAACATGTGTCTGGAATAGTTAATATACTTGGTGACAATGGCGAGTCAAGATTAGAATTTTCATTTAGGTTATTACAGGGAAGCAGCTTTTCGACATGTTTGATATTGGAAAAAAAATCTTCGATTTCAGGGGTACGGGTTGATGGAATCGCAGTGGCATCATCACAATCAGTTGACAAGGTAATTTCTTTGTTACTGTGTATTACGATGTTTTTAGGGTCCTGACAAGATATAGATTGCTTGATGTTCATAGGATGATATTTGACTGGTTTAAACACTTCAGAGCGTGCGTCCTTTGTTATTTCTATGCCATTTATCCTGATATTTTCTTTATTATTTAAAGCCAAGGTACCATCAGCGCTAACTTCACAATTATAAACTTCTTCATTTTCCTCTTTCCTACAATTTTGAAATATTTTATTGAGTCTAGCTTTACTACGAGGGTCCACTCGGCTCGTATTTTAAGAATAGCTACTGTGATGAGGATACATTTTGATGATCTGCAATAAAACCAGAAACTATAAAGAAAAACGCGTATATCCGCAACCATCCATTACTTTAACCGCCGAAAACCTTATAGGTCCAGTAAAAGATATAAATTGAAAACTTTAAACTTTATTACAACGCAACTTTTATAAGAGTATATAAATAATATAAAACGTACATTAAATAAAGAACAAACTAATACTTACATTTTGTCTAAAATAGTGTGATGTATTTCATTTTGCCGCGAAAATTTGCGTGCACTCCGGAGCGCGTCTCAATTAGTACTGGGTGGGGGGATTTACGCGGTTTGCGTTGCAACAAAATGGCGGCTTGGATATATGAGTATTACGTTTTATCAATTTTAAAAATAACGGTTTTTTATAAAGAATACTGATTAAAATTACATCAAAAAGTGATTTTGTAAAAAAATTGATGTACGAGGTTTACGACTTTAGCCGACGATATTAAAAAATAAACATATTTTTATGTAAAATACACAAGTTTTTCACCGATTATAGCGCCATCAATCGTGAGCGGAGGAAAAGAAATCGCTCGACGAGTGTTCATACAAAAACGCAATGTATTGAGTGAAAAAACCCTGGGGTGACCATAGACACCACAGATTATAAAAGTTTTACTACTAGTGCTGCCATTGCGGAGGGTATCTATCTCTCATGTCTGCGTTTCGTTATTGCAAAAGCTAGTTTTCTATAATCCGGGGATTTTCGTTTTATTTTTAATCAAATCAACAATGTTGCAGATTTAAAGGAAT
Source organism: Scrobipalpa costella (assembly GCA_949820665.1). Classification (NCBI taxonomy): domain Eukaryota; kingdom Metazoa; phylum Arthropoda; class Insecta; order Lepidoptera; family Gelechiidae; genus Scrobipalpa; species Scrobipalpa costella. The sequence goes on from OX463315.1 coordinate 10,225,610, forward strand.
AAGTCTTAGAAAATAAATAGATATAAAAAAAATAAAATCTGACCCGATATTTGGTGTATCGGATGAAAAATATCGATATTACATTCGATACTACATGATTCGATAATATCGTATTAAAGCGATATATCGCGAGCATGTATCGATATTTTTTGAAATATCTTCTTATATCGCCCACTACTACCGCGCCTCGGCTTGAGCCGGCGGCTCGGCCGAGGAGCGCAGAGGCCGCTCTACCCCTCCCGCGTCCACACTAGCAATCGACGAATTCATGCGCCGGGTGGCCCCTACCCGTGTTAGGAAAACGATGATATCTTCCAAACTACAGCAAATTAAAGAATAAAAAAAATAATCCTGTTCGCTGGAAATGTGCGGAATCGATTAACATGAAATTTTTTATTCGAATTTCAATACAATTTTCATAAAAATTCAAATAAACCTTAAATATAGGCTCAATTTCTAACAAAAATCATTTTTAATCAGTTTTTAGTGAACATGTTTCTGTTTGCAAGAATATGGCTAACGTTAGAATAAATAATTTCAACATCAAAATATATTATGCCAAAATGTATGTGGCATTACTAAAAAAAAAGATCAATATGAATTATACCTAGATAACTTAATAAATAAAATCCAAATTGTATGTTTGTGTGAACACTTCCTTACTAATGAATCTGCACCTAATTTATTTTTTGAAAATTATGAAGTCGCCTCTTTTTATGCTAGGAAGAATAAAATAAGAGGTGGATCTTTGATTTTGGTAGAAAAAGGAAGACGTGTAGAAAAAGTAGACTGTAAGCAATTCAGTAATATGGAAAATTTTGAAGTTTGTGGAATTAAGGACTTAGAGACAAATGTTTATGTTTTTAGTTGTTATCAAAATAATAAAAGGTTTAACATCTTTCTGGAAAGATTAGAATTGCTGTTGCAACACTTCTTCAACAAGAAATGTATATTGTGTGGAGATTTTAACGTTGATATGCTTAAGGACAATGACAATAGAGCTGCCTTTATGAGTATCTTGAACAGTTATAACTTTACTCATCACGTAAACTCAAAAACTTTTGTGAGAAATAATGTAGAGTCATGTCTTGACAATTTTATCACCAACTTACCGGATGATACTCTACACGAAATAACTGTAGATCACAACGGCTTGTCAGATGGTCATGCTGCGATCATCGCCAGCTTAAAACTCGAAACTAAATCTAAATCATATCAAGAAAATTTTATGTCTACTTACATACGTAAATTTAATAAAAAAAATAAAGATGATTTTAGAACAAGATTTCAAAGTGTCAAATAGGAGACGCTAGGTATTAATGGTTTCATCAAACAATTTAAGAAAACCTTTCAAAAATCTTTTAAAAAGGTAAAAATTAAAATAAATCTCAAAAAGACCAATAAAATCAAATGGATTACGAGAGGCGTAAAAGTGTCTAGCAAAATGAAACGTATGCTGTGCACAATCAATAAACAAAATTGTCATAACTCTATCATAAAATACAGACAGTCGTATATTGGTCTGTATAGAAAGGTACTGAGACGTGCAAGAGCGCTTGCAGTGCAATCAGATATCAAAAATGTAGCTAACTCTTCTAAGGGTGTTTGGAAAGTTGTTAATAAGTTTACTAATAAAAAGACCATGTCAAGAAAAGATAGACTTACATTAAAAATAAATGATAGAGTCATGCAAAACCCCAAGGAAATTGCTGAATCATTTAATGAAATTTTTGATTTCGGTAAGAACTTGTCGAAGTGTTCCTTGCAGTCCGGCTTGGCTATTCTGACGCAAAACACCAGTCGAGTACAGTCTAATCTCACTTTTCGACCTACAAATCCAGCAGAGATAAAAAAAATTGTTAAAAATATGACTTCCAAAAAGTCATGCGGCTATGATGACATACCAATAATCATCATCAAAGAAAATATTGACATTGTGGCTGAGCCCTTAGCGTATCTCTACAATGAATGTCTTAGATTAGGTGTATTTCCTGACCAATTTAAAATATCGAAAGTTATTCCAATACACAAGAAGAATTCTAAATTCGATCCTAAGAATTACCGACCCATATCGCTTTTACCGGTACTATCAAAAATTTTTGAAAAAATTCTGATAGACAGGCTCATGTCACACCTAAACCGTAACTTAGCACTGCATACGCGGCAATTCGGGTTTCAAGCAGGTATAGGAACTAGTGAAGCAATGCATGCTTTAGTTGGTGATATAATGACTGAGATCAACGATAAAAAGAGAGTTGCTGGCTTATTCTTAGATTTAAGCTCCGCATTCGATATGGTGGATCACGAACTACTTATAGCGAAATTAGAACATTATGGTGTGAGGAAAAAATGTCTTGATATCTTTAGATCATATCTTACCAATCGCAAACAATTTGTAGAGTTAAAATATTTTGACGAAGGTGAAGAGCATATAGCTACGTCGAAGCTTACTAATACTGGGTGGCGCAAAAGTACTGGCACTAAAGAAAATATTTTTATTTTTTTTATATGACATTTTCTGTCATTCTGTTGTTGAAAATTGTGTAGTGAACAAATGTAAAATACACTGAAAATAAACATGGACCGTTTTACTCTCCAAGAACGTGGAATAATTGTGTCAATGTTCTTACGGAATAATTCATCAGTGATAAGAACACAACGTGAATTTCGTCGACGATTTCCCCACCGTCCGGCACCGATTGGTCGCACAATTCGACGCTTTGCCACACGCCTTGAAGCAACTGGCTCAACATTGGATAGACCTAAGTCTGGGAGACCAAGAACAGGCCGTTCAGCTGAAAATATCGATGCTGTGCGCGAAGATGTGGAAGAGTGTCCAGAAACATCAACGAGGCGACGTGCCACGCAATTGGGCATTTCCAGACGGACCCTGCAGCGTATTTTGGTGAAAGACTTAAAGATGTTCCCGTATAAAACTCAAATGACTCATCAGCTGCTGCCTGCTGACCACCGAGCTCGTCTAGATTACTGCCAGCGCGTCATAAACCTCAACCTTGAAGAGGATAATTTTCCTTCAAAATTGGTTATGAGTGACGAAGCGCATTTCCATCTCTCAGGGCATGTCAATAAGCAGAATACTCGGTTCTGGGGCACTGATAATCCGCGCATTATTCAAGAAACACCTCTACACCCACTAAAAGTTACTGTATGGTGTGGCATCTGTGTTGACAGAGTGATCGGACCCTATTTTTTCGAAGACGCTGGAGGCAATGCGATAACTGTCACTGGAGAACGCTACAGAACCATGTTACGTGAGTTTTTGATACCCAGTTTGGACGAATTGGGGCTGGAGCACATCTGGTTTCAACAAGACGGCGCTACGGCACACACAGCGCGCGACACTATGGACTTAGTGAGGGACGCTTTTCCAGGCCGAGTTATCTCTCGTTTTGGCGATTTACCTTGGCCTGCAAGATCACCCGATCTGACCAGTCCAGACTTCTTTCTTTGGGGTTTTTTGAAATCTCGGGTGTATGTGAACAAGCCACAGACTCTCGCAGCTCTAAAAGAAAACATTCGTCAAGAAATAACGAACATATCGCAGGAAGTGTTACGGCAAGTTATGCAAAATGTCATAAATAGGGCTCAAATGTGTATCAACTCTGGAGGTCACCATTTAAAAGACATCATCTTTAAATCCTAATGGTACGAAATTTAATGGCACAAATATACATTTAAAAAAACCTAAATCTAGTTTTCTAATTTAGAAAAAATGTTATAGCTGAACCAAATAGGGTCTTTACTTTTGCGCCACCCAGTATAACTCGAGGTGTCCCACAAGGATCTGTTCTAGGTCCAATATTCTTCATAATATCGCACCTTGAAAATAAGACCGTCACTAAACGAAATTTGGCAAAATTGAGTTATGAGTGCCATCTGTTGTAAATCCCTTGTACTTAGAGAATGCGAAGACACCGGTAGTTCTATTGCAAACATTGTTCGCTGGAGAGTGCTAGTGTCACTACGCTTTTTTGGGAAACGCATGCGCCATCTTATTGGAATACTGTCATTTTGACAGTAGTGTCGGTGCCATAACCATAAAACGCGTGAAATTTAGAGAAAAAGTGTATTTTTTTGTTTAGGAACGGTATTTCAGTGATGATAACGGTAGGTATAGCATTATTTTAAGTAAAATAGTGTATTTATTTTGTTAAGAACAGTATGCCTACAAATTATCTTTGTAAATTCCCCATTCAAGACTGCTCATTGCCATTACTTCAGTCTTAGCTACACTGATTTTGAGACCAAAACGACAACAAGCCTCATAAAGATTTAATATCAGTTATTGAGGCTCTTGTGGCGAGTTGGCAATAAAATACAAGTCGTCTGCATACATGATCTCCGTTATAACCGCATGGGACACTTTTGTGCTGGCCTTAAATCTAGCCAGGTTAAAAATTCCTCCATCAGTCCGAAAGCGTATTTTGATGCCAGCAGAAGGTGGTTTCAGGGCTTTACCGACTACTACTGTAAAGTAGAGTGCAAACAACACAGGTGCAAGCACGCAACCTTGTTTGACGCCGCAGCTTACGGTGAAGAACTCTGACTGCTCACCGTTGCAAGTAACACAGCAGACCATATCGTCATGCTGGAATCGGATCATACGAACCAACTTTCTCAAGGCGTCCCAAATTTAGTAGTAGAGACCAGAGAGCTTCCCGAGGCACACAGCCAAAGGCCTTCTCGAAGTCAACAAAGCATAAATATAAAGACTGGCTTTGAACTCGGTTTTTTTCCTGAAATTGGTGGATCGAAAAAAAGACCTCACATGTACCTCTATCCGGACGAAATCCAAACTGGGTCTCCGGGAGTAGCGTTTCCGAGACTGGTAATAGGCGGTTGAGAAGTACTCTGGCGAATATCTTCCCAGGAACAGAGAGCAAGGATATACCCCGGTAGCAATTACAGTCGGGACGGTCCCCTTTGTTCTTATACAGTGTCTGTATACGAGACATTTTTAACTCAGGTGGTACTGTTTCTTCGTTCCAAATGCGTTCGAAAAGATGCCAGATAACTGAGTGTAGGTCCTTCCCTCCGTACTTAAACAGTTCTCCGGCAATATTATCAATGCCAACTGCTTTCTTACTATTTTGATCTTTGATGGATTTAACAACCACATCTAGTGTCAGGGGCTCTGCAAGTGCTGCGTGTTCCGGCAAAGATCGAATGGAAGCAATATGGTCAAGATCTACCGACCGATCAACATAAAGCAGAGTATTGAAATGTTCTGCCCAGCGGTTCAGTATATCTTGTTTAGCAGTAAGTTTTGAGTGCCATCGAGTGATTTCAGTGGCACACTTTTTCTCACGGTCACTCCACGGCCAATCGGTTTTCGTACTTCTTCATAAAAAGCACCGAGTTGTTGAGTATCTGAGAGCCACTGAATTCTTTCAGCTTTCCTGACCCACAAACTGTCTTTAAATGCCCTAGTAAGTTTTCTAAGTTTAACACCGCTGTTTTTAATTTCTTCGGTCAGATCAAGGTAGTCTCTTCGTCTTAATATCACGATGCTTTTCTAGCGCCGTAGTGAGGGCACTGTCATTTTGGTCAAACCATACACACAGCTTTAATATTATGGCATTTCTGTTAGTTAAACTTTATTTTACTGGATTTTTATTTGAATTGACTAAAATCTCAGTTCGGAAAAAAACTGTGTTATTATTTTTATTTTACTATTTGAAATATTAACCAGTTTTTGAGTTATTAACGAGTAAAGTACTTGATTACTTTCTGTTTTTGGTCTTATTAGTTTATCTTTACATACATACATACAATCACGCCTTTATCCCTAATGGGGTAGGCAGAGCGTAAACGACCTAAACAAAGGTCGTTCCGCCACGTCTGACAAAGTTTTGAGGGTTATTCAAGATGGTTTTGTACGTATATTCTGTAGTGACAGGTTGTCAGCCCATCGCACAAATTGCAATATACTGAAACCCTCAGATCCCTTAGCTGGTTTTTACAGCATGCTCAGGAGGAAATGCAGCTGGCACATTCTATGTTTTTCTCTCCCTCCCTGTCCAGCATGGAAGTAAGTTCATTTTAGAATTTTTGTTTATTATTAAGTAATGATTCTTGATTGCAGACAGATCATCTTTAGTATTAGTTATTTTTATGGAAATAAACACTCTTTCACACAATATGTTTTCATTAACAATAATAATATCCAATAACAAACAATAAAAACATTATAATTCTATAACAAACCTGCTAATTAAGCGAACAAAAATAATAATTGTGGTAATTGTAAATGACACTAATTATTTTATAACGAAATGTTGATCGGAATAGTGACACTAAAGGGTATTTTTTTTAAAAAAAACTTAGATTTTGTTACATATACCCCATTTTTTCAGTAAAATTTCACTAGAAATTAAAAAAAGGTTTAATGGTTAAACGCCAATGCAGAAAGAAACTCCCATAAATACTTTTAAAATAGTTTTCTGAGACTTTACTTTTTTACAAAACTTTAAACGCGATTTCCCAAAAACAGTGTTTTTTGTTTAGTGACGGTCTTATTTTCAAGGTGCGATATATATTAACGACTTGCTATACTATATGCAAAACCATGTACCTTCGATACACCTTATAAATTTTGCTGATGATACAAACGCCATTATCTCAGGAAATAATATTGCTGAATTAAATGCTCTGATGCAGAAAACTATAAATGCATTTAAGTCGTGGTTCACTGCTAATGGCATGATCATTAATAACACCAAAACTAACATTATTTTGTTCAAAACCACAACTAAAAATAATGACATATTAACAGTAGATATAGACGGACATTCATTGGCTGTGGTAAACGATGTGAAATTTCTGGGTATTCAAATTGATTCATTCTTAAATTGGAAACCAGAACTAAATGCTATCGAAAATGCACTTACCTCCTCGTGCTATGCACTATGCTGTTTAAGAGATGTTTTAACCACAAATCATCTCAAAATGGTCTACTACGCCCTGATAGAGTCAAAATTTCGGTACAGTATCGCGTTGTGGGGTCAAAGCTACAAATACAATTTAGAAAAGGCTTTTAAAATGCAAAAAAGAGCAATACGCATTATTGTTCGCATTCCTCCATGGGAGTCTTGTAGGCAACATTTTATAAAACTAGGAATTCTTACTCTCCCATGTCTTTATATTCTTGTAGTATTAACGGCTTTGATAAAACATAAGATGCATTTTGAGACAGAAATGGAGATGGAAGCACGTATGAAAACCCGGAGGAAAGATCTTTCATACACAATTAATCCACGTTTATGTATAGTCAAGCACTGTCCTCATTATCAAGCAGTAAAATTATACAATAAACTTCCTATGTCTTTGAAAATCATTACTGATCTAAGAAAATTTAAATTAGAACTTAAGTCATATCTTTTGAAGAAGTGTTGCTACACGGTAGATGAATTTTATAATGACAATGAAAACATAAAATTAACATGATGTCGTATTAATATATATATACATTTAATTTGACATCCTTAAACTTGTAAGTACATTATTTTTGTAAAATTGACATTATTTATTACTTTATTGACATTGTATTAATATTTTTTTAACTTGACATCCTTAAATTTGTAAATTATTGTTGTTGAATTGACATTATTTATTGGCATTGAAATTTTAAGCTATTGATTATATTTTGTGTGTGATAATGTTATAATCTTGTCATGAAATATTAATTATTTATGTTAAGTTATAATGTATAATGTCGAACACAATGTAAAAATTGTTAACGATTAAATTAATAAATAAAATAAATAAATAACATTAAATTACCTTTTTTTTCATACCAATATCATCTTTCTACAAGTTCTAGAAGTGCAGCAATAAATTAAATCAAATCACCCCTAACTCGCCGATTTTGACGCCGCGGCGCGCCGTCTCCGGCATCCAAAAATGGCTTCCGCTCGGTCTAAGGTTTCGTTCACACGTAATTAATCTAATTAATTTATTTTGTTTGTTTGGTGAATAAATTTTGTTGAATGTATTTACGTTGTTTTATTACGTATGAATTTATTAATTCTTTTTGCTTCTATTTTAGTTTTGTTTCCAATTCATATACTTACATAATATTATATCATCAATATATATATATATATATTTTATATCTACTACTACTATTATATATAGCTGCAGACCCACTCACTGAGTGACTCACTGACATAATTGTTCTCCCAGAAGGAGGGTAGGTAGGTGAAAGTGATGTACAGAGAAAGTGTCGGAGTAGGTCTGGTGATCGCAAAATTCCGAAATCTTGAAAAAGTGCTCCTGATCATGGAGTGACCCAACGGCCTGGCGAAACGGTGGAAGTTAGAGGGGTGGTGCTGGAACAAAGTTTGGAGCACACCCTGGGCAGATTCACTTGGGGGTGAAACATAGATGGCTGCCATATAAAAAAGATGGCCGCCAGACAAAATAAAAAGTCGAATATCTACGAAACGGTTGGAGATAGAGGGAGAGTGCTCGAAGGAATGTCATAGGGGACGGTAGGGGTCAACTGCCGGTGGTCACGAAAATCCAAGATGGCGGATCCAAAATGGCGGCCGAAGAAAAAATTGTTCCGATCGGGATGAAATTTGGCACGTGGGTGATCCTTGGAGAGCTGATTCGATATTTCTGGTTTGATTTAAAAAAAAAAACAATTTTTCAAGATGGCCGCCATACAAGGGTTTTTTATATGGGGAGATATTTTGGCTCTAGCGAGGAAACTGTACCGCCGAGGAGGCTTGTCTTCTCTATAATTTCTGTCACTTGTCCTGTTACCTGTTTCCTCCTATGTATAAGTCCAGTCTCAGTTGTCAGGTCTATTTGTTTATGTCTTTTCAGTAATGTTTCCGCCAACGTTGTGCGGAACTGACGGTGGGATATTTTTTTATGAAAACTAGTAAATATCACAAAACTGTTAAAGATTGCTACGTTGAAAATTCTTCCAAATAGCTTTTTATACCAGACTTGAGTTCGCACACGCTCTAACGGCTGAGTGGCCAGAAACTGGTCCTTTCGGTCCACTCCACCCATGTTTTTATTATAGTCAAGAATAATACTGGGTTTGTACGTCAGTCGGTTATGTTTCTGGTTTGTCCCGATTTGTAGATTATGGTAAGTAGATATCAAACTCACTAAATTAGCATCTCGCCATACAATAATCTTCAGATCAGAGCAGTACGTGGCCACCACTTCACCTTGTCTTATATCACTCTTATTCAATGTCTTGACGTATCCGGCACAAATTCCCGGTTTAATCGTAGGGTCCCATAACAGTCCGTTTTTTGTCTCTTTAGGCAACGCAGTAATAAAGGGGAGTTGTAAAAGTTGTCCATTATCAATGTATGTCCACGGTTAAGTAGAGGATCAATCAAGTCAAATACTATTTTGGCAGTTGCGTTGGTGGGACGATCGGCATTGTCGGGTCTTCCATCATCAGGGCTGTTATTGTCTGGTCTGTTGTCATCTGGTCTGTTGTCGTCTGGTCTGTTGTCGTCTGGTCTGTTGTCGTCTGGTCTGTTGTCGTCTGGTCTGTTGTCATCTGGTCTGTTGTCATCTGGTCTGTTGTCATATGGTCTGTTGTCGTCTGGTCTGTTGTCGTCTGGTCTGTTGTCGTCTGGTCTGTTGTCGTCTGGTCTGTTGTCGTCTGGTCTGTTGTCGTCTGATCTGTTGTCGTGTGGTCTGCTGTCGTCTGGTCTGTTGTCGTCTGGTCTGTTGTCGCCTGGTCTGTTGTCGTCTGGTCTGTTTTTATCAGGTCCTTCATTGGGTTTGTCTTTTCCAGCGTATACAATAAACTTCCAGAGATAACCAGTTCACGAATCACATAACTCGTAATTTTTGACACCAACTTGGGCAGCCTTAGAAGAAATCTTTTGGGCGAAGTTAAGACGTCCGTGCCACTTGAGGAGTGACTCGTCAATTGCTATATCCTGCGAAGGCATATATATATTGTGGAAAATTTCTCATTGAAATATTCGATGACGGGCCGTATTTTGCGGAGTCTCGTTGTGTTTTGAATTGTTGCGTTGTCGACGAAATGAAGCATTATTTTTAGGAGCAAAAATCGGTTATAGGACATAATTTTCGGAAAGTATTTTAATGTTCCGAAACCATTAAAACTGAAATATGATTGTTCCTCCGGCATGGGGTACAGACCATGCAAAATCTGAATTGCTAAAAAACTAATCATCTCGTTGCGGTCTGTTGGAGTCCAACGATTTAAACGGGACTTATCAGTCAGTTTATTCTTTGCTCGTAATTGTTCTATTTTCTGGATTGCGTATCTGTTTGTTTCTGTGCACAAATTGTCTATAAAGTCAATGTTAATCATTTTGTCAAAGACGTCGTGAACTTGAGTCTGATAATTCACGTCAAATGTCGGTCCCGAAGTCTCAGTAAAAGTTTCGCGATTTCCTTTAAAAGAATGTCGGTCGTTCGTCCACTCAAAACGATACATGTCAGTCTCATTTGGTATTACATCACGCAGAGCTCTGTCGTTTGCTGAGTCTTCTGCATGTAGAACTTGTTCTTCAAAAGGCGTAATATCAGATTCACACGCAGGTTCCGGCACGGCACCACGCACTCCAGTCAAGGGGGTAGCATCATCATCTATTTCAAAGTCATCGTCACTGTCAGACATTTCAGTTACTTCTTTCAGCCATTCAGACATCGTAGATTCATATTGGTGGTCGGACACACCTGGAACACAGAGAGATGTAAGATAAATGAATAAAACATAATAATTATTCATATTACACAGAAAGATTGCACCTATTGGTAATAGAACAAAATTTATAGTTACCAATTGTTGATCTTCCAGAACCCGTTGATGTTACCGACCCCAAATCAATTTCTGCGCCAATTTCTGATAAAGATAAAAGAAGCATTATAATTTGAATTTTTATTTATCACGCTTATTTCCTATAGCAATGGGCAAATACTAGGGAAGCGTCAATTTTTAAATCAACATATTCGTGTCATTCAACCTTAATAATCAGAATCTGTTTCTGAAGGAGAACGTCTTTTCTTAGTAGGCCTCATTTGTACAATAGGCAGGTTCAATCTTGTCGAAGGCCTACTTGGCGAACTATAAGGGGAATTAGGTAAGATATCAGCCTCTGAGGTTCCAATATCATCGTCTTCGTATTCTTCTGGTGAACTCTCCACCACCACTACTGGAGCTCGAATTGGTGGAACTGGACGGATATTCACTGTAAGTATATAACAAACAATATTAAATGTAGCCTTCTGTAAAATAAGAATATAAACATAAGAAACGCTATATGTACTGAAAAATTACCATCTTACCGAAAGTGACACTGCGGGAACTCACCGCCACCGCTGCTGGAGGTCGAATCGATGGAACTGGACGGATCACTGTAAGTATATAACAAACAATATTAAATGTAGCCTTCTGTAAACTAAGAATATAAACATAACAAACGCTATATTGAGAAATGACCATCTTACCGGGAGTAATACTGCGGGAACTCCCCGCCACCACTGCTGAGGCTTGAATCGGTGAAACTGGACGGATATCTGTAGATATTTATAACAAAGAATATTATATTTAGCCAGGACTACATGTGAAAACCCAAGAAAATTAATGTAACTACGAAATGTCTAACCGAATGAAGGAGAGTGAGCTACGGGTGCTGGATGAGGTCGTGCTGAACAGTCATCTGTATTAAAAAAAGAAATGAAAAGAACACATTATATTGATATAACTAAGAAAGAAGTCGTTGGGAAATGGCCCTCTTACCGACTGGGACTGGTACTGATCCTGGCGCCATAATGCAAGGCTGACGTTCCGGAGACGCCTTTCTGAAAAAAATACCTATATATTCAGTTTACTGTAAGAATTAAGCTCATATTGAGATTCAAAAACAGTACTAACTTAGTTTTACGTTTGCGCGGAGGTGCGTCCGGTTGAAGCATTCGCTCTAGTCCTGCTTGCCGTTTCCGGGTGACCAACTCCTGCCGAACAGATGCTGGTAGCGCTGCCAGCCGACGCTGCGTAATTTGCATCTGCGCCCTTACTTGCTGCAGAGGGTCGCTCAATACCTCACTATAAAATAATATTTAATTACTCAAAATAAGTTATTAAGTATAGTTGTATGACATAATGAAAAAAATCTTAATACTTGACTAACAGTTGGCCTGTTTGGTCCTGGTCCATCGACACCTCGCCATGGCCACTAACAATGCCTCCTTGGACAGTAGGGCCACGACTGTGCTGGCAACCACGGCGACGACAACTTCGACTACGGCTACCACGGCCACGCCTGCCACAAAGAACAAATAAAATAAAATTGAATGTGTCTAATAATATAATAATATTTTTTTTTTTTGCAGTTCGGTGTTACTAAGGTAAGCTAAAAACAAAGGATGAATGTGGTTAAAGCCAAAAATCCCGATTTTTTTAATACTACCTAAAGTTAATAACTTTCAACATTTTTAATGCAAAAATCTATGTAGAAATACAGTCAAACACAAATAAAGCAAGAAACCGGCACCGGAAAAAACTGTTAATTAATCTGAAGCGCACTCATAATTACCGTTTGTACAAACCCTTATTTAAATTATTTTACTCAATCGTCCACGCAACTAAAGTTGCGTATCGGGAACCTGCGGAACACAATTTGTAGAAACGTGAAATACTTTGTTAATTCGACATATTTTTATTATCTGAGTGTATTTATTGAGTATCTATGACCTATACTAGACATATCATGAATATGATTCACCTACAAATCTCATTAAAATATTCACAATCATGACAAAAACCCTGCTTCGGCCAACCGCAAATATTTCTGGTTCTCGTGAAATCTAACTCATAAGTCATAATAATATTAAGATATTAATACAGAATTAGAAATTACATTCAATAAGAAAAATAATTATGTATAAAACTTGTAGAAATAGTAAATACTTACATTTTAAATAATTATTGAAATCAGGAGCACAAAACAACAACACATTCAGCAGCACAGTCACTTTACCAAAGAGAAAATAAAATCTTCTATCAGTCGTAGATTAGGCAGTCCATTTTTACATCATGCCACGGTGTATGCAGAGCCATCTAGTATAGTTTTTATGAACTATTTCAGTGTAGCCACAGAGAAAAATAAACATTTCCGCAACAAGTCAGCCATGCAACTAAAGCCGCCTCCACACGCTGGCTGTTTGTCACAAACACCGCAAACATCAAACAAAGTCCAAAACAGCAACCACAATCAACCAACACAAACAGCCATCCACATGCTTGGCGAACGTTCATTACATTCCGAATCGGCAAACATGGCGGACGACGAGCTCGTGGCAGTGGCAGCTATTAGTTTCGGGTTGACATATTTTTATTATAAATTAAAGCAAGAGAAAGAAAAAAAAAGAAGAAATCAAAGACGATGGTGGATGATTCAAATACATAGAAATCGTACAAGGTACTGCTTTAGACCTATTATTTAGGCTTTAATTTGCGTGTTATTTAATTTTACTTAAAAGTTTTTATTCGTTTCAGACTATTTATAGAAGAAAAATTTAATGAGCTTCTTGTCGAACCATCATAATTCATAATTCATTTATTTGCTGTCACATGGTGTCTTAAGATCTAATATTACAGATAGTATCACATATGACGCCCTGTTGAGGGCACTGCAAATTGAGGACTGTCATTAAATTGAATATAAAAAATAAAATTGATATGAATAAATATGTCAAAAAATTATTTACAATAGCAATAATATAAACAAAAACAAAATAAAAATTTAAACAGTCAAAAAATAATTATTCAAATAGTCAATATATTAAATTAGTATGTCTTTAAATCATGCATAAAATTAATTGAATTCCCTAATTACAATTAGAATAAATTAATAAATTATTCCATAAAACAATAACATGTACTACGTCATTAAATATAGACCGGTCGCAGATTGGCGTTTTATTTATCCACTATACCTACTTACTACGTATCCATTTGTTGCATTTTGTCCTTGTGGAACTCGTCTACGCTGTAATAGCATTTCTTACAAAGAAAAGATTTTAATTTGTTTTTAAAAGTTGTCATTTTTATTTCAGATTTGATACTGTCAGGGATTTTATTATAAATTTTTGCCGCATTACTGTGTGGTCTTGTTCCAATACTTGTTAGCCTTGATGAGGATATTACAAGGTCATGTTTATGACGTAAATTCCTGTTATGTACCATATGTTGCTGTTTAAATAGCTTGTAGTTTTTCCTTACAAAAATAGCCATCTCAAGTATATAAATGCATGGTAGGGAAAGTATACTCTGTTCTATAAAGTGCGGCTTGCAACTTTCGGGACAACGTATGCCAACCAGTATTCGAATGCATTTTTTCTGTAATATAAACAGATCATGAGAATCGGTACTAGTATACCAAAGAATAACCCCGTATCGTAACCACGCTTCCGCAGACGCGTAGTAGGCCGTTAGTGCAGTTTTAAAATCAGTTACCTTTTTTAAATTATAAAGGGCGTATGAAAAGTTTGCTAATTTTGATTTTGTGGTTAAAATGTGTTGTTTCCAGTTCAAATGGTTATCTATGTGTAGTCCTAACAAATAAAATGTGTCAACTTTTCAATTTTAGAAGTATTTTTTATTATTTGTAGGTTATAAGGTTGTGTTTGACATGTGTGAAATTCCATTAGTTTTATTTTTTCATAATTGATTTGAAGGTTTTGATCAATTAACCAGTCATTTATTTTGTGTAAAACTTTCTCAATTTCGTCGTTATAGTTTGCTTTGTTTTTGAATTTAAATAAGACCGTGATATCGTCTGCAAAGAGTGTACAGTGTTCATCAAGGATTTTGGGTAAGTCGTTTATATAAAGCAAAAACAGAACACATCCAAGCACTGTACCCTGCGGAATGGATCCATTAAGAGTGCGCACATTTGAACGAACAGTTTGCACTTTACCTGATGACTCATTATAGTCGTGTATCTGTACGTATTGAATCCGGTTTTCTAGGTAGGATTTAAACCAGTCATACACCAGACTTCGAACTCCAGAGCCGTATAATTTTGACAATAGTATATTGTAAGAAACGCGATCATAAGCTTTCGTGAGGTCAAGCAGAATGGCAAACGTCTTGTATCTCTTGTTTAGGTTTTCTAATATTTGTTCTGTTAATGAGTATACTGCCAAAACAGTTGAACGTTTCTGTCGGAAACCGTACTGACTGTTAT